>CM035592.1:101436600-102186600 GCA_020423425.1 Chrysopa pallens | reverse complement strand
TTAATCGTCCACATTTCCTTCGTCAGAAAATACGTGACGTCTGGTGGCCCTGGGATCTTGGACCATGAGGCCATTCGAAAGGGCTTGACTTACATTTTAAATACAATTTGGATCCATTCGAGCTGGTAGATTTTGTAAAATCTCAAAAAAAACTAAAAAAAAAATTTTTTTAATGTGCTTTTTTTGGAATAACTTTTAAATAGCTCTATTACAACCTCTAAAAACGAATCAGTTCTTAACCTTGATAAACCACGTTCATCGCCGCTAATCGGTTGATTCGTTTTAGAGATATCGTAAACGAAAAATTTCACATAACTTCCTAATTTTTTTTTCGGATCGTTTTTTATGAAAGTAAATCGGTTTTCGTGATAATCGGTTGTTGATTCGAGAGATATCGTTAACGAAATATTCGGGAACAAGTGTTTTTTTAACATCAAAACTCAAAAACAAAATTTTAAGCTCAAAAACATTGTAATATATTAAATTTTAAGTGCTTAGGTATGGAATTAGCGAAAAATTGCAGGGATGGCTTTTAGGGTCAACCGTTTTCCAAATTTTTTTTTGTGGTTGTAAAGTATATGTTGCAACGAGAAATTTTATTCTCGATTATTTTTTGCTCTCATAAAAGGTGGTTCAATTTCTTAATAGAAATATTTAAACCCTTCAACTTTAGTATTAAATTTTTTTTCTTTAAAGTATAAACTTACAATTTAACTTACATTAAAAGTTGCAAAATTTAAATGAAATTTTTTCTATAAATATCATATTTTTAAGTCAGCAATCATTAAAAACAAAATGAATAATTTTTAATTTTAACTTGTAAATATAAAACTTTTTTTAGCGCATTAAAATGCAATAATTTTGTGTTCATTTATGATCACTTATGTTGAAAATCGATGGCTTATACTAGTAAGAAATTTTCATAATTATTTCGACGCTTATTAGTACGTTGTAAAATAATTTTTTCTGTTTAAAGTACATATTAATGTCCTAAGATTATTCGAAATCATAATATTAATGCAATGTGCTCTCATTTAACGTCGCCATTTATCAGAAAATTTTCTAAAATACTCGTGATATTTATAAGCCAATTTATTTTATGAGCCAAAATGAATGTGCCCAAAATGAAAATTAATTAATTGGCTAGTCTTTATCAATTTAATAAATTTAAAATATTTCAATTGCCAAATTTTTTATATTAGAAAATAGTCTCAAAATTTAAGTGCAAGAGAATAATAAATTATGAAGTTCGCCATGTATATATTGTAACACCATATCAGTATATGGTAATTAATGCATATCATGATGATATAATTAAAATTGCTAAAAAAATTCATTATATAATTATTTTAAAGTATTATAGATTTTATACTATTAAATAAAAAGTATTTTCTAACTGCGAAAATATGTTTTTTTTGTGTATATTCCTATGTAAAAGGTATTTATTATAAATGGACTAAATGGTAGCGCCATTAAAGCATTTTACTTCGAACTTCCCAATAACAGCTCCGATTTTGATTATTATTTGTATTTTATATATTATGTTAGTTTTTAAATCACATATCTTTTATAGTGATTTTTACTTTAGACACATTTTCCGATTTCGTGCCAAGATTGTTCATTGCATTTGGAGATTTTTTTTGTAATTTGTGCTCGAAACTAGTATCTTTATTATAGAAGTCTCATTATGTAATAGTCTCTATCTTAAGATTCTTCGCGAAAATTTAATATAGATGTTCCATGGGCACCATCTTGACAAAATTAGTATAGTCGTTAAAACAATTTATTTAGACATATTGCTTAATGAGATATACACAAATCATATACAGCGACTTTCTTGCTTTTTACAATAATTTATTTCCATAGTACATTTTTTGGACAACTTAAGTGTTTGTTTTTAATCTCTTCCCTTTTAGTCGCAAAAACCAATTTTCTTCCCGCGAGGATTGTGGAATATGGGACTATAGCCCGTATCGCATTTAAATGCACATACAGACTCAACCCCAACGTAGGTTTCAATAACTACTGCAAAGTAGTATGTATAGTCAGCTGGTATCATGGCGAATTCATATCTAAGGACGGGTAATGAAATACTTGCCTTGCGTCACCTTGATGTGAAATAGTTTTGAATTAGCCATTACGTCCATCACTAGTGGTATGAACAATCTTGTCATGAAAACGCAAAACATGTCGAAGAGTTTTCCTGTAAAAACAATGATTAAAGTAAAAATCAAAATTTAATTTTATATTAAAATTTTTTTTTCGCAAAATACTCTTCTGCATGCCCTCCGTTTACATGTCAAGATTGTGCTCAACAAATTTTATTCCATTTGGATAAGTATTTTTTGAACTATTTATGCACGATTTTTTCAGAAATTGTATATTTTTCGACATTTGTTTACGTTTTGTCTGCAAGACGTCACTACATGTAAAAAATTCAGAGATAACTTTTATATTTTGAATTATTTATTACTATATATTCTTATTTTCAGAGTATATGTTTCTATATACTAAGGCTATATAATAAATTATAACAAAATTTTATATATGTTACGGTAGAAGTAGATATTGCGGCAAATGTACACATTTTTCGGTAAATGTGCACATTTTCCTCCTCGTTTGGGTAATATGCATTCAACTAACATTTGCAATTTCAAAGAAAGGATGTGTACATTGAATTCACAATGACCATGTCGTTTTGATAAATGTGAGCATACAAAATACGAAATCGCAAGAGAAAATTAATTTAAGATATTTAGAAAAATAAGACTCAGGTAAGTTAAAATTATCATAATTATAGATGTACAATTTTAATTTTTCTACAAAAAAAATATTTTTTAGTCAGAATTTTTGAAAAACAATGGAACAAAAAGAAAAATTTAAAAACCAACTAGAACAGATTTTATCTCAAAAAAAAAACAAAAATAATATTTATTTAAACCACCAAAAATATTATTGGAAGTAAAGGCAGCAAAATTAAAAGAAAAGAATAAAAGTGATGTAGATTACAGCCGGCTGAAAAGATACGATATAATAGTTATATCATACGAAGATGTTGAGAAATCGGTAAGAAAAATTATAGGAAATCAGTCCCTTACTGGTGGGCAGGGTTTTAAAAGATGCATCTGTAAAGGAACATGTTCCTCAAAAAAATGCTGGAATATTATGTAATTCCAAGTGCCACAATTCTTGCTCAAATAAATAAAACTTTTTCATTATGAAATTTCTATATGTTTCTTTATAGTTTTATAAAATTTAACTGTTATAATAAAGTATGTTATTATTGTTATTTTTTTGATTCCTATCGTATTGGTCCTGAAAAACTAGGACGAAAATTGTATTTATGAATATTGGGATCTTAACCTACGACATATTATATAATATGCAAAGAAAAGTATGTTTTGTTTATCATTTACATTTTTTAATTAAAATAATTTTCGTTATTAAAGCCTTTTGTATTATGATTATTTAAATAAAAAATTTTTTAGTGTAACAACATTTTTAATTTATTTGTATTCCAACTTTTCTTAAAACATGAAGGTAAGAGTATACATTTACCAAAACGTGAAGGCAAGAGTACATATTTGCCAGGAAATGTACATATACATTATATTCAGTTCACATTTACCTAACTTTTTGGGAAATGTACACATTTTACGGTAAAAGTGTACATTTTCCAAGAATGTACATTTACCGTAACATATACATGGTGTATAACTTGATTAAAAATTTTACATGCATACATCTATAAACATACGAAACTAAATTCCTAGAATGTATACTTAAATCAGAATGGTCTCTTGTTGTCGGTTTCTTTGATGTTTGAGTTACAAATTCAATGACCTTGTGTAATATAAGATAGCTATGGAGGATAGAGAATAGGAGAAGTATCTTTGTATGAAAAAATGTCTAATAAATGCATGAAATTAGGAAAAGGCTACTATAGCAATATAGTAAATTTAAAAAAGGGCATTAGCTCATAAAAGGATTCGATAGATAAATTTTGTAGAGAGTAGATGTACATATTATACACTCTACAACAAAAACAACTGTATTTATTGAAATAAAAGATTCATTGCAATAATAATTGTATAACACCTAATACTATCTGTTTGTGCTGTGTAACACAAATAAGTTATCAGCTTGTAGGAGCTGAGTGACGATGATATCTCTCCACATTTTCTCGGATGGGTTTGGATAATCAAGCCCAACTCATAAACCTGACAAATTAGGATAATAAACTATTACCCCCAATCCCCAACCACCAATCTTATACCCCTAACCCCACCCCTAATATAAAAGGAAAACCTATGTAGAGATACAATAAAAATACTCTCGGTCTTTTCAAAGTATTCATTGAATCGAACAATCAAAAAATAAGGCAATCATATCCTTTAGCAGTTGGGCGAATTTTATTTAACAATAAAATGTCAAATATTATCAAGGTTGATAATTTGGACCGCTACAGAATTTTTGTCCAACTCTTGTTCTGCTGTAACTCTTTCCTTGAACATACTGTCCTTATAAAAGAAAATCTAAAGGCTTAAGTACCTATCCACTGTGTAACTCGAGTAGGGGTTATCAAGGATATAGACATTGACATTGACGAACAGACTCTCCATTACAACTTAAAAAACAATAAAGGGATAAAAACTTAAAAAATTCTTAGACTATCAAGAAGAGTACCACCTACTGACGAAAACACTTCTGCTACATATAAACCATCTTCGTCAATCCTAGTAACATTTGAAGGCACAATCCTTCCTCAATATGTAACAATTTTCTACTGTTCCCGTGCTGTCGAATCCTACACCTTTCCCTCGACACAATGCTAGCACTGCTGTAGATTTGGTTACTTAACTGAAAATTGCAAGTGTTCGCCACGATGTGCTATCTGTTCCCTTCCCCATGACTCACTCCATTATGATAAACAAAACCACCCTATCTAAAACTTGTATAAATTGTAATGGAGACCATTGCTAATTATAAAATTTGCCTTGAATAAAGGCGACAAACCACAATTAAGCAAATTATGGCCACAAACAGCATTACATATTTTGAGGTTTGCTGAGATGTCCCCAAAATATTTATCAATGTTAATGCTCCAAATCCCATAAATGTGCCTTCAATTCCTCAACAATTCCCGTCTCTTCCACATATCACTTCACCAATCTTAAAAACAAAAGTACTATTAAACGGACATATGCTAATGCTACAACTACGACTACCAACCCCTCCAATCCAAAAAGGCGAAAAGACTCTTCAGCCATTGATAGCCGAGTTGCAGTACAAATTAGCAACCTCTTAATCTACCCTAACGGCATTCCTTCTACTTTCTCTGCTATTACTCCCACTTCTAATGACCCATTATTTTCAACACTCATTTCCGTATTAAATTCCTTTAATTTATCCCCAGCTATTAAAATCAATTTTTTTCAAACTGTCATCACCAAATTTAATAAGGGATTAGTGGGTCCCAGAACTCATACTGCTCCAATGGAACATCCGAAATCTTAAACAGACTAAAATTAATCTATGCCTAATTTTATATTCTCATCCTATTGATGTTGTACTCCTTAGTGAAACATAGTTGAAAGAAAATTCAACATTAAATTTCGTAGTTATCAAATTTTTACAAATGATAGACGTGGTGGTACTGCAATTCTGGGGGGTGTATTCATGCTCCAATTATCCTAGTTGTATCAGAAAATACCTTCTTCTAGGCAATTGCGATAAGAGTTACCGGTATTTCTATAGTCTCCATTTACATCAATTCATTCCGAAATATCCAAACATTCGAACAATAGAACTTAATGTTTCATAACATTCCAAAACTCATAATAATTATTAGAGATCCAAATTATCCTCATCCTTTATAGGTTTGTAACACATCCGATAGGTAGTATACTAACGGAATTCATGGAATTCAACAATTTGGTTTGCATGAATGACGGATCACCAGCAATAATTCCATCTCTTCAACAAAGACCATCTGCTGTTGATATTACTTTTTGCTCGCCCCGCCTTAGCTTAATTTCCTTTTGGCACATCCTAAATGATAGCTATGGTAGTGATTATTTTCCTATTTTATTTAACCTAAATCTCAACCACAGTATATTCCTACTCAAACACCTCCTCCGTAAATAGAGTGAAACGGAATATTGGACCTTTTCTCGTACATCGTCTACAGTACATCCTTACTAACTTCCTTACCTGAAAATAATCCTTTGGAATGGTATTCCAACTTTCACAAAATACTTTGTACCGCTGGTGATTTGGCAATTCCAAATACACCTCGGTGGAATAATGAATGTAAAGTTCAAATTCAATCTAGGAAACAGGTCTTAAGATCACTCAAGGCAAACTTTTCCCCTGAAACCTTTAGGTCTTTAAAAAGAATTCAAGTCCTAACTAGGCGCCTGTTTAAGGAGAAAAAGCTGAGTTCCTGAAAGATATTCTGTGAGCGTCTATCCAGGAATACGGCTGTTAAAGAGATTTGGAATAAAGTCAAGATATTTAGAAGGGCTATTAATCCCTTCCCATTACATCATTAAACCTAAATTGGACTCTTCAATTTTTACAAAACTGACTCTAGATTTTGTCCAATTCCCCTTAGATATTCCATTTGCGCAGAGTTACCTTCCATTGGAGTACCCGTTCGGAGCCTGTGAATTGGAGGGAGTGTTAGCTGGTCTGGTGGATTCTTTCCCTGAACAAGTTAATGTTTCCTATAGCATTTTGAAAAACTTTTCTGACAAAAAAACATCTTTTTGTTAACATTAAATCAACTATAGCATTTTGAAAAACTTTTCTGACAAAAATATCTTTTTGTTAACATTAAATCAACTGTTTAGCCATTCATCTGTTTCGAACGAATAGAGACATTCGATGGTCATTCAATTCTCAAACCTAATAAAGATCCTAACTCACATCAGTCCTATCGTCTAATTGCGTTAGCCTCGTGCGTTCGAAAGTTATGGGACACTTGATTAAAAACAGTTTAGAATGGTGTGGATATAATGATATTATTCCACCGTATTCAAGGGGCTTTTGTAAAGAATCCTCTACTCTCGATAACCTTTGCATGCTCTTGACGGATGTCCAGATTCTTTTTTCCGAAAATGGGTACTGGTCTGCTGTTTTATAGACATTAATAACGTTGATATCAATATCCTTATCAACACTCTTACGTGTTTATCAGCTCCACCTAGATTAACTTCTTTTATTTATAACTTTTTAAAAACTCGTCATCTCACTGCTAATTACAAAAATCATCTATCTGGTTCTAGAACTGCATTTATTGGATTATCACAAGGTGTAGTTCTAAGTTCCCTTCTTTTCAATATACACACCACTGGTTTGCAGAATTAACATTATCTGTGCCCTTACCAACTATTTGCCCGTAGTATTCGTTAAATACACCACACTTAGACTAATTCAAGGTCGTTTCTGTGTTGCCTTTGTTTGGTGTCCATCACACATTGGTATACGTAGAAACGAGTTTGTTGATATGTTGGCTAGGGATGCAGTTCAAAATGGTGCAGAGGATACATCTCCTCCACCATCATAAGATCACACATTGTAAATGGTCTATGTCACAAGAATGGAACCAAATATGGAGTACATCGATAAAATCCCGCTATTTACACAAGCTTCTACCTACTCTATCTCTTCAAACATGGTTCCATAAATGAAACGCCGGCAGGAAACATATATCAATTATAATCCGCATCAGAAAGGGACACAACTGTCTACCAGCGCATTTACATCGTATACATGTTGTGCCCGATACTAATAATGCAAATGTGGCTACCAATTGTGTGATACAAATTACCTTTATTTGCCCACTCCTCAATCACAACATAGACCTATATTTCTAAGTTCTCTAGCCCATATGTGTGTTTTTGATCCTTACAATGTTCCTTATATCCTATCTCTAAATAATACTGAAATTCTGTTTAGTTTTTGTACTTTCCTTATAAACAAGTCCAAAATCCTTATTTAAATTTAATTTATTTGTATCTACTTTTAACCTATACGTAATCTCTATTGTTAACCTTTCCGTGGTCCCCTTTCTAGTGTTTAACGTTATAGTTCCTTCGTAAAATAGGCTCGACAAGCACCGATGACGAACTTCCTTTTAAACTTCATACGTATCTTTGTGTGCATTAATGATACAAATTTCCGAATTATTTTTTAATTATTGTCTTATGCAAGAATACTTTTCATTTTAATTGTTTATGTAATATATTGAATTTTTAATTTTATTTGATAAATAGCTGTATAGTTGAATTACCTGAAGCTAATTTAAAAAAATTTAAAAAAAAATTTAATTAAATCTTTATTAAAAATATTATTTAATAACTATAAACATAAATAATAACTTTGCATTTTTTACTCATTTAAATTTTGAATTTTACGTGCATTAGAATAAATTAATTGGTCTTTTGAAAATTGCCTATTTAAATGTATCTAAGATAATAATCATAAGACGAATATTACGGGTGCTTTTCATCGGAATTGTGCCACGTTTCACTGAGCCCCTGTGTGCCTTCAAAATAATATTAGATCTGCTTACAAAGTTTACTAAAATAAATTTGTATGTTTATAATTATCTTAAAATTTATCAAGAACTTTTCGTTGTTTAATTCAGTTTGTTCAAAGTTGAGATTCAAACAATTTTATTAACATATTAGGTGTTAATGTTTCAATTACAAGTAATTGAATAAAATACTATTTTATATACGTCTTTGGAACTTATGGCGTTTGCAGGTATTGTGCCGCAGATTGCTGTAGATGAAAAGTACCCATTGATTACAAGCGTCTTTAATTTATGAACATATATGTTACTAAACATAAAAATTTTGCCTAACACATATAATTTTTAATCACAAGCTTTCTATTCAAGACAGCACTTTCGCATTCTTTATATTCATTTTAGTATTGGCTTTGGCTGTATCGTATCGCTTGTTCTGTGTTTTGTCAGAAAATGAGCGCGTATAATTATGTAAATATCAATTATCTTTTTAGTTAATTGATATTAATCTTCAAAACAACCAACTTTTAAAAAAACTGCCTTTTTCAGCTCATTTACTGTCTCAAAAGTTGTCTTTACATTTGTAAGATACTTGCTAACAGCTCTTATGGTAATTAAATGCAAAATTATCCACTTACTCCACTGAATCTGTCCGTTCCAGATATATCTTAAGTGTATAATATTTATGTATGAAGCCAAAATACAAAAGTACACCTGTTGATTTGTAATCAACATCTATAGTTCAAACATTCAAACTGAAAAAATCATCGTTGACCTAGCGCTAGATCCAAATCATAGAATATATTACCTAACGGAATCCAGACTAACACCGAGCCAGGTATTGGACATTCGTGCTAACGAAGGCTCTTATTGCCCGTATAATTAAGAACCATTTAAAACTACAAACATTTAATCATCATAGACTTAAAACTTGTTATAAATGGAGTATTTCATAATAGTGTATTTATATTACAATAACTAATCACATTATTGTAGTTTATGGATTATGGCCGGCCGAATGAGTTGTTATAATTTTTGCTACTATGGAGCTGAGATCTTGAATCTCTTATATAATCTGTCATTTCGATCAGATACATAGAAATCATATATACTGGATTTCTTCGCGTGAACTCAAATATGAACTTGAATTTGGTAAAAGATGATCGATTCTGGATCGATTTTCAGAGAAATCCGAGAATCACTAAAATTTTAAAATGAAAACGCCTATATGATTACTAATTATAAAAATTAATTACTAATTAATATTACAAAATAATTCTTTCAACATCAAATAATAAAATTTATTTACAATTTCTTTTTTTTTTTTAATGCAACTGTAAATAATTTTTTTCGCTAATTACTCTTTTGAAATAAAACATTTTATTTATAAAAATGACGTATTAATTATAACGCAATTAAATGAAATAATAAAAATTTTATTTATTTAAAATTTCTTATTCCCGCTATCATCGTCCCGTATAAGGATATACGCTGCCATCTGTTAGTTTACATTCTTTAAAACAGAAACTGACAGACTTATTATTATATGACTGTGATAAACATAAATGCTAAAAAAGACAATTTTTCATAGAAAACACTATAACGTACGCCAATAGACATAAGAGATATGGATTAGTAGTCATTGTTGTTTTTCCTTTGCTCACAATGCATTATGCATGTCAACAGCACCTAACAACAGCGTTTTGATGAAAAATTAGTATTTGTTAGTAGAATATGTTCTGAATAATTAAAAAAATGAGATGAATTGACCACGTCGTTTAGATAAACAATTGAATATCTAAACATTTAAAAGATTATTTCCATGTGTGTATATGCTATAGTGAGTGAGTGTGTGTATATTTTGTAGTTATAAGTAAATACGTTGTAATAATATAGCCATCAGACTTGGTACTTACTGTATGTGCATGTGTGTTATACATGCGTAGAATGTAGATACTAAGCTAATACTTTTGCCGTCGAACTATCGGGAAAGAACATATATTTAATAATTAATACGTCACGAACATAGCACTCTGTAGTAAATAATCATTCGAAATCTATCGTAATAATTATTTTTTATTCAAGAACTTCAACACAATTGTTTCCATTGTACTTGCATGCGTATTATGACATCATTCAAACAGGCTAAAATAAAATTTATGTTCGATAACTTTTATCCGGCAGAACATGGGCAAAGTTAATCACTGTTGATATGATTTGTACAGCAGAGGCGGGGCCTGTAGATGAGCAAATTAAAAAAAAATTTATTTTAAAATTTAATATATTATTTATTAATGCTGAAAATACTTTTTAAATTACAATGTGAAAAACTTCTTTGTTATTAAACTAAATGCAATTATTTCGTGTAATACTATTTAAATCGTCGATTTATAATAAAATCAGTTTTACTTTGTTTTAAAAAAATCTGTTTACATTTCTTTTTTAAGGACAAATTCGTGTTTCTATTTACAATTAACAAATTAATCTTCATTATTATCAGTGAATATTTATTATTATCTATGAAAAAG
Organism: Chrysopa pallens; assembly: GCA_020423425.1. NCBI lineage: Eukaryota > Metazoa > Arthropoda > Insecta > Neuroptera > Chrysopidae > Chrysopa > Chrysopa pallens. Next base: position 102,175,536 of record CM035592.1, on the reverse strand, counting down.
TTGTGATATGAACATTATTTCCTTGTCATTGGTGGTTTAATTAGTTGAATTATTACTTGTAATTTCGATTTTGCTTTCGATTAATTTATCATCGACCGATATTTTTATTTGGTCATTAGTATGTTTTCTTTTCAATACTCTTAGCTTAGGAATCTTTTACTATTGTATTATAATTAATTGTGATGTAATTTACATTTAACGAATCATTTACATAATAATTTTACACATCAAAGACAAATCATAAATGTAGATTACCAATACTCTTTGGAATGGATAAATTGTCAATTTTTTGACAAATAATTGACTAATTAAATTTATTTATTTGAATTTTTTACTTGTCTATTTAAAAATTAATTATCCAGTTTAATTATTGCTATGATACTAAGTATAGCTACTGGCAACAATCGATGGAAACATCACAAATCGAACACAGCCAATAGTTTTCTTATCATTATCTCTCAGCTAACAATTATGTTTAATTCACTCCAAAAATGAACTAATTTAAAACATAAATCCAAAAATATTATTGATATCTAGCTCTGTTTCAAAAAGTTTTTAAGGGTGAAATACTCTAATTGTAGTATTGGCAATGTTACTATTCCTTATTATATAAATTGTCTTTTCGTTATATAATTCTAAAATAAACCTGTATAGTTTAGAATTATAAAATTACTTAAATAAGATGTTTAGTTATTGAATGTAGTTGAAGGTTTTTTATTCAAGATAATCAATTACATTTGTGTTATAGTTTTATGTTTAAATGAACTTGGATGGCATTAATTTGGAGGAAAACCATGTTCTCAATCTCAGTTAAAAATATAATCCGTTAGACGGAACACAATGTTTAACAAATTTAACCAATTTTTATATTTCTATAATATAATTTTTAACAAACCAAAATAAATTTTCAAAAATTTGAAAGATTGACTTTTTTTTTAAAATTTTGTATTGGATTTATAATAATTTTTTCTGAAGCTCCCCAGATAGTAAACTTTATAGGATTGCATTAAATCGTTCTTCAACCTCAAATCCCAAGCGAAATGTATTGAAATAGTTGTCTTGAAATTTAATATTTTTCAAAAATTTTTAAATGTTTAAAAACTGTTATAATAAGAAAGTTTTGAAAGATTTGTGTTAGTATAAACTTTGGTTGGCTTAACATTGTAGCTGTGTATAGCTAATGTTGTATAATAAAGCGCGTTAATTCACAATTTTTAAGTTTTATTAAATTAACAAAGTTTTTTTGAAAATTTGTTGTATTATCGAATATACTTATTTAAAGTTCTTATTTAATTTTAAGTGAAAGGAAAAAACTAGAGTACATATATTATAACAAGTAGAGACTATGTTAAGATAAAGGTGCGTTTTTGTAGTATGTACCTACCTACATCAATATGTTCTTTTATTTTTCTAATTTTACAAATTTTATACGATTTCTTATCTTATTTTTAATTTAATTCATAAATAATTTTTATAAAAAGATATTGGAAGTATAAATTAGTTTGCCCTGTTGATTTTGTTGGTTTCAGAGATATTAGACAATAATACACAGTTTATATAATAGACATATAACAATATACTACTTTTCTGGTAATAGAAGTAGCATGCGAGATTATGCAATATACGAATGAAAGACAACGCAACAACATACAATGATTACGTTCCACTTGGAGTTCACAATGCTCAAAACACTCATTTAGCCGTTCCACTTGATAACCGTGAATGCTGCGATCGTGACATAAACGTTAATAATGACGTAAATATACGCGACCACATCGAGCTCACAACGACCCATCTAAACACATCTCGAAGTGGAACGGCTTCGACCCACTGAACAAATTATTTGGCGCAATTTTTAAAGTTAAAAAGTTAAAAAAATTACAATTATATGACTATGAAAATTATATGTTGTGTTTTTCCTAAAAAAATAAATGAAAAAAATTATAAATATTTATTTAAAACTAATATAATTATTAAAGTTGTCAAATTATAACAAAACATATCCTCTACTCATTTATTTTCAAAACATCCATATAAACCCAAACTCTGAACCACTTCGTTTTGTATTTGAGACGCTCAGTGCTCACAAGCTAGTGGAACGGCATAAAACTGTAATCGTAAGCGTGAGCGCCAAGTGGAATGCATTTAATGTACTGTACGAACATGTTCAGTCAAGAATTCGACAATGAAACATTCGTCGAAGCGTTTTTTTTTATTCGTATATCACTTTTTATGCCCATTATCGCCCATATATCGTAGTCTACAATTATATGTCTATTGTTTATATCGCTTTGACTTTCATAGAAATTCATATATTAAATTTGAATTTTTCTATTAACTAATCAACATTTATGGGAGATTACAGTGTTCTGCTTTAAGTAAAAAAAAAAAATTAATGAGTGAGCCTCACAGACATAAGGTCACAATAGAAGTGAAACTTCTTTAAGCCGCTTTAAATAAATAAACAGATCAATATATATATATATAACGCTTCGACGAATGTTTCATTGTCGAATTCGAATATATGTTCATGTTCGAATATATATATATATATATATATATATATATATATATATATATATAAATATATATTGTAGCATTTCATTTATTCTCAAACAAAATAAATGTATTGGATTAATTATTTAGTCTAGCAGGAATCGGCGCATGAGTACCAAAAACTATTCCACCTCAATTTTTTTATGCGATCCTCTTCAAATTGCCCTCCTAATGATATAAATGAATGTTGCCATGGCGCAACCCGGTGCCATATTGTTTAAACCGAAATTGTTTAAGCAATTGCAACGAATTGTTATTTTTCAACCGGACAAATTTTTTTTATATTCTTTATTGAAATACCAATAAAAAAGGTCCTATGACTTTTAAGGATAAAATTAATATTTTTATAGATATGAATATTTTTAAAGGTTCGAAAAATCTCAAATTTGGGTACTTTCGACCCATGAAGTATATATTTAAAAAAAACATAATGTCTAAGTAATATTTTTTTTTTAATTCTCTATACAATTGTTAATAATATTGTTAAAAGAGATTTTAAAAAATTTCTTTGTTTATATCTTTTTTTTAATTGTTAATTCCGCGCGCTCACTTACCTTTAAGTATCGCTGTCTCTCTCTGACTCATTGGTTTATAGTTAAAAATATTTATTAATATTTAACAAATCATTTATTAGAGACCACTTTTTAGTCCTTAATAAATATTTCTTAGTACTTATAAAGTGATTTGTTTGTATTTAATAAATCTGATATTCATTTATTAAATATTAATAAATCTTCTTAAATACTAAGAAATATTTATTAAGGACTAAAAAGTGGTCTCTAATAAATGATTTGTTAAATATTAATAAATATTTTTAACTATAAACCAATGAGTCAGAGAGAGACAGCGGTACTTAAAAAACCATGAGTCAGAGAGAGACAGCGACTTAAAGGTAAGCGACGCATACTTATTAACAATTAAAAAAAAGATATAAACAATGAAATTTTTTAAAATCTCTGTTTACAATATTATTAACAATTGTATAGAGAATTAACAAAAAAAATATTACTTAGACATTATGTTTTTTTTAAATATATTTTTCATGGGTCGAAAGTACCCAAATTTGAGATTTTTCGAACCATTAAAAATTCATATCTTTAAAAATATTAACTTTATCGTTAAAAGTCATAGGACCTTTTTTATTGGTATTTCAATAAAGAATATAAAAAAAATTTGTCCGGTTGAAAAATAACAATTCGTTGCAATTGTTTAAACAATTTCGGTTTAAACAATATGGCACCGGGTTGCGCCATGGCAACATGCATTTATATCATTAGGAGGGCAATTTGAAGAGGATCGCATAAAAAAATTGAGGTGGAATAGTTTTCGGTACTCATGCGCCGATTCCTGCTAGACTAATTCGGTTTTTAAGAATTAAAACAATTACACATTTTTTAATATTTTGAATTAAATACCAAATTATATAAAGAAATTAAACACTTTAATACTTCAAAGGCAAACGTTTAAGTGATTCTCCAACCGTTTCATTTATATTTATATGAAATTTATGAATTTTATTGTAAAACGCTATTGGTCAACTCTAAATATGTAAACCAATTAAATTTAAGAGGCGTGGCTTATATTTTATTCAATTCTTTATATAAATATATAAGGCTTGCTCGTCTTGCTATACAAGCGATTCCCCCACTCGCTTCTCCTCTACCGCTACTTCCCCTTTTCCGCCTCAAATCCTACATAACAGCTTATTCATTTCTGCTGTATACATAACACTTTTATCCTCTATGATAATGCTCGCCCTCATAACTTAAAGATTGAAATTTTTTTCTGTAGAATTTGTAAAATTTTTAATTCTTTGAACCTTGTTTCCAATTTTTCTGACGACTGCTTGCAATCGTTCCAACAGATGCAGCACGACGTGGCTGGTCAGTGATTCAATGTTTTTGCAGAAATTTATAGAGCGGTGGAAGTAAATATAGTAGTAAGATTTTATTAATCTAATAATTAGTTTTGTTCCACAAAAGAGAGACCGAACTAATCTGTACTCCCAATATTATAAATTTTATTATATTCTAATATGAAAGCGTTTAGTAGAAAGTGTCGTTGCCACTTTGTGATGATAATCTTTTAAACCGATATCGATCAACTTTAGTTATTCGCTGTGATATTGATAAACGAAATATTTAGATCATCCAATCTCCATAAAACCTAGAAAACTCTCAAATTTACATTTTAATCTATAGTATCCCTATTTGTTTCAATATATGTACTTTGGAAAATTACTGCATTATTAATTATACAAACCGTATAGAATATTTTTATCACATACTTGAGAAAATATTGTACTGCATTATAAGTACATGTTAATTTAGCGATATTAAATATTATAGGTAAATTTCACAAACTTATTAACATATTAAAATGGTATTTATATATAAATACCCAGTGAAAATTTTCTTATTTATGGATTAACTATATCATTTATATGTCATCAGTGTCCATTTTCTTACGTAATACTACCGTGAATGGTCTAATAAAAAAGTCCATTCAATCCTATGCAACTGAATAGGTTTTAAAAGCATTCTAAGGAAATTAAATTTTTTTATTAATCCTATTCAATTTCAATACAATTGAATAGTTTGTTTTTTTTTAGAGTGTGTTCTTTTTGTGAAAACGTAAGAGTATTTAAAATATAGAAAGTAGAGATTCTAAATATCACTATTTTTATGATAATGTCATTCAATTTGCCTTAAAAATATGGGGTTGTTGAAGGCCAATTTTATATAAAGTAACCGCACACAAGCGCAATTCAATAAATTTTTGACATTTATAAAACGTATTATATCCCAAGTGTCACATAAAGATCATAAATGGTTTACATTTACTTCTATATGACTTACGTTTATATAGAACGAGCAGTATCTAAACTGTTCAAGTGTTCACTATACGAATGTCATATTGGCAGTTTTATTTAGTTCTACATGATGGATAGCCTTTGAGTTATATAGCCAAATGAGATATTATTCTTTAGAATCTTTACTTCATACGTTCAAAGTAAACTACTACTCACCACACATCAAGATTTTACTACGTATTCTTACTTAAAAAATTGGAAACTGGATACATCTATATTATATAATTTTACTTATATATGACATGTGTTCGCCGAGTATGAGCGTTATAATGTAAGCGTTATTGCTATTGAATTTATTTTTTATGAATTGTTTCATATATTGCAGGTACCAATTTGATTTCATTCGTATGTTTAAATTATAAAGTTTTTGTTTATTCGTTCACTAAAAATGTGTCTAAAAATTTTCTAAATACTATTAATAAATCGAGTATTCGAGCAGTGAATATGCTAATTCTTGTATTTCACTCATGAAGCAAAAAAAAAAAAAAAAACATCGTGCAATGTTATTCATATTATTTGACCTGCGGAAGATGCAGAATAAAAATTGCGAATCACACAAGTAGGGTAGAATAGCACCCTTATCACAAATTGTTTTATTATAGAATTTGTATTTAAAAAAAATGCATCTTTAAGTATCAAACAGATTATTCCAGTAAGCGCAGCATCTTTTTCTGTCGTCTTTTCATATAGTATGCTTTGATGTAACTGTCATTAACAGATTACATTATATAAAATTGCCGAGATCAGAATCAACGTAGAAAGAATATAGATTTTTGTCTGAGTTTGTTCCTAAGATGAAGCCTTAGAATAAATTCAAGGAACAAGGCCCAAATTCACAATTCACTTGAGTTCCTTGATGGTTTCTATAGGTGCACAGGTTTCGCCATCCTCTAAATACGGCGTAGATAAATGTTTGATTGTCGAATATCTTTGATTTGTGTTGTTTTTTATTATTACTGAATAGTTCCGCCATCGTTATACACTAGGTAGTTTGTAACATGGATTCATGAAATCCTTGTAATTTAGATTTTGCTATAGTCGTTGCCACTACCTAATACAGAACATCATCAAGCATCTTATAATAGGTTTACTGAAGCTTTACAGGTGGGAAGCATTCAATGCATGTATCGATTATAATTTTGAATATATAGACCATTTTCAAGTTGTGAAGTTTTATTTTATTTTATACTTTCGTCATGCACCCTTAAATCAGTTAGTGTAGAGGTCAGACAGATACGGGCAAGATATAATCACACGATAATTTATATTCGCACGTGAGTGAAATAATACAAGCTTATTTTAAAACAAAGATTGACTAGTCTAGGTATATCACAAAATTTAAATGGAATAATAAGTTCATTTCAACTAATTATTTAATTTAAAAAAAGAAGGGGAAATTAAAAATATTCAGTCCCCTATCTATTCAATTTTCTATTCCCAGTACTTATCAAATATTTAATTATCATTTAAATTTAACCTTCTTAATATATCGTTTTTTTTACTCTAATTATGCAATTTTTATGTTTTAACGCGAAATTATTTTCTTGATAAGCTTTAAATAATTTTTTTAACAAAAATCTAAAAGGCAAACTTAATATTATAATATTCATTTATCAAGGCTTTAAGGGTTTCATAAAAAAAATTTTTTTTAAGACAATGAAAAAATTTTAATTAATAATTAAAAATTTTTCTAATAATTAAAAATTTTTCTAATAATAAACTTTATCGGCTGGGCGTACCGCCGATAAAGATATATCTTAATGATATTATCAATAGTCTTTACATAAAATTTCATTTTGATCCGTGCGAAATTGCGAGTCTCTTCTAGTGCTTCGTTGAATGTGTATAACCTCTTTTATCATAGACTTACAAAATACATTTTAAAAAAAATTAATGTACTTTTGAAAATTTTGATATAACAATTAGTAATATGTTAGTCATTAGTGAAATTTATCGTTTTTTTTTTTGTATCAATTTTCTCATTTTTGCCATAAAGACAATTATGTGAATAATTTATAATTTTTGGCTGATCAATTTGGAAGATATAATAAATTATTGATTGTCCATCCTTTAGTCTTCATTGTTTTTTATGGAATTTGGAATAATATTTTGTGCGTAATTTTAAGAAAATATATTAGAATAAAAATTTAGAATTTTTTAGGAAGATCAATATATTATCATGGAAGCTTAATAGCTGAATTTTCTATTCCACATGGAATTACACAAATTAACTCTCAATAAAATTAATAAATGTTTAGGTTTTACTATAGATTAAGAGCTAATAGTATTTATTGACCATTTAGCAAAAACCAAATTTAAACTAACTTGGCATTAATAACTAAAAATATTGATATATTTATTATTCAACATAACAGATATAATAAGATCCTTTACATGAAAGAATGATTGACCCAAATTTGGAAGGGAGGAGTCATCTTTTCTTCTTATCCTTCACTTTAATTCTGTCTTTAGTTCTTCAACCAGCGGCTGTCCGCTAATAGCCACTATAATATTATATGTAGAAATTTTTAGAAAGGAGATGATAATTTTGCGATATGATAGTAAGTGTTACGATAGTTTTTTTTTTTTTTTAATTTATGGCTTCAGCTACTTTCAGCTATATAGCCATTAACCAAAGGGGATTATTATTATTATTATTTATGCAACAACAGTACACAGTAATGCTAGGTGGTCACCCATCATCATCAAATCAAATACAGATTGTAACTGCTGTTGCTTAACTTTATTGATTGGTCTAAGCCTGTCATTACGTTACGTCAGTCCGGGGTCGCCTACGATAGTTCTTTGATCATAATTGTGTTACAATACTAAAATTTCCTTTACCAATCTGACATTCATCTCTTTTATGGTAATTTTATTCAAGAGTAAATTATAATTCGCAAATACCTTGAAATGTTCGGAATTCATGTTACGTCTATGTTATACCTCACAGATAGATCATTCAAAGTGAGTTTGGAGCTTGATTGTTATAGCGGCATTTATATTGTTACATGCTGGAGAGTTTAATCTTATCCACTCAGAAACCTCGATGATGATTATCCATTACGCTAGATGCATTCTACAGCGCTCTGGAAGCCGGAAAGATAAACTTATGGCGGTGTTCTTAAACTCGAAATCTAATTTAACGTCAACATAAGATCAACCTGTCTAAATGACTCCACTTTTTGGGCTGATAAAGTTGAAATCTTATTAATTTTTAGAATTAATCAGCCAGGTGGCCGTGTGGTTAAAAGCGTCTAATACGTCTTAGCGTTTTACTACTGGGAAATTATAGGTTCGAATTCCAACTCCGGCAGTTTGTCAATTAAAAATTAACGGGGTGGTCAATTGATAAGGCTGTCGTTATTTGGGTAAGAACGATGTAATCTATGAATTTGGGGATTTTTGCAGTTTCCATCTTACATCTCTATATCTATATCGGCAAAGTTCAAAAGTTTCAAAAAGACTGCTGCAGACGCACTATCGACCACATTCTAATTTCACTTAATATTATATCCTCCACCCACATCATAAATTTAATAGTATAATTATAAGATTCAAAATAATGATTATTCATTTCTAAAAGATATTCTTAATCAAAATTAGTAAATGTTGAGTTTAATGAACAGGTTTTGGAATTGCGTATTCTTACAGAATTCGAGCGTGATTGCAGAGCGCTATATCTAATGTAAGATTTAATTCAGGTTGGAAGCTGCGTTCGCTATACATTTCTCTCCATAGAGGTAGGTAGGTGACAAATGTATTTGTACACATTATCAGATTAGTTTTTTTAGAGCTTGAGTTACTTGTAGGAATTATGTATAAAAAATGAGAAGATATTCATCCTTAAATACGCTTTTTGATTGTTTAATTCTATAGATCATTTCTAAAATAAACAAATTTTCCATTAAAAATAATTTATGTCTTCAGTACAAGTTTTTTTTAACTGGAATAGTCAACATATCACTATAACGTGATTCAATTGTGAAAGTCTCATCTAAACGTACATATTTTGTAAGTCTACAGTTTCGTTTATTTATTTCTCGCCTATTAAAAAGTGTTAATTGAAATTATTAATATCGTTTGCGTTAACATAAAATTCGCATTTATTTAAAATGAATTAAATTGAATGATTTTTAATTATTAAGTATCTAGCTAGATACGTTTTGGAATAACTCGAGATTTGGTCAAAGCTCAGTGTTCTGTCTCTGAATGTAATGTTGAATGGGCAATGTTCGTAACACGACAATGATGGTTACGTGACATCCATGTTAAATCTAGAATGGTCGCTTGATACATTGAATAAACGGCCAACACAACTAGCACATGCATTATGTTATGTGAATTCAGGTACATATCCACTTTGCCAGGAAACCATTTTTCTGGAATATGTAGTGCGCCTATTGCACCACCAATTATTGCTACTAAATCCTAGTTAAACAAAAATCAAATTTTAGTATATCCACAGTCCGATTAGTATATTGTGTATTTTTAAAAAACCATAAATATGGCGAAACCGCCAGAAAATTGTATGAAACGTTCTAAAATGGTAAAACTTATTCTTTAGAGCTAGTTACTTGAATTTGCGATTCAAGCCCACTCAAAAACATACTGACCAATAATATCTAGACTAATGTCATGATAACTTAAATTAACGTCTAATAACTCTTCTAATACAAGTTACCAAAAAGCGCCAATCGGCACTAGCTCAACCAAAATAATTGAAAAAGTTTTCTCAATTATTTTCAGATGACCAAAATTTTTTTGGATATTTATTTTACAAAAACTTTTTTAAGTATATTTGTCACTTAAATCGGTATTTCAAGGACAGAATCTCGATAAATCTCACAATAAAGTAATTAAAACTTTGTTTCATACAAGATTTTTGGGTAATCAAAAATTGAATTTTAAAAGTAAACGGTTTGTAAATAATATATGATTGAAGAAAATAATTTTTCGAATATAATAAGCCCATTCCAATTTTAAAAGGTTGAGTAACTTTAATGCCAAGAAATCATTTTTAATCATCGAAAAATATATTAATTAGTAGTAATTCGAATTCAGGATACAAAAATTCATAAAATGACATACCTTACTGTATTTCGTATCTAATATAATAAAAATTTGAAGTCAAAAACTTTTTTTTGTAAATTGAGAAAATTGAGAGTAGATATGATTGTGAAAATATGGGAAGCTCTTTCTACTCGAATTTTGAAACAAAAGACCTTTCATTACTTTCCGTTAAAATTTTGTATTGCCGTGTCGGATTAATATCTTAAAGATGAATATCTTAAAAGCTAAGAATGAAAAATTCTTTTTGGCCTTTATTTATGTTTTATTAAAAAAAAAATAATAATAATGATAATAAAATAAAACGATGCATTAAAATTTAACTAAAAAGGAAAGTTGCTGAACAGCATAACTCAAAAAATTTGAATTCAGACGAATATGATATATCTATGAGATAAATAGACTATAGTTACTGCAGGCATCTTATTCTGAAGAAAATTAAACAACATAGCGTCTATATTTTTTTTACAACAGCGAGACAGCGGGAAGTTTCACCCTTATTGGAACTAAAGAAAAATACTTAAGCGACTTCAATTGAAGTTATTAATTACCTGTAATATTATGTGTGTAAGTGCTGTTGGTGCTCCGCCAGCAATTTTAGTGACACGCAATGAACCAAGCATTACGCGCATTGTAAAAGGCATTAGAAATGATAATCGACGTTCCCATGGGGACCATGCATTTAAAGCCTGAAAGAAAGCAACATTATAGCAATAGAGATTATCTTTTGAAAGTTAATCATTAATTTATTTATTACTTACCTTATAAAGACCCCATAAACTAATAAGGCAATAAGAAGTTATAATTATATAACGAAAGAATATAGGAAAACAATATACAGTGGCTGTTAACATTGGAAGTGCACCTAAAATTAAAAAAAAATTTTAAATCATTCGTATAAGAAAAGCGATATTTTGACAAATAAGTACCAAAACTTTGACTGATCCATATTCCAAGCATATCCAATTGTAATAATCGATAGTAAACAACTTCACCACACTTTAAATTCATAAACAGATGATAAACAAAGCTGCCAATCCAAGGTGATACACTGCCTAGGATATGACACCAGCACAGAAACCAAGACTCTGGTCCCCATGGCATTGATGGTGGTACAAATGTGAGTATATATACAATTGGGATACCTGAAAAAGAATTAATTGAATAGATCAGGTTCTATACATACTTCTTGTATCATTTTATAGTGATATTTAATAAAACTGATGAATCAAAACTAATTCATATTGTACACTGTTTCAATAGGAAGGCATATTTAGTTAAGTTACGAAAAAAATGCAAAGATGAATTTGTTCGAAAGTAAACTTTTGATATGAGAATTGACCCTCATCTATCCGAAGATCATCTGTACACTGTTTCAATAGGAAGGCATATTCAGTTAAGTTACGAAAAAAATTCAAAGATGAATTTGTTCGAAAGTAAACTTTTGAAATGAGAATTGACTCTCATCTATCCGAAGATCATCTGAAGTATTTTATAAGAATTAATTAACTTCGAACATTCACTATTATTATGAATACAAAAGAATTCTTTTATTTTTGTGTACAATTGTTATATTTTACATCTCAGATATTATTAAAAACTCTTGTATTAACACATTATATTCTTTTTATAGAAGTAGAAATCATATTTTCACCCGAATAGAACGCCTATTAAGTTATTTAATCGAAACGTATGGGTAATGTTAATGTCTTAACACAACCCATTTTATAAGTCTGTATGATAGTGTGAATTCTTGCTTTTATATTAATATTATTATTATTATTATGGACACAAGTGAATGTTTTATTTTTATGTACGATTATCAGATTCTATTTATTTTTAACCACATTAACACATCTTTTTGTCCATATCTCATTCTATAGACAGGGATACAAAATAGGTATACTGAGAACATTAATAATAATATCAATAATTAACTACTTGTAGCTGAGGTGTAGTTTCTGCCGCTTCCGATTAACAATTGAAAGGTCCCGGGCTTGATTCCCAACAGAGGTGTTATATTTTATGTTATTTTTTAATTGAAAATGAATAAAAAGGAACACTATATTGCATGCCTTTTCGAAAGAAAGACGAATGAAAGAAGCTTGAAGTAAGTATAGGGTAATAAACCAGATCTTATAACATAAAAAGAAAGATTAGGTCTACAATGGATGAATGGCATTACACCAAGTCTACCTCTTTAAAATCTTCTCTGGCAACTATTTTGTATTTTCAAAATAATTTTAAAAAAACAATCGGACCATTTCAAAGTTTCAAAGAAATGAACATTTTTTGTACTTTTAATTTTTCTTCTATCTTTTACAGTTTAAGAGTTGGGGGCGATTACGATTACAAGGGCCCCTCGGTTTGACTTTTAATTATGATAAAACAAGCTAAAATAAGACGAAAATGAAGAATACTAACTTTCTTGTTTTCACCTATTTTTCGAGTTATCGAACTATTTTTTCGAAAATATACTCCAAAATAACCATATATTTTTTACGTTTATTTCACAATTTAACACATTTCACAAGATTTAATTACAATTTGTTGTTACAATTAATAAAATTTCAGTCATTAACAATCAAAATTTCAATTTATTTAAACGAAATAAACATTTTTATTTTAATCACTTTTTTTGCATATTGACGCCATTTTATATACTTATAATTGACTGAAAAAAAGTAACTAAGAAACATTCTTTTGACATATTGGTGTGATTGGTAACACTTCCAACTAGCAATTGGAAGGTCTTGGGTTCGATTCCCGTCAAATATTCTCTTCTATATATCTTTGGTAAATTGTTCAATTACAACATCCCTATGATTAGAAGATTATGAACTAAACTACACCCCAGCATAGCACTTCATTTAGTTTCATAATAAAGTACAGAATAAAATGTTAAAAATTTATAAAATTGAAAAATAAATAGGGGAACCAATAAATACTATTCTTAAGAAACTTCTCACAGCCACAAGGTGGACACATAACAGGTATAGGAAAATTATTTTCTCGTCGTTTTCTGAATGGTAAAACATTTTCAAAAAATTCGAAAGCCATTATAATTGAAAATTAAATTGACTCAAAAAATAAAATACCAACAAAAAATATATTTCAATAAAACAGAATAAAATTAAAAAATACATTTTTTCAATTATCTTCGTCATCAGAACTATTTTCATTTTCATATATTTCTGGCATCAATACAGGTAAGCCAAACTCTGGACTTTCAGTAATTGTACGACGTATTAATGTACGTATACGTTCATAATGTAATAATGATAAATAATTTCGATAATTTCTACGTATTTGTATCCATAAATAAATGATGAATAATATCCCTAATATAAAACAACCAAGATAATCTTGACGTTTCACTGTTATTGACCAATTGCTTTCATCTGTGTTTAAATTTAAAACATTTGTTATGACACCATTTAATAATAAACGTGATACATTTGTATTGATTATCCCTTCCAATTGTTCCATTTTTGTAAGAAATTATTTAATTCATTAGCGATTAAAAAATGATCAAGATTAATAATTAAGTGGTTACATATAATATTTTTATATTTTTATTAATATTTCACACAATGTTTATTTATATCGATTATTTAATAGCCATGGAAATAATTGAATAACCTGTTTAATAAAAGGTTATTAAACATAGTTTCGTAGTTTGTCTTAGTTCTATTTCACATGATAATCGTTCGAAAACGTATAGAATTGAATGATTAGAAAATATTGATAGGGCGTCGATAAGGAAGACCTTGAGGGGTGGGGGTTTGGCAGCTGCTCCTAAATCTCATATTTTTTAGTAACATAACTTTTCCATCTGAACACTAAAAAGAAAAAAGCTGCGTGTATCGTTTACTTTACATATGCAAAAATTCCAAAAATATGACGAAACTGTTAAGGTTTTAAGTGGAATCAAGGTAAAATTATTATTTAAAAATGGAATTCTTATATTTTTATACTCGACGTATATGTATTATGTCAGAGTTTATTAATTTTAATCTAAAGTTGTAACGTAAGAAAATATTGACCGCACAAACAAAATTTTGCCTATAGGTTCATCTAATTAGTCCACTTCCGGATGCCCATCCATCAACACGATAACTTAAAAACGAAAAGAGATAGCGAGTTGAAAATTTGTTGACATAAATCAGATATAAATAATGTCAGTTGATGTTCGTGAATGAGCAAAATGGATCCAATAGATCCATGACCAAACTTTTAAACCATAAAGATAGAAGAAAAATTTAAAAACAAAAAATGTTTGCTTTATAATAACAAACAGCTTTTGTTTCAAACATTTTTTCGTAAATTGTTTAGATTAGCCACAATTTCAACTCAAATTTAGCTAAAAAGCACATATATTTGCAATACATATTATTATTATATATTTATTTATAACTGTATGTGCTACATATTTCGGGTATTCTATAAATGCTAATAATAAAAATAGTTCGATATTGATATTGAACCATATGTCAGCGTACTATAGCGACAAGCGGTTTGTGTCAAGGGATATGCGACAGGTTTTTCAATCACGATTTACCATAGCGACAAGCGATTTGCGTTGTATTCTTTTGCATGATAAAAATCATTTAATGACATTTTTGCAATTTGTAAATTAAAATGTTTTATATTTTCAATCTCAGACAGTTAATTTAAAAACTTCAAACTGTTATCATAAACAATATAATTGGGTTAATATCTATGAAATCCATCTTTATGGTATCAATTGTCTCTTTTCGCCCGTCGTTAATCACTATTGTGTGCATGATTCATTACTTGTTATTTTCACTTGTTTACTATATTCGGATTGTATAAAGAAAATAAAAATAAAAATTCACCTGATAATTTGATTTTAATAATTGATCGTTTTTAAGCTCTAAGCATACAAACAGGCATTTTTCATACGAAAATTATTTTGTTACATCCAGTATAAGTCATTTAAAGAGTTGTTTAACTTTAAGATTTTTATGGATTTTCCTACGTCAATTTTTTGTATAAAAAACTTCAAAAACATGTCATAAAATTATTTTTATACAAAAAATGTCTTTTAAATTTTACAAATATGTTAAAAAAACTATTCATTACAAGAAAAAAATTAAGATTAAATTTTTTTATTTATAGAATCTGAATCTACAATAAAAAACATAGGGTTCGATTTCATAAAAAAAAAGTTGGCCCTTATTTAACCTAGAACCTATCCTCCTAAAAATAAATGTCTTTGAGATTATAATCTTATGCCTTTTGAAATGAATATACTTTTGTTTGAAACAAGTTTCTCGATTCCCCTTATTTTTAGTATATGTTATTATAAAATATTTGTTTTTAAAGTTAACAGTACTATTTTTCTTTTCCCAAAAATGTGTTTAATGTATAGATAATATCTTGTTTTTGTCTTTTAAATTCATAATTCCCAAAATATTAAATACAAACACTTTTTGTTATTATAAAACCTGTGTGTTAAATAAAAGCTTGTGTTTATAAAATATATTTTTGTAATGTACCTAGGTATATTATAGTGGAATATGAATATAAAAATAAATATCACTTACCATGTGTTATAATATTAACAGTTTCATTATGCATATAAAATAAACTTTTTATTGAGCCCCAAAATGTTAATAAAGGCCTATAGCCGCTTAAAATATATGGATTAAATTGTAAATGTTTTGGCATATCCTTCCATTGTAATAAGTTCACTTTAACAATTTTATGCCGTTTAAACCATATACCCCAATTATCACACATTTCAGATTGTTCATTTTCGCAAACATTTCGAAATTCAATATTTTCCATTGAATTATCCGCTGTCTTATAAATATCATTATCTGTGTTTGAAGATATACGTAATCTTGCAGTATGATCATCGGAATTATTTTCATGAAACATTATCTTTTCAATGAATTTATCACACAAAATTATAATTTTCTAAAAATAATTTGGTTAGTAAAATGTCGTCACCGAATTGTTAATTTTATTTTGGAAGACATTCCGTTTTTTACGATAATTTTTTTTTGTTGAGAATTAACGAGTACCTAGAAAAAATACAATTTTTTTATGGAAGCTCTTTTATTAAAACAACACGATAATCAAATGCTACTAAAAATATTTTTTTTATTACCTTCTAATAGTCTTTAAAAAGAGTACCGACAAGTTTTCATTATCCTATTATAAAATGTTCAAGGAAAATAAGGATAGAGAGATATTTGGTGCTATACATAGTGGGTGATTATTGATTGTTTGTATTACTATAAGCGCATACAACAGTACTACTTTGTGCTTTTACTGTTGAATAAAATCATTTGATCTGTGGAATAAACACAGAACAATTATACTAATACTAGGTTTTATTCATATAACTAGGTTTATGTTCGTTTTTCTTTGTTTAGATTAGGATTTCCTGTTTATTAGATTAAAGCCGGATCATATTATAATATTTTCCGTACATTCAAAATATTTTATTAAATAATATTATTTGAGAAATCGATTCATATTTTTTACGCATTTTAAGAAATAAGTTGTTGGATTCACGTTAAATGACTTTTTTCCTGGATTTAATAACAGGAAGGGAGGAATATATATTTTGGTGCATTTAAAAATTTCAATAAATACAGAGTGGCGAATAAATGTTATTAATTGAATTGTCTTGTTATTTATTACTAGAGACCATCCATCCGTAAAACTCGTAGCTTGGCCAAGTGGGGTACAAATAAGTTCAAAAACTCGCTGAGATACGTCACGGGAAAGTGTGATGGACTTCAAATGGCTGCTGATTTCATGGCTTTCCTCTTATATTTTTTTGTACTTTGATTTTATTATTTTACACCGAACCGGAACCTCAAGGAACTTCTGGAGTGGCTATAGTGCCACTATTTTTGTCAGAATTTTTCACAAATAACAAATATCAGTTTTGTTTATTTTAACCAAATAGTGTCATAGTATATATAGACTGAGTTCGGTGAGAGGGAGGTGGATGGTATAAGGAGTCCGGAATTGAGCTACGCGGTTTATGGAAGCTGCCTTATGTCATAATAATGCAGACTAAAACCCATTTTTATACGGTCAAAATATTTATCAATTTTATTTTTTTTAATCGTTCCAATCCGTGAATTGACGGAAAAACTTATTACAACCTCCTAATAATTTTCCAAATTTTAGCATTTAATATTCAAATTTTTGAGTTTTCTAAGTATGGATATGTTAGACTATGGCAAAAAAGTATAGTAAATGTCTAAGAAATGTTCGAAAGTGTAGAAAATAGCTTATTCATTAATTTATGTATTGTTGTATATTATTAGACTAGTATAGTAGTTAGTATATTATAAGATTAGGGTAATATAACAACTTCTACCAAAATTTATTTTGAAGATTTTTTTACGTACTTTAAAATTGTTCCTTAGTTTTTTCTCCGAAATCTTTTTCGTTTTTTATATTATTTAAAGCTAAATGATACTATTAAAATTTTCCTCGGCAAATCGGCACCTTATACGAGCTATCCCTAATAAAAGAATCCTATTCAAAAGTATAAAAATTGAATAGGAAAGAATTGGAAATCAATAGGATTGAATAGGATTTTTTATCAGGGATAATTCGGTTCATGTATTAACTATAGAAATAATAAACAATTATTTCTCCTTTCTGTTTCTTTTTCTATAAGCTTCATTTTTGTTGCTAAACTTGTTTCATATAAGTGTGAGATTTTTGAGGTGTTCGTGTGAGATTTTTGAAAATCGCATCAAAAACGTGCATTTTTTAAATGAAAAACGGACATTTTGAATCAGGGATAAATAAAAAATTATTGACCATTTGCTATTTTATCAATTTCTCTGGTTATTTTTTATGATAAAATTTTCATCCTTTTGAAGAGGTGGCACCCACCCCTCGCCTTATAAACGGACATTTTGAATCAGGGATAAATAAAAAAGTATTGACTTTTCGTAAAAACAATTAAACTTTTTTTACCATTTGCTGGTTTATCGATTTATGTGGTTATTTTTATGATAAAATTTTCATCCTTTTGAAGAGGTGGCACCCACTCCCTCGCCTGGACCATCATTTTTTTAACTATAAAAGCTGAAGAATTTTTTATTACCTACATTAAAAATCAAAATCAGAGTATAGTTTTGATCTATCCCGAAATAATTTCCTAATTTTCTTCCAGTAATAATATCGTAATGTTAATGTTTTGTAAATTTGTTTGCATTTTTTGAATTTTAAATGTTAGAAAAAAAGGCAAAAGAAAAAAATTTTAGATAATATTATCTAAAAAGACGTTCTTGGAAAAATTGTCATAGTTCTAATAGTTTACGACATAAACGCAAAAATCTTATTTTAAGGAGAGCGGTTAAAGCACTCCTCCCGATCTCGAAAACTCAAAATTAAGTTGATGTGTTTTATTAAGTTAAGAAATAAAATTGCTCCTTGTATGATGTGCACGGTTGGGAATATTTATAGCGCGAATTTACTGAAGCAATAACATATAGAATAATTAATTACCTAATTGAAATTATTCATATTCATTTTTCAATTAAAAAAATTGCAGTTGGCATTGATATTTGCAATTATATTTATACCCTAGCTACAAATGTGGTTGTTAAGGCAACTATTAAATAAATAACATTTGTTCGAAATATTTTTTTACTTTTGCGTGAAGAAAAATTGTTTCATTTACAATTATTAACAGTATATTAAATTACTTTTTTCATAAAATTCATAATATTATTCCATCAAGTAAACTTTAGTTTACATTTTTCTATGCTATAAATATTTTAAAATCACAGCCTTCAAAATCTGAATTAAATATCATAAGAATAGATCCACATTGGTTTATTTTTTTATGATTTCTAAAAAATGGTTGAAAAATGCTTATTGAATCTGCCCGTTTCAATCTGAAAGATCGCAGATTTTCAGATTTCTGACCTTGAAACGAACTTCCAGATGGTCCCATAACTAAAAGAACAAAGGGCGTACGGGACACGAAACAACGGATTGTATTTTTTAATAAATTTTATCCAATTTTACTAGAGGTTTGAATATTGTATTTATGCCTTGTTTTTCAAAGTATAAAATATCTCGGATTACTCAATAAAATAATCCTGAAATTTGCTTTGTTAGCGTTTCTAGATTCTGAAACAAAAGTTAGAAAATTGTATTGCAAATTACATTCGCCTACTTTTAAGATCCATGTTATCAAATATGTCCAGTTTTTAATCATTATTAATACTTATAGCTTTTATGATGCTGATTTCATCCACGAAATTGGATGTGGATAAAGGCATATTGTGTAAGAACTTCTGAATGCTCTAGAGCTCCGCAATTTTTGATATTAACGAAAGACATTTTTATGAAAATTTTTTTTTTTTTTGGTCTCTTATTCTTTGAATTATTTGTAAAAATATTTAAAATTATTTTTTTTTTTACTTCTAGTCATTTGAAAGAGAATATTCTGGCTAACATCGTATTAATTATGCATGTCATGATATTTTAATGGACGCCTGGACAGAAACAAAAATATCCTGTAATGAACAATGAAGCTTGAAAAGAAAACTAAGAAAATTCAAATTTCGTAGTTATTTTATTTACAAATTTTAACATACAATATTTATATACTTAATAACTCGAGAAAAAACTTAATTACCAAAAAAGTGGATTTTTCTTATTTTAAATCGACACTTTTATAATTTGTAAATGAATATTTTATTTTCTTTTCTTTTTAATATTCGAAATAATGCCTGTAATTATTTTTCATATAATATACCGCAATATTTTTGTGTAAATATAAATCGTGTGTACAACAGAAAAATTTCACAATTAAAATTCCTAAATTAGCATACTAATAATTTTTGTGTGTCAAATATATTTTGTTTTGCTGTGGCAATTTTTTATTTTTGTAATTAGAAATATCCAAAGATTAAGCAAATTTTTTTTTTCAAGTCTTAAATATTTTTTAATATTAGAAAAAATTGTATTCATTTAAAGTAAAAACATTTGCCTAACTTATTAAATCTAATTTGTTTTCTTTGTTTAAATTAAAATTATCTTAATCGAAAATATTTTTTTAAATAAATTACTCGTGTTTGGGATATAAATTGGGGAAAAAGGGTATTTTAAATCACATGAACTAAAAATTACACATAAATTTGTAATTAATACTCATTTACAGATCATTTTAGTGTATACTTTTTGGTGGAGAAATTTTACACTAAAAACTAATTAAAAATATTTTCCCTTAATATTTAGAAAAATTTCAGATTAAAGAGATTTTCTGGATTAACAGAAATATTACTTGGATAGTTGATGAATTCCAACGCTTAATCAAGACTACGCTCGTTTAACGTAGATTAAATATTATATAAAAAACTAAAGATGTTAATACCATCAACGTTTTTTATAGGGACTAATAGGTTTTGTATATTTTTTTAGGCAATTACAAGATTTATTAAAATAATTTTTTGTTGTTGTTGTATTTTGAAATTGGACAAAACATTATGGTGAAGAAAAATTATGTAGACTTTTCACAAATGTCACCAACGTGTTTTCATAGGCATCGCTCTCAGATTATGAGAGCTGCCAGACCTTCACCGTGAAAGTGAATGACTTCGTTCACGTCCTTGATCTCCTGCACCGTGTTCGCCAAGTCTTTGATGTGCAGGTATTTTATTGAAGAATGGATGTCGTAATGCATCGGCCAACGTTATTCGCTGGGCAGGATCATATTCTAACATTTTTTGTATAATATCGAATAATTCTTTATGATCTTCATCGTCACTTGTTTGATATCGCTAAAAAATTAAAAATCTTATATTCAAATGATTTCTAATAATTAACTAACTAGTTAGGTTAATTGTTTAAAAAAATCTGTTTATATCAAAATCTAATTAGTATACGAAAAAAAATATTTTTAATTACCAAATAAATGTCTTGTAAAAATATAAGCTCAGTAGCAGTAGGCAAATCCCAATTCCCAAGTGAATTTTAACTTTATGCATAATGCAAATTGTTTTTAAATAAAGGATGGGTTACACCATTCGCACTCATAAAAAGCTAACCAGTCATTTCCATATAGTTTTCAATTGAATTAACTCTAGATTAGGGATAGTTCCAAGTTAGTGGAATGGTTGCAACTTAACAAAGATTTTATAACGACTAACATCGAACTTCGAAACTGTTATACTTCTTTGGTGGTGTTATAAAGCAATTACAAAAAATAAAGAATATAATTACAAAAACTAAATATACGTGTTATGCCAGCTTGAACAACTTCGTCCTAGCTAAAAATTTAGCCTGCTACATGATCATTTTGAAGTGTTTATAAGAGAAAATTATCAAAATCAGTAATAATAGATTTTATACTATAGATAATGTCACCATCGCGTATTGAGCACTTGAGACGGAACAAAAAGGCGGAAAATTATTTCTATGAAAAGCATTTTTAACTAAACGTCGTTAAAATCGACAATATAAATATTTTTTATTAATCCAAAAAATACTCACAACTAACGGTTTACAATTTTCTCGTACATATCGTCCCGCAGAACTTTTCTCATCCCAGTCCAATTTTCCATGATAAAAATACTTTGTTTTGGTTTTCCTTGCCATTCTATCAAGATTAAAATTGTTGGATTTTTCAATTCATTTTTCGAAATTGTTGGATTAAATCAAAATAAGTTACTTACCTGTATGGAATTGTGCCTAAAATACGTTCCATCATAGCAAGATGTTCTCTATTATCGTGAGTTTGAAATAACGTAATTCCTAAATATAATTCGAAAATAATACATCCTATTGACCAGACATCACATGGTTGAGCCCATCCTAGTTCTGAAATAAAAAAAAATTTTTTTATTAAATAAATAAAAATTGATATAACTAGTAAAAAATTAATTCACAAAAATTTACTAAATTTATGTAACCATAATTATTCACGCTAAATAAAGACAATGAATTAATTAATTCAACTGCGAAGAAGTTTGGATTAAAAATTCATAAAAAATTAAGATTTCTTTTTAATTTTGATATTTGCTATTTTGTGCGTTTGGTTCCTTATTCATTATATCGGTGAATTATACATAATCTAGGGATTGGCACGACATATCGATATTTTTTAAGAAAACAATAACTATATCAATCAAATTCGATATTTTTTTAAACGCCGTATTATGTTTTTTATTGTTTATGAATTCCACTTATTATTGTAATAGTTTGTAGATCAATGGTAACCCTTTTACACAGGCTCTCTCTGAAACTATTTGATAGTATTTAATAAGCCAATATTCCTCGGTATCGTCTGGAAAACTTGATTCTACTGTAAACTTTGTTGTACCAGATAATAAAGCGGGTTAACCGAATAACATATGAAAGAAATAGTTGCTTCTGATAAGTATTATTTTGACAAAGAAACTTTGTTTAAATTTTTATTTTGACCAATAATTTTATTTTTATTGTTTAAATGTATTTTAATAATAAATACAACTAATAAAACTTCCAAATATCCGTTAAGTTTTTTCATATTTAAATATTTTGACAATTTTTTCGGTAATCGCGCTCCTGAGAGTAAAACTATTCCTATTTTTCTATGCATATATCGATATATTTTTTCCATTTGTCCATCCCTATCATAATCTGTCTGCAAAATTTGACTCTGTTCTATCCCTAGCAATGTAAAAATGAATAATATTTTTTTTTTCAATCCATTAAAAATAAAAACAGCAAAAACATAAATTTTGGAATATATACAATGGCTTCCGTCATTATAGGAGGTTTGTTTAATATATTTAAATTTTGCGACAAATTAAAGTCCTGTTATTCACCTATTATAAATAAAATATAAAAAATTCACATTTACCAAATATCGTACACTATACACTAAAAAGTGCCGACATAAAAAAAATTTAAGTCAAATTTTGTCAAAATATTATTACCAGTTAATTAGAACTTATATGCTTGCTAAACAATATTCAATCAAAAAAGTCTTATTTAGGTGGTTCAATGATATGAATAATTACCCAGTTTCCTCGGATTATTAAAATACACAACCGCCGTTTGAAATGGTCTATTTTGTGAATTTGTCTTAAACAGTAGAAGAATATGAATAACAACCCTACCTGTGGGTTAGTATGTGTTGAATCGAACAGAAGAAGACTTGAATAGAATAAATCAAGATGTTCAGATGTATGTAATTAACATAAAAATTTACATATGACTTAATACATTAATAATGTATTAATATTTTAATTGAAAATATGTAACTTCATATAATAAAAGTGTAATCAACAAGAAAACTAACAAACTACTTAATTTATAATGCAATAAAGAAAAAATATCTAAAAATTAATAAATATTTAAACTAAGAAAATATTGTTAAAGGAAAACACGCGAAGTGTGAAACGCATGGAAAATGATTATCCATTAATATCAAATGTTTTACTAAGAGTTCAATTTTAACATTAACTTAGTAAAATCAAATATTCTAATTTAACTGTTTAATTGCATACATATAAAATTGTTATTAATTGGTAATTTAAAACACTTGCACTGACCGAGATGGTGTCGCACTTACTTTACTTATTAGATTCAATAATTAATGCAGCTTATTCTTACTTTAAAACAAAGACTAGTTAATTAAATATAGTAGTATTTACCCAAAATAACTTCTGGTGCTCTGTAATGCCTTGTAGATACAATTGTGCTATGATGTTCATGGTCAAAAGTGGCACTTCCAAAATCGATAAGTCTTACATCACTCTTCTTCACTCTTCTATAATCCCGCCTCTAAAAATCAAACAATTAACATGAATATCATGGTTATAGTTTACGTCCATCTCGTTTAATTAAACATTTGGGTAATGAAAACACTTTTTCCTATGCATTTTATATTATTTATTTCTTGACAGAAGTTTCGCCATCTTTTTCAAGTTCAAATAATAACTATTGCAAAATTTTAATAAATATTGCAACTATAAACGGTGGTCTTATTGTGTCATTATGTCATATAACAACTCAATTGGTCAAAAATTAAAATATTGTATAAAAACTATTCTAAAAAAATCTACTGCATTGCGTCACAGAAGGAAAAACGCAAAAAATATGAAAATCACTGGAATAAAGTAGGACAGAGTTTTTTTTTTTTAGGAGACCCCAAAAACGTGTATATCCCAGTAAAAACTCTACATTGAAATTTTGAGCCGAAAACAAAAAATTCTTTTTATGGTACATTTTGAAAGAATATAAACATATGATTTTACATATTTAAAAACACTTTATTAATATAAATATTTAAATATTAAGAATTAAATAATTGAATTTTTGTTGCATAATTAAATTTAAAGTGACGTATTTATTTTGTAATTTAATTCATACTCGACAAAATTAAAAAATTCGTTTAAAGAAATGTTATTCGACATTTCTGAATTAAAGTCATGTTTTATAAAAAAAAATTCGGATTAAGAAACAGAAGAATAAAAGATAAAATAGCTTACCTTCTTACTATTATATGTTGTGTCATATTCTGAATCAACGAATAGAATATTTTCAGGTTTAAGATCTGTATGTGTTAATTTATTGTCGTGTAAAAATTTAACTGAATAACACAGTTGGTATGATATATGACGGACGTGCTCCATAGGGTATGGTTGATAATTGTTGTCTTTCTGTAAACAAAAGAAAAATAACAAATATTAATAAAATTGTCACCATTTTGATTCATTTGAACTATGTACAATATATTTGGTAATAAATTAATTCATTGATATTCAACTATCCAAATCGGTATTCAAGGTATATCGGATATTATAATAGATTTGCGTTTGTTTAATTTTTCAAACGAATGTGGATAGATCGACGTCAAAATTAGGCTTTTCAGCGCAATTATAATTTTTCGAGAATTTTCGTAGAGGAAAAGATTTATAAGACGAAGCATAATCAATACACACAAAAATTTCTTGTAGTATATTTTTAAATTTTACCGTTCACCTATTGTGATTCGATATGTAAACTTGTAAAGAAGAATTCTTAGACTATTTTATGTCGCATTTGCCTAGGATCCATTAAAAAAAAAACGTCACGTTGATTGTGATTTTGTTGAAGTAATACTGGAATATAATATTGAGAATACTGCCATAAAACATTAAGAACAAAACATAACCTAAAACTTTCAAAAAAATTTTAATAATTCAAATAACAGTTTAGAATGAACTAACAAATGACAACTAATAGTTTATGCCAACATGACGTCAATCCATGGGAGCTCGTGTTTTAGATTACGTGATATAAAGATTAAACATATCGACTTTTAATTTTAATATAATAAAACAATAGTTTGCTTTTATGATTAAAATTCAGAATATTTAGTACATTACCACGAAAGTACCATATTCAAAAAAATGCGCTCACAATTATTGGCATAAGTATTTAATTAACAGTTATTTTTTATTTTTAAATAAGTTTTTTAAATCTGTTATTTTATTACAATTAATTTAAAAAAATTAGTGCAGTTATTTTATTTTCCAATATACACAAAAAAATTAGTTATAGTCAAGTAGAATCCGATATGGATACGCTGTCCTGCTTAAAATTTTGAACTAAAAATAATTTCATTCACTCAAATTTAGAGAAATATCAAATTTGTGGTAGTAGTACATATCATTTCAAATTTATGAATACTTCAAATTTTCCGATGAAATTTATTTCAGTCAAAGAAAGTATCAAATTATACGGGCTATGCTGTGCATTATTTTCTTCAATTTCACTTGATTCGACTTTAAATTACTACGCTTTTATTAACAAATTACAATACTAGTTTTAAACAATCACGATTTAGTAGCCCTCCCTATTAAACAACACGATTTCGAAATTGGATTAGATTTCGTGGAAATAACGATTATAAATTATATTAAAATTTTTAAGACTTAGGAACTCCTTTAAGTTCAAAAAAAATTTCCACCTACACTTTACAAAAAACAAATATTAACAATTTGATCAGATAATAATCTCATTTTTCAAATTTATTTACGAAATACAGTAGCTCTATGACATATTAACATCAAATTTGTTTTAATTTCCGACGCATGTTTTTTGAATTTCTTTTTTTTTTCTCTCGTTATAATTGTTTCGTAAATATTACGAAATATCATAAATGATCAATGGACCAAAATAAAATATATAAAAATATATATATTTTGAGTCCAAGGTTACGCAGACAGATATAAAATAATATAATTAAATATGTGTTACGTTAAAAATACATTTTTCTAACAAAAAAACTTACCAAAAAATCGAAAACACTTAATCCCAACATCTCGAATGCTATACACATATGTCCGTAATAGTTGAACCAGTCCAGCATCCTTACACACAAACTAGAAAGAATAATTTGTTATGAGTTAAAATTTAATTGTTTAAAAATATAAAAATTTATCAAATATTCAAGTTATAGGAATTTGTTAAAAGGAATCTTTTAATATTCTTACATGTATAAGAAGGAAATCGCCAAAAAAGTATTATTGCTTAAGATTGACAACACAAATGCTCAAATTTATAATATATTCAAAATTTTTGTGACAGTATTTGATTTCCAAAGTAAAAATGTTTGATAAACAGAACGACTGACGTATGTTTAAAAAAAATTAGACACGCTCTAATTGAAACAAAATTTCCATTTCAAATGCTATATAAATTTGAATTAGCTATTAAAAAAATTACAATTTGTGGTATAAAGCTAAAATATTAAGAAAGAATAAAGATTCATCGGCATTTAAGATTTCGTCACAAAAATACTTTGATTACTAGTTACAAAAATGCACCAGGAATTTGAGTAATGAGCGATATAAAAAAATATTTAAAGGCATATTATAGTGGTCTTTCGTTTGCTTCTATTTTGAATCTTAATCGCAAAGATTTAAATTGCAACTTAACCTGATAATTTGATCTTCGAATTTAATATATTTAAAATATTTTGAAATTTTAAAGTTAGTGGTAATGTTTTCTCCAGCAACTGAAGCAAGATAGTAAACCATTAGTAACTGCGTACACTATACTAATGACATTTACAAAATCTTTACCTAAAACCTTGGCAATGATCTATTAAGGTAAAATGGACATATTTTTTCAAAGATATTCAACATTCTCTTTTAAACAGCCGTTAAATGAAAAATAAGAGAAATAAAGGAACACAGGAGTACGGAGCCCTCTATCTCTAAATCCGATTCACACTTGGTCATCTTCATTTTATATTGTCATATATTTTACTTGGCGAAAGAAGATATTCTCTTATACCGTTATTATCTCAAAAAAAGAATTGTATTCTGAAGTGCATGATATATTGTCTTGCCTCAATTGTATCGTGCCCCTCAGGATAGGTATCATCAGGTATTCTAAGAAAATATTAATCAAATATTACTAACTGTTTATTGTCAGGATCACATTCTGCTATCTTTTCTAATGCATTTATTTCTAATTTCGCAGCTTCACGATATTTTTCTACATTTTTAATAATTTTTAAAGCCATGTAGTGATCCCTAAACATACAAAATATATTAAAACATCTAAATTTTACAAAAAAAAAAAAAAAAAATATATATATATATATATATATAAACAAATAATAACATCTCTTTTAAAATTGATGAATCAAGTTTTTAGTTTTCTTGTAATAATTATACTTACAATTCCAAATCTCTAACTTTAACAACTTTTCCAAAGGTTCCTTCTCCCAATGTAGCGAGAATTTTATCTGCAAGAGATAATTTAAAAAAAATTCTGAGAAACTGTGACAAATAGTTGACTGCGTGTATCAGAGAGCACATCTCAAAAATGTGATTTTAAGATTAAGAAAAATAATAAGAACCCAATTTTACGATGATTTACCCAAAAGAAAAACAAAAAAAGCCCTAACTAAAATGCCCTCTGAATACTGCAGTCAAATTTCAAAAAAAAATTTAATTTTTGAAATTTGTAAAAAAATTAATTTCGAATTTATAATAGTATTTCTAAATGAAAAATTTGAAAAACTTAC
Source organism: Chrysopa pallens (assembly GCA_020423425.1). Taxonomy (NCBI): domain Eukaryota; kingdom Metazoa; phylum Arthropoda; class Insecta; order Neuroptera; family Chrysopidae; genus Chrysopa; species Chrysopa pallens. The sequence continues at coordinate 102,147,010 of CM035592.1, read as the reverse complement.
AAAATATATTGAACTAAAAAATATATTGGGTTATTTTTATTTTTGTAGGACCTAACAAATTATCAATTCCGTACTTTTTTATTATAGTTTGAGAATAACGGTTCAAATTCATTATAATTAATTTCAAACAAATATACAAGGTGATACGTAAAAAATAAGCCAAATTTTTTTTATAACTCCCTTGATTAAAACCAGAAAAAATGCCATGTATACAAAATGCCAACAATACAAAATTTTGTTTTCTAGATATACTGAAAAACTAGAAATAAAAAAAATGTTTAATATACATAAGGGAAGGGTAATAATTTTGTTCGCAAACGTTTTTCTATGTTCCACTTCTTCGTATAGCTTCATGCTTATTTTATAGACAATAAAATCTATTCGGAAATTATATCGGAACTAACCACAGAGTAACTGCCATTTTAAATTTTAAGGATGAAGACAATTATCTCGATAAATATTGATTTTATATGAATATGATTAAAACAACAAGCCGAATAATCAGAAAATTGGAAATTTTCATAAATGACGATTCTTAGAATACAAAATTATTTAAAAAAATTTAACAATTTGTTGTAATCATTTTTCCTGTAAAACTAAAATTTCAAAAGATTGACTACATTTCTAAAATTTAACATAGCGGCTAGCACCTTTTGTGAAATCCTGATTAATTTTACGAATGATATATTAATAGCTCGATGAAGTTTTTTCTAAAAAAAAAAAAAAACGAAACGTGGTAAAGAATGTTTGTTTAAGTGCTTTTCTTTTAGAACTTTTGTTTTTGTTATTTTGATGGAAACTATTATGTATTTTAAATATTTGTATATACTTATCTTCTGTGTCTTAGACTATACATTTTCTGCTATTTACGTCGTGTATATGGCATATTTTCCTCATTAATTTGAAAAAAAGTTTCTATAATATTTCGCCGATTTATTACGTAATGCTTTCGAATTTTGTTTACCTTAAATTTGTTTGAAATTTTAATTAATAAAAATTTAAAAAAAATATATAATTTTGAATTTGAAATTTGAACTGTTAATTATCATAAATAAATTTTTTAGTGTACTCTTTGAAAAAATAAAACATTAAATGTGTGTGTTAGTATTCACGAACATCTATCTTGCAGAACATCTCCATTTCGGTATATCAGGTGGCCATCTTCGTCGTCTTCCACCGAGGGTGCTCTCGAGCCCTGTTTAGTCGATGTCGGGGATGTGGTGGCCGTCGATTCATTGATTGTAGAGGTCGCGATGGTGTCGTTCGTGGCAGTCATCGACAACGGATCATCGCGATGACAGCAGTGGATGGCGGGGGATGATGAACAGCATCAGCACCGGATCGCGGATACATCAGCATACAAGGGTTACATCGTCACCAGGTCATTGAAATCATCACGTCATCAACCACACAGCCAAAATGCCAATGATGCACCCAACAATCAGACAGAGGGGAAAAGGGCAATTGGATTGCCAAGTCAAACAAATTTGTTATTTTTCTTTTTTTTTTTTTGACTTTTGGTAATAGTTTTTATTTTTTGATATAAGTACCAAGATGAAGGTATTTTTTTCTATGTATTTATTTTTGGAGAGTAAATATAAGTGTAGGAATTTGTGTTTTCAAATAGTTTTTTTAAATCATTATATATTTTTTTTAGTCTGAACTTTTTGGTATTGTGAACTATAACCATGCGTCTATTTGTCCATATCTGGAATTTTATTTCATAACAAAATGACTCATTGTAATTATTTATACAACCATTAATTATAGCTCTAATAAAATTAATCAATTTTTATAATAAATACTTTCATCTGAGTCCGGTTATATTCTTTTTTGTGGTTTAAATTTTATGAAATGATCAGATCAGAATTATTACATTTACAGAGTGTTCCATAACTATTACATTCCCAAAACACAGAAAGTTCATTCGTAGTTTTTGTACGTTATGTATAATTGAAGAGATATGTTCTTTCTATTTTTCTTTTCATATTTATGTTCAATGTTAAGAACACAAAATTTGAATTTTTTTCAAAAAAATTTCTAATTTCATATTTTAGAACATTGAATTTAAATATTTAATTTAATACAAAAATACTTATAGCATAAAATTGTTTAAATTGAAATTTGGTAGATAAAGCACCAATTAAATCCTTTTCGTTAATGGTGCATAAATAAATTTTATTGTTTAATCATTACGCATTTTGAATGCAATAGCTATCGGATACCCCATTCATAATTATTAGCCATCGATATAATTGGAAATTTTTCAGTGCGGATCCTTATGCACATTTTTTAACGGTAAATTAAATCAAATTTATTCACGGTAATCATTTAACTATTTTGAGGTGATTCGCATCCATCTTCACTTCTAGTTTAGTATCGTTATTAGCAAATTTCATCAGACTCGCGGAAATTTACAAAGGCGAGTGTATTTAAGAAATATATTATTCCTGTATTTCGAAACACTGACGATGTTTTGATAGCTGGGCAATAAGGTATGATGTCATCAAATATGATATTTAACATTGCTATTAAATATATAATATTGACGACATCTTACCTTACTGCCCAGTAGTAGTACCATCATGTTTCGAAACATAGACTATATAATAGCCAATGGAATCTTTTGCATTTTTACTTCAATGATATAAAAGACAAGTAATACTGTTTTAAAATAATTCTTAACAATATTAAATATTATATCAATTATTCATTCAATAACAAAAAAATGTGAGGTTCGGAAATTGTTTCATGGGCACACAATTTTTAATCTGTATCAGATTTAGTTGCCAAATTGAAACTCTAAAGGATTGATATTTTTAAATTATGGATATCTCAAAAGATGTTTTTTGAATTAAATAAATTTACAATAACGAATTAAACGTAATGGTTTATATAGAAAATTTTTTTGTTATTCTTTTCAATGTTTATTCAAATTCGAAATTAAATTTTGTTTCCTGTTTAGAACGGGAAGTAAAAATTTTGATTTCTATTAGCTGAATACTTTAATTTGTTTATTTTCTTAATTATGAAATTTAAAAAAATTTTTAAAATGGTCGAAATCATTAAAATTATTATTCAGATTTTGAACAGGAAATGAAATTCTAATTTCGAATCTGGTTTAAAAATTGAAAAGAATAATAAATTTTCCACATAAACCACCAAAATGTCATATTTTGTTATTGTAAATCTAATTAATTCAAAAAAACTTTTTTTTTTAATCTTTGAATCAATTATGCCAATTCTGTAGAGTACCATAATTTGAAAGCAAATGCATTTCTTATTATCTTTTATATACTGATGATCATTATTTTAAATATCCAAGTCTCTTCAATTTTTATGTAGTAAAATTAAAGCAAGAAAAGAAATAATTTTGTGATTTGAAGCAAAAACACCGCCTGTTCGCCTGTAATATTCGTAATCAACCGTATTATCACGATGTAAAAAATCGAAGATTTCGAAAATTAAAGGACATGACTCACATTAATACCGTCAATTCAAAATACACAAAATTTTAAAAATTGATTAAAACGGAAAAGCAAATAGAAAACCGTTACATTAATCACACACGTTTTTACAAGCGACTAGTGTGTCGCTCTTCATACCGCAATGAACTTAAAACAAAACAGTACATCATATAGCGAACAAATTGAAGGTTAAATAAAGAATTCAAGGACATGTGATCAAAAAAGTTAGAAATCAAAATAGTTTTCCCTTACCGAAATTTATCAAGTAAAACCTTAATCCGATAAAATTATAAGATTTATTTATTCAGAAAAAAAACTTCTTTTTAGAACTAAAAAGATTTTCCACAAAATTTGATTACTGATCAAAATCATAATATTTTGTTGTGATTTAAATTTTCTTTTTCAAAATGGAAAAATTCAAATCACATGATTTTCTAAATCACAAACACCTCATCCAAATATCTAATTCGCATGCTTAAAAAGAAAAAACTAAGTTCTCCATTCAACATTTAAAAAGAAAATTAAGATGAAAATATCAAATTAGTAAAAATGTTTACCTAGTGAAAACGATGGTATCCTTAAAATGTCACCGAACATTGAAAAATGTTTCATTCTTTGTGGTTATTAAAAATGTTATTACGAATCCACACATGATTCAAAAACACACTAAATTAAAAAAAAAAAAAACGAAAAACAAAAACAAATGAATTATATTAAGTGCACTGCGTCAAGTCTGCAAATGAATAATGAAATGCATGATTGGTTATGGAAAACCTCGACTATCACTTTTTATTTAAATTTAAAAATGTGATTTTTTATTAAAGCCCGGTATACTAGAGCATATTTTGAAAATATTCTGTCAGATGGTCGCAATGCGGATGACATTGCGGTGTGCGAGGCGTTAACATAGCTTGTATACGCTATAGTCAAACGTTATGTTGTTTTACGTTAGTACCAACGCATCCGAACGACGGTTTCTACCATCCACCGACGGTAGAATACAGGGTTATTCAGTAAAACAAGGCATATTCAATAATTTTTTAATCATCCGATTGATAAAACGATTTTTTTTACCTGGATGATGTTGTTTTGAAAAGTATCTGAATGAAAATACTGAAATTCTGCAAAATGGTAATGAACCACTGCAAAGAAATGCGATTGTGGTTAATTTCAAAGTCAGGCTCTTAGATAAATCGCAATTTCCACCCTGCAGTATTCTTTTTTAAGACAATCGAATTTATAAAACAAATTTTCGTAAAAATTCATAAAACAAGTTTTAATGAACCTATAAAGTTTCTAAAATGAAAAATATTCAACTGAGAAAAATCACAAATGAAAAAATTGAAGGCAAGACAACAGAGCAATCGCCGTCAATTTTGTACATAAAAAGTATTCTTAAAATTTCTTTAAAATTTTTCAACTATACTATAGTAGTTTTAATAAAATCCAATGAATGAAGAAAGAAAATAAGTTGGACTGTTTAACCAAAAGTGTAAAAAAAATGTTGGAAGGTGTGACATCAACAGTAGATTCAAAAACAGAAAATTATATAACAGTTTTATATCAGACGCAAAAAAAAAATTATTAAATAATCCTTTTTTAGCTGAATGACCTTGTATATTTCCAAGGGTAGCACAAGCTATAACACACCACACATTGGTCGAAATTTTCAGTAGAAGTACCCGACAATCACATGCTTTGCACAACTTACAATCATTTTTGTGGGTACTTTAATGTCTTTATGTTGGTGGTATTTCATGTTATAATTGGTTACACCATTCGACTTCTGTGGAGCGGACACAACACTAGTTAAAACTGGAACTGTTGTATTACTAGCAACACTACGATTATATGCTTCATCTAATGCAGAATATTTCATTATTAAACTTTGAATTTCTTTACGTTTCGCTTCACGCTCAGATAACTCTTCATTATTATTCGAATCGGCGGCAGAAGGTGTTGGGGTTGTATCTGGCGACACATATTTTTGATGTTGATACGAAGAGGTTGGTATATCAACCGGGTACAATTTAAATAAGTTATGCGTAGCACTTCTACGATATTTCTTGTGATCTTCGGGAGCATATAGCTTAGAAGATGATGAGCTAGGTCCAACTGATTTATCAATTTTAAATGTTGAAGTTTTGTTGAGTCGGTTTGTTAATCTAGGTTGATCATATGCATTTACATATTCTGAATACCCGTAAAAAGGTTCATTATATCCAGAATAGTATAAATTTTTATAACGATCATTTCTATGAGGAGTTTTGTCTTGATGCAAAGTAGGAGATTTTGCTACGGCTGCCGTAGAAACATACGGATAGGATTTTTCAGTTAAAAATACATTTGACGTTGTTGCACTTTTTACTAATGAATTACGTTTTGCGGTAGATGTGATTAAAGTTCGATCTGGTGAGCAAGGTTCAATTGTTCTATCACGATCAAATTCGAAATTTTCATCATCTTCATCCTTATTGCGACGCTTAGCTAATTTATTTAATACTGATGAATATTTATTTTCTAAACGACTTCGTGTTGAGCCTAGCGAAGACGTATCAACAATTGGAGCAGCAGCCACAGATAACGCACTATTTTCAAGAACTTTAGTAGGTGTTTTTGTTGTCGCTCTTGAATTATTATTAGATCGATCAGTGATCGAAGAAGATCCTCGGACACGTGTTGCGATTTTATTTAACAAACTTGAACACGAATCACTTAACATTTGAGTGACACTCGCCGTGGTACTCGATCGAATATATCGATTTCGACGGGGTGTTATCTTAGGCGAAGTTATATCCATGATTGGTTTTAGCACATCACTGGTGTAACAACTATGATAATCGGGAGTCCTAGACCACAACGGCGACAAAGTACTTTTTACAAACGACGAATTCGCTGACTTGTCATATGTTAAGGTACGATTTGGACTTTTATAAAATCGCGAATATCCACTCATTTATTTTAAATGTATGGCACTTTGTAATGTTTGTTTGTAACTAAATCCGAGTGTCCGAGAACTCGGTGGTGGTGCTTAGACAGTATGACAGAATCTCCCACGTTGATATTAGAGATTTATATTATGATACATATATATTACAAGGATGATACTAACTTAAGATTACCGAGTAGGTACCACTCGCGAAACTTCGTATCGTTTGAATGCCAATAATTAGATTAAGAATAACGTCTTACGTCGCACCGCATCTCTGCACAGTTTATTGTAAGTTCGATATAATTATTGTTGTGGACTGTCGTATTTTTAACTAAAAATATCAACTGTTGGATACCTAGAGAACAGAGTACGTAGGACCGTTGGCAGTGAACGTTATTGAAACGTTTCGTTTGTATTTAAATATTTGTATTAGTAATTATTAAAGAAAATAAAGCTATCGAGACTGTATCAATGAAAAAATATTGACAAAAATTACATTAACTTTTTTTATAAGATGTTTTGCTTTACAACTTTTATGTGAATTAATTATTTATTTTTTAATTGTTATCCTTTAGAACCAATCTAACTGTGACAGCTTTCAAATATATAAAAGCTGATGACGTGCATGACTGATTCCCCCTCAGAACGTGGTTTCCGTATTTCATACACCGTGATTCACCACTGACTAAATTTCCAGCCATATAAAAAGACCGTTACTCAAACCACTCACGAACTTTTAATCTATTAGTGATTTTTAAAGTATGTTTTTTTAAATTTAATTTCTGATAATGGCAAGAAATAGAAGAAAAATTGAAACTAAGAATATTCCGGTTTGAACAAATTATTTTTTATTTGGCACACTTTTCTGTGACTTATTTTAATGAATATTCCTTATTAAAGAATGTCAAAATTAGTCCGTATACAAGGAAAGACTATTTTACAAGATCAAAAAATACGAATTTAAAATTTTTATAAAACCGAAAATATTTTTGTAATTTTTTATGGATTTAAAACAAAAATGTATACTCTGAGTAAGTAAAAAGCATTCATTGAGAGAAATCATAAGATATTTAGATTTTTGATAGGTACTAAAATCTTCGACTATACTTATTAAATGTTCCAAATGTTTAAAAATTCGCTCACATTACGCAGCATTCGCGTGCATGTCCAATTTTTTGTATATAAATATTTCTTCAATAACAGAAACAAATTACGATATTTGAAATGAAATGTTTTAATGTTAAATTTTAAAATAGATTAAAATTAATTATTTCGTTCATAATTTTGAAACAGTCTACCGTCGCCAATGTGGTCAAACTGTCTATACATGTTAATTTTTCAGCATACAATTAGCCTTAATCTGAAGTTTATTTACTAAAAAAAAAAATGAAAGAAATACTCTAAATAGGATTTTTCCTCCAAATGAAGGTAGTAAAAATAATTTTCTTATGTAGAAAGGGGGGCTTCGTACATTAGTAGTAGTAAGCAATATTGGAAGTGGTTAATTAAAAAATGCTCAGACAATGCCATCAATCTTCGTCGTTGATTGGTTCCTTAGATTGCAGGGGCTTAAAATAATAAACAGTACTCTAAATTGCTTCACTTGCTAGATTTGTGAAAAAGAATATCAGATATGATTTTCTAGTTTCTCCTATTATAGTGCTAGCCACAGAATTAGAGTTGACAAAACGTTTGGCTTTCGATATTTAATTTGAAGTAGGTACTTTTTTTTGAAACGAATAAATTAAAGATTAGGAACGAATAGATTATTGTAAATAATATAAATTATGGCACTATTCATAAACGAGATACGATTTTTGGGTAACATTATTTAAAATATGTTGATAATTTTAAGATTAAATTTATTTTTCCACTCCAATAGCGTGGTCGAGCTATTCTGATAAAGTTAACAGTATGCGTCCTTTTGTAATTTTGAGTTATATCAAATATCTGTTATGTTATCTATAGTCTAAAAATACTGATTCATTATGAGATATCAAAAATTGTACGGAGTATCATTAATTATAGCCAACTTGTCTTAATATTAAGACATGTCCCAGATATTGTGTTTTAAATAGCTCGGGGATTTTTCCATTAAAAAAAAAGGATTTATTGATAAAAAATGAAATAATTTGTTGACTACAATAAATAATAATATAACATGAATTATTGGATTAAAATTATTTAAGCAGTTAAAAGTTACATTTGAATAAATGTTATTTATATAATTGTAATTCTAAAATTAAAAGAAATGATGCTTATTTTTAAATTATTATTTCTTTAATTGATTGATCTTGGAATGACCATGAAATAAATCAGATTTCAATAAATAATATAAGTTTTTCTCTTTCCTTAACACCATAAGTAGATAATTTATTTTTTAAGGACATCTAGAATTTGTATTTACTATGAGAAAAATATTCATCGAATATTTTTCGTTATTCTAGTCAAATATTTTGTTTGTTTGTTAATCTATAAGTATCGTAATTTAATGTTTTAATAATCTATAAAAAAAAAAATAATTTATTTTGCAAAATATTTGAATAAAGCAAATTGTTCAAGATTAGGAGTTAATTAGAGCAGAAGGAATCGGCGCACGAGTACCAAAAACTATTCCACCTCAATTTTTTTATGCGATCCTCTTCAAATTGCCCTCCTAATGATATAAGTGCATGTTGCCAGGGCGCAACCCGGTGCCATATTGTTTAAACCGAAATTGTTTAAACAATTTCAAGGCATTGTGATTTTTCAACCGGACAAATTTTTTTTATATTCTTTATTGAAATACCAATAAAAAAGGTCCTATGACTTTTAACGATAAAGTTAATATTTTTAAAGATATGAATTTTTAAAGGTTCGAAAAATCTCAAATTTGGGTACTTTCAACCCATGAAAAATATATTTAAAAAAAACATAATGTCTAAGTAATATTTTTTTTTTAATTCTCTATACAATTGTTAATAATATTGTAAAAAGAGATTTTGAAAAATTTCATTGTTTATACCTTTTTTTAATTGTTAATAAGTATGCGTCGCTTACCTTTAAGTATCGCTGTCTCTCTCTGACTCATGGTTTTTTAAGTATCGCTGTCTCGCTCTGACTCATTGGTTTATAGTTAAAAATATTTATTAATATTTAACAAATCATTTATTAGAGACCACTTTTTAGTCCTTAATAAATATTTCTATAGGACTAAAAAGTGGTCTCTAATAAATGATTTGTTAAATATTAATAAATATTTTTAACTATAAACCAATGAGTCAGAGCGAGACAGCGATACTTACAAAACCATGAGTCAGAGAGAGACAGCGATACTTAAAGGTAAGCGACGCATACTTATTAACAATTAAAAAAAGGTATAAACAATGAAATTTTTCAAAATCTCTTTTTACAATACTATTAACAATTGTATAGAGAATTTAAAAAAAAATATTACTTAGACATTATGTTTTTTTTAAATATATTTTTCATGGGTTGAAAGTACCCAAATTTGAGATTTTTCGAACCTTTAAAAATTCATATCTTTAAAAATATTAACTTTATCGTTAAAAGTCATAGGACCTTTTTTATTGGTATTTCAATAAAGAATATAAAAAAAATTTGTCCGGTTGAAAAATCACAATGCCTTGAAATTGTTTAAACAATTTCGGTTTAAACAATATGGCACCGGGTTGCGCCCTGGCAACATGCATTTATATCATTAGGAGGGCAATTTGAAGAGGATCGCATAAAAAAATTGAGGTGGAATAGTTTTTGGTACTCGTGCGCCGATTCCTTCTGCTCTAAATAGCTCAGGGATACATTCTCAACTTTCAGTTAACTTTTGAAGACTTGAAATTTTGTTTTCTATCACAAATTAAAAGAAACGAAAAATGTACGATAATGAAGACATAAATAACATCATTATTTTTTTAAATATTTTCCCTTGATCTAATATTTTGATTCCATCCACAAAAGTAAGCAACACTTTGAAAGATTCAATTTTCGAAATTAAAATTTTGATCTACTTCAATATAATTCTAGTGTAATGGGCATTTTTAAAAAGGCGTTTTTTATATTTATTAAGGATTGAATGGTGAAAATTTCAAGAATAAAATTTTGAATATATTAGACAAACCTTTTGTTTTCATACCCAAATTGTGTATGGAAAATTTAATCACAGTATGTTAAAGTTGAAATGTTTCAATTCAATAAACAGTACAATTGAGTTTTATTTCAACGGCCAAGGTAACATACATATAACACAAAGGAAATTTGATAGATATGATATGTCAGTTAAGTTATTGTATCAGGTGTTAAATATCTACGCAATTAGAAATAAAAATATATATTCGTGATATTGACCATTCTTGTTCCGCATTTACTAACAGAAAAAAAATTATTGAGTCCTTAATAAAATAAAACCTATATCATCCTTTAAAAATTATAGAAAATAATTCTGTAAGGTTGTGTGTGCGAGCTCACAACATAGCTTTAATAATTAAAAATATGATGAAAAATACCAATTTTATAATACTAGTTTTCGTAAATGAAACGTTTCCTTTCACGCGACTTTCAAAATTTCTATCTCTAATTATAAACCTGGAAATTTTTGTATATCACGAACAAAATATTTAAAATTGGCTATCCTTTTTATATTATCCTTATATTAAGTTGTAAAATTAAAAATTACCACAAGCATAAAGCAACAAATTTTTATAGTTTTTTTTTTCTCGATAAAACAGTATTTTTCAGTTCCGTTATTATAATATTTTAATCCGTGATTAAAAATCTTGATATTCCAATAAAAGAAATATATGTTTTTGAACGATTTTCAACGAATAACTCGAAAATAGCATATAATAAAAATAGATCAATAATTAAAATATGCAATATAATTAAGAAGATTTAGTCTCAATAAATTATTTTATAGAATTTCTTTTAATCTTTTAAGACTAAGAGAACTGTACTATATGTATCCTATAAAATTGTTATGATCAATTGAATATATCGTTTTTATAAGTAACATGACTATATAGAATTAAAAATGATACTATAAGCAGATATTACATATTGATCCAATAAACCAAGGTGAAATTATGTTTCAATGGTAAATGACGATAGCCTCTGATACTAGCCAAGCATGATTCAAGCATGTATTGCACGCATTGATACAATAAATCACTTTATATTTTATCATTATTACACCAAGAAAGTTAAAGATTTTCATGACTTCAAAACTACTACCTACAAACGAATACTAAAATTTGGTAGAATATAATCAAAGTGTGAAAAAAAAAGCTTGATTTTCGGAAATAACAAAATGGCGTGTGGTAAAAGAGTTTCCGTTTTTTACAAATTATATACTAAGAGAAAAAAAGCTTCAAACAAAATATAGAAACGGTTCATAATTTTTGTTCTAAACAGTAAAAAAAAAAAACTTTCAAAATATGGCGATTTTTTAAAATTTCAATTACTTTTGCAAGAATTTATTCATTGTTTTAAAAATTTTAGAGAATATGCTCTTTAATAAACGTGGCCGAAATCAGAATTCTGAGGAAAAAACTCACGAAAAACATGAATTCTCCAGTTCGAGGAGATTCAATTTTTATTTTGAAAGATACATTCTATTCTTAAATAGTTATATGATTACGTAAGCTTAAAAGTCAAATTAATTCGTTGAGTTAATTCAAGATAGCATTAAAAATGAGTGATTAAAAATTAAATGTTTTTTTTTAATTAAAAATGTACATAACTTGACTTAAATGTAAAAATATAGCTCTATAAGAGTACAATGTGTTTTTCAAAATAAAAATCAGAACACCTGGAACAGGAAAATTTATAATTTTCGTGAGTGTCTCTTGAAATAAACATGCGAATTTCTCAGAATTCGGATTTCGGAAACTTTTTGAGTAGTTTTATTAAAGAGTATCTCTGGAATTTTTAAGACAATCAATAAAATTTATCATTTACAAAAGTTCGAAAGAAAAAAAAATTTTCATAACTTTAACAGGTTGCCATTTTGTAATTTTCGAAAATCAACACGGTCTTTATTTATTTCATCCTTTGTACTATACCATCCGCTGTACTATACCAAATTTTGGTATTCGTTTGTATTTAGAACTTAGTCATGAAAATCTTTAATCTGCTTGGTGTATATATAGAAATAGATTATCTTTGTGTATGTTAAAAAGTCTAATAGTGATTTTTGATTAAGGATATAGAAACACAATAGCTTTAAATATAATAAAATAATAGTTTTGACCATTTATTTGAATCTTTCCAGATTTAAGTTTAAAAAGTGTTGCTAATGATATGCCCGAAGAGTATTATTTATTAGGTGCCAAATTGAAATATTAATTGATTCAAAAAATAAAAATTTTTTTGATAGGTTCTTTTCTTTATGTGAAATTTTTACCTCATCGAAAGTGGATAAATTGCGTGCGAAGTGTTATTATGTGCCACATAGATAAATTATCTTATAACGTAGCAGATGATAAAGGCAGAAATCGGGCAAAATTAACCCACCTTGGATTAGGTTAATAATAGGTGTAACTTCACACCATTTTTATATGGTAAAAAATGGGTGCCAACTTCACATCATAAAATTTATATTTTTCGAATAAATTGGTCTTTCGATGTGAAACATAATAATACACTTCAGCACAATTTTTTTAAACAAATTCCAAAATGTGGGTGAATAACAACACACTTCAGCACAATTTTGTTTATTAATTTTTTTTAAATTCCAAAATGTGGATGTCAACATATTTGCAATATTTCCATGAAATTATCAAGATTTGATAATAAGAAGTTAATTTAGAAAAAGAAGTTAATTTAAAAAAAAAATGTTTTAATCTTCTTAATGGAAAGTTTTCTCCAAAAAATTTACATTTTGATCAAGTTTACTATATTATGTGACATTTTGAACTTTATGAAATAATTCATTTAAATAGAATGACTGTTTACAAAACTAAATGATACTAAAATGACTTACATATTTCATAAAAAATATTTCAACATTTTTTAAAACTTTGTTTGAAAACAGATTAATATTTTTAAATAATAATAAAAAAAAAAAATCTAAATCTAAAATCACTGATACTAGATAGCTAGTGTTTACCACAAGTCAATGTTTATACATTGTTTGAACTCATTGATAATGAAAAGTTAACTAATCAAACACATTTCAATAATTTACTCACTAAATTTGATCTAATAATTTATTTAGACTTTTGAAATAATTTGTTATACATTGGTATTGAAGTCAATAATGGAATAAGACTAAATCATTATGTCTAGAGTTGAATAATTACGTCATATACAAATCATATAATGTAAAAAAAATAATATGTAACAAATAAATAAAAACGCACTTTCATTCATCACTCGTATGTCGAATGTCTACTGTAACCATGCTGTAAACTTGTGTTTGAATTTCAGTTTACTTTGAACCGAATGGGAGGGGGGGTGTTATATATTGTTTAAAAAAATTGCTTTGTTGTAAGTTAAGAAATTTATTTTTTTGGTGAAATTTTTCAATTCACAAGTCAAATAAATACAATATCCACTTTTTTACGCTATTCCAAATTATTACTACTTAGAATTTTAGAATATTCAGAGAAAAAACTTTGATTACATATCCCTTGTCAAAACATGAAAGTGAATTGAACTAAACGAGGTAAATTTCGAACTTGCAACTTAGATTTTCGATAAAGAAACAAAACTCTCGAAAAGTTCATGTGATGTATCATTCCAGACATTAGTAAGAAATATGTCATTACTCATTCTTATGTCAAAATTAAGATTAACGAGTGGCATTTTTAGATCTAAAATTTGTTCCCTTCTTGTTAGAAGTAAAATCTATATACGATTTCCAAATTTTTCATTACTTTATAAATTGCGAATTTTGACGTAACCTCGCATTTTTTATCGAACAAAATTTTAGAAAAACTATAATAATTCAATAGTTTTTAAAAATAAACCTATTTCCGCTCCACATAAGATCCAAAGTCCGTCTTAGAATGTTGCTGAATACAAATGCTTAGTAAAAAAACACAAATGAAAAATGATTTTATTCGGAGACGAGTCACAAGTCAGAATATTTTAAATTGACCGTATAATTTTGAAAGAATCTATAAATTTTCCACAGCTCCACTAAAATAATTCTTCGTCTAATTTTTTTAAGAAAAAAGAAATCAATCTTAAATCGCTTGTATCACACAAACAGCATTTTTCGAAAAAGTCACAATATTACAAAGGTGTTTGTTTATTTTTGTCCATTTTATTTTATTTGGCTATTCTTTCTTAACACAAGTCCACGGACAGAATATACGGTTCTCAATTTTTGCATAATCAAGAGCATCTACGGTCCTCTACTAGTTAATTTGAATAATTTACTCTAATGGTTATTGTGAACAGATTATGAAAAGTTCCAAAAATAGTCTTGTGTTTTAAATCACAAATATATGAAATACATTATGTAATTTATTTTGAGGCAGCTGCTTCATGAATTGTTAAAACTATAAAACTGCCATATGCTTCTTCATTGTTTACATTTGGGTAATTACTTCTCACCTCATTCGTAATTGAAAGTAGTTTAATGAACCAGGATATCTTAATTAATTAGCGTCCGAAATAAGATTTACGATCAGCAAAAAGCAATTGCAGTTTCACTCCGAAATAGCATATGAGAGATAAAGATAAAGTGATTGCTAGAAAAAGCTGCTAAAACTAAGTGTGTGGAAGCTATAAATACCTGAAGCGTTCTCAAATAATTCGATTGAAATGATTGTGTAGTGATTTTATTTGGATTTTTTGTCCGAAATATGTTGAATTTTTTGTCATTTTTGATGGAAAACTTTTTTCTAGCTTCGCTTAATTTTGATTTTAATTTACGGTATATAAAAAAATTATAAACCATTGTTTTAATTTATCCCATAATGAAAGCTTTTTGGATGACACACGACCGTAAGTTATCAAACATTAAAATCTGTTAAAATTTTGAAGACCATGAAAAACTCGGAAGAGTTTTGTTTAGTAAATGACTCATCAAAGTGTAAATACATTTTAAAGTATTTACTAATAAAAATTTCAAACGACATTCTAATGTAAATTTTTTTTATTTGTAATGAAAATATTTGTTATAGGGCATGCGTACACGATTGCCAATAAACGAATATCGAACGTCATAAAATCGTTTCTATTTAAAGAGTACTTTTAAAGGCAAATAATAATATTAATCTAACTATTAAATAGTTACTTTATTTATATTTAAATTAGGATTATATTTATTTAACATGTATATGATAGTCTATGTCTTTTCTTTAGCAACTATATTTGTTTCAGATAATTAAACAAATTTTTTTTGTTGAAAAATTTTTTGCTTCCTGTTTTGTATACGAATATGTTTATTTGAACGTAAGAAATAATTATATTTTTATACCTAATCTAGTATACTTTGGAATATGAGTGCCCGAAATATAATATAATTTTTTAGAATGTTATAGAAATTAACGAAACATTTCCGATAGAAATATGATTTATTTTTAAAGTTTAAAGATTCTTAATAAAACGAGTTGTTTGTAGAATATCAGTTTTCGAATCTAAGTAGTACTAATTTGTGTATAATTCTACGCACAATTAAATTTGAGGTGAAATTGACGTGGATATGGCATCTACATGACAAAATCTTTTCTAATTTTGCCTCGGGGTTTTACAGTCCTTCTGGACTACCCAGAAGCATATCTTGCCAGTTGATATACGAGCTTTCATTTCAAAAAAACAAAAACAAAGTACTGTAGCTTTAATTAGATACAGTAGCGGATTTAGGCTTAAGCTCGTGAGGCCCGGGCTTAGGGCGGCAAATTTTGAGGGGCGCCAAAATTTTCAAGATGACTAAAATTAAAAATCGATTGGGTTTTCTGTAAACTTTAAGGCAAAATTTTAAAGTTTATTTTATTGTTACTATCGAAATATATTACCATTTTGAGGGTAGAATTTCTTTGTTAAAATAATTAATGAGGCAAGTACTAAAATTTGAAATATCTAACAAAAAAGATTTTTAAAATAATTTTTTTAATGCTAGCATATTATTTATTTACGATTTTCGATCAATGTTTCCATCCTGGCTGACATGGGACTGTCCGCCCGGCGTCATTTGACAGGTGGCCAGCCTCATTTCACAATATACTGTTACAAAAGAAAAAGGGCGCCATTTCGTCTCGGGTCTGGAGCGTCTTGAAACCTAAATCCGCTACTGATTAGATGAGCCAGGTTCAGATAGTAAGATCAATTTGAAAAAAATGTCCTCTGAATGATACCCAAGTAGGCCATATATCGTGTACTAGATTTGAGGAGCCAATCCCAAGACTGGATAGAATGAAAAGTTATTGCTGAAAAGGTCCTGCTGTTCTCAAAGCTTCATTTTCAGATAAATTATATGAAGAAAATACTCTATTCGATCCATATGAAATGAAATATGGTAATGTAAAAACTATGCAAATATCTAAAATTATAATATCTCTGACAGAGATGCTAAGCTCTGTAGAAAACTATATTTCTTGTTTTTAAAAAAGGAACTGTACGTATTATTGAACTTTTATTAAAATTTTATTTATAGAAATTATTTTACTAACAAAAATCTGATTTTTTTACGCGGCTAGATTTTTTATCGTAAAAACTCATCGTCATGACCGGAAATATTTTGGAATGAAAATAACACATCAATGTTTTTAAATATAAACTATCTTTTTTCTTCAATTAATATTTTCATAGTGTAAATAAAAACATAGATAATTTTAGTATGAGAGAATAGACATCAATACACAAATATTTTAATAAAATTATTATTAGAATAAAAATAAATTTATAAATATAGATTATATTTATAATTATAGGAACTACTTTTTAAGTGATTTGCCAATTCAAATATATATTATATATTTACGTGTACAATGTTAAATGTTATGACGAAAATGTGCATTCAAAGAAAGCTTATTCAAGTGCGCGTTAATTATTTAATGTAATTTTATTAAAACACATGAGATATTTAAAGTGTGAAAAAAACCATATATCCTATTAAACCATCACATATTTATTGCTGCAGTTGTATGCTTTTATTATTTTTATTAGCTAGAGATAATTTTTTAATTGCATTTTATTTTTCTTTTAGTTTGTCTTTTATTAAAAATACATCTCATTTACGAAGGTAAAATAAAACTTCGTTACTTTGTAGAATATTTTTGTAACGTTCTCTTAGGTCTGCTAGTTGTATCTAATTTTGAGATCCCTCACCGGACCATATATATGACCGGAAATTTACTTAAGAAGAAGAAAGAAATCAATTCTTCGTCAGTATGCGAGAGTTTTTCTAAAAGAAATCTTCGCCTTGTTGAAAGTTGTTCAGATCTGTTACACGAAGGATTATAGTGGTGTGCATATCAGTATTTTTTCAGATAATCAGATTACTTTCTGAGCCCTTGAGGCTACAAGATTCCAATAGATAATTGTTATTAAATGCTTCGAGGAACTTAATAACAGGATCAGATTGATCTGAGTTCCCGGTTACTCTAGAATAAAAGAAAACGAGGTAACAACTAGCAAATCAGTTCTAGCAACCCGAGAACCGCACCTTAAACCATTAACTGGGATTACATGTGACAAGTTAAGTTGTGTATAACTACAGCTAAACCATTTAACTGTTCTCGGTTGAAACTGATCAAGTTACAGTTGAAAAGAATAGTGGGTGTTCTGACAGGACACTGTCGGTTGAACTATATTTTTCATAACTTGGGAATCTAAGACGATACTACTTATAGATCATGTTTGAATGCCGTTGGAAGAAACCATTATTCAAACCATTTGCACCTGACTTAACCTTGAACGTATTAGATATAGAATATTGGGGTTTGAAACTCTGAATCCGTCTATAAACTCGGTGGAGAAGCCGTGTGCGTTTTGCGAGGTTGCTGGTCTCGATAAAATCTTGTAGCATCATCAGCTTTAGAAAATTATTTCACTGCACCTTAAGTGTGAAGGCATTTGAGCCTTCAGATGATTGGGTGTTCTATAGGAAAGTAAATAGGATTAATCAATCTAAGACGTAGCCACGCGAATGCAATATTTTAAGGAATCCGAAAGTTCGATTAAAATCATTAAATGCATAAATAACCCTTCAGAACTATCAGAGAGATTCTCTCACACTACTTTTAAAACTTTTTTTTCTTCCTAATTTCAAATGGAATGATCCTGTGAAAATTTTTTAACCTCCCTAAAATTTAAAAATTTACATGATACTAAAAAATAATTTTTTTTTAATCCCGAGAAATTCAGAAAAAAAATTTATCAACTGTGAGAGTTTTTCTCATTGCGTAGGTAAAGTCAGGCAAAAAAAAAAACTTCTATTCGGATGGTTTCGTTTCATTTCGGCTGTCTACGTAAAAGTCATCACAAATATTTCAAAAATATGTCGTTTTAATTTATCAAGTTTAACTTCAATAAATTATTTATCTGAATGAATTATTTTATATTACGTCTTCGTCCGAAATTAAAAATTTTTCAGTTTAATAGTATTGATATCTAATATATGTTATTCAAAAAATAATGTTTGATATTGTATTTTACTTAATATAACCTAAAATTATTATTGTTGATTTTAAATTTCTCACGTGGCCGCTTGCGCAATAGACGTGGGATTTTCTCTTATGATAGTAATAACTGTGGTACGGAAGACGTATGTTCTGAAGTGTTGACATGCTGTTAAAATTTGAAGATAATGGGTGAACATAGGGAGGGACAAGCCTGGGAAAATAACAAATTCAAAATCCTTGAAGAACTTTCAGCGTCTTAATATAAAAGTAATAATTGTTAGAAGAATATATTCTAAATAAATTATTTCCAGTGGTGGACGAATGCAAGAATATAAGTTCAACCATGTTAAAAAGCCTACGTAGTCTGGGTACTCATAAGCATATCATAACATTTAGAAATATCCATCTAAAGTGTATGACTAAATTATGATTAGTGTAACAAATTTTTCCTTTACGATCTTTCAAAAACGATCTTTGAAAATAAGAAAATTTTTTAGACCGCAACCAATACAAAAAAAAATTAGTAAAAAATATTCAAGTTTCTAAAACAAACAACTTTGTTTGGAAACATTATTTCATAAGCTCAGTAGATTTTCCACAATTTATGTTGTAAAAATACATAATAGGGTAGTTAACCATGTAAGTAGAAATATAACCTAACACACAAATATTTCTTACTTATTAAAATAACTATTTAATAATTTTTAACAAAATAACGTCACGTCATTGCAGCCTAGTGTTTTAGCTCACGTGATTATGTGCGTTTATTAGTCAAATTGAGATTATTTAAGAATATTTCTGTATACATTTTAAAGTTTGCCAAATTGCATGCTTTATTTTTCACTGCCGAAAGTATCCTATTGTTGTTTTTATCAATAAAATTATTGTGAAAAAATATACAAAATTTTATTTTAAGCATATCTTCTATAATTTGTATGTGAAATTGAGGAAATCGACTGTTTATGAAAACATTTGATTTTTTGAAACATTATTCCTAAGAATAAAAGAGATTTTGCATTATCTATTTTTTACTATTACCTACTTCAAGATTTTCTTTGTTCTTGCACATTGCTTTAATATACTACAATCTGCGACAGATTGTTCGTGACAGATTTATGAGAAAACTTGAAACAAAAATGTAAATAAAAAAGTTTCAATAAGAAGTTTTATTTTTCAGAATTATAAAAAAATTGGGTAATTAAAACAGCACGTGTTTTATTTTATGGGATGACTATTTACAAAGTTTGTTAATAGCGTCATGGGAATGATAATTAAGATATAAAAAACACTCTAATAGTTTTGTAATACATGCAAACAAAAGCACACATCCAAAAAAAATACCTCCTCACTAGTGGGTGAATTCGTATCGTTACCTAAATCTTGATTAGGTTTACATTCGTTTAAAGGATGACCGGATGATTGCCAACCCTTCTTCTGTTCCCCAAACGGAGTAAGAGTATCTTCATGACACCAATCGAAATTTACCGGTAGCGGTGGTCTGGGTGGTGGAATTTTGTCATCGTCATGATTCACTTGTTTACATAAATGAATTTTAGGCCACCCAGAAGATGAAGCACGATGTAGACCACCATTTTGACAAACATTCTCAATATTTTTCGATGATTGTCGTCGAAATGGTGGTATTGTTAATGCACTCAAATCATCAACTCTAAATCTTGGAACCTCATTTGGTGGTGGAGGGATTATTGGTCGATTAACAATAACTTTACCCGGTTGTTTCATAATTTTTGAAGTTTGTGGTCCAAATAAAATTGAATTTTCATTACGTGTTTGTAATGGTAATTTTCGATTGATTTCACGTGGTGAGCTAAACGCTTGTATACGTGGTGCTCCAAAAATGACTGAACTGCGTGTAGCAACAGGTGCCGGTGGCCACGTTGTTGATTCTGCTGTATCCATTTTTTGATATAAAAAACACACAAGAACTCACAGTAGTATTTTGCCCACTTAATATAAATAATCAACGAATCACATAAACACTATTTGAAATTGAAGACGTTTAAGGGAATCGTAAAAGAAGAGTTGACTAACTTTCTTCCGGCCATTTGAAGCAGTATCTAACTAAGACTCTTCACATAATAATAAAATTATTGTTCATGAATTTTCAACTCTGCAAATGAATTTAAAATAAAAATAAAAAAAACACTAAGCATGAAAATAGTTTTCTTGTGAACATAACTTATAAATCGCCAAAAATAGATCAGCACATTCATAATACATACAACGAACTAAAACTACACGAATGAATTTTGAATCTGTTCACATTTGTTCTTCGTTACCTCTCTTTTCTCTTCCTAAATCGTGTACAAATTTTTACTAATAATTTTGCTTTATGTTTTGTTGATTTGTTTATTTTTGGAATTTATTATGTTTCATAATAATTAGGACATGTTAAATATTTAACATATGGTAGGTATTTTTAAATTGGCCACTAGGCCAAAGCGTGATTGAATTGAATGATTATTAAATATGGTTTTAAGTAAACTTTTTGTTGGTTTCATATCCGGAATTCATCATATCAAGAGTCCATTTTATGTCAGATAAGCTGCAGGCTAGTTAGATGCTTTTTATAAAAATATCACAATTAGTTTTTATAAAAATTAACGTAGATAAAAATATCTTTCAAAGAGTCATACGCAGAATCCTCTTATTAAAATAAGCGGTCTTGGAAAACACAATTCACTGCCTAAACAGGCTTTACTAGTTATGGTACTTCTAAGCATATCATGTCATTTATGAAATTACCTCTAGAAGTTTAAATGAGACTAAGATATATTTATAAAAACTTTTTCCTCTGCGAAAATTATGATAAGTAGGTCGTTGAGTTTTATCATTTTTAACTCCAAAGTAATAAAACTAGTTTTTTTATGTTAATTTAATTAGAAAATCTTTTAATGAAAAAAGTTATTTTTTCTGAATTGCGATAAAACGTAAGCGGTCCTAAGAAAACTCAACTTACCAGAATATTCGCACAAAAAATTTTATGGCAAAGAATAATTAAGCCACAAATAAATAAATTTGAATACAAGGGTTTTAAGGGTTGTATTTATAAATGATATGCTTACAAAATCATTGTAAAAAATAGCTTATAAAATCATTGTAAAAAATAGATTATTTTACAACACAGTTAATGTTATTCTAAATGAAACTTCGCTATATTAACGAAAAGTAATATCGGCGGCTATGAATATATAAAATTTCCGAACAATTCGGCTTTTCAAACTGTGATAAGCATTTATTTTTTAATATGAGTCGAAATACAGTATAAATCACATAATACTGAAGAAAAACAAAATATTCACTTAAAGAGTTATTTCTATGTAACTAACATAAAAATAACATCTCAATGTTCTTCAACTTCTCAGCGGGAAGTCCTTGTAAAAGTAATATGGCCGATTTTGTGAATCCAAGATTTGGCATATCTTTACTTTTCAACGTTACTAGAATCCAAATCTAACATTCTTAGAGAAATGTCCGTGTGTATGTATGTGCGTTCGGAATTTTTCGTATCGATTATTTCGAGAACAAATAATGATTATCGTGAAGAAAATGATATTTAAAAAATATCCATATTCGTAATAATAAACAAACGAATTTTTTTATATTCTTCTCATTGGAAAGTTCGTCGTGTGGACGGATCTTGAGGGTCGCATCTAGACCAGTATTTATTTTGGTTCCATAGGAATCGCCAAAGACATACATACAAATATAATATTATTGAAAATATAATGCATAGAAATTGGAAATTTAATAGTGTTAAATTTGATAGAGGTGTCTTAAATTGTTATAAAAATCGTGTTGATTTTAAAAAGCCTAAAATAAGTTTTAGACTGCTTTTTTATAAATACATAGTTAAAAATAAGGTGTCAAAATACGTAAGAATTATAGAATGATCATTTCATAAGTATGGGCAGGCATTTCATTTCATATGTAGCGGACAATGAAAAAAATTAACAATAGCTTCTGCAATTGTTTCATCATTTGTCATAGTTGTACCCCGAGATATGGAATTTTTTTCAAATTATTGGATTCTAAAAAATTGAAATAATATTTTAAGGAATTTTTCAAAAGACGTATTTTGAATTTAGAAAATTTGCAATAACGAATTAAACATTTATATCGAAAATTTATTGATGTATTTAATTTTTAAATCAGAGAAAATTTAAATTATAATATTCATAATTTCATTTTTAAATATTTTGATTGGAAAATAAAGCTAAAAATTTATTAATTTTACTATAAACCCTCAAAAATAGGATCTACAATAACAGCAGCTTAACGTGTAAACAACTGAGACAGCTCAAGGGACAGAGTAGAGCTACATACACATGTATGAATACTGTATGTAATTCGTATCTACCTTTTCTTATAGGCTGTCTCATTTCTGTATCTATTAAGCATATACTTTAATTCGTTTATCTTCTAAACTAATGTAGATCTCATTTTTAACATTTTATGCTATAATTAAAATACTTTTAGGATTATTTTGCAATTAAAAAAAGAGTTATTAAAATTATGATTTAAAATTGTACTTCTGATTTTGAATGGAAAACCAAATTATTTCGAATAAGGTTTAAAAAATAAAAAAACAATAAATTTTCTTAGTAAGCCACCAATGTTTAATTTGTTATTGCAAATTTCAAAAAGAATATTTTGAAGAATGCTTCAATAATTATGCCAATTATTTAGAATCTCATAATTAAAGAACTAAAATTTAAATAAGAAAAAAAAAAAAAAAATTAAACGACAACATTCATATCTTCTAGAAGTAAAACTAGACTAACAATTTAAGTACCTCAAATTTTTCGTTGTCCGGTTGACGTGAAATGCTCCATTTGCCAAAATTTTAAACCACATGTAAACTAATTTATTTAAAAATTATTTTAATTTTTTTAAGAAATATACCTATGGTTATAGTTTTAAATTGAGGCAGACAAAATATAAGAACCGAATGTTAAGTTTGAAAAAAAATTAAATCTTAAAATTAATACTGGTACTGTTGGATACAAGAAGTTGCTTTAAGATTTCAAATTTTTTTCATAACTAACTAATCAGTAATTTTGCATATCTCGTGCAATAATGCAATGGTGAAAGTTCAGACTAAAGTTTTCTTTTGAGGGGGTTTGTTTTGGGGGACAAAACTGGGATTGTTGGTTTTATATAATAGAGAATATTTATATAAAAATATAGAGAAAAATAAAATAACAAGTAATAATACCTACATACTTTCCAATAATTTCGTATGTTTTTTGTATAAATGTGTTTTTTGTGTAAGAGAAACATTGTATGGACACTCACCTGAGGTGACGATTCAGATCGTCTGGAGGGATCATTACGATATTTTCTTGATTTGGACGTGGATCTATTGTCTCCATGACGATGTCGATGCCGTTTACTGTATGTGGATGAACGACGTAGCCTGCGCTTACAACGCTTGCTTACTGATGATCTTCGGTCATATTGACGTGACTTTTGAGCTCGCTCGCTACTATTTAAAATGGAAAAAAATTATTTGGTTAAAATTAAATATTTCTGGATTTTGACGAAGTTTTGGGTTTCTGTTGAAAAGTTTTATGAAAATAACTATCTACAAATCTATTTCATCATTCAATAAAATACAATTATCTAAGATGAAAACTTCAATACTGTTGTTTAATTTAATTTGTAATGGAAATTATACTTTTAAGAAAAGTTAAATCTTAAATCCCAATGGAACGGACATTGGAAAATAATTTATAATACATACTGTCAATAATGGACTCAGAACTATGTCCAGAACTATAATGAACACAGATTTTCGTTATATCTTTCTTTCTACGATGAGAATTTCTTTAATTCACGTGATGTTATTATTAGCTAGTCGATGGATGTAAAATTGCCTAATTAAACACGCGAATTTTCAGAATCCGGATTTAAACCAACTATTTATTAACTTATTAAGTAGCATATTTTCCGGGAAAATCTTAATTAAAAATTTTCCATAAGTTAAAATCGCCATGATTGAAATTTTTTTTTATTTTTAAGTCTATTATTAGAGAAAACTTTTGAATCGTTTTTTATTTTGCGTTCCTCAACTTTCCACGCTCACTTTCAGTTTGAAGTGAACGTTTTAGTGATGTTTAATGTGATGAATGTTGAAGAATGAATTCTCATCTCTTAACACATTTAATGTTTTAAATACGTATACAAATTCAAAACATTTTATTTGTTTCTTCTTCGGAGAAAAACGTCTAATTAGTGGTCAAACCCGGATTCTGAGAAATAGCCTTAGAGAAATTCGATTGTTTATTTAAAAAGACACTTTCTATAAACCTGAATTCCCCAGTTCGAGGTAGTCTTGAAGATTTATTTTTTGACATCAACTTCAAAGTTAAATAATTTAATTGCTTGGCATACATTTAAAATTACCGTTAATTGGTAATATAATACACTAGTACCCCGAGAAAACGCAATCTAGTGATTTTTTAAAAGAAAAAAGGCTAATTATCGGTAAACTAAAAGTACTAATTCATGTGAATTAGTTTAAACAAATTATTTTTGAAGATTATTATATAACAATTTTAAATGGCTATAATACAACAGATAAGCCTTTAAAGACAAATTCTTAATATCAAAAATTCATTATTTTTTAAATACATATTTATTTTTGAAATAATAAGTATTGATAAATGTTTATTACACGTGACATATCACCAAATAGAGAAAATAATCTTTAAATAATAAATTATTAAAGACAGATCTATTTATATATGACCAAAATAGATAAAAGAAAAACCTTCGATGAAAATTATATATAGGTATATATTTAATAACAAAGTGTGCAGCATTGGAATGTAGTCTTATAAATTGTTTTGAACATAGGTATTATGTAGTGATAGTAAGGAACTTACAGTAAAAATAAATACATATCATTAATTAAATATTACGAAACAAACTTCTCACAAAATAAACTCGAACAAAATTTTATTTAAATTTTTATACCCAATTCAAATATTTAAATTTCAGTGGTAACTAAATAAACAGTCCTTTTATTATTATGTAACGAAGCCCTCTTAGTTTGTTTTATCTATATTAAAATTATAAAGAGTAAACATTTGTATTTTTGTATATAACGAATAAATTTAAAAACTACTGAACCGATTTGAAAAATTATTTAAACTGTTAGGAAGCTACAGAATCTTCGCGTAACATAGACTGCTTTTTATCCCTGTATTCCCACAGGAACGGGAACTACGAAGAATAAAAAGGAAACATTTGTATTTTTGTATGTAACGAATAAATTTAAGGGATTATAAAAACAAGCCTATTTTGTGATACGTAGCCAAGACCGAAGGCCGTCCCGGGGCCAAGTACCAGGTGTGCCATTCCAAATACAGGGTATATATATAAAATTTTCGTGTAACGGGTTTCCTACAACAAATACCGGGTGTTGAAAATTGTCACACCAACGTATGACCGAGTGTGCTAGTTTTAAGTAAGCAAATATGTATCTTACAAAGGATTAGTTTAACGATGCAGCTCTAAAACGATATATAGATAGAGTAGGCAAAGTATATTGCATCTGCAAGTGGGATCGTTACAACGATAGAAAGATACAGCAGAAGTATCGAGAGTGATTCTATCATTGTTGGATAAATATTAGTCTAGTCAACTTGGTTAAAAAAAGGGGGGTCAACCTAGGAATCAGCTAAATTTTTATATAAACTTGTATTTTTTTTTATTAAAGAAGTTGGCCTAAAAGTCACAATTGGTGTAACATGTAAGAAACCTTGATATTCAAGGTCAAAAATACTAAAAATCAGTTTTTTTGAGAATATTACACAAAAGCGTCATATTAAACTAGTTTACTTGCCACTGAATGAAATTGATAACTTAGGTATTATTAAATTTAAAAAAATAATATTAAGTTTCAAAGAACTAAAACTCTACTACGTAAATGTGGTTTTGAAAATTCGACACATATAGATATTATTGTTCGAAATTAGATAAAATAATATTCAGAGAATAGTCGTGGCGGAATTGCACTTTAGCGTAAAAATTATTTGGTACATTTAGGGCCTGGGGGGTGTAACTATATAAGGTGGCATACGACCACGGAATGGATATTCTTTGAACATCAATTTATCTAATTTCGAACTAGAATCTTTTCTTTTTTCGTACTTTGAAAAAGCATATTGTAAACGTTTCTTTCTTTAAAACTTATTTTTTTAATGTAAAATATTTTTATAGCTTTTCTTTTTTTGGAATTTTTTTTAATTAAGTAAATGTTTATGAAATGCTAATTCAGCTATTTTTGATTTGATATCCAACACGACATGTTTCAATAAAAATATTTTTGAGACATCCACCTTTTTCGTTGTAACATCCGCTGTTGTACTGATTTTATTCTTATAACATACGCGCTGTGTCATCCGGTATATAATACGAATCGACTGACACACTATTTATCAAAATTAAGGTAGAAACATACGTATACCCAAAAAACAAAAAGTTTCATACAAAACTTTTAGGTGTTATAAAACCTACAAGAAACACAAAAGAAAAATCATAAATGGCTAAAACCTGGATTCTGAGAAATACATAGTTTCGGAGAAATTAGATTGTTTATTTAATCCCAGTTCGAGGTGGTTCGATTTTTATTTTTAAATATCTTTTCTACTCTTGAAGAGTTCTATTTTAAAATGAACTTGTTTATCTATTATAAATAGCATTTTTAATTTAAAGTGACAAAATTATAAAATACACTATAAAATTGGTGTATTTTATTTCTGCTCTATTTGGAATCGAACTCGAAGCCATTTGCCTTAAAGGACAGTGCGTTACCATTGTTTAAAAAAATATAGTTAATATTCGTAACAACATCATAATTAAGACAGATTATTGTATTTGTTCAAATTACAAAACTCGATTGTATCACTTACTATTACAGACACTTTTTTTAATAAAAATCGGTTAAAGTTTAAAAATAAATTATAATTATTCTTTTAAAAATACTAATAAAATTTATAAAACTTTAGTAGTTTTCACTATAATAAAAACAAACTTGATAAAACAATTGCAAATGAAAATTGAAAGTGTATCACACACTCACACTAGCTATAGAATAGTATTATTATCATATTGAACAGATTTTTAACAAATTAAACCATATGTGAGTATTTTTAATTTTTATATATAAAAATATTGAAACAGGTGTGCTGAATAAAACCATGTAAGGTCTTGCTAAAATTTTTTAACTCATTTCACTCAATATAAACAGATGGTTTTTTGTGTTACACTACACTTTTTTTTTTTTTTTTTAAATTTCTATATACTATCATTATAATGTTTTAGGATTCTATGCCTGCCAATTAAGCTTTTTTAAGATAAATTAAAAAGCGCACAAAAAAAAATTTTTATATAAATAATAAGGAGAATGGAATAAAAAAAATTTGGAAAACGGTTGACCCTAAAGGCCATCCCTGCAACTTAACATATTACAATGTTTTTGAGCTAAAAATTTGGTTTTTGAGCTTTGTTGTTAAAAAAAAACTTGTTACCGAATACTTCGTAAACGATATCTCTCGAACCAATCAACCGATTTTTACGTTCTTGGCGGCGATCGACGCGGTTTAGAGCTTTAATAATTATTCTATTTCATCAAAAACGATTCGAAAATAAATGTCGAAGTTATGTAAAAAAAACAATTTTATATGAAATTTTTCGTTTACGATATCTCTCGAACGAATCAACCGATTTAAACCGGATTGGTGGTCAGCGTGGTTTATCAAGGTTAAGATCTGATTAGTTTTTGGAGTTGATCGATACAACCGTTTAAAAGTTATTCCAAAAAAAACCACTTTTGAAAAAATTTTTTCGTAGTTTTTTTGATATTTCTTGGAATTTACTGGCCGAATCGGTTCAAATTTTCAGGAAATCTAAGTTTCGTGACTCTTTTTGAAACGCCATGTTTGGTTCAAATCGGTCAAGCCGTTTAAAAGTTATAAGCGGGTCACATACTGACATACATACACACACACACATACATACAGACAGGGTGACACCCATACAGAAACCCGTCAAAATATTTTTCTAGGACCTTAAAAAGTCGAGATCTGATGAAAACTCGATTTTTTCAAAACGGGGTAAAACCAATAACTTCCTTGAAAATCGTCGATTTTCTTAGCGGAAAGTTAAAAATTTCCTATTTTACCTACCCATCAAAATATGTAACTGGACACAATCAATTTGAAAATTAAAATTGATTAAAAAACGAATAAGTTATAAGCTCTTAAAGGTTATTTTCTATTTCTTTTTTGAAAAATTTATAGGTGATTTTACGATAAGTGGTCATTTTCTATAGAAAATTCTCACAACAAAATTTTTGATTATTAATTTATATAACATTTTTATTCACAATCAAATCATTTAATATTATTTATGTTAAACTTTGAAGAAAAATGTATATCAGCGCCATGGGCATCTATAGTACCTTTTACTATAGAATGACCCTTATGTATAATCACTATGGAGATGATTATACATGCCTCATTTATATAAATTTCGTGCTTTGTTTAATTAAGGATTTTGAACGTCTATTTTTTGGCTATTTTTTAGATTTAAAAAAAATAACTTCAAATTCATGTTCGTGAAGTAAAAACGCTTCACTTGCAATTGATAAAATAAATTTTTCTATCTTCCCTATTTGCACTATAGTTTTTCTTAAAAAAAATATAATTACACAAAATTTACTTTTTTTGTTATTTTTATTAAGTGTGCTTAACTCAAATTTCCCTGTTATTTATTTTCATGATAATTACATTCGAATCATTTTCTTTGATAATTTCAGGTTTTCGCTTTTAGTCCGCGTGTCAAGCTCCCTTTTTCGGGATGATAAGCATATTAAGCTAAAAAATTTATTTCGTCAGATTAGTAAAATGTACACTATTCAGTACGTAATCAACCTTCCATATGTTAATCTGACACGGTCGATTAAATTTGACTATCGGTTTTTTCGTTTCAATATCCTGGTCGACTACTCTATAGGCACGGTACCTTATAGAGATCTAAGATATGGTGAAACCCGCTTGGTTTTCCCTATCATAAATGTACTATGGATCGATCGGATATATTAAGAATTTTCAGTGTGCATGTAGATAGTATTACTATAGACCCAAAGTTCGATACCTCTGAAATTGCTTCTCGTCGAAACCTTTCTTTTGATATAAATTTGGTTTATGATTTTTACAAAGTAAGATGGCGTTCGAAAGCATGATTAACGGGATGTATTATCAAATTGAAAAAAATTAACATCACAGTTTTTCACTATCAACAGGCTATTATTTGATATTTAAATAGTAATTTTTTATTTAATATAAAAATCGAAGGTCGTAACCTAATTAATTTAACCAAAAATGTTCTATAACACATTTAAATCTATTGTTCAAACCAGAAAATAAAAAGTAAAATTTTTCTATTAAAACAAGAAACTCATTACCTGTTTTTTTTTAATTGTCTTGGCAAAAATAAAAGAATAAAAACTATCACACATCAACTATATTAAAAACAAAAATATGATACCTTCATGAATCCAAGAATTGGGATTCAAATTACAATTGGAAACAATACGTACACATTACACTTGGGAACCCATGTGGCAACAGCAACATACAAAACGGGAGAATGTTGTCGTGATGATATTGTACTAGTTGTATTCGTCTTACGATATATATCTTGACGACGCATAGACAATGGATCAGTTGATGGTATCGCATTGTTACGCCTTGCGAGCATTGAATTAAATGGACTTGGTTTTATGATACGTGTCACTGCACGAGATCTACCATGATGTCCAGCAGGTATTATTGTACTTATTGTTGAAGCACACGATCGACGTGAGCCTGGTGATGAGCTAACATCATCATCGTTACTAAGACCACCATAATTTGAACCATAATTTTGATTATGATTCTGATTGTTATGGAGTGAAAATGATGCTATACGTGATGTAACTAGTTCCATTTTAGCTTTGAATTATTGTTGTTGTTTAAATTAAATGTATCACTGCCTGATTATAAATGTTGAATATTATATAATTGATAAACATATTTAATGCTTCTTTTTTTTAACGGTTTATGCTGAAATTATAAAAAGTTTGATAAGAAAATGCTCAATTCCTTTCCATACTTTGGAATTTAACATAAATAATAAATGAGTCATCACTGCAAGTACCAAACACTGTTAATCGTAGAATGCATTTATTAAAAATACTTCTTCATAAAGCAAATCATAAATTATTCGATCTTTGTTCTCATTCTCTCAAAGAAATTAGTGGCGAGAGCTTTTTGAAAAGTACAATTCTATAGTGATTTTATATATTATATTGTTTTCTCTTAGAAGGAGCAAAATTTATAATGAAAATTTGATTTTTCATTAGGAATTTGCCTCGATATAATAACAAAATCGAAAGTCAAATATTTGAAAACGAAATATTCATAAATTTAAAGATTATTGCCTATTTCTCTTAAGCAAAACGAAGTTTATATAAGACTGTATGGTGATGCATAGAAATGCCATTTTGAACGTTCATATTTTGCCGTCAGCTCTATTAATCCCGGAGCCACATATATCAAGTCTTTGATAATTACACTTCTAGAAATTTATATATGGAAATGGAAAAGATTTTCTCCAATATATGACAAAATGGGGATGTCCT
Organism: Chrysopa pallens; assembly: GCA_020423425.1. Taxonomy (NCBI): domain Eukaryota; kingdom Metazoa; phylum Arthropoda; class Insecta; order Neuroptera; family Chrysopidae; genus Chrysopa; species Chrysopa pallens. The sequence continues at coordinate 102,115,327 of CM035592.1, read as the reverse complement.
TTTTCAGAGAAATTGATTTTACACGATTTTCATGTTGTCGGACAATGGACATCTGGTTTTATCACGCGGCACACAAATTATTTTGACATTTGTTATTGAATGATCTTACTACAATAACATAAAAAACGGATGTCTATCAACAATTTGAGGCCTGTGGGGAGGACAATCGAAAATTTTACGGGTTCTGAAAAAGAAAACGGCTATAAAGAATTTCTGTAAAGGAAAAAGTTGTTACACTTATCATAACTAAACCAATTGTTTTTTAGAAGTGTAGTTATTAATGATTTGATATGATTACGGGCAACCAGCCTATATTTCAATAAGAAAATGTGAGTAGGTTTCTTTAATTTATTCATTATGCTTCTTTTTGATAAAATAAATTTTACCAAATATATTTCATGCATTCTTTCTTCAGCAGTATGTTCTGAACTCAGACAAAATTCACAATTATTAATGTATCTTGCATACGAGACTTAACAAATTTTTTAATTCAGTTTATAATAGATTCTAAATTTAGGATGGATTATCCAAAAGAGTTAAAGTTTGTTTCTTTGAATTTGTATCTACCAATAATATTTGAAAATCTTTTTATTAGCTTACTTTTTAGATAGCTAGTTTCTCCATGGTAGTTAGTTTTCGTCAATTAATTCACAAAAATAAAATAAATATAAAAAAAAGAAGATAATTTTATTGGGAATATGATGATATAAGTTTGATTGCGAAAAATAGGAGCGAGTACATATGAACAACGAATTGGTTGTATATGTACAATCCAATGGGAAATGAGACATTTTACCACATATATTCTACAATATACTAATAATTGAAAAAATTTAACTGATCAAATTAATTGTTGTAAAAGGATTAGTCTAGTAGAAATTTTTTGTTTTAAAATGATATGTTTGTAGTATTCAATTACAGAAAATCGAAATAAAATCGTTATATTTTTGTAAAAAAAAAAAAAGAGTAGAAATTCTTAAAATAATATTTGGCATTTTAGACATTGATTTTATTTTTTAATTTTTTGGTACAAAAACTATTTGAAAAATTTATTGAGAACAACTATTTTTCTTTTAATATATCACTTAAATTTATAAAAATACAAAAATTCATACAAAACTAAAAAGTACAACAATTAAAACATAATATTAAAAAAATAAATTATTTATCTTGAGACTTGAGGGAGACAAATAACAACAGCAGGAAAAATTAAGGTAATCGTCAAGTTGTTTCAAATCAATATACAATACCAACAACCATCAGAAGACCTGTTAAAATATAAGATATTACTGAATTTAAATTTACAGAAACGATATCTATGTAATATGATAAAATGTGTACTTATATTACAGTTATTTATTTTCTAATTTTTTTAATAAGTTCGAATTTTTGGTTGTTTTTAACACATTTTTTCGAAATTTACTAAAATTTTTCTTGCTGAGTTATAGATATAACGAATTTAAACTTGCTTTTAATTATCCAGTGTAGGTCAAATTTATACAGTGTAATTTATGTGCCGAATTTTTATCTTTTTCGGAGTGCAAAGTCAAAATTAAAGTTTGCAAATTGAAAATTTCACTTTTGATTCAAGTTTTCGTCCGTCCCGTTTATTTGTAACTAAATATTTGTTGGATTAATAGCTAAAAATAATTGAAATTAGAAATATACTTTCAGAAAAATTAATAATTTTTTAACTTGTATTCCCGATAAAAAATTCAGCGTTTCACAAAAAAAAGTCACAAAACCAAGTTATGCACAAATTACATAATTCTTAAAAAAATATATTAAAGCACTTCAAGAAATTTTGTTTGCTAATCGAATTTTATGATAGAATTTTCAAATTTAATACTAAAATAAAATTTAAGAAAAAAAAATCGAAAGTAGTAAAGTTACGTGAAAAGATTTTTGAGGGGATGATGGAATTTGGAATGATCCAAATATGACAAACTTCTATTTTTAAATTCAAAAAAATGCTCCGGATGTTTTGCATTAGTAAATTAGTCGATAAAGTAGGTTATCATATTCACTTAAATGATATTTAAAAGGTCTTGAATAAAAAATGGCTATGCTAATTTTACAATCTTTCAGATTCAATTCTCAAATTCTCCAAACCATCGCTTGCCGATCTGCGCTTTATATGGTATCTAGTAAAGGAAAGTCAAATTCCTGGCAAGTACAAACAATTTTTACCGACCCCTATAGCCCGTGTGACCCCGTAATTATTTCAGTTCTTCATTTATTTCAATCAACAAGTAACCCAAATATTAAAGAGAAAATGAGGGTGTTTTATACTTCGACATATTTTTGTTTTTTAGAAAAATAAAAATATGTCGAAGTCAAAATAAGTCAAAATGCAATAGATTCTAAATACCTAGAAATTTAATCTGTCTTTTGAATCAAAAAAATAAACGAACTTGTAATGATCTGTATGTTATTAGAGTAACGAATATTATATTTTTTCAAAAGAATTTTAATTGAAAGAATCAATATAAAAAAGTTTACTTCAGTATAGAAAATTTTAATCAATTGAGAACATGAATATCGTATGAATTTCTAATTAATTAATGTCTTCCACAATTCTAATGCAAAATAATGATAGTTTATGACGTAACAATGCAGAGTATTATTATTTACTTAATAATTTTTTATATTGTATTTCAAGGTACTGTAATTTCAATAAAAATTAAAATGATATGAGACTTTTAGTCTCCCAAGTGAATCGATTTTTTATAATAAAAAAAAAATAAACGCTCTACGCAAAGAATTTTCGAAACTTGTATATATTCCTTTTCCATCCAGATGTACTTGGGTAATATTCATAAAATAAGTAACGAAAAAGGGGTGAGTAATTTCTAACGTGGCAAAATCAAACAGAAAGGAGGAAAAATGTTTAAGAAAATCAGTGTGTTGCTAGTTTTATTTTTTGGATAAACCAAACGAAAATAATTTTTAAATTTGTCAATAAAATTGTATAGTACATACTTATATATACACAAGACTTAATATCTTAAATAAAATTTGATAACTTTTCTCCTTGTTCCAAAAATAATACATCTATAAATTTTGAAAATTCCTAGTAATCCAATCAGTTAACTAACTATGGGATTGTTTTGTCAAATTTTCATTGTAATCTGAGAATTTTGAAAATTTTTATTTATTGTTTTATTGATTTTAATAAGAATTTCATGACAATTTTACATATTTCTACAAGCGACCCCAGTAGTCAAAACAACAAAAATATAGGTTAAATTACTAAGTTTTCTCAAAAGTTATAAAAAATTTTGTCTTGTAAATTTCAAATATTTAGCATTATTTTAAAACAAAAATTTCCATAACATTTAAACGGGACGGTGAACCTACACCAAATTTAACAAGAGATAATTTATAATTTTTTACTTGATTTAGTATACACACCATGGAAAACCGTGTATTTTTTTTCGAATTGTCTTATTCGTATTATTTATTTGGTCCAATTTGTGTTTTGATGGTAATTCTTTAGATTTTTTTCTTTTAGATAATCCGGCCAATCTACCAAAAATTGTTTCAGATTCACCGAGTTCTAAATATTTTGGTGGTCTGTTAGGTTGAAAAATACTACGCATTCGATGTCCGTGCTTAGAATTATTTAGTAGCCTAGTAATATAATACAATACACAATTATTATTTGAAATAATAAATTATGAGTTTGTTTTTTCTTGATATAAAATTTTTAATTTTATTTGATTTGAGAACATTTTACATCAAAGAACATATATAATAACTATATTTGTTTTTATTTTCAAATAAAATGCAGAAATTTTAAATGGACAGAATAAAAATGAAGTTAATTTTGAATGAATTAACTTTTTCATAAACTTTCTATTTACGACAAATTATTCGAAACTAAATATATTATTTCATATTTTGCAGAATACTAAATAAAAGATTGGTTTTTATAAAATTAAAATTAGTAAACGGCTATTAAATGGAATTTTTTTAACTTTAACTTCTACCGGTAAAAATTTTATCAAGTTAATAGAAGCTTTAAGATATTTAGATTTTTTTTAAATGAACAAAACGTGTCTCTTAAAGTTCTGATAAAAATTTGTCAGTATAAGTAAATTATTTGATTTACTTTGAGCACATAGTATTAATCGAGAGATTTTTTTACTCCTAATATAAAAACTCTCAAAAAACTGATACAACTTTGCTATTTTTGGGGCTAATTATTCTTGCATATTTTTAGTTTAATATTTATGGAAATATTTATTTTCAATGTTTTAAATATTAAAAAAAAAATTCATTTAGTGTAACTATTCCGTTAGTGAGAAATCACAATTAAACTCGGCTCTTCAACTGTATCTTGAACAATGCCAAATCGAAAAAATCTTACAATTTTTACCAATAGCTCAGTAATTAAAAAACTATGAGTATATTAAATTACTGTATTGACTATTTACTAGATCTTGATTGATAACACTAAAACGACTCATTAAAAATATATATTTTCTATTATTTATAGACTAAAAATATCTGAAAGATTAAGTAGTGGGATATTTTGATCAAAATTTCAATTAAATTTGTGCAAATAATAAAAATTTTACGACAAATAATAGACAACTTGCCAGAAACTGTGATAGATAATGCTTAAATTTCAGTAAACTAAAAATAAGCCTGTTGTCTTTCTGAGGCTTGTTGGCGTAAAACCAGCCAAAATCTCAAAAATACTACAGACCTTCCAATACTATAAATTTTTAACGCCATTGTTGGCATCTCGTAACATAAAAATAGAATTAAAAAATTTTATTTCGATTTTCGGTATAAATACAATAAATGAATTAAACGAAATCCAAAAAATAATAAATTCATCGTAGTTCAAGTAAATGGGGATTTGTTTTCTTTTCAAATTATAGTCCTCAGGGATTTATTTTAAACATGAAAAAAAATGTTTACCATTTCTGGTAACAATAATTTTTATAATGCGTTTCTGGAACATGTTTTCCTAATCTTTGAAGAATGTTAAATTCAGCATTCAAAAGTTATATTTTCATACTTTATGTTGAAGGGTCGAAGGGGGCGGAGAGGGTGTTAAAATTTGTGTTATTCGTATCTCGATTTCAAAATATTATTTCATTTGGCATTAAATCCAATTATGGATATTTAAAACAGAATAAGTTCTGATACGCATACAAATTAAAAAATAAATAAATAATCGTTTACCAGCTGAATGTAAATAAATTAATTCAATATATGGTCACTTTACTCTGACCATTTACAGGTATTGACACAGATGTATCATGACAGCCTGTCTGTCAGTGGCCCTAAATGCATATTATGAATCATAGCACATTTATTATTTATTTCACAACGCTCTATTCTACTTTGAAAACTGAACCAAAAAATGATTTATTAAATAAACAAAATTTAAAAAAATGCATCCCAAACTCACAAATTTTTATAGTATAAAATTATTTTTAAAAAAATTTCCACTTAATCACAAACATTTTCACAATTTTTTATATTGTTAAAAATTATTTAATTTTTTTGGAATAATACATGAACATCACTGTACAAATGATTAAGGCAAAATATAAATGTGTACGGTGAATGCGGGCTAAGAATGTCTCAAGAACACATGGATCTCTGTGCAAAAGTAGTGTTACAACTAGTCATCAAAGAAGTGGTAAAATCAAATCAAATGTCCATGACGATGTGCTCTTATGTAGATAAAATGTGTAACAATAACAGATATCCCCAAGTAGGTATTACTTTGATTATAATATACATGGTGTTTTATTTAAAAGAAACCAGAAATCAGTTTTGTAAAATATCTAAACAAAAATATTTATGTGCCTAGATAATGTCTTATACCACTCTTATCTCTCTTTAGAGTACCTGTATCTGAACCAATGCACATTTTGCATGATTACCACCATTCGTTACTAAAATATTGATTTTTTTCAAAATTAAAGTAATATTTTTATTAAATTTTATTTTTTTAAAGCGTTTTGAATAAAATTGTTTGCCATACAAATATTTATAAAAGTATCGTAAGGAAATCATATCATTTATAAATACAACTATAACAAATGAAAATAACCAAAAGTATCAATTCGACATATACTTAAGTATCAATGTTTGATTAAAAATACAGTCAAGACAGTTATAAATACATATAATAATATATATTGTATAGTTTTAATTAGCTAAATCTTAGCAGAAATTGTGCCGAATCTAAACAATTTACAATAATATGTTTCAAAAAAAAAAAGTTGTTATACAAAAATAAATATTTTTTATTTTTGAACTTTCCTTCATCTTTTATGGTCTAAAAGTTGGCTTATGGGGTTTATTGGACACAATTAACCGATTTTTCAAATTTACGAACTCAAACTTATTATTTATATCTAGAATACGACACAAAAATTTTAACTCGCTAAGTTTATGAAGATTATAAGATTCCTGGAGTACCTTTTATATAATGGAAGTACAATAAATCAAATTGTTCGCAGTACAAAGCTCTCTCAAAACTTGCTTATTATCAAAATCAAACCTAATCTCTAAGAAAAACCTACTCACAAATTTTTAAAAACGTTATTTGTACAAAATCGAAATTTTTTTTTATATCGCTGAAGAAATGAGGTTATCCTACATCCGATTGTTAAAAAAAATTGATATACAAAATTACTAAAAATTAATTAGAACTATAAATTATTTAAAATAAAGACAGAAATTTACTTATATAATACGTATTTTTAGAAAACACCCTATACAAATAGGGTATTTAACCCAAGAATAAACTTGTTTTCATTGTTAAAATTATGTAGGCTTAAAAATAAAACTGCAATATGCACGTCTAGAACTATATAATTTTGATACAGTCTTTTAATTAAAATATCTTGGGAGAATCATATTTCAAAAAATCTTAATTTGATGAATTTTGGTCATAATGAATTATAACTTTACAAAACACCCACACACGCTATTGGATGGTTCTTTGTTTCGTAGTTCAATGAATCCTAAGAGATCTTGAAGATCCATCATATAATAAAGAAGCTTTAAGTAAAGTAATTTCAGGTATTTTTGCAAATATGGAAGATAATTCCGTTTATAACGGGTCAGTCATGAATAATGAATGCATTCCAATCGTGTCAGTCATTTTGCCCTGGTTAGGGTTGATGATCTATGAATAATTGGAAATCATGCTATTCAATAAAAGAACAATACCGTTTAATAAGTTCGTTGTCTTAACTTTCAAGTTTTATCTTTTGTTTGAGTTTCATCAAGTTTGGGGAATTTACAGTCTTCGAGGAAAGTAGTGCACAACTTTAATGATGGATTGAGATCTGTAATTACGTTATGTCAGTGGGGGGTCTTTTACAATTGATAAAGGTCTAAATTAATGTTTTATTTTAATAAATATGGTATTGCATTTATTTTGTAGATTTTTTTTATATTAGAAATTTAAAAACAGTGATTTTTCTAAAGGTTATTTGCCACCATAAAAATATATTATTTATTAGACTAACCACAATTAAGTCTCTTCCATTTGTAGAAAATTCCAATTAAAAAAAAAATTGACACATTTGTGTTTCAGACGAATGGTGACATTGCATTTTTATAAAAAAAAAACCTGTATAAATTTTCAAAACATGTTGTTTATTAATTTATAAGAATGGAATCAAAATTACTTATTAGTTTTTACATCGACATGTTTATTAAACAAACAATTAAAATTTTAAAATACGAGTATTATCTTATCCATGTTATTTATAATAGAAGATAAGAATGTACACAAAAAAAATGTAGAAAATAAATAAAGCATCGGCCATATATACTGCCGATATTTTGATAAACTTATAATACTTCAAATTTTTAATAAATAAGAACAGACCTTTACCTTTACACTTCAATATTTTTTTGTTTGTTAACAAAAGCATTTATAAACATAATTGTAATGATTTTAATTAAATTGATTTTATGACATTTTGGCCCTAAAAAAAATATGTATTTTGTAACTGGACGCTCTCTGGTTTATTTTTATTTTCTAATAAAAATAAACCAGAGAGCGTCCAGTTACAAAATACATATTTTTTTTTAATTACAATTCATATATATATATTTATATATATATACATATATATATATATATATATATATATATATATATATATATATATATATATATATATATATATATATATATATATATATATATATATATATATATATATATATATATATATATATATATATATAAATATATATAATATATATAAATATATATATATATATATATATATATATATATATATATATATATATATATATATATATATATATATATATATATATATATATATATATATATATATATATATATATATATATATATATATATATATATATATATATATATATATATATATATATATTGAAAGGTACTGAAAGTGTTATAACGCTACAAAATATTGAAGGTACTAACAATAGCTAAAAAACTGAAATAGTGAGCTGAAATTTTGATGGCGTAATCTATACTTAAAAATGAGTTTAAATTGGTAAATGATCAAAATAAATGAATTGAATTCCATGGATCATCTTTTACTTGTTTTTCGTTAAAACCAGAGATTTTAAAAAGCCATCAGTTACCCTTTTTTTCTAATTAAAAAAATATTTTAAAAGATTCAAAAAGATCTTTGTTTAAAAAATGCAGAAGCTATTTTATTACGGATTGTATTTCGAAACTATAAACAAATAAATGGACATATTTATATTTTAACTCAAAGTATTTGTAAACAAAATTAAGACTTCAAATTTTGATCGAAAAATTGTTTCTCTTAAGTTTGATTTTACATTCATATGAAAAACATAAAAAAATCTAATTTCAACACTTTGATTTTTAGTTTTATTCCAAACATTCTCAAATCTCGAAGCTATTTTTATCTTTTAATTTAATAAAAGCTTGTATTTTAAAAAGCATTTTTTACTTAAGAGGTTTTTTTTTTTTAATTCAAACGATCGATTGGACTATTTATCAGCATTCTAAGCACAGGTTGGTCTAAGTGCCGTAACACTATGACATAAAAGGGGATGATGAGACATCGGATTCGATGATGTCGAAGAGGTCGTCTTAATTATCTCTTTCAACAGAGATTTTTCACCTAATTTATACCTGTAGAAATCTTCAGTGTATTAGATATAGATTTTTAGATTTGCAACTTTGGATCTATCGTCCTTGTGATCAACTCCGGCGATAAAACTGTGGTCTTTTGTGTAACATCTTGTGTTAATCTGCTTAAGACAGTAATTTGATCTCAGCACGATAACCCAAGAGACATTTGTGCCTCCTGGTAACGAGATTTTCTCAAGTACAAAGGACAGCAGACATAAGTATTAAAGACTTAAAACATCGAATAATAAAGTTTTCTGATTTAAAAAAAAAAAAAATTAAATTTTATATAGCTATAATTCCAAACGACTATGAGAATAGTACCTCTGTAACTTTCTAAACATTCAGGGAAGGTGAAATTCATAAATTTGTGAAGTAATGTGGAATTGTGAAAATCAGCGAATACTAAAGTTCATAAGCAATATTATTACTTTAAAATAATTAATTTTTTTTTTATCTGCAAGGGAAATTTTAAACTTGAATAAACTAAATTAAAGTTGAATAACCTACTAAAAGCTAACGTCTATATATACCAAATATAATTAAAAATTCATTTTAAAAGTTGTGATTTTATGATATTTAAAAATAATAATTAGTGAATCATCATCAAAAAAATAAGCTATTTATTATTGATTAGGCTAGACTAGAATATAGTAAAGTAGACTACTAAGACTTACTTGAACTACTTGAAATAATCAAAAAGTTGTACATAATATAAATTTTATAGAACATAAAATATTGCCTTTGAAGGATAAAAATACTAATAACAATAAATCATAATTAATATATAAGTAAACTCTACAATAATACCATATATAGTTAAATCAAATATATATATATATATATATATATATATATATATATATATATATATATATATATATATATATATATATATATATATATATATATATATATATATATATATATATATATATATATATATATATATATATATATATATATATGTATATAATATATTTAATAAGTAAATATATTTAACAAAAACCTTCATTATTTTGTACTGAACACTGTACATACCGTATGTACTAATAGAGCACGATCTTAACCTACTAAGTATGCAAAAATCGAGTATTGCATTGAGTTTATGCTAAGAATACTTCAAACATTAAGGATCTAGATGTTGTCGGATCAATTTTTTGGTCTAATTGTGTATTAGAGTCTACAAGTCATATTATAATATTATTACTCGATTTCCTTTTGCCCGTCTGTCTGTCCGTCATCAAGATAACTAAAATACGAAAAAGGGATAGCGAACTGATACTTTAGTGGTGTATTCTATATCGAAAAAGAGTTTACGTTCGTGAATGAGTAAAATTTAACCATTGAAATCATGATCCAACTTTTAAAACGCAAGAGATAGAAGAAAATAAAACATAAATTTTTATAATTTTATAAAAAATTTTTTTTTAATTTCAATTTTTATTTTTGTTCACTTTACACAATAAAAAACGAAATAAACACCGGCTTCACAAACAACACAATAACAATATAATTGTCATATTCTAAAATATAATACATCGGACCAAAAGGTTTAGGTACAAGTATAACAGTTGCATGTCCCCTCCCCTCTTAATATACTCAAAAACACAACTATTGAAATGAGCCGAAAAAGGAAGAGGTGCAGTAAAACATAGTTTATCCAATGTAATGTGGAGGTATCTCGGATAAGCACAATCTAGGGTAAAAAGAATAAACCTCCAAGGCGATTACCCATTCAAGTGCTGACTGTGACTTTTGAACAACGGTTTTGCTAGTGTTTAAATTGTGTTACCGGTGATGTCAAAAAAAAAAGGTTATATTATAATTATATTAATGTATTTAAAAGTATAGAGTGAAATTTAATCACAATATAATCAGTATATTAAAGCGATACTCTTATGAATATAGGTTAATCTTTGGCGTACATTGAATTGAAGAGTAACCCGTCATAAAAGTTGGTAAAGCAAGTCCGTCATAGTTCGGATCAGTTCGTTGTTCGAATAATGCAGATACACTTCATGTTTGAGCTATTTGTAACACAATTCTATTGATAGTATGTGGTGTTCGATTTTGGTATTCTCGAGTACTTCCCGATCGTCCACTATATGTACACACTATATACTTGTTCTATTTATGAATTCAATATATTATTCCAAGAGATAGATATTTTAATTGTTTCACAAGAGGATCTTGAAATAAAAGTAATAAAAAAATAAAAATAAAAAATGCTATAAACTAATAAATCAATTTAAAGGATTTATTATAATATAAAGTACTTATTTCATTCGTAAAAACGTTGCATTAAATAGTATGTGTTTGTTCAACTTTTATGCTAATAAGCCCAACTTTACTCAATCACAAACCAATCAAAGTCGACTACTAATTTGTCCCAATAAAATTTGACCAAGCTTAATACGATACATATATAATTTTTAATATAGTACACCTCCTTTAAAACTTAAATTCTAAAAAAGTAGAATATTTTTCCCATATGACAAAAAGGGGAAGCCAATTAATATTAAAATACATTTAATAATAATACTATAATATAATTTACCTAACAACAAACTGATATTTGTTTATTTTTAAATGATTTAAGAGAGAGAGGATTGTGTATTAAGGCCAGCGCACACCGTGAGATTTTTTGATCAGAAAGTCAGATAGCCAACGCCCACCATCGGACAGTAATAAGAAATAATTAAAAGAAAATTTGATCATTCGTACAATGAACCAATGAATTTTTTAATATTTTAAATTTATTCATTACTTTTTTAACTAACAGGTCAACTACATCAACAGATTTTCTGATTAGAAAATCTGATGTCTTACGTAGAAATCTTACTGTGTGCGGGGTCTAATATAAAATACATGTTATTTAGTTACATCAGATTTTCTGATCAGAAAATCAGATGGTGTGCGCTGGGCCTTATAATACGTACTTTAGTTTTATTAGATGTTCTATACATGTATGTTATAATATTGTGTATATATTATGCATATTTATTTTAATATTTTACCTTTTAGCCACGTGGAAAATGATTCCGAGGACAATTTGTATATTTATGTGCGTTATTACTAATTAGTATCTATTATCCAACTCCAATTATAAAATTTACCAATTTTTATATAATACACTTAAATTAACTTGTATCATTGTCAAAAATTTTGATTTCAATTTGTGTAAGGTCCAATGCCATTAACAAATTAAAAATTAATTGTAATTAATGCATGGAAATTATTCAAAGCCCATAAAAAAATACCCGTAATTAATTAATACCAATAATTAGCAATATTTTATAGTATTTGAACTTGAAATTTTGATTCGGTATCTAAATGAAGAAGAAATATAACTGAGATTTCATAAAATTATACCCTAATTCTATAGAAAACTAATCACATGATGATTTTTTTTGGTCAAAAATTAATTGAGGTTATTTCAGGGTGAAACTACTTTTCAACAGATATTATCTATTTTTTCACAGACTTAGATTAATGATATCTTTGCGATGCGTTGGAACGTTTAGATTATATCATCCTCAAAGTTCACAAATTCAAATTCCAAATATTTTCAATTATATCACAAATACTCTTCACAGAATTGAAAAAAAAAACGATTTTTTTGAGCTCCACTTCAACAATAGCTCATTTTGAAGGTCTTTGTATATACTTTAATCAAATTTTGATAAATTCTACGAACTAGTGTTCGTTGTTCGTTTTTATGTTATGTAACGTTAAATGTGATTAATTCCATTTTCTAGAACGAAACATCACCTTAAACGTACTATATTTGACACTTTTTTCGATAAAATGTAAAGTTTACTAGTGACTCGTTTTTTAATTAAATCGATATTTTTAATCACTGATAATTCAAAACGTATTGAATTTAAAAAAAAAAAAAAAAAAAAACTTTTAAGAATATTTTTTTATTAAAATTTGTTGCTTTATCGATCATTTTAATTTTGCAAAGTTCATCCATTCAGATGAGGTGGTAGCCACACTTTGAAATGATGGGGAACTTATCACACTAAATAAATGGGTAAACATTTTAGTATTTAACTTAATTGAGAAGATTTTACACCAATACATTCTACAATAGTATAATTCCTACCTTTTCATGTTCTAATCTCTATAGGAACTGCATTATAATATGAAGAAATTATTTTAGAATAAGTATTAAAAAAAAGTGGATCATGTCGTTTTGTGCTCGTGATATTGAAAATAAAAATATTAATTTTTAACTTCGTCATGCACTTTTCCTGCCTTTCAATGACGCGATAGCAACTATCATATCATACCCATAATTTCGAATTGGGACAGAGTTATTCTTTTTCTACATTTTCCAAGCTCAAAACTTGTCTACATTTGTAACATTAGTAAATGTTTATAATATTTATAACATAGTAAATGCTATGACTTCACTACACCAAGTGGTTTCAAGATGGAAGGAACTATCTTAATTAAGAAGATTCAATTACTTTTATAGATAAAAAGCTATTCAAACTTGTAATTTGGATTTTAATTGAAAATAAGTAAATAATAAACCATTATGTAAGTTAGAAACATCAATTGAAATTGGGCACGAAAGATTGTGATATAACTTCAACACTGGTCATTGGTCAGTAATGTTTATATTTTTTTTTATTTAATTACACCCAAACATCAATCAGCATTTGGCATTTTTTCAATAACAAACATTGCCAATATTTCAAGAATTTTTATATCAAAATATTATTTGAGTAATTGAAATTTGATTAGCTGTACCTACATAACTTTCTTGGTATAATTATGAGAATTACCTTTAAATCTTATCGTAAATGATAATTCAAGGATAAGTATTAAAATTTATGCTCATTATAAGTATAACTTAAATATATTTTAACAATTTTCCTCAAATTTTTATTTGAAAATTTCCTTTTGATATGATCTTTTCACTTCTTGTAAATGATATTCATTTCCATTCAGGTTTATTTAAAGATCTGCTATTACGTGTCACAATACTTCTTTTACTATTATATACTTAGTATGTAATTAATTAATTTTTATTGCTTTTTTTATATTTTCACAAAGAAACGTAGAGCTTAAAATGACCTATAAATGATAATAAGATGAGGGCACCCGAACCGGTTTTCACCAAAAGCTTCGCGAAACACTTAGAGGGTAGATGAAGACAAAATATTAAGTTTTTTAGAATTTTGGATAAAACTTTCGATGCGATATCGCTGTCATACACACATACAGATCAATTTCAGAAAACTACTTCTTTGGATACAGGGGACCTCAAAGCATGAATTTCCTATGACCACTCTATATCAAAATTTTGACAAGATTACTATACTTCCTTCTTATACTAAAGTAAAAATAACAACGACTTTTTGTTATACGGCAATTGGATTTGATATTCGATTATTTATCGTTTAAAATGAATACAAATTTGAAATATATGGCGTTCAGATTTTTAAAGTAGTGACTATCACGTAGGTTGATAATATCTAATAGAATAAAAACCTGCGCCTCTAGGACCTATGTCATAGACAAAAGCTGAAATTAGGTTTTTTCCAGAGTGTAAGAAATAATGTTTGGAGTATTATGAATCATGAGTAGAAATGTGATAGAAGCTTTTTCTATGTATTCTCAATAGTGTACAGAAAAAATGCGAATTATGAATCATGAGTGGTGGTGTGGTACCTTCGCCAATGAGAAGGTATATAAATTTAAATATTTAAAGTGATTTTAACGATTATTCAAAAGTGGTAATGGTTGGATAGAAAATTTCAAATAAAAACTGTGGAACTTGAAATTTTACGTAAAAAGGTTCTTTGTGTATTATTAAGAGTAAGAGCTAGAACGTTTAGAAATCACACATACGAGTTACATATACATCGTACTTCGTGAAGATAAATAATTTTAGGAAAAACTTATTTAAAAAAAATTTTTTTTTTTTTGAAGTGCATTGTATATGATACTTATAAAAAAAGAATAATTATTATCATCCCCAAACGCCTAAAAAAATTTTTGGTTTAAAAATAAATGTCCACAATTTTTTTTACATAAAATATTAAAACGATCTACTTAACTTTTTACAGGGTTAAAATGTGACAGGGTATATTAAAAATAAATCATTCTATTAACAAATTTTTCTAAATATTAAACAGTTAATTGCAATTAACTGAAAAATGAATAATATGACCTCAATATTATTAGATAAAGAAGTTAACCATCAATCAACATTGCAAGGTTATAAAAACAAATATTGCTAAAAATAGAAATGTATTTTGACTTGTTCTTTAAAAAAAAAAAAAAAAAAAACTCACTAGGGGATATTTGGTTCCTTAATAAAACATATGCATTTTTTATTTAATTATTATGAAGACAAGTGTACATGTTTGTTATTAAAACATAATTATATTTAACCAATACTCCCAAGTCATTTCTGGAGTGTTATTTTTAATCGATTAGTAGGGGAGATATATTACATCAAGTAAGTGTAGCAATGTTTGTATTTAATTTGTTAATTAAAAAGTGGTGATAATTGTAATAATTTTATAGAATGAAAGCATCTTCGTTGCAGATGACAGTAAAGTATACAGGGTAGTTTTTTTAAAGACCCGGCTGATTATCTCTTTAAAGATAATCTTAAAATAAAGATAACAAGTAAGTATTTAATATTTTCCAATCTAGTCTATTTAAATTGGTAAGCCTTTTTTTAAATAAAAACTTGCATGGTCCAGGAGCTTTGCAAGTTCATAATTTCAAATAGCACTCTTTACCTAACAATATCTCATTTTAAAGGCATTTTAAAACTGAAATCAATGATGCCATCAAATTTGATACAAAAAGTTATGATACAAAATTTAAAACTGGCATTGCTTATTCAAATTTTCTTTTGATTATTTGCTTATTTAATTCTTGAAAATAAATATTTTTGAAAAATATCTAATTTCTTATGTTGAGTATTTTTTGAATAAGTAGTTTAAATTTAGTTTCGTTTTTTTTTCTTAAAACTTATTTTTAGCAGTAACAAATTTTAAATTTAAAAGGATTATTTGAAGGTTAAATAATACTCAGCAGAAGAAATGTTGTCTAAAAATTGTTTAGTTCCAAGAATTATAATTCGCTATTTACAACCATTCAGAGAATGACAGTGGATGTAAATAATAAAAGAAATTTAACATTATTAATAAAATTATGAATTAATTTATTGGAATTTCAAATTTGATGCCTTTATTTATTTTAGTGTACGAAATTCTTTAAAATAAGGTATGGTAAGGTTAATGTACAGGGTGCATTTGAGATTATGAAGTTACAGTACCCCTGGACCACCCAGTAAGTTTTTTTTTTAAAAAAGGGCCACCATTTTTAACTAGTGTAAAATATATTAAATACGTATTTTTTCTTTTTATCACAACGTTATTGGTTAAAGAGATATTGAACCGGGCCTGTTAAAAAACATTGTATAGATTGAGTGAGATAACTCTCAGTACATTAATAGAATATGTGCATTTGCTAGTTCATAAAATTACTTTACGACAACATATACTGCCAAGGGATCAACTGAAACGGTAATTTCATATTGTCATGTCATGTATATTCTATATTTATGGGTATGAATGTATTCTATATTCAGATTTAAGGTTTGAGCCTTTAATATAAATTTGATAAATTGAATTACTATTATTTTTTTCAACAACCAGTTTTTACCTGCAGATTATACGCATATGCTGGATACATACATACACTCACTGTAAATATAAGTAAATCAACGATAACTATCTATCCATATATTCTAGATTTTCTAGATCTGAGGATTCATGTATTAATTACGTCACACGTTAACGAGAGGGAAGGTGATCAACGAAATGTGCTAGTGTGAGAACGTGTCGGGGTGGCAAATTTTCATAACGTCACATATCAAAATCATTAATATAATTAATCGTTTGTCATTCGTTAATTATATTTTTATTTTATCAACTTTCTAAAAAATTTGAGGAAACGAAAATAACACTCCTTTTGGTATCTGCACTCAATCATGGATAAACAGCAGTTCAAGGGATGGCTACCACTAACTTAATCTTAAGAAGTTTTTGACTAACCAAGTTTTTCGGCTATACAGTAACAGGAGTGATCATTTTTATATGTTTAAAAACAATTTTAGTTAATTTCACTAAACTTAATAATGCAAAAATAGAGGTTAGGATCAACGAAATTTAAAAATGCAAGCAGATGTTAAATACACTTTATTACTTATAGGTATTTATAGGCACAGAGAGTTGCTAGATTCTGATACTTTTCACGAATTAGGATTTTTATATGATTGAGCTCCTAAAAAAAAATATTGTGCTATAAATTTACGCACTTCTAAAATATAATATTATTTTAGTTGAAACAATTTAGGCATTTTAAGTAATACCATTATCTAATGCACTTTTTCACCTGAACAAATGAGGCTCCGTGGTAGCGAAACTCTGTATAGTAGCAGTCTCGTGATATAAACGTCTACGAGGAAAAACAACTCTGTTAAAGAGGTTTATCTTACTCAGTTATAGAAGTTTTTAAGAGTTAAAATAATGGGATCTGACAATTTTCTGTCAGTCGAAGCAAGGGCCAAGATCATCACCAAGAGTGTAGACCGTAAGATTTTCTGCACAGAAGATCTGATGGTCAACGCACTCCATTCGACAGTCTAATAACAAATTCTTATAAGAAAATCTGATCATACTTCAGACAGAAATCTTAAACAAGCGCATATCATCGAATACGTGCAACGAACCACAAGGAACCAATGAACATTCAAATATTTTAAATATATAAAATTTAACAATCTATAAAATTTATTGCTCCGGGTGCACATAAGTATGTTATGTCATGGAAAAAGTACGCCTAATAATTTTATATGAATTAATTATGGTCAATATAACCAATTTTTTTTCTTTGATTGCTCCCACAAGTTTCAAATTGATGGATATTTGTTTTTTATTTGTCATTCAACAAATATTCGTCAATTTGCAGCTTGTGAAAAAAGAAATAACAAATTTTGCGAATTTTTGCTCCGAAAAATAGAACTAAAAAGAACAAATACTTTTAGAACAGATTCATTAAAAATTTTGCACACATCTCAGCAATAACTGAGTCATTGAACGAGTTACCTAGCCATTGAACGAAAGATTTTTTTTTTTTTTTATTATAACTAATTTTTTCGAGCGAATACATGGCGAAAATTTGACCAAAAAATGTGTTTTTTTGTTCAAAGTCTGTCAAAAATTCAAATTTTGATTTTTTTTTCCTTCGTCCAATAACGAGATTTATCCATGTTCTAAAGAAATAATTTTGGTTTTTTGATTTTAGATAAACCAATAGTTATGATGTCCACGGCAAGAGCATTTTTTTTTTTGAGGCGTCCAGGGAGATGAGGTACCAACGGCTGTTTTCGGAATTTTTAAATAAAAATTTCACAAAATACTGTTTAAATTGTTTAAATAAAATATATGATTGTATATATTTAAAAAAAAATTAGTAAAAATACTCTTTTTTTGAACCTCTGAAACCCACCTAGCCCCTTAAACATATGCACCACGACATAATTTTTTAGTTAACATATCATAAAACCATTTTAAGAACGGCAAACTACACTTCTATTCTTTTTAAAGTTATTTTAAATCCGACTATCGCAAAAACAATACAGATTATTCATATGCAATTGAAACAGCACGCATGCAGTATGTTGCATATTCATTTGATATGCATTTTAGGGGTACAAATGCGGAAGTAACATTTTAATACTTTCATATTCTTTTAACCATAGTGATTATAGATAAAAACTATTGGTAGTTTAGGGGTTTAACTAACATGAAAGTAATTATAAAAAAATATAAACATAACCCAAAAATACTAACACATATTATATTCAAACTGTCATTTTCATAAAACATTTGTTTTTTAGACCCATAAGGTTCAAAATAATAAATATGGAAAAATTTACCTGTTTACTTTATTACTATTATAATTATCTTCTCCAATACTTTCCAAAGAGTTCATACGCCGTCTTTTAAGATTTGATCGCGATCGAGTTCGTGACCGACTACGCGTACGATGACGTCTTCGAGATCGTGGCATCTACAATTGAAAAACATATTCCATTTAGTTTACAAACAAAACACTTTGAAATTAAAATATATACATTTATTTATAAACAAATTAAAAATTATGATGGATTTATACAGGAAGAATCTAGAATTATATTATCTAAAAGGCGTATTTGACATTTTGAATTTATACTGAAAAATTAGTTACTATAGAAAATTTATTTAAAAAAAGATTACTTATAATCACAGTTTTTATATTCAATCTTAATAATAATTGCACACATTTCGAATATACACACAATGTTAAAACAAGATATCTAAAACACCAATATGTCCGCCATTTTAAATGATTTTAACATGGTTACAATACCCATTTAATTTATGAATACGGATTATCTGTATACGGATTTTTGATAAAATTAAATCTGGGGTACTTACTATATTAATATTTGTTGGATTTAAATTAAACCAAAAGTAATTAGCTAAACGTATAACACAATTCCAAGTTTTTGATGCAGAACCTTGAATTAGTTGACTGCGTAACAGTGAACTAAACATTGATCCAAGTATGTCGTATAAAAGATGGCTAGTTTTCGAGTCAACAGCCGGCGTCACATAAATTTCATTTTTGATTTATCAACATTTTATTTTAAAAAAAAACACGAATTTTTTATGATTTATATTAAATAATTGCATGTAGGATTAAAATCTTAATCAATTTTATTATAAAATTAAATGTTTTATTTAACTATCATAAATTATTTTAGAACACAATTGTTAGTTATCTCTTTCTATTGACTTCAAACATTATTGCAATGTTTACGTACGCCATAATAGATTCTGTAAAGTTGGCACTCTTGAATCATTAAAGAGAATTTATCCCCTTTCGTTATTGATATACATCAATAAATCTTTAGATTTCTTTTTACGAAGCTTTCCTTACAGCAATTAGATTTCAAGTACAAAATTAAGTAAAACGTTTCTGTTGATAATTTGACTACACCTCTCCTGTTGCAAGAAAATTTTGGTTGCTCCTCCTACCTCTTAGTAATTTTAATTTTCGTATGAAACGAGCGTATTTAATGTTTAATAGTCTCTAAAAATCTATTGGGCCCCATGAAGAATTTGTATCTTTCAAAGCCTTTAGCTTAATATCTGTAAAAATGATTTCAGTGTTTTCGCATGAATATAGTTTATATTTTAACTTTTATTTGATAAACTTCAATTGAAAATATAATAATGAATGATAGGTACACGACAACAAATATTAATGATCTCGTTGTGTCCTAACCAACACAGATTTTTAATGCAATTAAAATCTTAAAGTTTATTTCAACTTACTATACATCTTAGAATTTAAAATTAATAAAAAAAAACCGAGTATCATATTTACAACTCTGAGAGTGACTTTGAAAGTTGTCAGGGGGTAAAAAAAAATAATTACACCAAATTTAATTTCTCCAAATTAATTATTTAATTATGGTAAATTAAAATATGATTTTTGCTAAGGATTTATAATTCAATAGTAAAATCTCATAATAAAATACTAAAATTGAAATGATACATTTCCTAGTATTTCGCTGCCGGTTAAATACAATTGTCTCATGTCCTCACAGTTTTGCTCATTTGAAATTAGAATCTATTTGAATTTCATTATGCACCCAAACATTGAAGAATTAGCTGATACAATTTTAAGAAAATAGTTCTTTTCCATTATGAATAAAATTGGAAATAGATGAAATTATAGAATGAATTTATAAAATTATAGAATGAAATATTCTGAGAAGGTGCCAGCTTTACAATAGTAAAAAATATAGCTTGGCTTTATCTATAGTTTAACGTTCATTGACACTGTTGCCAATCTTAAGACTTTAAAACAATAAACATTTTTTTCATATGTTGCACGGAAATTTCAAACAGGTTATATGGATTTCAAATAATCACCTCAATTATAAAGTTTTTGTTTTAATGATAACATTTTTCCTTTTATAGATTGGAAAATAATGAGTAACTTTGTATTTGTCAACAAAAATCATTGGAACCAAAGTGAGTAATCACCAAATACATCTGGATTTTATGACTAGACAACAAGATAAAACAACGTAGTAAAATGTGAGAACTTGCCTTTCAAAATAAATTAGTTTCCAATCTCGGAAGATAGAAGAAATTACCTTTTAAGATAAACTAATTCTCAATTTCGGAAAATGGAACTTAGAAATGGAATTTTTTAACACGAATGAATGTTATCACGTTCAAGTTTGGGAAAGTTGTGGAGAAAGTGAAACTTTTGTATAGTATTTTGTTTTGTATTCGATTTTTTTTCACGTATTTTAGTTCCCATTTAAATTTTATTCCACAATAAAAGTGATAATGCGTGTTATTTTTCGTTAGATTAATCGTCCAACTGAATTCAGTTCAAAAAGTAATAGAATTAAACAATTTTTCATATTAGACAAATAACAGTGTCGATAACTCGAAAAATAGGCGAAAACTTGAAAATTGGTATTCCTCATTTTCGTCTTATTTTAGCTTGTTTTATGATAATTAATCGAGGCGCCACGAATGTCGTAATCTCCCTGGATAAATAAATAACCAAATTTTAAGAACTTTTCTGTGAGGCCATGGGCGGCCATTGACGTTGTGTTCGTAGTAGTTATAAATCCATAAAGTATAAAGTATACTTATTCTTTAAAGTTTTAACTATTAATGCTTTTTTCACCTTGCTAATTAAAATTTATCATATGGTGTTTTAGAATAGGCTTAATACTTTTACGAAGGTTTAGTTAAAAATTATAACAACTCTCAATTATCGTACATTAAAGAAAAAACAATTTTGATTAACCTTTATTAACTGAACTCGGGAGGATTTGTGTTGGATTCGGATGTTAAGAGAAGTAGCTACGAAGAATCGAAGTACGTGTTATATTTTGAGAGGGTGAGTGGACCTTCATAGACATGGTATATGAAGTAGAATTGCATTATGCAGTCAATCACAACTTGTTAAATTTTAAGGATGGAAATAATATAAATATAACAAAGAATTTGTACCAGCTGTAAGAATCACCGTAAAATTATAGAACTATACGAGAATCTTCTACTTTTGCTTCTTGCATGATATAACTATTGTCTAACATACATAGAAATTTGTATTAATTGTCTTACCAAATGTTTTTTATGTTCGCATTGGCACGATTTTGTACTTTTGCTGCCTGAGAAGCTAGATTGTGGCTGTTCATTTTGTTGTAAATCTTTTCTTCGATAATTTTTTACGCCTGATAATCGAGTACTTTTTTTAATCAGTGACAAATTCTTATCAATTTCCCCTTGCATTTTTTCGGCTTGTTTATCGATCCCTCTTGAAAATTTATCAACAGGCTCAATTTCAATATCATCCGACGTTCCATATAACTCTTTATTTAATCTGGGAAGATCTTTATTTTTTGTAGTAAAACAGTTATCCGTTTTTTCATTATGCTTACGTTTTCGCCTACAATGTTTACAATCGCAATCTTTGCTTGATATTGAACCCCGATCGAATTTTTTTGATTTACTTTTCGGCATTTTAAATCTTTTTAATGCGTTAATCGTTTTTTGTGCTGCATTGGGTGTTCTACTTATTTTTCGTGTAATACTACGCGCAATATTTTTTATATTATCAGCTATTGGTCCATTTTTATATCGGTTATCTTCTTTAAATATAAGTTTTTTAAATGATTCATTATTTATCGGATTAGGATCATAGCTCTAAAAATAAATGTTACTAAAATC
This sequence comes from Chrysopa pallens, assembly GCA_020423425.1. Lineage (NCBI taxonomy): Eukaryota > Metazoa > Arthropoda > Insecta > Neuroptera > Chrysopidae > Chrysopa > Chrysopa pallens. Next base: position 102,092,329 of record CM035592.1, on the reverse strand, counting down.
ATAATCGCCTAGTGAAACTGTAAAAAAATTAGCCTCTAATATATCGCAGTGAAGAGAATGCATTAAAATTAAGTTATGATAAGAAAACTTATTTTGGAAGAGGATTCAAAAAATTTATGTATCTAAAATATACTACTAAGAGATATATTAAATAAAGTAAGAATTAAGTTTGAGCTAGTTAGACAATTAAGTCCAACCACATCGTAAAGGTAATTGATTAACTAGGTAACATTCTATCGAGATAAATAAATAATAATCTCTATTCTTTTAATTATACATTTTGAATAAGAATGCGTCATTTATTGGTGTACATGCGTATACGGCAAAATTTTAAGGAACTATTTCGAAATTTACCTTTTTCTTACCTTTATATAAGTACCTCTCTTATATAGGCCATCATAGTGCAATATGACATAATCGGTCAAAGGAAAATAATAATAAGAATACATAAGTAATTTGATGAAACTTCTAAGAGTATTTGAAGCATTAAAAAGGCGAACGCGCTATCATTTTTCAAAATAAATGAATACCTAGTTTAGGTTCCGAAATTTTCGAAACTTTTTTTTAAACTCAAATTTAAAACAAATCGTAATATTTTCCACCACAGGTACCTAGTTGTTTTCAGACCTATATTTTTACAAACTCATTTCTATTTATATACATAGATAGAAATAGGTATTTCTAGACATAAAGGGAAATCGGTATAAACATTTACAAAACCTATTGAGTAGGGTATTTTGAGTTTTAGGACCTTTAATAGCCAAATACGAATTTGGAAATGTATAAACGTAACTATAAAAATATTAATAATTAGCGGTGGTTGGAAATTTGAAGTAACAATAATCCTCTTATATTTCATCTAAAAGTTAAATTAAAATTAATTACAAAATTCCAAGCGAACAGATGCACAAAATTATAAATTAAATAAAAACGTTTAAAAAATATTTAAACGTCTCATACCAGTGTGTTTTAGATAGAGATATCTACAGGCTCTACTAGTAAAGATAATCTGTAATGTAATAATACATTTTTTTTTTTCAATTTTCGCGCATAAATAACTCAAAAAATAATTATCCAAACGTTATGAAAATTGGTATGACATGAAAATGGAGGATATGTCGAAAAGTTTTTCACGAAAAATTTATAAATATAAGATAAAATCTTGATTTTTACTTTAAAATGCCTCTCTCGGGAAAAACTCTTCGACATGCCCTCCGTTTTAATGTTCAGATTGTGAATTCCAAATGTCATAATATTGGATAGTTATTTTTAGAGTTATTTACGCGTGAAAATTGAGCCTTTATAAATAGAAACTGTTGAGAACTTACCCACTTAGGTGGCATTAATTTAACGTGATTATGTTTATTAAAGAATAGGGCTTGTTTAGCTCTCTATTTTTAAAATATATCATGCATATAGCGTTTTATTTTCGTAATGTTTGTTCATAGATCTCTGACTGATATTTCTATTTTTAATAAATTCATAACCCTTTAAGCAGTCTTTGTACTTATCGGGAGTTATTCGACATCTTGTAAATTCCTGAGATACTTAAATTTGATTAATACTAAAGCCAAAAATTAAATAAAACTTAAACTTTGGCTTAATAATTTCTAAGTTCACTCGCGCGCTTTTGTTAAATTTTCTAAGATTCAAATTGGGATGCAACACATTTAATTCTTAATTATATAAATGATTCTACTGTAGTAATACCTTCTTTAATTTATTTTTCTTCCTTTGACGATGAGTGGGGCATAGACATTTTCGTGCCATTTTGTAGTTTAATAAAAGTACACCAAAAATTTTGATCAAAACATAATTTATTATTTCTTAATTTTGATGTACGCTATTTCATTATTCGAGAAAAATAGAGAAAAACTTCAAATATTTCATATCGTCAAAAAATTTGATTTTTTTTTCATATAAATTTCATTCACCGTTTTCAATTAAAATGAATATGGTTAAGACAAACAATTTACAAAATGCAAAAAAATGTTTCACATGTCATATGTGATTATGTCAAAATAAAAAACTATTTTGTTTACAAAATTTTACTATCAAGTTGGATAATTAAACATGTCAGTGTTAATTTAAACAAAAGTGTCTAAAACTGTGAATTCATAATTAGTATCTATTCATTTCGAATTTTGGATTCTCAATTTTACGGTGGTACTAAGCGAACATTATAAAAGTAAAAATTAAAGATATTTCATTCAATTTTTTTAAAATAACGACTTGTTTGTGAATGTAGGCAATGTCGATTATTTTTATGAATGTGATGTCTAATTTCTAAAACATTAACAAGTGAAGATAACCATTAAGAGTGTTAACTGTTAAGATACTCGGCATAAAGTTGAGTATCAATAATTGAACTATTTTTATTCCTTAGCATTAATAAAATACACTCAATGCATAGTCCAAGCAGTTATATAATTATATATGCATTTGTTTGTTAACTAAATTTGAGCTGAAATGATGGCGAATCACAGCAGTTTACGTATAAATAATTCCGTGTTCGGTTAGGCAGAGTTTTTTTTTTATATTCTTAGCATGTTAAAGATCTTAACCATGCGCTCCTTGGGTTTACTCAGCCCAAAAGCAATGTACCGTGGTTACAAAACTATGCATGGCCACAGTGCATCGAGCCCTTGGGTCAAAATGTCCTGTTACTACTCTGGCAAAAAATCTTCGCTTTTAAATTATCTTCGCTGGTGACGGTGACGGACAGACGAAAATGGATTATTTAGGTAATTCTATGCACACCTTTACCAAAATTTGGTACGTGCTTTCAATTTCAATATTTGAAAGCGTTACAAACTTGATCGTTTATTTGTCAAAGGTAAAATAGATTATTTTTACAAATTTTTGTTTTTATTTGCAAATCTACTTTTTTTATTAAATTTGTTCACATATGTTTCAGGTAGCATCGCATTGTCCAAAAAAACGATCATTATGAGTTGTATTAAATATATAATTAATCAACTGTTATTAATTGTAACACATTTTATTATATTTTTTATTTAAATACAGGATTCAATCCTATATAATTCTTGTGCATGCAAATCAACCTCTATTAACTCTTACTCAAAACAAAATATTTTCTACTTTATTTATTATACTTCGGTGGCATCACCGTATTAAAGTACGGTTCACAACATTTCTCTGTTTCACATATCGAGCTTTAGCGGTTTAGGAATGCGGCTTGACTGCATACGGCCTGGGCTCGGATGATTTATTGAAATAGAAGCATCGTTTTCTTTTTAAGAGGCCTTATGAAAAGTTTGATCTTTAACCAACCCCTTCTCCTCTCTGTTATGCAGCTTCGTATTCTCTTCGTCTTCGACATCCTTGTTTATTGGAATTCTTCCGCCGAGTTCTTCCATCTCTAAGAAACGCAATAATTTTTATTTTAAGAATTTTAAACTAAAAATAGAATTTTTTCAATTTATTTTATAAATAGGAGATTGGAGTTTACAAAATAAGTACGTTTTTAAAACATTGTTACCTACACCTATTTAATCTATTCCTCAAACTCCTCCAAGGCCGAGTAATTTCCTAGATTTTATTAAATTAATAAGAGAAAGCTATATTTTAATTGTTTCTCCTTGAGTACCTTCATTTCGATCGAGTGCAAGGTTAAGCAGCCTAGTATAGGTCATATTGATTTAATATTAACTAGCCGGACTTATAGTTGAGAAAGTTAGTTTCTACTAAAGACCGTATTCTTTGACGAAGCAATTGATTGTTTGATGGTTTTTAAAGCTTAGCTTCGAAGCTTGTGTACTAGAGTATGCCAGAAATTAGTCATCACTATGAACCAGAGAATCATCTGGGTTCTCGTAAATTTTCTTCCTATATTAAAGTTTAAAAACTTGTAAATAGTTACAAAAGCCAATCTTCCAAATTTCAATCATCATGTTTCATTGTATCTATCCTCTTATGATCTCTTGATTGTCGACTATTTACCTATGGTGATCGCTGGACCCTGCTCTTGAGTATAACGTTTCGCTTTAACGGGTAGGATGCTTAGGATGCATAATTATAAAACCTTCACATTGATAAAGTTCAATGAATGTGTTTAAATTGGTATGAAAAAAAGTATGGGCTATTGATTATGACCTCAAAACTAGATCAATTGGAAAACAAGAAATTCACAAATTTTTTATATCAACGGATTATTTGCAGAAGAAAAAATTGCGAAGTGCTATTAAATTAAAGAATGCATATTGTAAATAAGGGTGTAAATGTACCCTTTTGTGCTTTTTCAATATATATCGAAAACGAAACAAAATTTCAATATAGGTGTATCTTAAGGAGCAAGATTATTAGTTCTTGTTGGAAGTTTTTCCTTAAATTTCTTGTCAATCACCATTTACGAATTTATAGTATTCAAATTTTACACAAGAATAATTTGTTTTTAAAATAGAATTGGTGAGTAACAGAACTCCACAACTAAAGGCATTTTTCAAGTTTTTGAAAATACCAGACAGCTATCGGCGAGCAGGGAGACTAAATATTTACACCTCAAAAGTAATTTTCAACCCTCTAGCTCAATTTGGTGCCAATGTACAGCTACACAAAGCTTTAAAAACGTCTGGTGACATTAGATTTTCGTAGAGAATATGACTAAAAAATGTTTTGTATTTACATTATTGAGTGCTTCTCCGATTTACTACCGAATACGATTGATTTTGGATCCCTGTAAGAAATCCTGGTTGAACCGGTTTATTTTTTATAGTAAAAATATTATCCTATTAGATATTTATTATTCAATGGATTATGTTCTTTTTTGTTAACATTTTAAAATGATTTGACCGAAATACTTACACTTTAAAAAGTGAATGTGTTAACTAGAATAATGCATTTTTTATTTTGCAGTATATGACCTACTTAATGTTCTCACACAAGGTAACTACAAATGATTTAATCATTGTGAATTAACATTGTGGAGAAAAACAGTTCAGTATGCTTAATTATTTCATAAAGGGTTCAATCGTTAGATTATAAAGATTTTCTGTTTCAATATATAATGAAATGAGAACCCTATCCAGCCTTACTGGCTTAAGAACTGTATTCAATGGAAATATTATAATTTTATAATTATTAATGAGAACTCTAGGATTTTTCGAAAAAATTTTGATTTTTTCCCCAATTTCCAAGATCAAATTTTTTTGTATTTTATAAATACGTATTTCGACTACAAAGTAGCCATCATTAACAAGGAACAGCAGTCAGGAATTTATAGCATTGGATGTCAAAATTGCTCGATGAAATATATAGGACCAAGTAGAAGACAAATTGTTACTAGATTCAAAGAGTACATGACACACATAAAATTTGGACGAACCGATAAAAAATGTGTAGCTGCTCATGTCATTGATAACAATCATAAAATCAACAAATCAAATTTAAAATCGGTATCCAATCCAACCGAACTAGATGCATATGAAAGCATCTACATTCAAAAATATGACAAAGAGACGATGAACTTAGATAAAGGACCTATTCCAAATTCTGATTTAATAAAGATTTCATAATTGAAGTTGAACTATTAGAATTGAAACAGTATTTGAAATTAAAATTATTTAATTTCATAATTCTTTTTTAGTTTTGTACGTTCAATTTTTAGTTTGAGATTTTTTAATTGACAAAAACCATATGGTCCAATATCATTGGCCGAACACTAAACATGTGATCGATGCTGATTGGTTGACGTAGCAATTTGATAGATACTTGGAAAGTATAAATTGCGCATACACGAACGAACAAGTGCGTCCACAGTAAGCCAGCTTCACCGACTTACTGACCATATTGCTACCGGATTTAATTGGAACAAATCCACAGACATGGTCCTTTTGGACATCGAAAAAGCTTTCGACACAGTCTGGCACAATGGACTAATCCACAAGCTTTCCAAATTTAACATTCCAATATACATCCTAAAATTCCTAATTTCCTATTTGTCCAACCGAAAATCCCAAATCCACATCCAACAAAGTACATCGAACCAATACAGTGTGAAAGCTGGTGTACCTCAATGCTCCTTGCTTGGACCCCGCCTATTTTTATATTACATCAACGATATCCCGAGGGATCGAGCTACCGAAACAGCTCTCTTCGCCGACGACACGGCCATCTATTGTTCTTCATGGCAACCGAAACAAGTTTCGAGTTACCTTCAATCACGATTGACCATCCTTGAAAACTATTTCAAGTCATGGAAAATCAAAATTAACCCTACAAAGACCCAATCTATTCTCTTCACTCGAAAGAATAAATTTTCAACATACGCGCTTGGATTGAAGATGTTTGACACGCAAATCCAGCAAACTCATAGTGTTGTCTATCTGGGTGTAATCCTCCAAAGGCAGTTGAACTGGACACAGAACGCCAAGAGGCGCCTGGCCCTGGGAAACGCATCCTTTGCAGGATTGTACCCACTACTCAGCCCCAAGAGTAAACTGGACGAACGTTTAAAGCATCGACTCTACAAGTTATGCCCCTATTTGGACTCTACAAGTTATCCGCCCAGTACTCACGTACGCAGCCCCTATTTGGACTAACGTTGCATATTCGCTCACCACGAAGATGCAGCAATTCCAAAATCGTTGCCTTCGAGTCATCTCGAAAAAACCCCTAAGATTTCCGTCCGAAGCTCTCCACCGCGAAACTGGACACCCAACTATTCCAAACTTTATCCTTTCCACCTCAAAATCCTTTTTCCAATCTTCCCGCAACAATCCATTCCCAGAAATCAGCAAACTGGGTCAATTTGACCCAAGGATGCTGCTTTTTAGGAAAAGATTTCCCATGCCACACGATATCGATTGCACCTAGTTCCGGTGTAATCTTAATTGTATATAGTATCTTTTTTCTTTTCTTTAATTTACAGGTTAAGCTAGTTTTAGGGATGGCCTATCCATCCACATAGGTTAAGTATTTTCAAATGGTTTTTTTTTTAAATTTTCCATTTTATTAAAACGATGTAATGAAAAATTGTAATCTCGATGTAGTATATAAGATGATGTATTATAGATAAAGCTTAGGCTAGGTGCTATAGTTATAAGCCGATTTGTATTTTATATATATTTTTTGATGAAAATAAAGAATTATTAATTTGAATTTGAACAAGTGCGGAAACCGTCTCCAAATTACCAACGAGTAACATCTCCTCAGAGAATCATTACAACTAGCTAATTCATACTGATGATGACTACTTTGTAGTCTAAATACGTATTTATAAAATACAAAATAATTTGATCTAGGAAATTGGGGAAAAAATCGAAATTTATTTTTAATATTATAATTGTTTTCTAAGTTTACGATGGCATGAACCTGAGATTGATTTTACTGAAATTTTTCCAAGTAGTTAGAGTAGTCAGTCATTATTATGCTTGTGTTCCGAAACACACACCAACACGCTTACTTGAACGATATGACGTTATCAAATTATGATATTCAACAGTGCTAATATATGATATTGATAACATCATATCGTTCCGACCAGCGTGCTGATAAGTGTTATGAACCATGGCTTATAATTATTGTTTTTAAAAATGCATTGTTAAGTGCATAAAAGATTTTGAATCAATTATACAATTGATACGAAATATAACTGAAAGTGACCCAAAAAATGATTGATGTTCACTGCAGTAATTTTTATACCACAACATACAAGAAATATACGAGGAGTGTATTAAATTTAGTCTAAAGTTTGTAATGCTAGAAAAATTTGAAGATACTAATAAAATTTTAATCTAGATGTTCATAGAAATACTTAATACGTTTCACTCTGTCCGTCCACCTGTATGCTTGTCCGGCATCCAGATAATTAAAGTATCAAAGAGACAACGAGCTTGATAATGTATTGCAGATGTAGCAAATGAATTTAAGTTCGTGAATTAGCAAACTCGGTCGATTGGATCCCATGCATCTATGAACCAACTTTCAAACCATATGAGATAGAAGAAAAATTCAATTACAAAAATGTTCCTTTCTCAAAACAAATATTTGTTTCAAATATTATTTTAAAATTTCTAAACTAAAATTCAGTTATATATAATTACAATTAATATTATTATATGGACCGCATATTTATTGAATTTTTTGCATGTTTGATGAGCATGCTATGACGTTCAATTTTTTTAAAATAATTTTGTTTTTAATAGGTTTTCAACACTACTTTTTACTTGTTTTTACGTCCATTCTATAATTAAACCATCCACGCGGTATTTAGAGTTGAGTTTTTGACCATTACGTTTACTCTGCTACAATATTCAAGCGATATTTGGGGTTGAGCTACCAGGAGTCTTCTCCGTATTTGAAATTGAGTTTGGAAGAGAGCGGAATTTTAGGCATTTACGTTCACCCTGTGAATAAACTACCCATGCGATATTTGGATTCGAGTTATCACCAGACTGCTTATTTGAGTTGAGAAATTACTTTTTGTCTGCGAATTTTTTGGATATATACCTTGAGAATTTTTTCCAGGGATATTTTGTTACGAGAATATTTCGGATATATTTAAAAAACGTATCTAGAAATGGAAATTATTTACTATTTAAATGGCTGACATGCATTTGAAAAGTACAGTGATTGATTTTTTGCTTAGGAGTCATAATTATAAAACCTTCACATTGATTAAGTTCAATGAACGTGTTTAAATTGATATGGAAAAAGTTTATATGAATCTTTTTGGAATCGGTGAAACTTACTGAAATAAGTGAAGATAAAAACTAATAGTGTTAGATACTCCACATATGGTTGAGTATCAATGTTAGAACTATATTTAATTATTAGTATTCATACAATACTCTAAATATGTAGTTCATACTGTTATACATATGTAATAATATGTTGTTCATATTGTTATACATATGTAATAATAACATGTATTATAATTATAAGAGTTTATTAACTAAATTGTGGTGAATCTTGACAGTTCCAATCCTCTTTTGTTCTGAATTAATTATTATAGTATTAATAATGAATGTAAATTTTTTACGTGTATGCATGTGTTATATTCCATATAGGTTTATTTTAACATTGTTTTCTCTTTCTTTACCTATGGGCGTACTGTATACGATGTTTACTTTAAATATTTCCATCGCTATTTAAATTTCTCATGACCAAGTTATTGTTCAAGAAATTAGGGAATTTTTAAAGGGTTTTAAATCTTACACATTAAATTAAAAATTTTATTTTAATTTCAATAATTTTTATTTATAACAATGTCAAAATATGGCGGAGGTGACTGAGGGGTTTGGTTTAAAATACGTTTTCAATGCAAAGGTGCTATTTCTTTGTACTCTTAACTCTATTTAAAGTCTCTTGTTTTTTTCAAAACTAATTATAGTCACTGTATTTGTTTCAAATAATAATTAATGAATGATACGAGTAACATATAATTTAAAAAGTAATTACTTTATAGTTTTATTTTTAAGAAATTATTTGAAATTCTTATTTGATTGTTTATTTATTTTGGTTTTGATAGAAATGATGGTTCGATACAGTTAAAAGATGTAAGTTGTCGATGACGTGATTTATGTTTTAATGTTTTACCTCTCCGAAAAATATGTTTAACTATACCTAAAGAATTTTTGACTTAAAATTAGTTTCAGGTTATTCCAGCTTGAAACTATTTTTCAACAGATTTTGCCCATTTTTTCCACAGGCCCAATAACGTTACCTATGCAACCCCGAAGTTGCAAAATTTTTGCCCGCTTAGATCATGTAAAACTTTCTTTCTAACTATTTCCTATTATATCGCAAAAAACTCTCGATATAATTGAAAAAAGTAGAATATTAAAAAATATTTTAAGAATAAGTAAAAAAATAGCACCACTTTGGTTTGAAATCCAGATATTCAAATTAAATTTATTAATTTTTATTTCCGTCAAGCATTTTTTCTGCCATAACTTACCACAAGAGCAATTATTACCCAAAACTTGTCTACATTTACTTAGTAAACACATTAACTCAATAAATGTTTATAATATTTATAACATAGTAAATGCTCTGGGTATACTATACCACGTGGTTCCACGCTGGAACTACCTTAAACATAACGGGAAATTGCGTCAGGTCTACAAACTAAAATAAAGGCAACTTGATATCCCCTATTTAACCTGTAAAGAATTGAGCAGAAATGATAATAAAATTAGGATCAATAAAATAAATATTTATTATATTTTTCAAATCACTTTTGTTTTCTCTACATATATATATTTACAACCATGGAGGACGTTTTCAGGAACGTTTACCTATATATATCTATAAAATTATTAAATTTAAAAATTGAGCTTTTATTTTCAAATTTCATTATTCAACTTGTTCATCTTGTTTCAACAATTAAAGTACAATTTTTAAGTGATTTTGCCACACTATACAATAATCTTGATAAAAGTTTATAGGTTATATATCAAAAATATGACATCATGAGGCAACTGAATTCATTGTAATACTGTCTGCTCGTTTTGATGATCGTCTGTTAAATAATACATGTTCGAAAATATAAAATACAATAAAAATACATGCAATTGCAATATGGTATCCACCATATATCAAAAATTGATTATGTGGACCAAATTCCAAACCATTATCCGAAACAACTACCTGTATTAATATTACTTGGAAAATTAATGCAAAAAATGTATTTACACCAAATATTAAAGCGTAACTATCTTCAGGTATATCTGAAGCCACAATAAAATTGGCGACCGTAATCATAACATGATACAGAGCTCCAAATATGATATAGCCTAAATAAGATACCCAAATACTGTCAGTTAATGCTGATATAATTAATCCACAACCCCCAATTGTGGAACATACGGCCAATATAATTTCTCCATATTTGTCCCAATCGATTTTGACCATTCCAGCTACCACTGATCCAAGTGCACCAATTATTGTTAAAATAGCAGTAACACTTGCGTTATACATGTTTTTCTCAATATTTTCCGCCCCCTCTTCTTCTGGAGATAATGTTAACCATAATGGTTGTATGTAACTTTCAACTTGCAGAAAACCGCATGTCGCCATTGCCCACCATAGAGACCATTTTATGATTTTGAAGTTGGTATATGCTGTTTTTGTATGGTTCCAGAGTAATTTGAATGCAAGTGAGCTTTTATTTTTTATGTTTAATTTACTTGTTTCTGACGAGTTAAAGTACAAACTTTCAGATACTGATGGTAATAAAACCCAAGACCAAAATGTGGCACCAATCATAGCTATAAAATACGCAGGAATTTTAATAATTTCTAAACAATATGTTAGCCACTACGAAAAAATAATTTTCGCAAAAAATATAAGAAAGGCTAGTTTAAAACCGATAAAGAAAGAATAATTTATAAGTTAATGATAATGAAATTTATAAGTTTTAAGGCCTACCACATTATGTTAATATAGTGGGATATTTTATACAAAATATAGGTGAAATGATAATTAGAGCGTTGAGCAAGCTTAGTAAAAATTTTAGAGCTAAACTCTGGCAAAATAATCACCTTAAAGAAGGATAAAAGTTATGAATTCTATTAAAATAAAAATGTACGTTTGTTCAAAATCTTGAACCTTTGAAAGTACTTTGCCGATTTCTTTGAAAATTCGAAAGAATCTTGAATTCGAAAACTCCGCGTTGTTATATACAATCCAGAGTTCCTGAATACATTGTCATAAAAGTAAACAAGGACAAGGGTAAGGGATATAGAAAGAAGAGGGAGAGTCCAGGAAAAAAAATGTTATTATATACAGAAGTAAATAGCAGAGGACGAGGATTTATTTACTGTATTGGGAATTATTTCATAAAGTTGAAATCAAACGAGAAGCCAAGTTGTCCAACTCTGAAAGCATTTAGCATGGTTGGCGATAACAGTTTCTTAATAAATAAAAATTGTCTGAGAATATAATAAATTTTTCTTGATCTTAAGACTTCATGTGCAAAATATTAACTTTTCGAATAAGTGCAAAAAGACAAGGTTTATTATCTTCTTTTAACTGTAATGTACATATACTGTTTAAGACTGAAAATCTGGAAAATTTTCCGTAATATCCATTTATTAGCAGACTTTAAAAGAACCGTTTTTATATTACACAAAATCAGATTTACACGTTGCCAGCTGCTGTTGGCATTTTATTTTAGAGATTGGTATGCGAGCACTGGCATTTGAAAGGGAATGGTAGATTGTTGAAGAATTGATCAACAACTACTTGGATACTTAAATTGAGTAGTTGACAGATACTGAATTTGCTATTTTACTTATCAAAATGTGAAACTAGACTCAGTACCATTATAACATTCGAAAATGGTTTCAAATTGATTCGAAAACGAAGAAGTTAAAGATTATTTTTCATCTCTTATTTGCAAAAAGATGATTTATGTATGATGTCATTAACATAATATTTACATTGAAATTTAATTAATGTACGCCCTCGAATAGTGGATTCTAATGAGTCAAACGATTTTTGTTTTTTAATTTTATTATTTAGCTTAAATGACAAATTAGTTCTGTTTCATATTCGTGATAAACGTCGTTTCAATTAAAGTAATTAAAAAAAAAAAAAAAAAAATCATCAAAACCGATCATCAAAGTTAAGCAACAACAGATACACTCAGAACATGGATAGATGAATATCTAGGATTGCAGTGTACTGTTGTTGTATAGATTGAATATATACCCTCTGTAGTCACTATATAACTTAAGCAGTTGAAAAAGTTAAAGAGTAACTTTAAAAAAAATCCCTATTGTAAAAAAATCAAATTGTAAAATTGATTTATGAAATTTACTTGTATAATTTACTAAAAGTAAAGCCAAAACACGTAAGAAAGCAATTGGAAGAAAGTGTTTTTATTGTTTAAAATTGATGCAACTATAAAATGTATTAGAAAAGAGCCATTCTTCCACATTGTACACATAATCTTTTGTTATTAGCACACCTGCTGGCAACATGTAAAACAGGCTTTAAGAAAAGTAAGAAATGAGGTTGCTAACCTGAGAAACTTAAATAATTTAATTCCTTGATGTTTAAAATATGAAAATAAATAAAACATTGTGCAACAACAGCGGATGTAAATCTGCCAGACAAAATAGCAATTCTCGTACATGATGTAACAAATTGGTAATGTTCTTTTGGTACTTTTGCATATATGTAAGTATAATATGCCACTTCAGCTGCCATAAAAAATCCATATATAACCTGAAGACATAATATAATAAATAGATAATAATAATAAATAAAATTTTAATCATAAATTATTAACAATATGGGAATCATTAATTATAATAAAGATACTAATTAATATTATATATTACTAGCTGGTTAGGCAAACGTCGTTTTGCAACATATTTCTAATTAACATCAACATTTTCTAAGTATAATAACATATTCTTAACAACTTTCCTCTATTTCTTAATTCTGAAAGCTAAGGCAAATTAGAATAAATAATGATATTAATATATATTTTAAAGCACGTTGCGGTGACAATTGTTATTACATCGATTGCATGCAAAATTTGAAGCAGATTGGACGAAGGAATTCCGTTGTCCCATACAAACTTTGCCTCTGCTTTTCATCCCATTAGAGGTAGAATTTCAGAAAATCTTTTTTTATGGGATGCCCGGTATTTGATGTGTAACCTACTATTTGGTGTGGGATACCCGCGACACGAAATATTTATAAATACACTCGTGTTTGATGTGGGCACCCGGTACTCGTGCACCCACAATTCGTGTATATTTGTACTGTGGTTCTCATATACTTGATGAAAAATAGTAAAGGGAAGTCCAGAACCACTAATATAGAAAAGAAGAGATAAATAAATTCTATTTTGAATAGCTGACCCGGGTAAATAAACATTGTTTTGTTATATAAATTATTTCTAATCAACATCAATATCTCCTAAATATAATAACATATTCTCAACTGTCTTTAACTAAATAATGAAGCTGCGGCAAATCAGAATAAATTATGATATTAATTTATAATTTGAAGCATACCCACCCACCCGGTTTACTCGTTGCTGTGATATTTTTCACATTTTAATAAATGATATTATATCGTTTACATGCGGATGCAATTTTACCCTTAGGGGAATAAATTCAAATCATTTCTTATCGGATTCCCGGTATTTAGTGCACACCAGGTACATTATATGCACCCGGTATTTACCTGGTATTTGCTGGGGTACACCCGGGACCGCATTCACCCGATAATTTTTGCTGTGATACACATACACTTGATGAAAGGTATATGGACCTCCTGAACCAAGAATGATTCCGGTAATACTTGAACATTTTTTTTTTTTACGATTTAAAATTCTCTTTATTTATCATTGGGTTTTACATAGTACTCAGTGAAATACTTGAACAATGCGATATGCACACTTTATATAGTTGACAGTTCGTCATACTGCTAGTGAGAAGAGATAGAGAATATATTTTGAATAGATAAAGAAGTTTTATTTTGAATTTCAAAATTAGATTTTGGTTTCTATGGAAATGATGATTTGTAACATGTGAGAAAAAAAAAGACAAAATATGTTTCACAGCTAGGAACATTTTGTATTCGAAAATTAAATTGTCGTTTATAGTATTTTCCTTTACTTATTATTTATGTTTCTCACCGTTTAAACCTTCCCTGAACTTTCACGAATATTTCAAGACCAAAATTAGCCAAATCGATCCAGCCATTCTCGAGTTTTAGTGTGACTAACGAACAGCAATTCATTTTTAATATATATAGATTATAATTACTATAGCAAATTATTATGGGATTTTTTTCTTAAGGACGTTTCCTAAAAATCAGTTTTCTGAACAAACTTGGACTAGTTAATTATTAAAAATATATTACTACAATTTTGAGTAGGTATTTGAGGCAAAATGAAATAAATGACGTGCATCAGATTGTTTTCTTTCGTTATTATGGTTACAAAATTTTACTTTACTAATTAAATGATATATGTCTGTGAATGGTATATAATTTTAAGTAGGAAATTTATCAAAATTTACTAATAAATTTAAATGAATAATTATTTATATTTGCAATTAAAAACAATTACTTATGTAATTTTTTCGATCATTCATGCAATTTTCATTTCAACAAATACAATTAAATGACATTTTTTGTATTTTTTCAATAATTTTTGCTTGAATTTGATACATAATTTGGATGTAAACAATTAAATAATTATATTTTCTAGGATACGAATGTTTTATTACAAATTTTAGCTGCTCGTGACCCATTAATCGATTAAGAAGTCTCTTCCACGTACTATGAATGGTATGAATAATATAATACAATTTATCTTTAACAATTTTCAAACATTATAAAATCGAAAGCCTGATTAAAAGGCAATGATAAATACATGGGTAGTTCAATCACAGGTTGAACGTAGGGGCCGAAAACCAACCCGACCCGTGTAAACTATACCCCACAAATCTATGGGTAGTTTAATCACAGGTTGAACGTAGGGGCCGAAAACCAACCCGACCCGTGTAAACTACATCCCACAAATCCATGGGTAGTTTTATAACGAAAAATTAATTTTTAAAACATTTTACAATTGTATAGCCTCATTTTTAGTAACTTTTTTTTTTAATGTTTGCTACAATATTTTAATATAATGTTACTTAGTTATTTTTTTCAGTCAAATATATATGATAAAATGGCGTGAATAAGCAAAAAAAACTGATTAAAATAAAAGTGTTTATTTCGTTTAAATAAATTAAAATTTTGGTTGTTAGTGACTTAAATTTTATTAATTTAACAACAAATAGTAATTAAATCTTGTGAAATGTGTTAAATTGTGGTTATTTTGTTAAATAAACATATATAAAAAATGAGTATTTTGGGCTATATTTTCGAAAAAAAAGTCGACAACTTGAAAAAAAGGGAAAAACAAGAAAGTTAGTATTCTTCATTTTCGTCTTATTTTGGCTTGTTTTACAATAATTAAAAGTCAAATCGTGGCGCCCTGGATATCGTAATCTTTAATTATTAGCTCTAGAAACGTGTTCTGCACCATTACGGCGTAAGCGAAATACGCATCTTTGCTTTACTTTTTATGGTAGTACGATGCTTGTCTCAATTTCTGTTGCTGGGCAGAGCTGAGGCGAGATAGTTGTCTCTCGGTAAGTACAATAAATGGTAAAGGCAAACGTATAATAATCTTTTGTGTACCTTTGGAACATCTGTGCAATGCTCATACCGAATTTCATCTTAGCGTTAAAAATGAAGTTTTTTTTTAATTATAACGATTTTTTTAAAAAGATTATCTTTCTGGGATTAAGAGTGTTTGAGAGATGGTTGAAATTCGGCCACAGGCGATACTAGTAGTTATTATTATATCATGTATAAATGTATACAAAGTTTAAATTCAACCCTATTTTTGGGTGTTTGGTCACCCAGCTTTTTATATCGTATTGTAACTGAAAAGTAAATCTTTATAACAATATAAATTATTTATATTTTAATTTCAAGTATAAGTAACAAATAAGTAGCATTTATTAATATCATAAATATTAATTAATTTTATTTAAACAGTAATAGAAATTTAATAATCAAAATATATAATAAACATCAAATTTGGAAACGTCCTTTATTATTAATAGTGTATTTTTATACACACTTCCGGTAAGAAGATCAGTCCATAGGTAGCAATCTTTAGTAGCTAGATCTCAATCGGCTCGAAATAAGACCCTAAAAAAATTAATTATTGTAGGGATATGCATTATATATTATAATTAAGGAAAAGGTGCTGGTAAATTTAACAAATTTAAGCAATTTTCAAGTTCAAAAGTAATTATCCAAAAGTAATCAAATTTGCCGGGCATAATAATCTGGATCTCACTTTCTTCCGTTTCAAGATTCAGTTTTGTTTTGAAAAATTTCATATCGGGTGGACAATTATTTTTCACAAACTTTGGCGATCCTAAGCAACCAAAGCAGATTAACTGATTTGTAATCACTTTCCACTAATTACGATGAAAAATTGTGCTAGATTATATATTGGTCTATTATTAACGTGCATAAAATGAAATAAATAACTATTATAATAAATAATTCATTAAATTAAAAAAAATCCTTCAGGTCTGCGGTACACGATAACCACTTTCTATTCGGATATATAGAAAATTTGTATAGAAAATTTTAGAAAATTTCTTTTTAGAAAATTTGTATAGTCTTTAGAAATATACAGTACGGATAGAAAGAGTCCATTAACCATCAAGGGGAAGAGAGACATTAATAAAAACATCAGTTGAACTATATAAGAGGAGGGAGCGAAGTAATGTCTATATATGTATTTTGTTTTTCTACAATGAAATTATTCAAAGGAAAAAGATCCGGATCATCAGGGAGAAAAAGATATTTTGGCATAAAGTGAAAAAGATAATATTCCAAAAATCGATAAATTGTTGCAGTAGTGATTAGTGTCACCATTTGAGTTAGAATTTTTATAGGTATGAAAAATATACATACAAAATTATCAGTATTGTAAAATGCGTTCCATTCGGTAGTGTAAGGGATTCCTAGAGGGAAGGAGAGTTTCACAAGAGGCTGGGACTAGGTGGTTTATGACCGCCACCTTATAAATCTACATATTATATATACCTATTTGTATGGTGTGTTCATTATATATTTATTTGTTTGTGTTCATTTGTTCATAGTGAGGGACCACAAACAATTTGAGAAAAACGCCTGACTCAATTTATGTAGTTTTAGATATGGATCCAAACTCACAATTGGATATGCATAATTGGCTTTTAGCAAAGTTTTCAAGGAAAAATAGTGAATATTACAAAAAATAGCGGGGAAATTCATATATTTTTTGACTTGTTGATTCTACTTACGGTGTGGAAATAATTCCATAAGTTTATTAGTACGAATAGTATATTGCAAGTGAATCAAATCTTACAAATTTACGGAAGTATTTCGGAGAGCTGAGGAAAGCTGTACATAAAGTGCCGTGGACAGATGGTAAAGTTAATTTTAATTAAACTTTTTATTAAATTTAGTTAAAACTGCGCTGAGAAGTGAATGGACATAGGTATTTGCCAAGCACAAAGTTATAATTTTACCGTTAATCTCTTTGGTGAGAAAATTTATTTTTCTTATTGTGTCTGTGATCTGGAAGTTTATATGCATCGAATGCAATAAAATTCAGTTTTATAAGCAGGCAAAATTTGTATTTGAGTTAATTGATATTAACTATTCTAGATTTATTTTAATTTGGTGAAGTATTGAAAAACTTATTTAAAAATTATTAAACAAGTCCGTATAATGTTAATTAGAACGTGAATGGACATTTTTAATTTAATCACAAAAATGAAAATCAAAAATCGTGTACCAGTATTTTAGGCGGCAAATGATAATGAAATAATACGCATGCGGGTTTTGTTTAAAAAAAAAAGCAGTTGCATGATTTTTGTATTTGATTTGACATTTAACACATTGTAAGGTTATTTTTTATGTTTTACCGGTTAATAATTATTTTATCAATGAAAACTACAGTATATAAGTGTGAAGTGATAATGAAATTGAAAAAAAAGATAGTGGACTTACTTCTACAATTTGTATAAATACTAAACCACGTGCCCATAATAATAATGACCAAATCACAATACCAGAAACACTTAACGATACAATTAATGGTTTATAACGTAAAAAGTCGGTAATTAAAAAAACAAATATTAATAATGCAATGTAACTGTATGTAGCAACCGGATATACATCTTTCATCACAGCTTCTTCAGTTAAATTATGCCATTGTGTACTTGTCAAATATTCATAAATATACGGTTCTGATGGCCGAAATTCTTTTAAAAAACCAAATACACCCAGCAATAATGCAATTTTAAACCATGTCGATATAAACTTAATTTTAACCATTTTACTAATTTATTTGTGCACAACTATTATGTAATTAAAATATATTTAAAATAAAACACCTTTTTAATTACGTTTTATTATTACTGATAAAAGTGATAAAAATTTAAAAGATTTTTAGGAAATGGAAATTCATATAATTAAACATATAAAATTACAAAATTTATATTTTAATTTGCAGTTACTGTCAAAAAGTTTGAATTCAATCGAAAGTAGATTGTTTACTGGTTTTAAGTAATCAATCGATGACACACAAATACACACGCGCGGTTAGTTTTTATAGACAAATTTTATGAACAGAACTCGGATTGCTCAGTTTTATAAACCATATAATTATTTTTAATTAGTTTGTATCTAAATATTTTTATTACTAATGTTCCATGAATTTGCATAATTATATCATTGATGTCTATACTAAGGTTAAAGTGCTCACCTTAATTTTTTACTTACATGTAATTTTTTCTAGCATGAACTCTTCTTAATAGTTCCAATTTCATAACAATATGATTAGCAATGAAATATAATAGCAATTGTCGTCGCAAGTAAAGTTCCATAGGTACTTATCTGATTGGGTTTCACCTATTAATTGGTATTATTATAAAAAAAAATTATCCAATTTTTTTAATGAATTTTAAAAATTTATAATAAAAAATATTGATAATGTGGGAAAAATTTAATTATAAACACTTTAAGATAGAATAAAAAAAAAACTTAAAACTCGCCATGACGTAAAAATGTAAAAATATTTTCAGCGTTTCCATGATTTTTTTAATAAATAATAGTGCCTGCGTTTCGAAATTATAACATCATGGATGAGCATCGACAAATGATGTATCAAGGTATGCTATCAACATTGCTATTCGCTACTACACATTATTCATGACATATGTGGATGTCAAACATGATTTGATACTTTTGAAACACAACATTAACAACGTGTGACGTAATAATGTTAACCTGTGGTCCGGGAACTATCGGTGTGTGCTCCGTACCGAATAAAATAAGTAAGAATAAAAATTTAATTCAATTCAATCTTTATTCAACCTTATTTAAACAATATATATGTATTGTACCTACAGAATAAGTCTAAATAATAATAGGATAGGGCATATGAAGGGAAGGGGAAAATGTCCCAGTGCAAAACTTGTGCAAACCAAATGGAAAACTGTTGAAATATTGAATTCGTCTTTACAAAAATCATTCTCTTTGTATTTTACGATACTATATTTTTAAAGGGTTTTAAATATTTCAATGGGAAAGTTTCCTTTTTAAGTAACATTTGTTGAACACATATTTATCTTTGAAAAAGGTTTTATTTTATTATTTCGGAGAAAGATAGTTTTAAATGCTCAAGCATCCTGTCATAAAAACTAGGCATATTGATATGTTGGAATAACCCAATAAACAACAAATGTTACATGATGTAAAATGGAAAAATGTAGAAATATAGTAGTAAGTAGTTAGTTCTGTCTAATCATTGATGGTGTTAAGACATATTTCTGAAAACTCTATTTTTGAATAAAAGAATATCTTCAAATGAATAAAGTGTTTAATTATTTAAAATAATACATCATCACATACCATAATCCCAACAAAAACCATAGAAAACCATTGGTAAGTATACCCGAAACCCGATACTAATGATCAAATGCCTACCGAATATCACTGATGAAGTGATTCAGTTAAGAATTTGGAATACAGTTAATACTTAGATGAAGTGCATACAAAATTTCAAATGAAAACTGTAAAATTACAGATGTTGATAAATGATATTCCCGGCTGAATACATACAATATTAAAATCAAAAAGAAAAATTCATCAAACAAAATAAAATGAACATAATTACAATTATAATTTAAATCGACTATTTATTATCGATTCATATGTGAAGTCAAATTTGTAGGGAAAAAAAATCCTTATGGAATAAATATGAATATAAAAAAATATACATAAATCTGTACCAAATACAATTGTACAAAGCACATTGTAAATTACTCAGCAAACAAAGAGAGTGTATAGGTATCTATCTTAAAGTAATGAAAAATCGTGTCCAAGTCTCCGAGCAAAGCTTCTAATGAATATGAACCAGTTTTCAATAAATGTTTTTCTTTATTGCAGTTACAAAGCTCAATCTATCCCTTTATTATACTACTGATTGTTTTATTATACAGGTGACTGTACAACTTAAATTATAGAATTTAAAAATTTATTATACGGGTGACTTTCCTGATTTCGAGGTTCCTGATCTACACATTTAACTGCAACAGTGGTGTACATAACCACACCTTTGTCTTGTAAAACGATTTGTACTGAGTTTATTTGAGATAAAATAATTTTGATTTTTTTAAATAAACTTAACGTTCTCTAGTGCAAAAAAAACACTTTAAAATGTTAAAATTTCGTTATCTCTGGAAATGTTTCTATAACTTTCAGTTTTTTAAGTCCTAATATGATTCTAAAAACCTTTTTTGTAAAAGAAAGACTTTTTGGCGTTTTTATTAGAACCCCATACTATTATTCCAAACGACATGATCGAGTAAAAGTTCGAATAATAAATAAGTATTAAAGAACTCACATCGATTCTTTTTTTAATCACTCTAATCTGAAAACAAATTTTATTTAGTCTTGTTCATAAAAAATCTAAGTGAGTTTTCTTTCCACTAACTACTATTGTCAAATGTAATTCCCAAAAATTTAATTTTATTTGATAAACCGGGAATATTATGGGTCCCCCTACCACGATTATTAATTTTGGATTTGTGATTTATTGAAATTTAAGGATAAACCATTAGAATGACAAAGGCATATATTGAATTGATGGCTCTGTCGATCATGCCGCTTAGATCAGAATGATGTTTGTCATGAACAATCATCGTGGTGTCATCAGCATAGAGAAATACATCACATCTTACATCCTTACAATCTAAAATATACGATGGTAAATTGTTTATAAAGGTCTGAAACAACTTTGGTTCTAAAATACCGCCTTGGGAATATCCTTCTTTTACTCTTCTTTCTTTAGTAATTATGTTATATTTAAAAATTTTCAAAAATTTTGGAAAAAAACTAGCCTACACGAAATAAACCTGAAATTACTAATTAAATTATTTGTTTTCATTAAAGCTATGATACATGCGAACTTAACACGCCAGTAGACGCCATTCATGAAATAATGTTAATGGTGGTAAAATTAAATCTGCACACATCTTGACAATATCATTTGAAGATATCTTTAGTAGTCTTATTTCCGAGTGTGTTGATGATCTCCCACACTTCGTTACACTCCATATCATGGAAGAAAAACGAATTTATATTTAAAACTGAATTCACTGAAGGAAGTAATTATTAAAAGAATTTACAATAACTTGGAATGCCTTCAAACTTTTCCTATCTTCATTAATTACTTCATTCAAGTTATCGGATTTACTTATCCGACTTCATTTTTAATAATATTCCAAGGAGCTTTAGGGCCACCTTTTCTAGAACGAACTCTTGTGGCATTGCCACTTGGATGCCTCAATTGGCTTATTATAAATTTTCGAACACCCCGATTCTCAATTTGCATCCCTTAACATTGTTTTATTTGTTATTACTTTATCATAGAGCAAGATCTCACGACGGCCAGACCTTCGTTATTTTTTAAAAGTTGAAAGTTTCTCTATACAGTAAGAACGACCAGCGATTATAGAGTTGGGGTTGTGGTTACCTGGGCAGGTAACAGGTAGTAAAGGTGTCAAAAACAGTACTTTAAATTTGTTAGAGTATAAAGTTTAATTTTTTTATTCGAGATAACTTCAGAAATCTCGTCATCCATTGCTGGACACTTATGACGAAGGTCTGGCCGTCGTGGGCACTTAGGCTATCATTATTTATAGTAAATTCAATCAGTTCATGGTCTGAAAAATTACATGGACTGATATTAAATTTATTAGGTTAGTAATAATATTATCAATTAAAGAGGGATAAAACTTGTTTTGTTATAACACTTAAACATGCCCTTTCCAATTATAAACAAATTTTGTTTTCAAAACTCTAATTATAGTTCCAGAAATGCAACACTGACAAGTGAACTCAACTATTTTACTCAGTGAATCGGTATCTGTTGAATCGATCATCTGGGACTGACACCTCTCTCTCCCGATTTGATGGATTGACGAAATTGTACAACCTCTCCCGACTCCCGATTTTTGTTAAAAAAATTTTTTTTTATATTAAAAATAAAATACTAGAGAACCGGATTATAAATACTTTTGAACCGTACATTTAAAACAGACTTTTACATTATTCGAAGTTCCATTAACTTTTTTTTGTAAATCGACCGCTTTCTGAAAAATATTTAATCTATGTTAATTAGTTACAAATTTTGACTTAAAATAATTATTTAAATTTTGAGTAATTATTCATTTATAACTCTAAATTGTATATTTGAAGACATACATATATACATTCAGCTTTTTGTGGATTTTTTGGAAAGGCTGTGTGTAGCATGCGTCAATGTCGTATGCTACACGTTGCCTCAGTATAATTCCGCCCTTAGTTTCTAATACCTCTTATAAATACAAGAAATTAATTTTTATATACTAATTGCACCACTATTAGAACAAAATTAAAATTTCATTAAGTATCACTTTAAAATTGTAACATTAGATACCAGCCTTTGTGAATGAATTTTTAAAAGCCTAAAAATTTCCACAAATAAAGTATCTTTAGATATTGATCTTTCAAATCGAATTAATACAGGAATTAATCACTTTCAGTAATTTATTATATAATTAAAATTTTTCGTTCATTAGAAAATAATTAATTAAAGAGTAGAAGCTAAAGCTTGACAATTTTGGTAAATAATAAGAAAGCTCTGCGTCAAACTCAGGCTATAATATCCATTCCTAATAGAAGCAGTTACAAATGGCAGACAGAAAGAAACCATCCAACCACTATCTTCCTATAAATAGCCGCTGATTATTTCAGTTTCGTTTTGTTTTCAAGATCGTAAATGCACCTACTTCATCATGCATATATTATTCGACGTAGACTATTGCTCTACACTAGCTCATAATTCGCTTAATTTTTATGATGAGTATAAGTTTTAGCTTTGAAGGACCAAGGCTACGCAGATCAATTTCATAGAAAACTTCATATTGTGTGAAAAATATACCCCTCGCGTATTATCCAGGAAAGTGTAAAATCGCAAAATTGAGAAACATGGGTCAAGTTTGTTGAGGATTGTAGGTTTAAAACTTGTAGGTACTAGATTATGTAGATCTCGAAAAATAGATTCAAAATATGATGTGTAAAAAATGTTTCCCTCCCATACGGCTTTGGAAAATGAACAATCGAAAAACTAAGAAATACTATTAATTATTATGACGATTATAAGTTTTAAATTTGAAGGTTCTATGTTATGTACTCTGAGATATGTCTTGAGATATTGATGAAAAATGTAATATTGTGTGAAAAAGGTGACCTCTTTTCGGATAATTCACGGACATCGAAAAATTGAGAAACACGGGAACAATTTTTGGTGAAAAAATATTTCTTAATTAAAAATAAAATTTTGATTTTTACTTAATCCTTTTTTCGAGAAAAATTCTTCAATATATCCTCCGTTTTCATGTCAAGTATGTGCATACCAAATTTCATAACATTTTGATAATTATATTTAATTTGTGCGCCTATAATTAAATTGTTAAAAGACAAGATGGAACACCCAACGGTTCAAAAATTTTGCAGTTTCAATCCCTTACACTTATTTAATCTGTCAGACTAAGCTAGTGTAAATAATAAAAACATTATCATGGTCATTTGTAAGTCAACAGTAATTTTATACAATTTACGATAAAACTAATCTCATGCATCTCTATAATTAATTTCCTTTATATAAAACCTTGAAAAAATTTTATCAACATTATTTTTACAAAGATTTTTGGTAACTTTTGGTATTTTCGTCTAAGCGCTCGCTATAGACCAGGGTCGCTCTACCGAGTTTCTTCCAATACAGATTATTATTGCCTTTGTGTTTCCCCTTAGTAAGTTTTAATGTTTTTAAACCTTTCTTAACGTGATTAAGCCATCTGACTGCTACTCAATTTGTTGAAAGTTATCAGCTTAGATGAATTGTTAACCTCTGATTTTAATAGATGCCCAAAGTACTTTTGTTTTATTTAGTGACTTTAATAATATGGAGTGGCTGGAAGTTCAAATATCGATTGCCACGAAGCACGAGAGAAAGGAATGACTCTTCTGCCTGAAGTGATTAGGAACAAATTTGGTGATATAAAATTTAAAAAGATGATGAAAGTGTTGTCATTAAAGAGTGTATTTTTGAATTTTGGTTATCGAAGCCAAAACACTATTTAGAAGAATGCTTTTATACAAGTCTTCAAATGCAGAATCAATTCAACATCAATTTTTATAGGTTCCAAATAAGAAAAAATAAAAATCTGACTTATTTTCACACACGTTGCAAATGCTTCTGTGAATAACATTCATCACATCATTGATGATCCATATTTTTTGAATAAGATTGTATGGAATATAGGCATTTGCAAAAATAGTCCAGGGTAGATAATTTTTGAAAGGGAAAAAAATTATAGTAGGATGAAACCCATTGGAAGCGCAAGATAATATGCTAAAAATAAGAGCAAAAATAAATTACGGGCGATCTGATTTCGGGAAGTAGGAGGGAGTGAGTGTTTAAGGGTAACCTTTGTAATTACCTGCTATCATAACTATTTAAATTAATTTTTGGTTGTTACAATGGGAAGAGAACTATGCAATTAAAATATACACCGTAAAGTAATCAATGCTCTAACTAGCTGAGTCTTTCAGTTTAACCAGCTATTGGTCCAACTGTTCAGACTGTGTGCTTGGAGTCTCTTGTGCTCTAAGTATTCCGAATCAATGTCTTGCTTTTACTTAAATACCAAAATGAAAGGTATTAGAGTATTATAATTAAACATTTATAATTTTGACAGTCGACGTTTTAGTCAAATCAAAATGATTATTTTGTTTATAATCAATTTATTTCATCTCATAAAACATATACTTGCATAACATATACTAAATTAAAATTATTTTTTTGTAGATTTTGGAACAAAATGTTTCGCTTCTTTTATAGATGGTGGTTTTGCAATTTGCATTGATTTCTGTGATTCTTCATCTTCGTCTTCTTTTACTATTTTCTTAGGTTTAGGTTTCTTTATGTATAATTCCTTATCTTCACCAGTTACTTCCGATGAAACAACTTTAAATGGTATTTCATAGACTGCTGCACCGAAATCTGGATACTGTAAATTGTACTGTTCTTTGATTATAGCAGCACTATAATCTTTTGGCTCAGGTAAATTAGTTGCCAACCCTTTAAAAAAGAAAATTTTTTCCTTAACAACCAAGTTCTAAATTATTTTTCGAAACGAGCTTTCCTTCTAGGGACATAAAAATATCAAATTCGTTTTAGAAAAAGGTTGGTCTATAAAAAGAATGAAATCAGTAAATTTGCAGTTTATATGATGGGCAACCTAGTTTAAAGAACTTAGATATAATTTTTTCTTCTATGTGTGTGTGTGTGTGTGTGTGTGTGTGTGTGTGTGTGTGTGTGTGTGTTTTTATATAGCGAAGGAAATTCTTTTACGAATCTCTGGGTTAGATGTTTTGCCTGGTATGTCGGACTCGAACATAATAATGTATAATATTGTATAATGTATAATGTGTAAGATAATCTCGAGTAGATCACACTGTCGATTAAATCGTGGGCAGTCAAAGAAAACATGCTCCGCATCTTCGATTACTTCTGGGCAGGACGGGCACTCCGGGAAATTATCGTGCTTAAAACAGTGTAGATAAGCCCGGAAACAACCGTGTCCTGATAACATCTGCGTGAGATAATAGTTGACTTCTCCGTGACTACGGTTCAGCCAGACATCAATCCGTGGTATGAGACGATGAGTCCACCTACCCTTCTCTGCAGCATCCCATTGAAACTGCCAACATGCATAACTCTTTAGTCGTTCTTCTACCCTGAGTTCTTCAGTGCTCAGTGTGGTTGTCGTCTTTCGATGGTAAAGGTTCCGTTTTTCCTTAGCTAGAACTCGAAAAGGTAGAGTTCTGGAAATGACACACACTGCCTCCTCCGATATTGTCCGAAAGGCGCTAGCTACTCTTAAGGCACTCAGCCGATATACTGGTCCAGCTTTCCGCCATGAATCTTGGGTGTCTAGCGTGTCTGCCCATATAGATATTCCATAAGTCAACACTGATGTCACTACTGATGACAGTAGTAGTCTCCGGTTCTGCTTTGGACCCCCAACATTCGGCATCAGTCGTGCTAAAGAAGCTCTTACTGCTGATGCTTTGTTGGCAACATGTTCCACTTGTTGCTTGAAGTTAAGTCGTGCATCAAGCATCACTCCCAGATATCGGATATATGGTTGTGATGTGATTTCTTGATCTCCGACTTTCAAGTTGATTGTTTCCAGCGCTTTTCTGCTAGTAATAAGCACGGCTTCGGTCTTCTGTTTAGCCAGTTGGAGATTCACTGTATCCATCCACCGGTTAACTTGCTCGAAGATGATGTTGAACAGGTGTCTAATCTCGTCCAGGTGTTTGGCGACGATCACTACGGCAACATCATCTGCTTACGCTACCAATTTGACGCATCTCGGTAGTTTAAGTCTCAGGAACCCATCGTACATGATATTCCACAACAGTGGTCCTAGGACAGAGCCTTGCGGCACACCTCCGTTGATGTCGTACTCTGCTGGGCCATTCGCTGTGTCGTATTTAAGGACTATGTCGGTAAAATAACTTGCCACTATCGTACACAGGTATTCTGGAACGTTTTTGTCTCTAAGAGCTTGCATGATGCAGTCTCAATTGGCGGAGTTGAAGGCATTTCTGATATTCCAAGGCGGCCACTAGACAATACTCTTTCGTGCCACCTTTCCATCTGGTTCCTGCGACTGCTTCCTTGGCCGTGCTAACGACCAGATTGATAGCATCCAGGGTTGAACGGCCTTTTCGAAAGCCGTACTGGTTGTCTGCCAGGAGTGGGTCGACAACTACTTCAAGTCTCTGATGTATGATGCGTTCAAATATCTTACTCGCTGTATCTAGCATGCAGAGTGGACGGTAAGATGACGGTTCTTCCGGTGGTTTTTTCCCTTTCGGTAGTTGTACCAGCCGTTGTTGTTTCCACTTTCTAGGAAAAGTCCCCTCCTTCAGACAAGTGTTGTAGACGTCGAGGAATAACTCAGGCGCTGCTTGTGTGTGTGTGTGTGTGTGTGTGTGTGTGTGTGTGTCATATCTTAAATTGACTGAAGTTGGAATTCTGTTTTCATAGTACATGTAGTTATGCAATTTTTTGGTTAAAATAGGACTACGATAAAGTTCCAACGATATTCTTCCAACTTACAGGTTTACAAGAATATTTTAAGCACTACAACTTTTATTCGAAACACTTTTCTGAGAATATTCAAATAAGGCTGAATAATCCAACTAATTATATTGTTCATTATTCACTTATTTATTAGTTTTTTGTATTATTAGTTTTGTTTATCGTTTTGTTTGTTTAAACCAAAACAGATAAAAATTAAATTTAATAAATATTCCTAAACTATATAATAGTAAAAGCCATGTCTCGCGTAGCAGCAGATTCTTAAAATTTGAATTAATCATTTCCCGTTATGTTATTTATTAGGATAACTATTTTTTTACAAACCATTTTTATAGGCATAATCCATAATACATTCAGCGATTTTTACAGAACACTCGGGTATCTCTGATATAGGAGGTAATATAGTTCCTTGTTCCAACATTTGATCCGTAACTAAATTTGCGACTGCCTGAAAAAGAGAAAAAACAGAAAACATTTGTCGAACATGAATCGACAAATCAATTTAATTCTTATTTGAAGCTGAAGCCGTCGATACAAGAGTGGGAATTTCGGTAATGTTAAGTTTTAAAAAATTTTCTTTAACAAATGCTTTTAAAAACTTGAAATCTATGAAAAATTAACATACCTACTCTAATTGATATGACGAAGCAAACGTTATATGCTTGCCTGAAATAAATATGTTATAGCGTTGCTCTCATGCCAAATTTATTAAATAACAAGTCATTTGTAAACAGTAATTTATACAAGTTCTACTACAATAATTTCGTAATTTTGGTCTATTCATTGATAGTCAAAAGTTCAGAAATCTTGTGTATCTTCTGATTTATAAATATTTATACTCATTAAGAAATACACCAATTTGGTAATATCAAATTAAAATCAGACCGTGCACCTATCTAGCATTATTTATTCACTGTACGGACTTAATATGACAAATAATGCATGAATATGCACGTGTATCAAACTTTTATTTCGTTGCTATTATTACGAAATACTACGTATATATATATATATATATATATATATATATATATATATATATATATATATATATATATATATATATATATATATATATATATATATATATATATATATATATATATATATATATATATATATATATATATATATATATATATATATATTTTGAGATATATATATATATATATATATATATATATATATATATATATATATATATATATATATATATATATATATATATATATATATATATAAGCATCTATCTCAAAATCGGTCCTGTA
The DNA here is from genome assembly GCA_020423425.1 of Chrysopa pallens. NCBI lineage: Eukaryota > Metazoa > Arthropoda > Insecta > Neuroptera > Chrysopidae > Chrysopa > Chrysopa pallens. The sequence goes on along the minus strand of CM035592.1, from coordinate 102,062,788 downwards.
ACTATTTGGATGACATTAATTTTAAAATTAGACAAGATAAAAATAAGAGGGGAACCGCAGCTGCGTCTCTTGCACCAAGACCTTTTGGTCCTCTGTATCCTCCTTTAGAACACTTCATCAGTATGCCTTCTGGCTCAAGGTGCAGAGAAAGAACCATCCACAGCAGGTTATACTATAGGCTCTTATCGAGAGCAGTGGCCACGCAAAAGCCTACAGGTTCTCCGTCGGAATTGTTCCCATTATGGATGGATCCTGAGTTTCAGACACGAACATTCTATAGCACCTTGAAGATAATTTTTTTAAGATAGTATGTTTCTTCTTAACGCCATATTCAGAAATAGGTGTCATCTTCAGAAATATGTCGGTTTCTGATTTGATATGTGAGAAGCCCAGGGTTCGAGTTTCGGTTTATCTAGTATCGATTAGTCGAGTTTTAAGTTTATTATTTTGTTATTATAGACAAGGGTCAATTGTAAAAATGAGGATGAAATGTAAAATAATATAACTTGAGAATATGTGTCACTAAAAAACATAAACGACCGAAGAGAGGTCGTCCAAGTACTATGATTTAACATAAGAAATTTTTCATAATTTATTAACAAATATTCATTTAAATAATTATTTATATTACAACTAAAAATAGTTACTAATAAAATTTCTTCGATCGTTCTTACAATTTTCAATCCAATAAGTACAGTTAAGGTAGTTTGGTACCCAAATGACTTAAAGTTAATATTTTTAATATTTTTGTGTGTTTATTCGAAAGATTATAATTAAATGCACCTATAGAAAAAATTAGATTTTTTTACCACGCCGTTTAAGAGATATAATTAAAGTTTAGCATAAATATACGAGCTCTTATGAGTGTCCTTGTTCAATAATACCGAAAATGGAAGGTTTGTAGAAAATTGGCAAAGTTGACCTCGCAAAAAAAACTTTTAAATTGATAGAACTATATCCCAAATATACTCAGAAAAAATTTCAGAATAATTTACCACGTACTTTCCATGTAATTACTCTTTCAATATTGACATGTGGCTTCTATCTCTCTCCTCCATATTTATTAGGGAAAAATGATGGTTCCGTTAAGCGCGCTAATTTCGATATTGAACATTAATAAATATAAAAATTATTTTTTATAATATTAAATTTATTTTCTAACGAAATAATTTATTTATTTATACTAAAATTAAAAAAAAAAAAAAAAATACAGAATTCACGATATAAACAATAAAGTTGACAGTTCAGGGTTATGTTTTGAAAACCGAATTGAAATTGAGTACTTGTCAAATAATATTTTATTTATTACATTAATTAATTATTTTAAATATTTAATTATAATCCGTGCTAAATTATATCAATTAAATTCTTATGTGAATTTTTATCAATTATTATAGCAAGCTTCGTATATTTATTAGTAAAAAAAAAAAAAATAAATAAATAAAAAGTATTTTATTTGATTTCGGATTGCGGCTACCAAGCTACCTTAAATGTAATTTTTTAAATAATTATTCAATAATTATTGCTTTACATTTGCTATAAAATTTACATGCAAACAATTGAAAAATAATTATATTTTCTAAAATACGAATGTATTTATTAGTCATTTTTGCTACTCTTGGCGCATCATAGCCCTTTCCACCTACATATGTACAACACTGTTGGCTATAAATATCAATAATATATAAAAGCAATAATATAGTATTTGAAGAAAAGATCAGATTTTGAACCAGATATTATTTATCTCACAAACCTTGGAAGCTATTAAAAATATTATATCGGGTACATTTAACATTCCTGTACAAAGAATTCCGAGACCAATTCCTGGAAATATATATGAATTGTTAACTTGACTTGTATGATAAGTTTTACCATCGTACGTTACTGGAGGAAATGGTGATCCACTACTGAATATGCATTTTCCCTAAAAGTCAAAATTTGAACAAATTTCATAAAAGTGGTTAATGGTTTTAAAAATTATACTTTTGTAGCTATAATTGCCTCTTCTGCTGTACATTCAGCTTTATCCGTTGGATTGCTTAACGCAAATATTACAGGACGTTGATTGATTTGTGCCATTTCTTCAAGAACTTCTTTGGTAAACCCTCCTTTATGTGCTGATACACCTGTAGAAAATAAAAAAGAATGATACACCTGAAGAAACGTCGTTCGTCGGTTCATCTGGTTTACGTAAAGGTGACACAAGTTGCTAAAGCTAATTACAATGTATTATAATCTTCCATATTGAGTTATTTGTTTCCATATGAAATGTATACTTTGAAGATTGTAAGATCAATCATGTAGAAGCTACGTTTGTACTCTTTGTGTAGCATTTAAGGGTTGTAAACTGAACGTTTCTCAAAAATCAGAAATCACACTAATGTGTTCGAAAAATTCAGTTTAACCAGAATGTATTTTTCAAGACCCAAAAATACTTGTATATATTAAAAGTATAATGTTCTTAAAGTTAATTCTTTGTTAAAATATTATTTGCTGAAATTTTTTAATTGGAAATTTCTAATAATGGAAACATTTCCATGCTTAATATTTAAATATTTTGTTCGTAGAAAGCTAAATAGTTGAATTACACTTTTCATTTTTAACAAAATGTATGTGTTTGGCAGAAGAAAGTTACCGCTAAGAAAATAAATATTCATTTGTCGACCAAGAAACGTTTGCTTACTTCAATAGTCGCCATTTTGCTTATAAGCGCTTCCTTGCGCTTTTTTTTCTGCTAAGCACATCCGATTCGAACAGAAAAATTATTTTAGAATTATTCGAAGAATATGAATTTATCTTTGGGACATTCGTAATTCACATAAATTGATGAGAAATTCGTGTATTTACAACCACATAAATTGATGAGAAATTCGTGGATTCACGAACGGAACAATTAAGGACAATAAAATAATCTTTTAACAATGTTTTGATACTTTTAATACACAAAAGCCGTAGAAAGTTTGTGCAATTGGCTTTGCGTAAATAAATTTGTAAATATATGCTAAAATAATTTGTTGAATAACATGAAACCTTTTCCTATCGATATGAACTATATCCCGAAGCGAATGTATTGTTAAATAACAAAGTAATAGGCTCGATGACTAGGTTTGTATTTACTATAGCCTCATTTGAAGAGTCTTTACTTCACGAACAAGTAACTAAAGTTTATTGTTTTTAATCTTTAAAATAAGCAAGGTATGAACGTTCAAAAATTCTGAAATTAATTAAGACATATACAAATTGTGACGTCACTATTCAGTATTCCCATAAAGATTGTATGTTACGGACTAGCTTCACATTTTGCTGTGAAATATAGTAAATTCAATACCAGCCATAAAGCTATTTAAGATATATAATAACAAGTACATTACAGTAAAAAAAACAACAAGCTGTGTAATAATAACATATATAGACTCAGCAGATTTTAATAAATGTGAACAGTTTACTTTATGGATAATTATGAGTAAGTATTAATGAAAAGATAATCTATACAAATTTTTATTATTATTCCATATAAAATTTATTCATTTGTATATATACTTATTGTCTAATAATATCTACACTCTGTAATAGAAAATTCTTAATCAAACCTATTTTTAACACCGTATCAAAATCCATTGGGAACGTAGTTAAGCAAAGTTAAATTAAATCATAACTAAGGTAAATTAGTCACTCAAAATATAAAAAACAATATTTCCTAAAATATAATTTAATACACAAATTCTTGCAAGTTTGATTAAAGTATAATATGGACGACCAATAATAATAATAATAATAATAAGGAAACTCAGCATGTACTGACAGTCTAACGTATCCAAATACTTAGACATAACACCTCACCTACCTCGTCCACTCAGTTGGTATTACCATGGGTGAGTTGTGTTTGAAATTCATATAGACTTAAACAAGCTTTTAATCAATGGGAGGAAGCTCGATATGAATAAGAAAATTTGGCCAAGAGTCTGTGCACGATTAAGCTGTTAATAATTCCTTATTTAACTTTCGAGAAAAATTCATCTGCCCCTAGACTTTGATCAAATTATAATAGGACTATTTAATTACCAATAATAATTGATGGTTTAATCATTTTCACAGCTTCCAAAAAATTTTTGGCAAATTATACTAGGACTGATTTAATTACCAATTATAATTGATGGTTTAATCATTTTCACAGCTTCCAAAAAATTTTTGGTATGTTTAAAGTCTTTTACGTATGGTTCTTGACTCGGTATTGGTTTTGGTGTACGTGATTTTACAATTAAACCATATAAATCATCCATCCATATCCTTTTTTGTGCTTCACTTTGAGTTAAACCTTCCATTTGCATCGCTTGTACTAGTAAATGAGCAATACCCAAGGCTGCAGAACCAGCCCCATGAAATAGTATTACATTATCTTTTAATTGTTTTTTCAGAACACGCATGGCTGAATATAATCCTGATGCAACAACAGCAGCAGTTCCTTGTATATCATCATTAAACATACAATAGTTATCTCTATATTTTAGTAATAATCGTAGAGCATTGTTCTGTCCAAAATCTTCAAACTGATAAATATGTAACATTAACACTTATTTTCATATATATATTTGTTAACACTCAAATAAATGAGGTAATAAAATATTTTACATATGTCATCCAAAATAAATTGGCTTACACCTGCCCATTAAAGTAAATTTATCAGCATCTATCGTAATTTTTGTTGCGACGACTAGAACCGAACTTGGTAACCAAAACATATTGCGTAGAATAATGGGCAGTTTTACTAACTGAACCTCCCCGAACGACAGATTTATTAGGAATATATTAATGTAATCACACACGAGAGTAAATTAATAATTTTATCCTACTATAGACATTCGTACTTAATTGCATTGTTTTGGCTATCGTAGTCAGGTTCCAATGATTATGATGAATTCAATAAATGTCAAACGTCTCGTGAATTTAATTTTACTTATTTACGTAATTTAGCATCTCATAATCGGCTCAACGTTTTTCACTATGTGTTGTTGCAGCTATCAACTTTGGAGGTAGTTGATAAATCATCATGAGAATTATCAGAGAAATGCAGATATCCTATCATTAGTAGTTGTAACGGCGATGAAGGAAAATAATTTTAAAAACTTTCAGAGCCTATTTTACTGATCAACTTTTTGTACCCCCGTTCTTACCTGATTCGTTTTCTATAAGTTTGCGATTTTTGACAAATTTACTTGTCCTCTTTAAAAAGAGTAGAACCCCACTTTAATTATTCTCAAATTTCCTGATTTGAATTGAGCAGAGGCATGGATATCTCAAATTCGGCTGCGAATGATATTTCGAGAGAAGGTGAAATTGCATATCATCCGCTTATCCGTCAACAATGGGCATGTATCAGTGTCCTCCCACACCTTCCAACTAGGCTATATTCCATATATACAGATGTAGCTTACTATATTACATTTCACTGCGTCCTACTAAGAGTATGCTACAACGTAATCTAATTCTCACTCTCGGCAATCTAATTCTCACCAATGTCAACAGCCCTTAGAAGTGGAATCATTGAAAATTGAGCCCATGTATACTTACCATTCAGAGAGGCTATTATGTGATATTATATATCATGCGTGTTTCCTTCGTTTGTCAGATTGACAGTTATTAAGGACAAAGTTCAGCAATGAAAAAGGCGAAGTATCGTTAAGTGGCACTACTATTTATTAGCTTGAAAGTGAATAAGACCACAGGTTTAGAAAATGAAAAAGCAAAATATCGTCTATCTGACAATATATTTTTCTTACCCTAGTCTTAAAATAATCACAAACTTGCCTGTATTAAACATTCACGGCCAAACCGTTGAACGACTGCTGCCATAAACTCATCTATAAAATCATCATATGCTTGACCAACAACTCGCTTTTGCCTAAGTCCAATATAAAAAGGACTTCTTAACAATTCCTCATTATTAGTACCTACATCTAATGTAATTGGTAAACATAAATGTGGGCAAACACCAGCAAGGGCTGTATATAATGATAATTTTCCAACTGGGATACCCATACCATGTGACCCTAAGTCACCTAAACCCAAAATTCTTTCTCCATCTGTTACAACAATAACTCGAACATTCTCGTCGGGCCTTTCAAAAAAAAAAAAGTTTAATTTTAAAAGCAGATAAAATATTTACTTGATGTTAACAGCTTGATGTTAACATTGGCCAATTATTTAAATTTGGCTCATGTATACAGTTGAATCTGAATTAGCGGGTGAGACTGACTGCTATCTATTTTTTGCTTATGGAAGTTTTTTTACTTAACCAAGATTTCGCTTGTATAAGTATAGGAGTGCATTTTCTCACTTAGATATAGAAGTTAAAAATAATATTGGGGAATTTTAAGTACAGTAAAACAGAGCGGTTAATTTCACAAAATTCAAAAATGGGGCATAACATCCTAGTATATGTTTATAAAATTTCATTGCATCATCAAATACAAAGGACGTGCTAAACATAGCCGGGATAGTTTAGGTTAATATCGCTAACTCCAAAGCTTATAATACTTACCAATTTTCAAGAATTTGAATTATATGACCTTTATCATATATTGTAATGAAAAGACCTCGAGGTCGACCAGCTAAAAATCCATAACGTAGACAAGCTAGTCCTACTGTTGGTGTGTAAACAATTGGAAGACAATCTTCAATATTTTCAGAAATAAAGTTATAAAAAAGTCGTTCATTTCGATCCTAAAAAGTGAGTGTTTAATTTATTTTATGCCAGGAATTCGCTTAGGTAGTTTTTAAAGCTATTAAATCTAGCTTCATGTAAGAAAGTTCTGTTAATACTGGCAAACTAAATATAAATCAGAAAAGGTAGTTATAAAAAAATTTGGACTAAAAGCCAGTGATCACTTTTAGATAGTAATTTTAGAGTCCTGAAAAGTCACACATTAAACCATCTATATCTACTGAATATTAAAATTCACATTTGGCAGTCATTATTAGTCTACAGAGAGGCGGAGAGTTAATATATACTGAAAAATGGTAACTTGCGATTTAGAAAAAGGACACTTATTCAAAGTAAAAAAAAAAAATACAAATAAAATATATACAACATAGGAAAGTTTACCATACGATATTTCTTAATTTTTTATTACATAAATATTTTAGAAAATTTATTATTAAAAAAAATACTCAAAATAAAAAAAAATAAATGGTTTAGGTGCGATTCACGCCAAACTTTCCAATAAGGAAAGTAAAAAATAATTATTTATTCTTACGAATATGGGTATTTTTGTTTGTTGGACGGATTTTGATGAAAACCCACTCAGTTTTAAGTTACGTAATTATGAGTTAAAATAAAACCACGTCCATATCATTATTTGTTCTTGAGATGAAAAACTCAGTGCCTACATACACACACATACACACACACACCTGTCCAAAATCAACCCCGTTACCCAATTACTTCCCCAGATAACTATACTAACTAATAAGACAATGAATCGTTTGCTAATCAACAATATATTAATTTTTCTAAATAAAATTAGTATTTTTCAATTTTCAAAAATTTTAAATGAGTGTATTTTTAATTCTTATAAAAATATTTTTCCTACGTTGATTCTATATCTCAATAGTCTTGCATGAATATTTCTGGAGGGGACTAGTTTTTGTAAAAAATGGAAGTAGCATATAGTAAAGTTTCCTATGTTATATATATATATATTCTACTTGTACATGTTTTACTTCACATATGCGTTCTCTCTAAACGCATAAGTTTCCATATTTCTGTCTCTTTTGCACTATTTTCAAAGTGATCTGGCAAAACTTTGGTGTGATGACAAATGATCTGGTAAACGCTATAGGATGAAAAAAATGCCACAGAAAATAATATCCCAAAATTTGAAGACTTTTTTTAGTTCTTACCTCCTTTATGAAATTAAAATATATTTGAATTCGACCACAAAAGACTGTTGTTACTTTTAATATTCAATAGGTATAGCAGATATAATATGTGACCTCTCTTGATTTTCAAATGGTCACTCAAATTTTGTCACTGTCTTATCGTCCAATTTGTTTTACAACTTATTATAATAACTCTATGGTAGAATGGTGGAATGTATGTTAATACTATGAAAAACTTACTGCGAGTCCCATTAGATATAAATATTTCTCCAAATTCGTTTTATAAGCAATAAAATTTGTCTTTGTTAATTTTAATTGTGTTCTTAATGAACGAAAGCCAGGTGCTAATAGACCCTGGATTCTTAAAGTTTGTCTTTCATGCATGCTGAATGCTAGTCCCTAAAATTAAGGCAATATAATGCAAGTATGTTTAGAAAAAGATGTTATAGAAACCTGATAACCCTGAGGCAAAACTTCGATGAAATTCCGTTTTGGGGTATTCGAAGAATGGTAATCCAAATTTTTAATCATTTTCAACTCAAATACATATATTAACTTGATCCTGGTAAGGCATGAAATGATAGCTCAAATTCAATTCTTACACCAACTGGTAGAATTTTTAAAGTAATGCATTTTGGGTATATAAATATTTAATTCGTTCTTTCCATAGACTAAGAATTAACTTCAAAATGGGATAATTTATGATAACAGATTGCCCAGTCAAAACCATCTAAGAACTGCATTTCTAAATGGAATTTATTTTATATTTTTTAGACAGGCATACCTTACTTATGCCTTAAAATTATGTTCAATATAGTTACTCAAAATTGCAATTATCTAAAAGGCTTCCAAAAATGTGATTTTTGGATTTTCGAGAACTCGCATCCTGTTCTTGCAAAGGAGTTAGGATCTACCGGCAAATTGAAGATTTCACCAAAAATGACTAATTTGCTAAGAGGTCGCAAATACAATTATTTTATTTACTTTGTGTGTTAATGAATAAATTTCGATTTTTGCCCCAATTTCCTAGATCAAATTATTTTGTATTTTATAAATACGTATTTCTACTACAAAGTAGTCATCATCAGTATGAATTAGCTAGTTGTAATGATTCTCTGAGGAGATGTTACACGTTGCTAATTTGGTGACGGTTTGCAAAACATAATTTGATCTAGGAAATTGGGGCAAAAATCGAAATTTATTCGAAAAAATCCTAGTTCTCATTAATAATTATTAAAAAAGAAAAAGAAAAAAAAAACGTGTGTTTATGATTTTAAATTCACATATTACAATTCACATATGGTCTATTATTAGGGAGGGAGCGTATACACATATCATATCATTGATAAATATATTTCTAAAAATTTGTTTATTGTTTAATTACGATTAGAGTAACAACTTTTTCTACCTGTACAATTTTAGATAGTATCCACGAGCTTCAAATTGACAAGCATTCGTTATTTTGTTATTGTAAAATAGTCCAAGATCCCCAGAGCGATCAGACATAACTTATTTTCACACAGATGAAACTTTAGGATCTTAGTCGCGTCTCGTGTAGTTTGAATACCTGTGCATTTGTAGAATTCGTTGTGTGGCACCTGGGCAGGTACCAGGTGAGACAGGTAACTAAATGAGTTATTTAATTTAAATTTGCATGACTGATTTTTATATATATTTCCTAGAATATTATTTTAGAAGTACTAAATTAAGTGTCAGACACTTTTTATGGACCAGAGTAAATCCAATAAACATATTTTCAACCTGTTAGCATATTAATAACTTTTGGTAAATCCCATAATTGTCAGGTAGATCTTAACGCCTTTGCCAGGGCGGGTTGTTAACGTTACTTACTAGTTCAAAACTTTTTATATAAAATGATTTTGACAGGGTAACCTGTTAGCATAAATTACCTCAATTTCAAGTTGACTCATGATCCACTAAATACTAAAATACTAACTTCGAGGCACTACACCGGGATACATTACATATAGACGATGCTGCGGAGAGCCAGAGATGTAGGTTATATAGTGTTGAAGTGCTTAGTTTGAAGAGGTGGTGGTTTTTCGAAATCCGTTAACTTTTAGTAATGATAAGATTTGGTATGTTTTCAGACTTTTAGTAAATCTTATTATTTTATAGATTATAATACTTAAGAATTATAATCTATAAAATAATAAGATTTACGGATTTCGAAAAAGCACCACCTCTTCAAACTAAGCACTTCAACACTATATAACCTACATCTCTGGTTCTCCGCAGCATCGTCTATATGTAATGTATCCCGGTGTAGTGCCTCGAAGTTAGTATTTTAGTATTTAGTGGATCATGAGTCAATATATATATATATATATATATATATATATATATATATATATATATATATATATATATATATATATATATATATATATATATATATATGACAGGAACCATTGAATGGTAGTTACGGATTGTTAAATATTAAATTATCATTGAATTAAATTTTTGTCACCATAGAAATAGATACTTAATCTTATTAGTTAGAGAGCTTAACGTCTACAACACTTCCATATAAATTAGCTAAGAATTTGAACAAATTTGATTTACATCGCTCTAACAAAAGAATAATCAGTATAGCCGAAATGTATCGATTGGTATTATGAATATAAAATTTTTTTTAATGATTTAAATTGGAAAATCTTCATTGCTCTTTATAAAGGTCAAATTTGCACTATAAACAATTGATGGTAACAACGAATTAAAAAAGATGATTAAAATATTACGAATGAAAGTGTTTACAAAATAAGGCCAAAGGCTGAAGTTTTGGGTATCAATAATTATTTAATTGAAAACCATCGTTTTTAATACAAAATCTTAGATAAGCTAGAAATAATATATATACTAGTGGTCTAGGAGCCCGTAACTGAGCTTAAATCTTCCTTATTTTTATAAAAGCGGAATATTTCCCAGTGTCAATAACACAGGTAAGAACAATGGGCCAATATAGAGGTCCGGCCATCGTGGTAATAAAGGTGTGTAAACTAGTAGCGGAAATTGTTAGTTTATGAAGCATAAATTTCTCATATTTTCTTGAAAATAATATTATGAAAAAACGCGTTATGCATTTCTAGACACTTAGTGCCGTGAAAACTCCTTGCCAGACATTTCTAAAAGGATAAATTGTAATTACGTTATACTATAACGGTTGCAACAGTTCTAACACATTGACGGTTGCAACAGTTCTAACACATGGTCTGACAAAGGTATAGGTAGCTGCTGTAGTAGACTAAGAGCGAAGGCCCGCCAGACCTACGTCCTAGTATAAAGTCTCCAAATTTATGAGTTCCCTGGTGGATTAAGGAAGGGAGGTTCAAATTTTTAATAAATATATTTTAAAAATTTTTGTGTAAAATTTTATTTTTTACAATGTTTATTTGAAAGTTTTTTTCAACTTCTACTTTTTTTGAATAATCTTTAAAAAACCATTTATTTTAAATTTTAACTCTTCCTTTCCTAAGCCTCAATCCGCCAGGCGTTGGTCTAACGGGCCTTTGCTCTTAGTCTACTACAGCTACCTATACTTGCCTAGTGTTAGAACTATCGAAGCGAGCTAATGGGGAAATAACTTCTAATAGTTACCCAAACAAAATATATAAGATTTAGCTTTAACGTAAGTACAATAACAATTTATTCGTTTTTAGGGGTATCTTGCAATGGGTTGCCACGACACTAAGTGCCTAGAAATACATGAAGTGATTTTTATTATTTTAAAGAAAATATAAGAAATTTACGGTTTATTAATTAACGAATTCCCTCTACTATTTTACACACCTTTGTTACCTGTCTAACCCAAGATGATCTAACCTTCATGCTGGCCCTTCTTTCTTACCTGTGTTAGGGACATCCTAACTGAGAAATTTTCAATTATATAAAATAACGAAGGACTAGCAGTTACGGGCTCTTAATTTATAGTAATTTCCATTTATAAATTCTGTTTAGGTCTACCTCTCGTATTACCTTGTTCATGTGTGTCTCTCGTAGATGATCTAATCCTGATAATGAAGATGGTAAAATTACTGGTGTTTCCCTGTATGAATATTGACGTAATTTCATAAATTTACTTATATTAAATAACTTTCTTTGTAATATTATAGTGTGATAGTTAAAAACTAAGGTCCAGTTCATAATTTTACTGTAAAAAATATAGTTAAAAACGTATTAAAAGGTTGGGCGGTAGACCATTCTTGAAAAAATTAAAAACATTCTTAAATTTTTATTTAGTTTATATTAAAATTTTTTATAAAGAGAATTAATTCATTTTTTATACTATAAATGATTAAAATTTATAAAAAATTTTGTTAAAATATTACTTTTTTAACGTCATATCGTCACCTACGTGTAGTATTCAATTGTTTTATATAGATATTATTTTTGACGCTTTGTGGGTGACATTTCATGTTATTGTTGTGCTTTTATAGATCGATGTAAAACACAATTTATAACAATTTGTAATTAAATAGTCTATTTTATACGCAGAATCTCACACAAAACTTCAATTAAAAGTGTATAAAACAATTGAAAAATACAAGTTAATGATTAAATTATGAGTTTTTCACCACTTCCAAATTTATAATTTAAAAAAATAATGTCTTTATAATTAGAGTTATAAAAACTAGAGTTAAAAATTTATTCTTCTTCTGACAACTAGTTTTTGCAAAATTCGTAATAAGTAAAATTGGGTTGATTATTCAATTGAATAATAGGACCTATATTTAAAATTATTTTTAACAAACAAATAGAGATTTTATTTTAATTTTTATATCTTTGTTGTTTACAAGTTTCAAAACAATCTCTTTTATTTTTTTGTTATTTATTTTCCTTTTTAATTAAATTTGTGCCTATTTAAAAAACGGGGTAATGTAAAAGAGTTTAAAGATAAATGTAAAACAGTTTTATATTATAATACATATTATGTGATTAATTGAATGATTTTCTTTTTAATAATAATTCATTTGCTGCTCTTGTAATAGGGATGTCGAATTTAGTAGACAGACTGATACCACGTGAAATTTATACTGTAGGTCAAGTATATTACCGCGATTTTCGTCTTAAATTTAACTGAAAAAAGCGTGATCAATTAACATGATCCAAAACGAAGTCACTTGAGAAACAGTATACATCTTTTAAAATAAAATTATACCTAAACAAAGATATTTTAGAAGATTAAAATAGGGAAATTTTCATAAAAATAAATTACAATTTATATAAAAATTTACTAAATATACATATTTTAAACCAAACATTCTATAAATAATGCAATTCAAAAGACTTACTTTTTTGAATTGATGTTTCGTTTATAATGCAAATAAAATTATCACTTTTAAGCCACTTATTACTTTTATATGAAAATCAGTAATAATAAGTTGACATATCTACAATCAACACTAATATTTTCGGACATAATGTCAAAAAACTAATGTAATAAAGTAAAATGCAAATATTTTCTATCTTCGTTAAACTTATTGTTGACAGTACAAATTTTAAAATGAAAAGATCTATTGATTGGTATTCATTTTTCAATTATTTTAGCAAAGTTGACTTGAATTTTATTAAATACTAGTTACCCGTCCTCGTATAGCTTTGTTATATATCATAGTTCTATTTCCGTACATCAATTTTAAAAAATTTCTTTATTATAAAAATTCAGCATTTACAATATTTTGTTCCTTTTTCTGTTGGCATTAAGTTGTATTGGTTTTCATTGGCATTTCCTGTTAGAGAGATCAATGTATAAGTATTCACGTGACAATAATAATAGCAAATACATTTTCAACGGCAATTGCAGATGCTTAAATTGAAATGGTAAATCTATAGGGATCATAGGTATGCGAGGAAGTGCGCAGTTTGACAGATGCTGGTCCAGTGAAGATATTTGTTTAGATTATATTTTAATGACGTAACCTGTATCAAACTTTATAATTAATACCAAAGAAATCGTAAAAAAAACTACCTATATCCATCTATAAAAAAACACATTTAAGTTTCCCTAACAATTAAAATTTTTTTTCAAAAAAACCTTTTCTGGTCTATTACGAATATTAGAAAAAAACTGTTGTTATTTCAAATTAAAAAAAAAGATAGATATTTTTGGCACCATAGCCGATTGGCAGGGGGAGTTATTTTATAAAAGTCGAAATCTTCATTTTTCAACACATTTTACATTGGATCGCGATCCAATGGACCGATTTTGCTCATTTATGAACTTGGTTCTACTTTTTATACTTAAAGTATGTCACCCAAATTTCAACTAGCTATCTCTTTTAGTTTTTGTGTTAAAATTTACCTAATTAGATGATTCTATGAACACCTATATCAAAATTTTGTGAGTGCGATCAATATTTGCTTTCGGTACAAACTTTAGACTAAAATAAATATACTATTATGTATGTCGAGTATTAATGAACTAGCTAATACAGGCAAATTTATACTTCAATACTAATATTATAAAGAAGAAACATTTGTATTTTTGTATGTAACGAATAAACTTAGAAACTACTGGGCCTATTTGAAAAATGTTTTCACCGTTGTGAATCTACGCTATCTCCGGGTAATATAGGCTACTTGTTATCCCTGTATTACCACGAGAACGGGAAATACGCGGATGAAACCGCATGACGTCCGCTAGTAAATCATATAGTAATACGTATACCATGAATATTATCAAAGAGAACTCTAGGATTTTTCGAATAAATTTCGTTTTTATGCTCTAATTTCCTAAAAAAATCCCGAAATTTTTTCTACTTTATAAATACGTATTTCGATTACAAAATAGTCATCGTCGAATTAGCTAATTGTAATAATTCTCGGAAGAGATGTTAATCTGCTAATTTAGTGTCGGACTTACAAAACTTAAAATAAATTATGAAATTAAATAATTATAATTTCAAATTTGGTTCAATTCTAATAATTCAACCATAATTTTGAAATCTTTATTAAATCGAAATTTGGAATGGGTCCCTTATTTAAGTTCATCGTTTCCTTGCCACATTTTTTAATGTAGATGATTTCATACGGTAGAGTTGGTTACCGATTCTTAAAGTTTTAGATCAGATCTGTCGATTTTATAATTATTTTCAATATTATGAGCGGCTACACGTGAATTCTTTCAAATTTGTGCACCTGGTGTCCACTGAAGCTTGTACCAGTGGTGTATCGCATGCACAATTTAAATTATCTTAGTACCAATAAGACATTCTGAAAGTTTTACAGATTAAACATTCTTTAAATTGGGGGCCCTTTGCCCCTGATAGAAAAAACATTCAATTTACATTAAATATTATTTTTTCACTGGTTAAAAAAAAAAAAATTAATCCAAAGTAAGACCTGCTGGAACCGATAAGAGGTGAACTAGTGTATCATCCGCCCTTCGAAGTTCGGGCAGGCCATATCATCCTCCAGTCCGATAATTGATAGATGTCTCCTGATCAAATTTTGAAATTTGCAGATCATTTTTGACCAATTAGTTCCAATTAGTTAGTTTCAAGCTAGCTTACAAGTCGATATTCACACGTGTTGATATCCTACAGTTCTTTTATATCTCAATTTGGATGCATGTTTACTGAAAAGAACGTGATCAAAAATCGAATGATTTGTATATGTTACGGTAAAAGTAGATATTGCGCTAAATGTACACATTTTCCGGTAAATGTGCACATTTGCGTCCTCTTTTGGGTAATGTGCATTCAACTAACATTTACAATTTCAAAGAAGGGAAATGTACATTGTATTCACAATGACCATGTATTTTGGTAAATGTGAAATTTCTATATGATCTTTTATAGTTTTATAAAATTTAACTGTTATAATAAAGAAAAGTATGCTATTATTATTATTTGATTAATTCCCATCGTATTGGTTCTGAAAAACTAGGACGAAAATTGTATTTATGAATATTGGGATCGTAACCTACGACATATTATATAATATGCAAAGAAAAGTATGTTTTGTTTGTCATTTACATTTTTTAATTAAAATAACCTTTTGTATTATGTTATTTGTATTATGTATTATTTAAATAAATATTTTTTTACTGCAACAACATTTGTAATTTATTTGTATTCCAACTTTTCTTAAAACATGAAGGTAAGAGTATACATTTACCAAAACGTGAAAAAAGAGTACACATTTGCCGGGAAATGTACATATACATTATATTCAGTTCACATTTACCTAACTTTTTGGGAAATGTACACATTTTAGGGTAAAAGTGTACATTTCCCAAGAATGTACATTTACCGTAACATATATATATATATAGCATACACATCCAGTACTAAATTTAATATAACGTTGGTCAACCTATCAAGGCATGATAATATGACACCAGATATAACAGGTCGACAAACTGGTATTTATTTATATTATCATTTGCTATTTTCGCATTGTATCTGTTTATTATTATTATTGTAGTTTTTTGATAATAATGCCAATCACCGATGATTGTGAATCATTTGATTTGATTTTTATTTTGTTATTATTTTTATTTTTTTAAATTAATGTAGATATTGTTTTGATATTATTATGATAATAATAACAATGAAAGAATAATAATTCACAGACCACAAAAGCAATTGATATAAATATTAAAATGTGAATGCTATCTTCAGTAACGATAATCTTAAGGAATTCAATTCTTATATAGTAGAAAATATTTCAGAAGATCCAAATATGTTTTTCACCAAAATACAACCATATTTCTCCTTTAAATATAAACAAAATAGATTATCAAAGATAATTATTAAGATCTCTAATTATCAATATTGAAAATAAAACTATTGATGGGAATTCTGTAAATTGAATTTTTTTTTTTAAGGTAGTACGAGCGCCAGGCGGTGTGGGGATGGGTATCGACTCTAGCGCGGTAAGGGGAACGCAGTAACCATATGATTTTTTTCAATATATAGATATACATTTAACATTGGATAGTGGTGGCATTTATTTTTCTTTTAATTAATACACTTTAATAAGTCGGGCAAGTGTAAATGTTTTTGAATTAAATTTATCACTAATATATTTACTTTCATCCTTAAGTTTTTTAAAAATATTCACCGACAGATTTACGAGAAAAATACGGAAATGTATCAATGTTTGAAGGTTACCCCATAAGACCAATGTTAAATTGCTCAACTTTAAAGTTAATTATTTATTTAAATGATCGGGCAATCTTCTTCAAATTTTTGAAATTTGTTTAGACATATTTAAACTTTGTATTAAAAAAAAATCAAGCCTTTTATCAAAAGTTGCCTTGGTGCTCGTACTTCCTTAAATAAGTAATACAAAATTTGGGTGAAATGGTGATGTGGGTATAAGAAATTCGATAAATCAAGTTTGCCAGTCCACGAATTATGCCAAATAGATTAGATTACGCCAAATACATTTAGATAATTAGATTGGGTGCAAATTTTACTAAATAATATAATAAATAAGCCGGAAAAACTGTGAAATATAGAAAAGTGATGGAACAGCTCCGATTTAAAAAATTTTTGTTTGTGCTTGTTCCTTAGACTTTCAGAAACATTCATCACAACTAACCTTTGTATTACTAATAAAAAATGAGAAAATCAGGATAGTTTTCCCTCTATTGAATTGCAACAATGATTAAATAAACCTTAAATTCAAAAAATTTGAACTCGGGAATCGTATCGCGCGGGTTTTCGATGTCGCTGATTAAGAAACAAAAACAAAAGATGGTTTCAATCCCATTAAAACAAATCTAGATGTGAAAGTAATAAAAATATTTTGAAATTTTAAAATTTTACTTCGGAAAATGTCTCTTGGGTGACATTGAAAACTATCCCTAGAAGAGACAGACCACTAAAATCCATTTTTAAATTTACAATTTATTCTCGGAAATCATTTCTCGTGGGCTTTGCGGGGATCGCTGGTCATGAATTTGAGGTCCAAAAGCAATTGAAGAATGGGTGAAACCCCGAAAACTCCCGAGATACGGTTAATGAAATTTTGAATTAAAAATTTTTTTTTACATCTGCCACTTCCAGAGGCGGGGTTAATGGAGTTGAAGACAACCATCCTCAATTAACTTTTAACCTCAGATTCGTGATAAGCGACTCTGAAAACCCGAAAGAAGACATTGAGGGTGAAACTTTCAATTATTAAAATTTTTTAACACTATTGGTGTTTGGAGTGGGAAAACTATCCTAATTTTCTCATTTTCTTAGTAATACAGAGATTATTGGTGATAAATTTTCCTGAAGAAACACGTGCAAACAATAATTTTTAAAATCGGAGTGATGTTTTTCTCCCAGGCAGGCAGGAATAATGTTGAAAAAGATAAAATATAATTTTTTTAAATTGATATTGTGTTCATAGAATCATTTAGTAAGTCCATTTTCGGCTGTCCATCGGTCTTTCATCAAGATAACTTAAAAATGAAAAGAGATAGCTACCTGAAATTTTGGTGGCGTATTGTAGACTAGTAAATAAATTTAAGTTGGTAAATGAAGACTTTTAAACCATAAAAGATAGATAAAATTCAAGAAAAAAATGTTTTGTTCATTTTTTATGTTTGTCCAAAAGAACAAATAAAAATTTATTTTATCACAATCAAAATTAATACTAACAAAATTAATTAATCAAAATTAATTTTAACAACCGTAAATTCATATTTTGCCCAAGTAGAAGAAATTCAGGATATTGACATGGAAACGAAGGATTGTCGATGAGTTTATTTTTAAACATAAAATCAAATTTTGATTTTGACCTTAGAATTTTTTTTTCGAGAAAAACTTTTTGATAAGCCCTCCGTTTTTATTTCAATATGCCTACCAATTTGCATAAAATTTGGATACATATTATTTGAATTATTGATGAGAGAAAATTGGAAGAAATACAAAGTTTATTACATGATATGTCTAATACGTTTGATATGTAAAAAAATTCGATATTGTCAAATAGGCTAATTAAAATAGGTTTTAGAAAGAAACAATTGCGTTCAATCATTTTTAATATTTAATGTGTTAGTTTGGCACCTAAATATGATAAAATAACAGTGTCCCCTTTTTAAACGGTGTGTTTTTCAGCGAGGGGCAATAATGCCCACATTCAGTTATTACAAAATAACTGGAAAGTAGCTCAAAATTTGAGATTTTAAGAAGAACACTTTTTTGTAGAAAATTAAATTTTCTATAGGAATACGTTGTTAAAAAATTTACTATTCCTTTTTTGTACTCCAAAAACAAAGCTAAAAATGTTTCGAGAAAAATTTCGTTTCTTATTTCTTTCAAAAATTCATAATTTTTCTTGGAGGTTTAATACAAACGGTTAAAAAAATAGACTACCTTTTAGTCTCCATTCACCATATTTAGAATATTTTATTTTTTTCTTTTTTCTGCCAAACACGTCAAGATAACAACCAACAGCGTTAATTGTTAGATGCTTGACATTGGTTTACTATCAAGGTTAAATGTGGAAATGTCCGAAAAAAATTTAATTTTTTACTTGTTTCTTAGAGGTTAAAGAACATTTATCACCACTTACCTGTGTCTCAATATGAAAATTAAGAAAATTAGGGTAGTTTTCCCGTCTCAAATAGAAATAGTCACTGAACTCGAATTTGAGGTCATAAAGCAACTGCAGGTTGATTTAACGCCAATAAGACCTCCCCCCTATAAATAATAGAGATAAATAAATTCTAAATTTTACCTCGTATATCATTTTTTCAGTGATTTTTGGGGCCGATAATCACGAATCTGAGGTGTAAAGGCAACTTAAGATGGTTACAAACCTATTAAAACGACCCCTAGAATTGACAAAATAAAGGGAAGAGAAGGAGCAAAAATAGTTTTTAGTGATTAAATTTCATCCAATGAAAAACCATTCGTGGTTGTATAAAACTCTCAAAAGTAAAAATTAAAAAAAGAACCGCCTTCAAAAAAATAAACTAAAAAGTAGTTTAAAATAGTCGGTGCCAATCTTATCCTTAGCTAAAAAATTGATTGGTTGGCGTCGACTGAGAAAGTTTATTGGTAATAATATAATTTAAAACAAAAATAACTTTTTTCTATGCATTTTAAGCCAAAATATCATATAAACTGTGTAATAAATTGATAGGTTTAATTTAATTTAAAGTTTATTTTCTTCTCTTTAAAGCATTTGCATAAAAGCTTGATTTTAAAATGTTATTTACTATTTATTTTAGTTCTAGTTCTTAATTCTTATAATAAAAATACCTATTTGCATTTTAAATGGAAAATTGTGTTTAGTTTTTGGAAGAATAATATTTTGCAAAAACAAAACCGGTCACCTGCTGAAAGAACTAACACCTGCAATAAACAATAATATCCTCACAATTATGACTAAACAAGAAAGCTAACTATCTAACTATAGTGTTTCCATATCTGCATCAGGAACTATTTATTATCTAATTAATGCATATAATTAAAATAAAATCAAAATACATAACAAATATAAACTTGACCTAAAAATCATTTAACTAAATAAACTATACCAATTAAAAGACGTCTTAAAAAATAAAACATTTCAGTCAGGCAAATAATAAATACAATTCATGTCTAGGTCTTACATACATCACACTAAACTGTAAACACCACCGCCCTAGTTCATTCAAATCCAATTTATTGTACACACCGTACTGATTAAACAATTAATATCAAGAGTACTGCTGGAGGCTACTATTTAACATCTTCAAGGTCACATGGAGAATGAAATTTGTATCACCCACTGTTCACTTTTTAGAAATGTATAACCTAATTTATATTATGGTAAACAAAAAAAAAACTATAATTGTGATGAATAATTTTATTGGTATTTGAAAAAATAAAAATGTACAATAAAATCAATAAAATGTTTTTTTAATTTAAATGTAATATTGAAATATTTATGATTTTATATTTATTTGAGAAGTTTTTAGAACAATTATTTATTTACTAGGATCGCCTGTTGTCGAAATTCGACCATCATCTTTAATAATTAACTATGATAATTCTATTTAAATAGCCCTTATTATTTTTCTGAATACAAATTTGGTGATACCAAAATATGTTTTATCATATCATATTTTTAATGTATTGATATGTATACAATCTTAGCAATTATCTTCTCCTATTATTAAATTTCTGCAAATATAATTAATAAATAAATGTTCCTTTTTTAAACGTCAGAGGTGATGAACGAAATAAGTAAAAGACCTTACATAATGTTGGATAAAAGATCTAGATAAAGATGATTTATACTCTATTATTATACTAGGATTTACTGAAACTTATGTTCTAACTTTAAACTAATAAATAATTTTCTCTAATAATTTAAAAACTTTATAATCATGGCAATAAAAACATTTCATAAATGATTTTGATATACCGCCACGTTAACGGGGACAAACGTACATAATTTTAATTTTCACCACCCAATTTTTAAATAACACACTTTTCTAGTTCTAAAAACTGTGTTAATACATAGACAAAGGATCTTTCTCTACATATTTATAAAAAAAAAAAAAAAAAAACTTTAAGCTGCTTACAAAATTACTTCTTTCACTATCCATCCGACTCGTTGTTGCTTTTCGCAAGAAATACAATTGATTTTGATATTCGCCAAGTTATCAGAAATAAACACACAGAAAATTAGTATTCTTAGATACTTTGGCACAATAACTTTCGAATGGTATAGCTTTCATTAACTTTTTATGATAATAAATTCCAAAAAAAGGGATCGTAAATTCTTGTTTGCCTATTTATATAAACATATGACTCAGTATACATATTACATATCTACGTAATATAGTCTAGTCAACAAGCGCTTCTCAGGTCAAATCTTTTTCTCCTCCTCCGAAAAATAAGATTATGATGACATTAAAAAAGGTATAAAAAATTTAGTTTAAAAAAAAAGTAAGGGTTTTGTTTTCCGCGGACTTGATTTGTCTCATGATCTCTTACAAATACTTGAAATAGAAAAAATACTTTTATATTATTTTTCTATTTTTTAAATATTTTTATATTATTTTTCTATTTTTTATTAATGAAGTAATTTTTCTAAGTTGCAAACTAACATAAACACAATGATAATTTTTAAACTATAGATCTGAGATTTTTCCCACTACTGGAATCTAATCATTGAAGGCGCAAATATTATTCCCGATGAACAATGTTAAAAATTGCATTTTCCATTTTTTTATAAACAATTTAAAATTGTGAAGGGAAAATTAGTAAAAAAAGTTAGGGTTTTGATTTTTGCGGATGTCCTAAAACCTGTTACAAATATTTGAAATCCAAAAGATTCTTAAAGTGGATTATAATTTCCCAAAAAATAAGATTTCATTTTCGAAACTATACCACTAGATCAGATGGCCAGATCAACCGGTTTTTACTATATTTTAATCACTCAATTCATATAAATACAAGTCCTATAATAATATACATTTTTTTTAATTTCAATAGGTTTTGAGACTGAAAAATAAAAAACCATTAATATTTTTTACTAAATTTATACCTTAAACAATTTTTTTTGCGGGAATCTAATTTTTCGAAAAGTTTACAAATGCCATTCCGAATCGAATGACACCATGATCATATTTTCCGGTAGCGGAGAAAATAGTTTGACTTGAAAGGCACTTGTTGACTAGACTATTAACCAAATAATGATTTTTTATATTTTAAGAGTTCTTGGAAACTACTTGGAGTAATTTTTTACACTTTCCTACACGCAACTGTTTATTACATAATACTAATGCCGCCATTAAAATATCGAAGACAGGCAAATCTTCTATTGGAAGCTACACTAATTATCTCGGTTAAAAATAAAAATTTAATTATTGGGATAATCAGTAACAGAATATATTTATTAGGAGGTGAAACCACACTATCAAAAACAGACTTTAATATTTACCAATACAAATTATCCCTTCGACAAAATTAATACAGGGAATTTTTTTAACTACCCAAATAAATTTCAATCATTTCAATCTGCATCATTTCTTTAATATAAAATAAAAAATATGAATATTTTTCTCAAAGGGAGTTTTATTTTCAAAAGGATAGTTCGCGAGGACAGATAGACGTTGAACTTCATATTTTAATTATTTTCAGTTTGTTGATGATATCGCTCACAGCTTGCAAATTTGGTAGGTAATGCGTAAATTCTTAAAGCTAACTAACATTAAGAAATACTGCTTGTAAGTTGTGCTTTCATAGATGTTGTAAAGGGTTGAATACCTTCAATTTTTCAGTAATTTCGGTTATTAGCTTTTTGAATACTGCAAGTTGCTTGCACAAAATCAACTCAATCAATCATTCCGGTTTTTTGAATATATTCGAGATGGATAGGCTTTTTTTTTATACAGAATCATTAGTCGAAATTTTAAAAAACTCGCCGTTCAGCAAGATGAAATTATCAAATATACTCCGCACTCTCTATCCTTGTTTCAATTTCTGATAAAAATTTGTGGTGAAATACTGGTTTTATTTTTATGAAAAATTGCTCAGTAGAATCAAGTAATCTTGTTTCGTAGAATGCGTGGTGCTGCTTTTTCCTATTGAAAATTTGTTTGTTTTGAAATTAGGATGGAGTAGTTGCTCCGTTCACCACATTGAGAAACGGTCTGAGAGGGTTAAACACGTACTTGGCACCGAGACAAGCCAGCCCTGTTTTCGACGACCCTTGAAAATGTGATCTAGTGCAGTTGCTTCGGTTTGACCCTCCGTTAGATCCAAGGTTTAAGTCAAGTTGAATGTTCACATCTGCCTTCCTTACAACTCAACCAATTTAGCTCAAACGAACCGCTTAATTCAATTAGAACTGGTAATACAGAAAAAGAAAAGTATGAAAAAATTCGTTTGAGTATTATTTGAAAGGATGGAAGTTAGGTCATTTCTAAAGCTTAATTTAGTTATTTTCTCCAAATTAGTGATGAAATTTGACATTTATCATGTAAAATGCATGCCTTACAAGTAATTAACATGATCGCTGGTGTGTGAAGGTGACAACTACCCATCATGAAGGTGACAACTACCCTACTGCGAATCAGACTAACGTAAAATTTTCTTCGAAAATAATAAATTTACTACGTATCTAACTTAGAAAAGGTAATGAATGCGGTATACCAATTAATTGCCATGCGACCATCTATTGCAAATTTTCATTACTCAAATTGGCTATTTGAATAAATTATTCTGTGTGTTCAATTGAAACGCCTTTCGAACACAGTACTAAAATTTTTCCTAAGAATCTCTAAAAATAAGCAATTTCTGATAGTTTAAAAATCCTTATTAGATAAATATAGTAATGATACTCTGTAGTGACGTAATTGTAATATTCTGATAGAGGTTACATGTAAAACCTCACTTTCTTCGTTCTTTAATAAATTTTAACTTTTTTTTCACTTTTGTTTAGGCAATGAAGGTAATTGCACATTCTAATGTGAAATATAATAAATTTAGTATCATGCAAATACCTAATTCATAACAACCTCTTACGCTCCTACGTCTTACGGATAATATAAGGATAACTTTTGTGATACGGCCAGTCCTCTTAAAGCTTTGTATGAGTAATCCAAAATGAAATGGTTACACCATTTTATAAAAAGCATATATCTATAATTCGAAAATTTATAGATAGATATATTTCACAAATAATTTACTACAAATTTTGAAAAACCTTATATCTATTTATTCAGGATCACTTTTGTTTTTAGCTAAAACTAATTAATTGAAACAACATCCTGCACCTCATTACTTTAATTTAAAAATAAAACCAACTTTACAACAACGGACTAAAAAGTAAAAAATAATTTAAAATGAAATAAATAATTCTATAAATAATATCCTTGTCACCAATTACAATTCGAATTTGGCGATAATTATATTGTTAGCAAAAGTATATTCATTGGGGCTTACTTCGAATGTCATTTGGTCTCAAAGACACTTTGTACATATTTTGAAAGTGGTTCTGTTTTGTTTTTTTTTTCTGTAATTTTTACTTTTTTAATGTTCGTTAAAATTTTGTTTTTTGGGTGATTTGTTAATGTTTCTTCTAAAAATTTGGTTTGTTTATCAACCCCCGCCTTCCCTCTTTGATTAATTTGAATTTCGTATCATCGTGTAAATTAGGTCACACTATAAAAAGTAATGGAAGAACCTGCATACAAAAAAGTTTATTTTTATCATCTAAGTTAGGCACTGGAAAAAAAATAATCTGGAAAATAACCAACATCTTGAAAACGAGTCAACCGATTTTGATAAAACTTCCACTGTTCGCTCAGCTGAAAGATAAGTATATAATCTACTAAAAAAACGTATCATTGCAATATGTTTTTCTGAGTGTCTGAGAAATACTTACATTTATAAAACTGGACATACTTGCTTAGAAGGCCATGTAAACTAACATATACGAATGTTATACAATTCCAATAGTATTACATACATACACATCGAATTGATAACCTTTTTTTTTTTAAATCGTTGAAAAATAAACGAAGGTACGGTGAATCTGGAATGAATCAATATTGTATGGATCTCATACCGGTTCGGTTTATCATTTGAAAGTAATCAATTTTTAATATAGACATCTATGATAGAAATAAATATTACGTAGTTAATATAATAATTATAATAAGTAAATCAATAAATATATTGTTACAAATAAGAAAAACAGTTCGTTCCTTATCTGAATTCCAATTAGACCAAGGTCGACAATTTTTGAAACCAACAAAAATTATCGTAGAATGAAAACCATTGGAAACCGAAAAGAATATAACAAAAATGAAAGGAAAAATTATTTACAGGCGATCTGGGGTTAGGAAGTGGAATTGATGAGATTTTGAGGGTAAAACACAATTTGTCTCGATTTCCGGGAAGTCTTATGGAAAAAAGATCTACAACTTTTGCATTTACAAATATCCTCAAAATTTATGTGAAAAATTGAAATAACCATGTTTTTAGTTTTTATTTTTATAATTTTTACTTTTTACCATTTTTAAAAACTTCTATCCTGGTCTAAATATTATAAGACGGTGCTTTTTAATCTGAACTAGACCACGATCGAGTTATTTGTATGTGAAAGCGTAAGATCACGTAAAGCAGTTGTTTTATGTGATGTAACTGATTTTGACAACACTATCTAGAATGCTCGGTCCTTCGTTCATCCTGTGATTAAAATCCCTAACGATATTGGGGTCGGGTGTGCGTATTGGGGCTAGGGCTGGCAAGGATTTATTTACCTTTTTAACCAGCGCTTTTTCCCCCGATTTGGTTTTAAAATATTAAAAAGTGTAAACGTATAAGTATTAAAATAAAATATAGCTAATCGTAAACAGTCATAATGTAGAATCGGTTCAGTAGTTCCAAAGATTACACCCTTACAAACAAACGAATAAACAAACCTTATCTTTGTAATATTATATCACTACATAGTATAAAACAAAGTCGCTTTCTCTGTCCCTATATCCCTATCTATGCTTAAATCTTTAAAACTACGCGACGGATTTTGATGCGGTTTTTTTTAATAGATAGAGCGATTGAAGAGGAAGGATTTATATGTATAATAACATCCAATAAATAGTAGAGAAATACTGTTATTTTTGATGTTTCTAATGTGATGTCGTAAATAATTACATTTTTTCCGCTTACATTGCAAACGCAGGCTGAACCCTATGAGATTTATCAAAATAATCAGTACTAAGTATTGTACACATTGAAAAGGTCTACAGAAAACTCCGCTATGGTATATGTCTATCTCTTATGGATATCCCACAATAACATTTTTTTTTTCATTTACTTTTTACAACAAATAATGGCTAATTTTCGAAGCGATTTATTTTTAATTATTAATTTAATATCTATATAAATATAACCGTCATCTGCTACAAACTTTCTATGATGCGGGGCTAAGGCCGAACACCGCCCCGTGGGTCAAAGGGTCGAGGTACCGGGTGCTACACCAAATACCGGCTCAAAATTTCGTGTCAAGGGTTTCGTACTTTTTGCTGACGCGGAACCAAGGTCGTAGGCCAACCCAGTGGTACCTGGTGTCGCATACCAAATATGAGGTGTAAATATAAAAATTTCGTGGCACGGGTTTCCTACACGAAATGCCGGGTGACTAGCAATAAATAGCGGTTGCCCCACAACAAATACCGGGTGCTCCAAATTGTCACGGCAACGCGTGGCCGGGTCTGCTAGTTATAAATAAGAGTAAGGTAACTTTTTAGTAATTATGAAAATCCTGTGAAATATTTAGAAATGTTTTTATATTCAAACCAGTTCTTCTACTGAATCTTTGGGAGTAGTAACTAGAAAAAAAAATGTATTTGAACAAATTATAATACAGGTTCTAAACTTTGATCGATAAATCAAAAGTTGAATCGTCACGTTAATATTGAGGATTAAAATTCAAAGAATTTTTTGTCAGTTTTCATTTACATTACTCCAAGAGCATCTGTTGAAAATATTAAGCTTCCTTACTTAGGGTTTTGTACTGAACCTGGATGAATATTTTAAAATTTGAGCCCCATCTTAACTCGTTTAGTTGAATTTAAAAAATCCTCGAATACTGTTATACGGAACAGATAATTCTTTTATACGGATTTGTATTATAATGTACACAATTATATGTTCTTTCAAGCTGACTTAACGGCTTGGGCTGTACCTTAATCGAAATCCGAAACCCCTGTTCACCCCTATGGGAATTGAATTTCAAAAAACTCTTTCTTTGGTCTCGTCTAAGTTATACCAGATCGACTATCTCATCTTAATTTCAAGGTTTTTCACTAATAATAAGTAGTTTGGACAATACATTGATCGATATATAAATATTTGAATGGAACCTAATGGATCGTTTTGATTATTCACGAACTTTATTTCTATAATACGCTACCATAATTTTAACTCCCTGTCTCTATTCGAGTTAATTTGATGACGGGCGGGCAGACAAAGGGAAATTGACTAATTAATCATAGGTATGATTATAAATATCTATACTAATTATTATTGATAGAGGCTTCAATATTTGCTAGCGTTACAAACTTTAGACTGAAACTAATAAACTCTGACATATTATACTATCAAGTATAAAAAACTATGTATCAAAAAATAAATTTTAGATTGGAAAACATTCTATTTACTTTAAAATGTTACATTTACATACATTAGTTATTAAATTTTAACTTCCATTTACCCTTTTCTACTGAATATAACATACTTTTCAAAAACTGATAAACAAAATAGACTGAAAAAAATTAAAATTATGTATGGTCGTGTGATGATATAACAACAATGACCTTCATTAATGATAAAATTTTAATATTAAAACAGTATTTGACTAAATGAAATTTATTGATTATAAATGTATTTAATAATTTAATTGTTTTGAACTTAATATTCAACTTTGTTGGAAATTGTCACTGTCTTGTATTCACTAAAATATAATTCTACAAGGTTGAGGCCACAAACACTGTCCATAAAAATTATTCTTTAGAAATATCTTAGTATATAATCTATACATTAAAAAATGTAGGAAATCTTTTATCGATCTTTTTTCTATTCAACCGATTTGCATAAATTTGTTTAATGAAGGATATTGATGAGCAAATTATACTCAAACACCATTCTTTCTTTGGTCTAGGTGTTCAACTTGATTTTTTTTTTGACTCACTGAATTGAGAAGTAACAAACATTTTTAAAAAAATCCGCTTATTTCCGAGGAATCTCAACTTGGTGAAACTCTGAACTCTTCTTTCAAACAAATATCATTTCACAAGTGACGAAAATATTAGCGGACATATATAAATACTAAAATACATACAGTATAGACCCTAAGGCTTAGTCGAGAAGTTTAAATATCTGCAAAAAAATCTTTAGAGAAAAAAGTCAGAACATTATGAGAGCTCATTTGGCGTGAAATTAAATTCTGAGAAGGAAGATTTTTTTTAATTTTCTGCAAAGAATTTTTATTTATAACTGAAAATCGGAAGGTGATCTTGAAATTGGCAGAACACTCCTTAAAGATGAGAAAATTTCCTAAAAAATATTTCACTCCTGACTAGAGAAAGTATAATCCAAAACAATTATTTTTGAAAATAAAATATAATTTCTTAAATTAAAAAAAGTGTAATGTGAAACCTAGATTCCTTTGGAAAGACATTTTTTTAACGATTTTTCCAAAAGATATCCTATTGTTAATTAATAAATTTTTTATATTGATAATAAACAATATAAATTACGCATGGGAAAAAATTTTTTCTTAACGGTTTTCTTTCTCCAGATGATACAACTAAACCCCTTAATAATTTTTTCAATAATTAAAAAAATATATAAAATAACAGAAATATTTTAATGAATAATGAATTTTATAAAAATTATAATTAAAATAGGATTTAATTATAATTTAAAAGTTGTATTTTTAAAAAGTAATTCAAATGACAATATTTTCAAAATATTTAAAAAGTAAAATACAATAGCAAGAATAAGAATAAATTAAATCGTTTTCAGGTTAAACAATAAACAAAAATTTACATAACAAAATATAATTTCTATTATTTATACAATACAGGACCTGTGCTAGAAAGGTTCTAAAATTATTACACATTTTTATCTTTTAAGTTACAATTTCACAATACTTAACAAAACATTCGATATTTTGGTAGTAAGTAAGAAAACTAGACTTTCCTTCCGAGTTCCGAACTATTGTTTTCCTGATTTAAACAAAAAAAGTTTACCGTAAAAGTACTTTTTCAAAGTATTTTCAAAATATTAAAAACAATTTGAAATAAAAGTTTTATGTTTCATATATGTTGACGTTTTAGAACTTCCTGAATAATCTTTCGTGTTTGACAGTCTGTGAAACTTATTCCGAAGAACGCGTAACTCTACAACAAATGAACTCGAATATTTATAAATTGTTGGTAATCAACAATTATGTTCAGTATGGATCGATTTTAGAAACTTCTTGTCGATAACTTATGAACCGTTGGTTCGATTTTGATGATATTTTATATATACATGCGTAGTATAGATTTACATTAGTAGTTTAACTGTGTCAAAATAAATCTTTCTAGAACATCATTATTAAAAATTGGAACGAATAAATGTGAAAACAGAGTCAGATTACGGTCACAGAATTATGTTATATAAATGTAGAAACTGTATTTCTTTAAGTCATTTCTAAATTATGTATACCCGCAATTTGCTTCTAAATTTTCAGTTTTAGTTTAAACGGCTACATTTTTTTTCTTTTTTTTGAAATATTTTTACATTTTGTTTTGACATATCCCATATTTTGGATATACATTTATCATCTGTTTGTGTTGTAAATTGACCATTTTAATAGGTATTACGTACCACAAATCTGTTTTGAAGGGTTATTTTTAATGATATTTTATTACATGTTATAAAATATTAATTATATTTTCTGTGTTTTGCAAAATTAAATACTCATTTCGATATTTATAGATATTAATTTATTTTTATTTCAATATTTTTTGGTATTTTTATTAAGTATATTCAAGAATAATTTCAAGCTATTGAAGATGTATGTAAAAACGATAGATATCAGTATTGGAAAATGTTATTTTATATTAATTAAATTCAAAAATTTTTATTGTTGTTGGTGCTTATGTGAATATATGTTGCAAAAAAAGAAGTAGAATTTAAAAAAACATAAAAACATAAACATAAAAATGTCTATTCCTTTATGTCTATAATGTCCATGTCTATTCCTTTAATTTACTTATTTCTAATAAATAAAATAAATAATACATAGCACCTCAACTTCTTGATTAAACGTACGTGCTTTAAGATAAAAGAAGAATCAATTAATCACAATCTTTATAATGCATAATAAAATTAGTTTTTCAAAATAGTACTGACATCAATAACATAAATCATCCTGTATTCTAGATTTTTGATGATTTCCTCTCATCTCCTAAAAATGAAATCAAATAATTCTGTACAATAAGTTATCACGGCCACTTACTAATAGTACACAACTCATATTTTATTTATGAACATTTTTAGTCATCAAGATAGATCACCGGGGAAGATATAAATCCGTTTTATAATGCTTAGAACATGATTACACAAGATTGATTTCTGCAAATTGCACTGAATTCACAGGAGAAAAATAGCTTATTTCGATGTTTTTACAGCTTTGCGCATTATTGCAGTCCTTCCAAATTGAGCGACAGGGTTGGAAACTTGTATATATATTAAGTTTGTTAATTGGTGTCAAGATGTCTTTTGGATGTGTCTAGTAACCAGCCCCCATTTCTGCTTTTCTCGAACAAAATGGCATAGATAAGAGAATCGCAAAATTTTATTTAGTTTAAGTTAATGTCTTCGGAGAACCTTTTGGGGATGTCAACTATAAAGTCTTCCTGTCCGTCTCTTATGTACAATCTGATGTTTAAAAAATTTGAAAAAACAACAATTCCAATAAAAAGCGTCTTGTGCTAAGACACTTTTCATGAATGGAAAATATGACTTTAGTGATGGATCTCTACTGCTCACAATTTTTTTTTTACAATAACCGTAAAAAATATGAAATAAATAACGAAACGTAATTTTAATATCTTTAAAATTTAGCTACAATCTATAAAATTCTAAATATTTATAATTAGCCTTTCTACTGGGAAGTTAGTGGTGTGGGCATTGTAGGTCGTAGCCAGGCCAATTCTTATTTTTTATAATATATCTATAAGCAAGAATAGAAAAATTATGATCTTTGCTTGATGTTATGTGTCATTTTTTTGAGCGTTTTATTGTCATGATAACTTAATCGCCATCAAATAATTTGCTTACTACGAGTTCATTGTAATATTTATTATTATAATTTTAATAAATGGTTCAATTCTATTAACATCACAAAATATTATTGGCTATTTTTAAATATAAAATTAATTCCCTATATAAAATTTTATTCTAGCATAACATTTAAATTAAAAGCTAAATTGGATAGTTTTTTTAATCAGAATGCCATACATTTCAAATTGCATCAAGATTCAGCGATAGGATGTACAAAATAAGCATAATATGGACGTTCAAATCTCCTGATTAGCCAAAGAGGAAGACATAAGCCATAGACATATTATATAAATCTCTATTTCGCAAAAAAGAAAGAGACGTCAAATAATCTTTTAGAAATAACTTTTTTATTTTCGTATCAATCTTTATTTGATTTTCAAGTTTTGTTATGGTATTCAGTATCCGCCAAATATCCAATATTGCCGAGAAAAGTTAGCATATATTAAGTTTTCCGTTTTATTTTTGGCCAAACGTAGTGACAACTATGTTTTAACTAGGTTTTGCATTTCGTTTGTATGTATCTATCAATTTGATAGGCAAATTTATCACATTCAGAAAATTTTTATATATATATATATATATATATATATATATATATATATATATATATATATATATATATATATATATATATATATATATATATATATATATATATATGTTACTAAATATTATTTTTCATAAGAAGGTTGATTAACAAATTCAAAGTTGATTTTCTCTTATGATAAAATAGATTTTATCGATTACATTACAAATTGTTTTTACATTTGTTTTTTAATTATTCAATTTTGTGCTAGATTACTTTAGGACTGCGCCTGTGCAAATGCTTGATTTGTTGCTAATAATTCTTATAAATGTACATTAGGTTTATATTTATCATACCATTCCTGCTGGGATTCATGATATCATCAATTCGCATATGTAAGTATGTTTAGTTACTTTTTAATTAACAAATCGATGAATAAATATTATTAAAAAAGATGAATTCTTGAGACATACAATTGCTAATTGCTATAAAATCGGCAATTTTTTTAAGTAAAATTTCAATATGCAACGTGTATATGCTGGCTACCGAACTATCTCATTCCTATAAGGATCCATAATACTAGTAGCTGTAATAAAAAAATATAATATGAAGATATAAGCCTTACCTATCATCCGTAATTATTAGTATGTATGAATAACTTTATTTGCGAAATCAATTTTACAAAGTATACTTACATTTCAGCTTAAAATTTATATTACTAACCTATAATATATCAGAGGACAAATTGGCCCAAAGGAGTGAAACCTTTTCTAGATACTGTTTCGAGATGATTGGAAAAAGTATTCACATATAGTTGAATAAATTTATGAATAGTAGGATGCCCAGTTTCTAGGTTTCTAGGATAGCTGCGGAAATCCTACTGGTATTTCTAATTTGCCCTTCGGCAAACGATTTTAAATTATAGTATCTTTGCAAACAGCGAAGGTTGAACGTTCGTCTAGATTCAGGCAGCGCGTGTTATTTTGAGCCGGACACATAACTTAAAAGACCATTTTCCAGCGTTCGTCTTCTTGTGAAGTTTTCGTTTTTTATTTGTAATAATTTCAAAAATTGAAAGTTAAACCATTAGCATTAATAATGAAGTGATGACAGAAATTATCGAAACGAGGTAATGCTTGCTACAAAATGTAATTTAAAAAATATTGGGTAATTTCAAACCACGTTTCCACGCTAAGCGTCTTGAATTTGCAGCATATATATATATATTAAAAAACCCGGGAAGGGGAGCATAAAAATAATTTTATTATGCGTTAAATTTAACATAAGAAAATTGAAATTTTTATCAAAAAAACACCTTATTTTCTTATTTTAAATTTAATTCAAGTCAAGCGTTTAAATAAGAAAATAAATAAGGTTTTTTGATAAAAATTACAATTTTCATATTTTAAATTTAACGCATATCGAACATTAAATAAGATAATGAAAAATTAACAATTATTTTTGATTTTTTGTTGTACATAATTTATTAAAATATTTGAAATGGTTTTATATTCGGTTTTTCTTTGCTGATGCTTATAAGAACCGTCTGTTGAGATTGAATTAGAATTTTGGGGGTGTATTCTAAATTTAAAAGTGTGCTTAAGTTCGGGAATGGTCAAAATCGGTCATCGGCCACAATAGATCCATGATCCAACTTTTAAACCATAAAAATTATAAGAAAATTTAAGAACAAAAACTGTTAATTTTTTTAAAGCAAACAACTTTTGTTTGAAACATTATTTCATAAACTGCTTCGATTAGCCACAATTTCAGCTGATAAAGGTCCTGCTGAACAGAAGTTACATCTCAATTATTTTTCAGAAAACGAATTTACATCATTAGTATGAAAATTAAAAAATAAATTAACGTTAACCGAAGATGGGTACCCCAGCTTAAATTGAAGACCGCCAATAGGGACATCTGGCGGTCTAGAGTGTAAGTAGTTATTATATATCTTATTAAAGGATTATAGGTCTTCTCGTCAAGGTAAAAGATTTAATTCTGAATCCAATGGAACTGATAACTAAGTAAAGTCAATTTCGTATCCAGTATTACAAAACGCAGGTTGGTCAGAGATGTAACACTTCTCGATTAGACCAAACTGTGTTTTGTAACACTCCTCAAGTGAACGATATATAATGCTTATACAGGATACAAATAGGGAATAATAAATTTAAGGCCCCCAGAAAAAAATGTTTCAGCCTTCGGCCTTGATTCGACTATCGACTTATGCTTCCTGGAATATATACGCGAGGTATTTGGGCAAAAAGTAAAACTTACTTCTCTTGCGACCGAAGGAAGCCGACAGCCGAATCAAAGTCGGACGCTGAAACATTTTTTCCTGGGAGTCTTAAATTTCTTCTCCTTTATTTGTATCCTGTATATATACTTACTTTCCTTGCAAACGAAGGAAGCACATTGGCCGATAGACCAATCAAAGTCGGAAGCTGAAATATATTTTTCTGGAGGCCTACAATGATTTCTCCTATATTTGTATCCTGTATAAACGTTTAAAGAAAAAGAAACAAAAACGAAATTGATAATTAAAATACATATCATTAAATACCTATATAATAATAATTTGTGTTACAAATATATGTACTTGTTACCTAAATTTTGGCTAATATTGTGACTAATCTAAGCAGTTTATGGAAAAATGTTTTAGAAAAAGTTATTTGTTTTAAAAAACACAACTTTGTTGTTTTTAAATTTTTCTTATATATTTTATGGTTTAAAAATTGGATCAATTGGATCCATTGGTCCCAATCGACCGATTTTATTCACGAACTTAAACTCACTTTTTATGTCTAAAATACCCCATATAAATTTCAGCTTGCTATCTCTTTTCATTTTTGACGTATCTTGATGGCGGATAGACAGGTGGGCGGCTTTGCGAAAATGCGCTAATTGAGTGATTCTATGCGCACCTATATCATAATATAGTTTGTGCGGTCAATATTATCCAGTGTTACATTGAATTGAACGAACATTGAATGAAATGAACATTGTTCATACTACCGATCCTCAGCAATATTATAAATTAATTTCAGATTTTTGTAATTAAAAATTTTTCATTTTTTGCGTAAATATTTGAGAAGGATGGTTCATTTAATGTATTAATGAAATGAGCTTCAATTTATACAAATCCAATTTTATTATTAACAAAAATAATAAAATTTTGAAAGGTTAAACTATCTGAATAAAAATTTAATTTTTGTTTGTTTGTATAAGCAATTCTTAAGAAAGGCTAGATGTATTTGGAAGTAAGTATTCTTTCCGAATGTTCAAAATAGTTCTGAAATGGACGATTTCAATTGAACGATATATATAATTATTTTTTGGTTCGTTATACAAAAAAAGGATATAGTTTCATTAAAAATATTTCTCAAATCGGAGAAATTAAATATTTTTTGGTATGTTTATTCTACTTTCAAGCTGGAAATAATGCAATTGATGTTTTCTTATTAGCAAGCTTTGTGACCATTGTGCAAATAGATTTGCACATTGAGCTAAAGTTTTTAGGATACTTAAGGAGGGGTTGTAACATACATAGAGAGTCGAACACAGATGACTAAGTTTAATTATTTTATTTTATTTTTTTAAATTTTTTTTCGCAGTTATATCCACATTCTTTTATTTCATTTCTATTAATGTCATTGATTTCTGCAAAACGACTGGATAACAGCTAGTTACATATATAATTTCAGTAACTTTCAAACCGTTTAAAAAAGTATTTCTAAAAAATAATCAACACCGAACAGCTTAATTCGATTAACCTATAATACCTATTCTTCTGGTATTTAGTATCGAAACATTGATCGAAATCTGTCTCTCTAAATTGAAATTGATTCAAAAACAAAGAAGTTAAAACATTTTTTCCAATTTTTTTCTTGAAAAACAAAGATTTACTCCTTCCTAATCTTATTACCACTTTGTTTAATCAAGAGTTTTGAAAGTCCATATCTTGCTTATTTTTAAAGTTTTTTAAAAAATAACTTCAGTTTACTTATCGTCAATTGAGGGAATAAAAAAAATTTAATAAAATACCCAATTAACGAAATATAGGATGACTAAAAAAACTACAATAAAATTTTCTATAAATAAAATTCAATTCATCACATTTTAATAGATATTTAAAACTTTCTTCATTAAAATTAAATTATTTTAAAAAATTTTAAAGAATAGGTGTAAAAAGAATTAAATTCTTATATTCTAATTAATTATTTATAAACTATCACTTTATTTTTGTATGAATTAAAATTAGCGATATTTATTACAAAATTTATTTTTAATAAACATTTATTTACTTCTCAATTTGCAAAAAAATGTTACAAGTGTTATGCCTCAATTATTAAAAAAATTCGTTTCTATGTAACACGAGTCAAAATGAAATAAAAAATTCCCCAAATTAATTATGACATTTGCACAAGATTATAATTTTCGTTACTCATTTCTCAAATTATAATATTGTGTAAAACATGTAAAATAAAATAACTCACAAAATTATGGTTGATTAATAAATTTTAAATTTTGTCGTAGATTGTAAATAGATGACATTCAAGTATAATTCCATTTATATAAAACGGTAGTTACATGAATATCACAGACCGAATGACCCACGACGTCATATCAGCTGATCAACGTGAATAATTCATGTAGAAAACAGAAACATAGGTAAAAAAAAAGTTTACTTAAATTAAATTTTGCTTCGTGTATGTTTTGTTGCCGATTTGTCTATTATCCATCATCATTCATCATTTCAGTTAACAATAAATTCAAAAACATTACCTTGCAACAAGTACTTAATAATTTTTAACCTTAAAAATTTACGTAATTTTGATTAAAAATCAAAATATTATTTAATTTCTGTATTTGTTTTGAAAGTAATTCATATGTATAAGTTTTTATTTTTATTATTAACTTACGTATTTATTTATTAAAAAAAATTATTTATTTGATTATAAACACGACAATAACATGCGCATAGATGAATTAACACACTGAAAATGAAATGATAATTTAAAAAAAAATTTATCATTCGATTTTGTTATAAGATTGTAAGTGCTTTTTATTATTAAACTGTCCATATATTAAGTGAGAAATTTAATAAGTTTTAAAAATGTACAAAATATTTAATAGTTCTATTATTCGAAATAATAAATCGATGAACTCGAAATTGACGTAAGTCTTTCCTTTTCTAAAAACTATCTAGTTGTTTGCATGTTAACATGTTTAATTTACACGTGAATAAATCATTGATGTATGACGTATAAACGTGCACGCTTGTCTGAACTGTTTACAAGTTAAATTATTGGAAATGGGGTACGGCATAAATCGTGATGGGCTTTAAGAGGAATACAAACTAAAAAAGAGCCATATATAATAAAGATAATCGCTAATGCACAATAATGTAAATAACATTCATTGTATTTTTTCTATTTTTGGGCTCAGATAACTCAAAAAATAATTATCCAAATGTTATGAAATTTAGCATGCATAAATTAAACATGAAAACGGAGGGTGCGCCGAAGAGTTTTTGAGAAAAAACAATTCTAAATGTATGAAAATTTTGATGATCGCTCATTTTCATATTAAGATTTTCATAACATTTGGATAATTATTTTTTGAGATTAGCGATTGTCTTTATTATAGATGTCTCATTTGTACTAGTATTCCACTAAAAGTTACCAAGCAAAATCGTTAGAAAAAAAAATGAGCTCAATATTTTTCAGTAACGTTAAATCTCTATACCCCAAAAATTATTTAAAATATTTTTTCGAACTAATTTAATATTTTGTAGCGAATATTAATATGAAAATAATTATGAATAAAAAATTTTTTTCTTATGCTTAATTTAGACAACAAGTAAGTGCCTGTGCGTT
This sequence comes from Chrysopa pallens, assembly GCA_020423425.1. NCBI lineage: Eukaryota > Metazoa > Arthropoda > Insecta > Neuroptera > Chrysopidae > Chrysopa > Chrysopa pallens. Next base: position 102,024,695 of record CM035592.1, on the reverse strand, counting down.
GGCTAACTTTAATTATTTCGATTTTCAATTGAAATTATAGAATGTGAACTATCACAGTTCATGAGATACAGCGTGGTGACAGATGGATAGATAGGCAAATAGGCAGACAGCAGAGTCTTAGTAATGGAATCCCGTTTTACCCTTTGGGTACGCAACCGTAAAAACGGATGTCTGTCAATTTGAAGCTTGTGGGGACAATCAAACATTTTACAAACTCCGAAAGAGGAAACGACTCCCTTTTTAGAATTTTAGAGGAAAAGGAAAACTAACCATAATCATACAAATTTTAAGAAATATATTTAGCCTAATAGAATTCAAGAAAATTACAGGTGAAACGTCATAACTAGCTATGATGTCATAAATATGTAAACTACATGAAATAATATACGCTAGCGTGTGTGTAGACTGTTAAAAATTTTAGTTATATTGCTTTACCATTTGCACGTCCATTAGCACGCATATATCTATCTTTATCATTCATAATAATTCCATTATCTGACTAATGTGCGTTTACTTATTGGTTGTATGTATTTGAATTATACAGGGAATCTATAGCAGGGTCGAAGAGCTACACAATATCACAAAAGTCAGCGAATATAAAACCACTATTCAATAATTTACCACCATCAGTATCCAAAAAACTTCAAAGTACGTTTAGTATTAATAACAATAGTGTAACAATGGATTCATGTAGAAGAGATTGTTTGGGCCAAAAACCATTTGCAGATACAGTTTCACCAAGTACATTATCAGGAAGTGATTTTATAAATAATCCACGATTTCATAAGGTAAGTCAATAAAGCTTTAATTTTTGTTTATTCAGGTTATTATATGGAGTTTATAGAAATGTTATTCAATTGTTGAATATGTTTTGAAATGTCAAATAAAATTTGTACTTTGTAATGGAATGAGCTTGCAAAATTTTTAAATAATTAAAATATACGATTTCAATATGCATAATATTATTGTATTTTTAAATGAAATGTTAACAGAATTTAATTTCTATTTCCATATTTCCTCTCAAGGTAATTTATAATAACAATAAATAGTAGGTATATGTCATTGGGAATTTTATGACTTAAACTTTACTAAAATCTAAATTTTTTTTGAAAATTACTTATTGAATTTTTATATAAATCCCCATAAATAATAATAGCAGCACAAAGCTTCTTAGTAGTTTGTCTAACTTTTGAATCGATATCATTAATGTAATTAATTACCTAGGTAACGACTATTGTTATGTAAAAATTACGCTCACTTAATTTTGGAAAATTAATACACCTAGCTATTTCTAATTATACCGAAGTGTTTGTAAATTATTATTATTATTAATATTATTATTATTTTTTTTTTTTTTTTGCATAATCGACATTCCTAATGTGTGCAAATGAGTAATTACATTGTCAAAAACATTTAAAGGGTATCAGTGAATGAACTTGTGTAAACCGGCTAATCTTACTTAATTAATCATCATGCAATTGTAAATGATCAAAACATGACCCAGTAAAATCTTTGTAGATAGAATGACCTTTATGTAAAGGTGCGGTCATATTAAATAATTTTTCATTTGTCCTTACAAAGGTGAATATTTGAAAAAAAAAACTTTGAACTTGCATCATGTGTAAATATTACTGTGTTTTATTTAGATAGATTTTCATTTTATTGCTTTTGAGTATTAAAATATTAATTTCTGTGATAATGCTCCACTTTGTTAAAGAACACAATGGAATTAATGGAGTATTAAGCTATAATCAATTTATTTCTTGTATATTGAGACTTACTTATTTTTGGGCGTAAATTTAAAAAAAAAAAACTTTTTTTTTCTCCCCTGTACAATTAGAATTTAGAGTGTGTATCCAGTATTTTACTGTATTTGTTATAATATTATTTCAGTTAAATTCTTTGTAAGTTGGAAAAAATTGCTATTTTATTAGAAAAAAAGTTTTTGTTGATATCTATAGAAATATGGACTTAAAGGAACTCATAGAAATATTTAAAATTCCTGTTTTTGCTTCAAACAAATGCATTTATTTGAACTAAAAGTCTGTTTACAAAAAATGTAAAAAAACAACTAACAGTATTCAATGTTTAAATACTCAATATATAATTGAATGTTTGAATTGGTTATGTTTTTATATGTATAATTATTTAAAATTTACCTATGCTTAAAATTATGTGTACCTTAATTAACTGATTTGAGCTCAAATTATGGCAAATCTATACGATATGAAAAAAATTTGTAAAAAAAATAAATATGTTTTTTAGAGCTTGGTGCTATACATGAGACCCAATTGTAAAATTTTGTTCATTCACAAACTTTAGGTCACCTTTTAGGCTTAGAACAGCTTTTGAATGTATTAGGATGATGGATGGACCGACGGAAATTAATTATTTTTAATCGTTAAAAACAGGAGTAAATACTCTTGTGCATTTTGTATATTATACAATACAAGATTATGAATTATTTTATAAATGCAATTGTATTTATGGCCACTCAAAATATATGCCGGGTATAAAAAATGTAAATTATTTATTATGAGGTATATTATTAGCATAGGGTAACACGGATGAAGCCTCTATATACGGGATTCGTATCCTGACTTTTCCAAGCATGTTATTATGTGCAGAAATAATTCAAAATACTCTACTTGAAAACAGGCTTTTTATTCGCAAAAAAAAAAAAAAAAATATTACAAACAAATACAGCAGCTGCTTTTACAGAGAATAATAGACCCTCAAAGGTTCCTACAGGAAATGCTTATTATAAAAAGTGGTTTGTTTGTACTTGGTATATATTAAAATGACTACCGATTTTTTTTTTTTTATTATGCAAGTTAAAGACGTTTGACGTTTTTACTTTTGTATATAAGGTGTCTTCTCTTCTCAAACTCTGACTAAAAAATATTGTAAATATTCTAAATTTGTAATTCAAGCCCTAGTGGTCGAATAAACTAAAAAATATGTTATTCAATTAATTTCACCCAATTAGGTTGGAATACTCAAATTTTTATTAATATATTATTTCAAACAAATATTTTTCAAAAATTTAAACCTTTCCTAACTAAAATAGTTTAGTAGTTTGTCACGAAAACTAAAGTTTTTACTAAAAACGCACTTGTTCTAAGTACTTATAATCTGTAACTAAAAAAATTTTATTTATCCAAGTAAGATTTATTTTTTTCCAAAAACTCTCGAAAATTACGAAAATATCCGACTTCAAGATCAGTAGTTTTATTTAGCTATAAGAGACACAAGTGGCATATATAGCCTTGCGTCATTGTGACCCTATTTGAAACTTTTTGATCGCAACAAGCCATTTTTCCCTGTTCTTAGAACTCCATGCATTTGGCGATGCATGGCTACAAAATTGTTATTAAATTCCGCTCAATTTGAAACCGAATCCGGAACTTTTGACAAGAGAGCTCAGTACACTACCGCTGACCCATTTCGCTTCTTATTGATTACATTCAAAAGACAAATATCTCATTAGAAATGTATTTTAAACACAATGTGGTCATTATATATTCATTTCGTTTACCTGATTCTATGTATAATATCCGCTGTTATTTTCGAACGCTTTGTTTGATTACATGAAATTTAGTAGGCATGCTTATCACATTTATTTATATTGAATTATATGTATTTGTTAGGAAATATCGTTTTTCACCTCCCCTCCTTACGAAAAATCTTCAAAAATACCATTTTTATTCTAGAAAAATGCGGTTTTTGCAAATCTATGTGAAATGAAATGACATAATTTGGGGAAATAGGAAAAATTTATTTTTTTATGGCTTTAACCCTCTTTGACGATAATCTCTAAAAATAAATTCGAAGATTACAAGTTTTTATTGTAATAACAATTTTATTTCTATGCAAGCCAGGGAAATACGGCACTTTTCACAATCGATGTAAAATAAAATGACAATATCAGAGCAAATAGGTAAAATTTAATTTTCTTTTGACTCCACCGCCCATAATTTTTTTTTTTTTGTTCAATCAAGAAAATTGCGGTTTTTTGTGTGAAGTGAGGCCTATAGGTCACAGATCAATATTAAATAAAAGTGAATTTTGAAAATTAGCTTTTTAATTATTTACAAATATGATATGAAATTTTTAATAGGTAGCAAACGCATCATAGATAGACAGTAAATGTTAGAATGGTCTTATCGACTACTAAAAATTTATAGTGTGACACACTGTTTGAATAAGGTAAAAATAATTTCATTAAACAAATATGCATATAAAATAATCAAAAATAATAAATAAATTTGTATTAACAGTATTGAAGTTGTGATAGATAAGCAATAATAATTATTATGATTATGATAATATATTTATTGTTATTAAATATAATCTTTAGACTGTAAAAAATTTTTAAGTGACCTCAATATACCCAGTACCTACATTTATTTTATATAAAAATATTACCAATTAACCACCCTATTTTAAAACATAAATAAATAGAGCAAGATCTGGACGTACTTGAGTGTGCAAAAATTGAGCATCGCATTCTGTTTGTTTTAAGATTAGATCAAATATTAAGGATCCAGATTTTGTCGGTTCGGATTTTTCGATTAATTATAAGGTTTGATATCATTTTAAAGAGCATTATCAACAGCTGATAATTAAGCACACTCTTTTATGTAATTCTTTCAATTTTCTCGCACAAATAACTTAAAAAATAGTTATGAAAATGTAATGAAATTTGGCATACACAATAATGACATCATGAAAACGGTAGGTTAGCGAAAAGTTTTTATATAAAAATAAATCATGCCAATGTTTTTCGCAAATTTCATTTTTTTGCCCCAATTTCCTAGATTAAATTATCGTGTATGTTTATATATACGTATTTCGACATCGTGCAAACTGTCACCAAATTAGCAACTATTAACATACCCTCAGAGAATCATTACAACTAGCTAGTTCATACTGATGATGACTACTTTGTAGTCGAAATAGGTATTTATAAAAATACAAAATAATTTGATCTAGGAAATTGGGGCAAAAAATCCTAGAGTTCTCATTAATAATAATAATACAAAAAAAAAAAATTAAAAATAATAACTTTGCGAGTATTTAAAAAAAAAGTGTTAACATAAAAGTAGAAGCCGAATAGGTAAACTGTATTTTAACTTTTTCGATCTAAAATCGCTTATACCTCAAAACCAGATAATTTTCGAGTTTAGAAATGTATATTCTTAACACAATTTCATTGTCAGAATGTGATGCGCGTTTTTTGCACACTCAAGTACCTCTATGCATTGCTCTAAAATTAAAACGATATAATGTGAAAATATGAAGGTGATAAGTGATTTTTATTAATTATGTAAACAGAAAAAATGCATTGATTAAAAAATTTTATGTAAATAAAACATTATGTTAGAAAATATAGAACCGACTTGGAAAAAAATGTATTAACCACGGGGTTCCGTTTTGCCAAAGTTTTTTAGCGCTACTTTTCAAATCGAAAATACTCCATTAAGTACATTATTGCTTTTTATAAATGTAAAGTGAAAAATTTTTTAAAAGTAGTTTCTTAAGTTTTTCGAATTTAATAATATTTTTGTATTTAAACTGTATTAATTTTAATTGTATTAAGTACAAAAAAGAAGATTTTCACCCTTTGCATGAAAATATACAAATTTTTGCGGTAATTATAAATAAAAACAAAAAAAAGAAAGGTTTTTTATTTTGCATTTTTCTCGATAATTTTGAGGTAATGGGTAATAATTCCCAATAATAAAGTTTTAGATTCTTATATTATCTACAACTTTTACATTTAAAACTTAAGTTCTGTGTCTGTATCATTTACATAACGTAACAACCTTTTTTAGAAAAATATTTCATGTACAGATTTTTTTTTTCTTTACTACTTTATTATAGGTATGTATAAATATGGGGAATGGTGCGAATATATTTAAACCTTATGAATTAGCTGGTATTCAGGGCCTTACTGACGCAAAAGTACACAAATATAACACATCAGATATAATAGTAGTTAGTTTAACAGTTCGACCGACATCTCAGCTCACTGAATGTATGTACTCAAACAAACCTTACCTTTTTACCTATTATTTCATATGCTTATAATTAGGCATGTGTTTTGGCGAGCCTAGAGTATAGTTGATCATCAAATCTTTGTAAAAATTTAAGATTTTTTTATTTTTAACCTATTCATTTTTTAGTAATTTGTTTGTACATAATAATTTATTTGTTTTGTAAAATATTATATTTAATCAATCATACATTCAATTTGATTACATGTTTTGTTGTGCTTTTTTTAGAATTATTATTGAACTTGATCATAACCTCCATAATAAAATAATAGTTTTTATCACCTTAAGAACATAATATTGTTGATATATCCATAAAAAATAATTGTTGATATATCCATGAAAACAATAAATTTTTCTGACCGATTCCAAATCTGCTGATTGAATACATAGTCCATAAAATTACGCATTACTAAACACGTATAATAATTAAAAATTGCAATACTTATGTAACACATTTCAACATACTGGATGTGAGAGAAACAATGATTTTAGATATTGATTATTTTGAAAATTTGAATTTATGAAAAAATGCTGTAAACAAAAGTTTTTTGTTTTTAATAAATAAAATTTTTTTGATTTCTATCTGTTATGGTTTAGAAAATGTGTCATGGATCCATTGGACCCGACGATGTTGTCCTTTCACGAACTTAAACTCACTTTTTAGGTTTAAAATACGTTATCAAAATTTCAGCTCTTCTTCGTTTTTGAGTCACCTTGATAACAGACAAACATACAAAATTTTGTCCAATAATGATACTATGTGGTACAAACTTTAGTTTTACGTAAACTTACCAACTTTAAAGACTAAATTTAATATACCCTCATATATCAGTTAAAAAAATAAGCTGACTGTTCTATTTTAATTTTTATATTTTGGTGCTACTTAAAAAATGCCATGTCTAATTATATTCTTGAAGATGATTCAGTCAACTAGTAGTCAACGGCAAGCGAAAGTACAAATAACCAGAATTTATATTTCACATGTGATATAATTTTTTTCAACTATTATTTAATAATCAGAAAAAAGAGCAAGGAATCCAGTTTATGTTTAAAAAAAAAACATATATCAGCATTATAGTCTATGAGCTCGTTGGAAATTTCAGTAACGATCTGTCTGCAAGGCTGTAATTATTTTCCGTGTTAATCATAGAATCCTAAGTACAGATAGCACGTTCTGATAGGACGTACACGTTCCTGCACGTCATCAGCTTTTATACATTTGAAAGGAGGTGAGAGTTGAGTTCTTCATTAAAGACGTTTTTTGCCTTTTTTGGCTACTTTTAAAAATAACGGAGTCAGAACGTCTAAAAATATTTACACATACACACGTAGAATTACTTGTAGGCGATTCCCGTTGCAGCGGTCTAAATTAGACCATTCTCACTCAAAAGTAAATCTCACTGCCTTTAAAACTAGAGAGGATGTGTGTATATATGGTAGTATGTGTAACTTAAGCCTCACCTCTTAAATATATGTGTGTCATAGAGTGTGTAATGTTTTTTTTTTATTGATTTAATGTATTTTTTATGCATAATTTTAAAAAATATTAGTGTTTTCCAGTCCTTCTCTACATAAATTATAAGTGTGCCAAATTGCATACGCCTCCGTTCACCCAATTTTCGTAAAAAGGGGTGCAAAGTATTTGTTTCGCGTATTAATATATAGATATATAGATATGAAACATTTTTTTTTTTCGACTTTTACCCTTTTGACCCAACACAACTTTCACCCCTTTAAAATATATGAAATCCAATGACGTGAAGGGCTGATTCCTATCAGAAATTTGTTTCTGTCCTTCGCATACTATGATTAATCACTGAAAAAAATTACTGTCTTACAGAAAGTCCGTTACTCAAAGTGGCCACGAGCTCTTAGTCTAATGCACATTCACTATCACCTATGTGTTTTATTCAATGAAACATTGATCATTGATTTTAAAAAGTAGAATATTAGGTTATTGAAAAAAGAATGTTTAATTAATATCAAAACTACCTAGCCTAGCCTGCCTTCTTATAATTATTATACGGAAATTATAATATTCGTTATCCAATTACGATCTAATTATTTTTCCAATTAGGTAATTTTATTTTTTTAAAGATATAGAAATATTTTTTATATTTGAGCAGAACTTAGAGGTAATTGCGTGTGAAAAACTAGAGCATCATATTATCAATGGATTTGTGTTAAGAATAGCTTAAATAGTATGGATTCAGATGTGAGACCAATTTTTATAGTGTCCCCTTTCCTGTTTAGATGGACTGAAAGATTTGGACCTCTTTTAACGATTATATTTTATAAATTTGGCAAAAATAAACATGACCTTTTGAAATTTCGTTTTCTTGCTATAAAAACGACCGAGTTTCAAAACAGTAAAGTTTTAAAAATTTTCGTAGTGGGAAACAGTTGTTACACTAACCAAAATTAGGCTATTTTTCAAATTTTCAGGCGGGAATTTATAAATAATAATAATGATATGCTTATGGGCATCGAAATTATTATTTTTAAATTTAATAGACAGTAGTAGAGAGTTTATTTATTAAAGAAGTAGAATACTTTTTATTTATTTTTTCTATGAAACTTGTAAAAGACAATCGTGATTATTTTGGAAATCAATTGACTCACCAATGAGAAGATTGACTGGAATCGAATTATCTAACTGTAAAAAATACCATATAGATGAAAAAATTGATTTTTAATCATTAATAAGTACAGAATAAAATAAAAACCAATTTTTCGACTGTTATTTTTTTAGTTAATATTCATATTTAACACAAAACATTCGGATTTTTTTTTCGGTGAAGTGAATCATCTAATATCAAACGACTGCTATCATTTGAATTCTTCAGTTTAAGTCTTCAAACCTAATAATTAATTTGTGCAGCTTATATTAAGAATTTTTGTTACCACTAAATATATGATTTATGCAATGAAACAGAATTTAATATGTAACTAAAAGCTTCTGAGACAGAGGTACATCAAATAAAATAATAGACAAGAAAATTTGATTTCCACGATAAATAGTTGTTTACTCCTTCCTTACCTTTCTGCAAAAATAATTTCTTAGAATATTAAATAAATAAATTATCCGTGTAAATACCAATGTAAGTAGTACCTATCTATTTATGAAAAAAAATCTTAATTAATAAAAATCTAAATAATCATTTTGAACAAAATTTAATAACAGGAAAATAATTACAATAAAACAAATACTACTAGAGGATATTGAAACAGTAATTGTTGAAAACCCAATTATCATTATCTTTTTTTATCTGCATTTTCAAATATTTTTTAATTTTTTAAATTACATTTTATTAACCATGACTTACAAAATATTGTTTTATTATTTACTCTTTTATAAGTAGGTAGGTAAGTCATTGAAAGAATTAGGTTTTTAATTCCGTCAGTAAAAATTAATGAGCGTATTCAGTTCATTTTTAAAAATACGATTTTATTATTTCATAACAAATATTCAGTTATTATTTTTGTTTTTAATCGAGCATTTTATTAAATTTATTAATAAAGAGCTTAACAAATTAATTAGAAAAAATTGTATTATGCATAATATCTTCAAACTTCTTGTTTGACTTCATTAGGCCTAACTTGATATCATTTTCCACTGTGATTTTTTTGTTACGGGTTCGTTTTTTATCCCCTAACTTTTCCAAAACACGTCATTTCGACGACATAAAAAATTTATAGTTATTAATTTATAGATTTTTTCTATTTTTAAAATTGAAAAGCTTGAAAATTGGAAGAAAACATTAACATATATTATCTGACCATTACGAATGTGGGATAATTTTTTCTATTTCATTTCAAATCGATTGCTAAAAACTACATCCTTCTATTTTTGACATTTCCCCAAAATCGGGAATGCTATAAAAAATTAAAAAAATGTTTTCCTATTTCATTCCATATTGATTTCAAAAAACCGTATCTATCTAATATGTTAAAATTTGATATTTTTTGGAAATTTTACCCAAAATGAGGAATACAATAACATATAAAAGTTATCCTATTCAATTCAGGTTGATTACAAAAACTACATTTTCTTATTATTTTCTTATCGTTAATAAATTAATTATAACGTTTCTGTTGTCTTTTTTGTATATCAAAAGCCGCAAAAAAAAAATTAATATGCATCACTCTTTAATTTGTAGTAGCAACTAAACACAGGCATTTGTCCGACAAATTTTGTCGGAAAGCAAAATGGTGTACTACGAAAGTCTGTTCAACACTAACAACTTTTTTCGTGTTTTTGAAGAATGATGCTGACCGCCAATACCTCTATTTCCCCTATTGATTTCAACATAAAACAAAGAAAGAAAAGTTAAGCTTCCCATAAATTTACAAATTTTCTTTTAATTTTTCTACTTCGATTACAATAACCATCAAGTACATTATTTGTTTTAAATTGAATCTCATTTGTCCATCAAAATTACTTATAATCATAATTAAAATTAGATTTATTAGTATACTTGTTTTTTTTAAATAATTAGAATTAAATTTAAATGAATCATTCATTCAATTCGTTAGAGTAGGTATAAGTTACATCATAGAAACACATAAAAACTACGCTACAATATCAATTTTTTAAGGTTAATTGTTGTAATATACTTGTTTATGAAAGTATATACAAAAATAATAAAAATACATAACAAAAATAATGATTTTGTAAATAGGTAAATGAAAGTAAAAGCAATTTATAATAAAATAATAAAAATGAAAGTTATTACAAACTAAAAAAAAAAAAAATTAAAAGATTTGTTTCAGTTGAATTAGAAGCATAAAAATTAAATTAATAAATTAAAAAATAATTTATAAAAAAAAAAAAAAAAAAATAAATTATTTTTTAACAACCTTTACATTATTTTCTCATAATATGTAATTTGTTTGTTTTCTTGATAAAACAACATCAATCACACACAATTTTAATGTTATTTCATGTTAACAATAAACAATAATTTAAAGGTGTAATGTTAGTTCCGGTTTGGTAACATATATCTAACATTATTCGTTCAAGGAGTTTTTGGTAAGGCGACCAATGATGATCTCTGACTAAATGTTTAACTCGTTAATTTTTGTTGAATTATTCAATGCCACGGTGCCAGTTTTTATATCGTTTAAAAATCAAAATGAAAACTAAACCTAATTTTGTAGATAAGCTATCTCTATAAAAAATTTAAATAATGGACTTAAACTGAAAGAAAATATACGCAATTAGGAGTATACAGTTAGAATTAGTAGTGATACACATAATGCGACATACGGATTCCGAACGTTCCTAACGAGCAACGTGCAAAATGGCCCAATTGGCTTGATTTACGAGAAGGGAATATTGCGGGACGATTGGAAAAACGAGTCACGGGAGTTTTGGATAAATTTATGGATAGTAGAATGTTCAGTTTCTCGATAAAGAGGTTCAGATGGAAATCTGTGTGATTTTCTCAAAATCGTCCGAAGTAGACAAAATTATTGCATTTTACCATGTAGAAAACACTAGTAATCCATTTTGAAGAAATAAAGTAGTGGTCAAGAATTTGTATTAAATTTGTCAACGATATTATACACACTCCATCTTTCAATTTTCACGCTCAAATAACTTCAAAAACAATCATCGAAATGTTATGGAATTTGGTATGCACAATAAAACAATGAAAGCGGAAGCTTGTCGAAGAGTTTTTCACGAAAAAAACATATCTAAATATAAAATCAAATTTTTTTTCGTCAAGCTCGCCGTTTTCATGTCAGTATTGTACATAAAAATTTCATACCATTTGGATAATTATTTTTTGAGTTATTTGAGTTATTAATCTATATTGTGATTATTACAGTGGAGTGTGCTTGTTACGGAGTTAACAATCCCTCTTAAGCAAAATGTAAATATTATTTTGAAGAAATTATTTCAATGTCATATCATTAATAAAAAATTTTATTATATAGAAGTAAAAAATATTTTGAAAATGTACCTATACGTACCTAGTCCGCTAACGTTAGGACACCACATTCCAAACATCCATTTTAATTTGACATTCTTTAATATAAAAACAATGTACTGTTTATTTTGTAACGTGAATCATGAAATTATCTTTGTACTTTGAAACACATCAGATGTGTATTTTATCTTCAGGTAAGACATTCCAAGTCTGAAATTACATCGTAAGGTTCAAAGTCAATAAAAAGGCATGATTAAATAATATAATATAATTTGTTCAATATTTCTACAATTAATAAATAAATAATATTTTTAATTAATTATAATAATAATAATAATAAATATTTATAATTATAAATCAAATTTAATCACCTGAAGTAGTAGTTCACATTTATCAGTCAATTAATTGGATAAAAAATAAATTAGGTAAACATTTTTAAATTTTACAATTATCTATTATTATTCAAACAAAATGACTAAATTAGATGACTAAATTATTATATGCTCGTGGCTTTGTATCACGTTAAAAATTGCATCAGCAAAATAAAACAGGTGTTAATTCAATATTGATATTATTGTTTGAGAAATTAGTCGTCACTATGGGTGTGTATAGATTGAGTCAGATAAGCTCAGTTTTACTTAGATAGTAATATATGGTGTGTTTTAGGTCAATGCCTATGAAAACATAGCATTCAAAAAAAATTGCAAAACTAAAATCTTTGTATATAAAAATCCCGTGTGACGATGTTTTCCGTGCTAATCTCCGAAACCACTCAACCGATTTCAATTAAATTTTGTAAATGTGTATTGTGTGGTCTAACTTAAGTTATGGGAAATTTTTTATCGCAATAAGTGACCCACCATATTCTTATTTCAAATTAAGGATTTTTTTATAGATCGGTCGGAATTCATTTATTAGTACCATAAGATTTTAGTAGATGGCAGCGTGAGAAAATACATAAAACTTTTTATTTTAAACTTCAATTCGTTTTTGTTTCTCTTCTTCTTTCAGAATGCCAAAAACTAATTTAATAAAATGAATAACAAATATGATCTATCTTTATCAAACTTTTTGTGGGTATTTAGAAACAAGATTTAAAAAGAACAGGTCTTTTGACAGTTCTATGAGATTTTAATAGACGGCAGTGTGAGTTAATCGACATTTGTATTAATAATCATATCTTAAAATATTATAATTGTTTAACAATCAACCGTTACACATAGGTGGAATTTAACCAAAAATCGCCGAATATTGCATGAAGTGTGTTTACGCTTGTATATTGCTTTACTATGTCTTTAGCGATTCAATAGACGCAGCCAAAATTAGTTTTATGTGAAAGATATTGAAAAGTTCTTTATAAATATGTGTAAACAACGGATTGAGTGCGATTGTGTATAAACTTTTTCGCTATGAGAAAAAAAATTAAATGATAAAGTAAAGCCTTGTGCTTAAAATAACATATCTTTACAATCGTAAGTAATGTAAATGTTTTAGTTCTTTAGTGCTAATAAATATATTAATATGAAGGTATGGAATTCATAATGGTTAAATCCTTATATTTGTTAAATAAAATATTATAATGTTATTTAACGCAATATTCAAAATTGCTTCATAATTAATCACTGGTTAAATCAAACGTGTGGGTAATTAAATATAAAGTGGCAAACTTTGGACAGGTGGCGCCATATATCTTGTTAATAATTAAGGTTACTATTTCTTAATCAGAGTAACTTCATTTTTATCAATATTGGCCATAAATTACGTGAATACCTCTGTGCGTTGTATCTTTAATAAAATTTAATTTTTAGGTGTTATCAATTAAGAACGTTTATATTATTTTATTACTTTTTACACTTATATAAGATAAATGAAATAAAAATTAAAAATTGTATGTTTTTATTTTATTAATTATTATTAATTTAATTGCGTTGATTGTATAAAAAGCTTGTATTGGTAAAATGTCTCAGTGTTTGCAACGAGAAATAGTTAAGGATGTTGACTGATTTGTTTACTGACTACTGCAAACTCAATACATCAATATAATAGAATGCTATTTCTACAGTTAATATCATGAAGACGCAAGAAACCTAATGAATATTATGTATAAATGTAAAATCAACTCTCTCAAAAGACTCTATCATTAAGGATAGACATTTACAAGAGTTATCCTAATGTTTATCGAAGCCATATGGCTCTTGGAGCACTTCTGATGACAAGCAGATAAACTTTTCTGTGACTCTTGAACCAAAGCGTAATATTGGCGTATACCAATGGTCACCGTCAACTTCTAACATTTTACGTTCAATAAAAATTCATTACTCATGATTATTTTTTGACAGAGGTAAATTTTACTTTGGGAAAGATGAGATCGTTTTATTCGGACATAAAACAGAGCTTTAGTCGTAGACGTTTATTTATCACCCTTTTCATTTGTTATAAAACCCGATGAATAACTTAACGTCACAATAAAATATTATAATAATCATAATAATAATAAAAGGTTTATACTCTCCATGATAAGATAAGCACTGCCTAATTGACATAATTATTTGATGATTCTTTCATATTTTTTCATAAATTTTTATTTTGGAAAGCACGGAATTTAATTTAAATCAGTCTAGAGGATTTCGAAAATAGCTAACGGGGACAAGGTCTGTTGTTAGGGATCTCACACACTTTAGTTTCAGAATGTATGTACCTCTAGTCTACTTGATAATATCTTAGGCGTAATAAGCATACGCTATGTTTTATTCTGTTACACCGGGCACGAAAAGTTTATTATACGTACCTTCACTCTGAAGCTAAAATGTGTGAGATGAATTTTTATGCATAAATTTGGATATCAACTTTTGTATTTTTTTTTTTTAATTAGTAGTCATTCAAACTTAAATTACAGTATCACCTCCCATTTTTTACTGATCAAAACAGAGAGAATTTCAAGAAAAAAGTTCTCCATATAGTTATTTTTTTATAAACCGGTAACTTTTGAATTTTTTTTACGAATAAACTAAACATTTAAAAAAAAATAGTGTCAGAAACAAAAATAAATAATTAATTAATGTAATAAATAATTAAATAGTATGTAATAAATATACAAAAATGATAAAAAAAGCAAGTTTCTGATATTCTTTTTTTTTTTCATAAAATATTTGGTTTTAGAATTATGGTCTAAAAAATGTTATGGTTCAGAAAAATTTGCATTTTCACATACAAATAACTATGAAAGTATCGTCTTCTCGAAACAACTGTTGTTTTTGCTGGAAATATATCCTTCTATCCATTCATATAGTTGTTATGAACGATATAATTTCACACTGGATGAGGTGACATACATCCCTAGATCGAAAGCACATATTGGCGCATTATGACTTACATTTTAAATTATTTTAGTTTAGACGAAGTTTTCATGTAAATTGGTTTTTCCGTCAAATTTGGGAAATGAAAGTATTAAATGACTTTACTTTATTTGTTTGTACAATAGAGCTCAATGATATATCTCTAATAGGTATTTCAAACCTTACAATTCTAAATGTTTTTTATCCTTCTAAAAACAACCCTACACCCCTCATCGCTTGGCTCGAGAACTGATGACTGCTTTTCTGTCTGTTCGTTATCACGAATTTCACCCAAAAAATAAAAGTATAGTTTTCTATACCTAAATAGTAAATTGCATGTGTTTAAATGAGAGCTACACCTGACTCTCACTTGCCGAAGAGTTTTTTACCAAAAAAAGTTCTAAAATAAAATTCCAATTGTATTTTATATTTAAATATGTTTTTCCGGGAAAAACTCTTCGATACGCCTTCCATTTTCATGTCATTATTGTGCATACCAAATTTTATAATATTATTTTGTGCGAGAAAATCGAAAGAATTGCAATGGATACTACATTAAAGAGTGTACTTATTACATAGTTATCAATCCGCCTTAAGAATATATTTATATATATATATATATATATATATATATATATATATATATATATATATATATATATATATATATATATATATATATATATATATATATATATATATATATATATATATATATATATATATATATATATATTTGTCTGTACTAACTACTATTTTACCTAGTAGACTAACAGTACAAATTCCAATATGAAAATTAACAATATTTTTATTTATATATTTTTTTTAACAATTCATTATTTGTATTTATTAAACGACAACAAAAAACAATCCTAGGTACATAGGAAAAATACATAGGTACAATAGGAATAAATGAACATTGGTATATTTTTATCTAAAAAATAATGTGGTATGACTATAATTATGCATAAACGAATCAAATTTTAGATTATTATTTAAACAGCTGATATAATTGTTATTTGATTGAAGTGATTATTAAGCAAATTATAATATTAACAATAAGCACTTTGAACTTAGGTACTAAATTCTCGAAGTGTTTTAATTTTATAGACTAACTAGCTGGCCCGGCAAACGTCGTTTTGCCATATATTTCTTATCAACATCAACATTTTCTTAGTATATCAACATATTCTCAACACTCTATTTCTAAATAATGAAAAGCTGAGGCAAATCAGAATAAATAATGATATTAATTTATATTTTAAAGCAGACCCGCCCGGTTCATTGATCATTGGTTGCTGTGTCAATTTTCCCATTTTATGAAATGATATTACATCGATTACATACGAATGCAATTCTACCCTTAGGGGTAGAATTTTTATTCTTATCGAAATCCCGGTATTTAGTGTGCACCCGGTACATTATATGCACCCGATATTTACCTGGTATTTGGTGGGGTACATCCGGTACCGCGTTCACCCGATAATTTGTTCTGTGGTACTCATACACTTGATGAAAGATATATGGAACTCCTGAACCACGAATGATTCCGGTAATACTTGAACAATGTGATATGCACACTTTATACAGTTGACAGTTCAACAAACTGGTAGTGGGAAGAGATAAAGAAGTTTTATTTTGAATTTCAAATTTAGATTTTGGTTTCTATGGAAATGATGCTAATAGGATTTTTAACATGTGAGAAAAAAAAAGACAACAAATGAACATTTTGTATTCGAAAATTAAATTGTCGTTTATAGTATTTTTCATTACTTATTATTTATGTTTCTGACCGTTTAAATCTTCCCTGAACTTCCACAAATATTTCAAGATCAAAATTTGCAAAATCGGTCCAGCCATTCTCGAGTTTTAGCGAGACTAACGAACAGCAATTGATTTTCATATATATAGATTAGATTATTCGTGGTGCCGTGCATCAAATTCTTTCCAAACGTTGCTATGGTTACGAAATAATACTTTACCAATTAAGTAAATAAAGATGTTTGTGGATCGTACATTATTTTAGAATCGGAAATATTGGTTATATTGTCATTATTTTAGAGTCAATAGCTAAAAAATGGAGGGAGAGTTATTTTGATACCAAAAATAGATTACAAAGTTTGCCTTCTTGAACAGGTTGATTTTTGATGTATGTCGTCATTACCACCTTTTGTTATTTTACATAAATTTTCTATTTGATTAAATAAACATAAAATTATACTAAAAAAGATTAAATGATAAAAAATATATTAACCCATATTAAAATAATTTTTTCAAAATTATTTACAGGAAAAAAAGTGATATTTTATTTTTTGTTGGTATTTTGAAAATATTTTCATTGTAATATATATTAAAATGTATGTATCCATGATAACTTATGTATATCATTTCATAAGCTTCTTGAAATAAATTGTAATCTGAGTACAATGTCAAACTCGAATTTTAAAGCTCAATAAATCGCTAAATTTTCATAATATTAAAATTTACTTTTGTTTGTTCATTGTAAATTATTTATTACTATACTTAATTTAAAAAAATAGGAAATTTCTTAATATAAATTTTTGTATAATTTTAATTGAACGTTCTATAATACATTATAAATTTTAGCTACTCCTGTAGCGCTTCGATGTATTATATTTTTATTTCCATGTATGCATAATACGAGTGCAATATAGTAAAAACTAGTAATGAGTTCGTAGACTTGTTACATTCTGCTCACTATATCAGGACATAAACACTAATAAAATCGCTTCAAAAGTCGGAAATACATCCAGAAAGGAATGAGAAAAGAAATTTTATCACGAGAGAAAATCTTTAAAGATTGAGAATTATATTCACAACTTACTTTTATCTTTTTAATCTTTAAAGATTGTGAATTATATTCACAACTTACTTGCGTTTATCATTTAGGTATCTGAAATAGATTTTAAATTTACGCTTGTAAATGAATCTACATCAGTGGAATTTGTATAGGAGTTTCATACTTTCATAAAATTTCAACGCCATAGTAGCGAAATATAAACTACTCATAATATACTCGGATGATTATTTTTCGTATAATATAAAAATGTGATTATTTATTGTAATTATATTAAACAATATACACTATTATGAAACGCTTCATCTATTATAAGTTGTATGCCTATGGTGTTCGATAATTCTAAATAGTTCTTAATTATACCGGTAGAGTCTTCTTTAAGTTCTATACTTTGCTATATCTACTTTATATTTATATAATAACCAGAGATGTGCCAGATATTCGTATTCGCGGATATCCGCGAGAAAAAATAAATTCGTATCCATTTCTTTTTCAACGTATCCTTTGCATTAGTAAGATTCATAAAATATATTAATTTATAAGTTAAAATAGTTTTTACTTCTTAAAAATTACATATTTGACAAAAATATAATATTTCAATCCTTGTATAATTTATTGTAATTGTATTACAATATTATTATTTATTATAATTTATTGTAATCCTTGTATTGTAATTGTAGTGAGCAAGTGATAATTCTTATAGCTGACTACCTTATCATAAGGTACTAATTAGTAATTACACTATCTAAATTCAAATTCAAATTTATTATTCTTCTTCATTATTTTTAATCAAATAATACTGCTAAGTGATATCACAAATCACAATCACATTTCAATCAATAAACAATCACAGTTTAAGAAAATTTCAAAAAAATTATACCTATTGATTGAGCTAGAAAGTTAAGATCCATATCCGTTCCCGCGGATCACATAAACTGATTATCCGTATACGTAAGCGCCGATCTCCATTTTAACCATCCGGCACATTCCTCATAATAACATGCCTAAATTTTCCCTTAATGCATGGGCCAATTTTAAAATTTTTTTTCAATATATGCTAATCTGAATCCTTTTTGTTACAGGGTTTAGCTCATAGTTTGAAAGAACGGCAGATCTTGGGTATCCATGGATTATTACCTCCAGCTGTTCGAACAGTCGAAGACCAATTGAAACATTGTGATCTCGAATTTGAACGTTATAAAGAAGATATTAATAAATATGTATATTTATTTGGATTAATGGTAAGTACATTTTATTCGAAAATGGAAATAATATCAATGTGCTTTTTTCTTACTTGTTTTCGTTATTAGAAAAAAATTAATTAATTACAAAATATTTAATTTTATACTAAAAGGTTAAAAGGTCTCCTTTTTTCATTTAACAAATTCAATATATTAGATATTTACACTGAATTCAAATTTTATGGAAAATTAATTTACATAAACGTAGTTACCACGTAAAAAATTGGAATTTAAAAAATTAACTTTCCACAAATAAATTTAAAACCTATACATACCTACGTAAACTGAAAAAAAAAATTAATAGAAAATATTCACCGAAAATAAGACATCTATAAGACACTATTTTGAATAAAATACGTCACTACAATAATTCATTATGTTACAACAATTTTATATATGACCTTGAAAGAGAATTGCTTGTCAGAAGTGGCACTAACTTCACCACAGGTGAACTTCTTCACCTGTGGTTTCTTCAATTTTTTTACTATCTTTTAATAAAATACGGTGATAGACATTTTATCTATATAAGTTCAAATGTCATTTCCACTTTTATAAAACTAATATAATGTTTTAATGTAACAACAGTTGTTAAAAATATTAAAGTTGTAGAATTTGATAATTGCTCACCAAAATGAAAACAATTCACATGTGTGAATCACTAAATAACAAATCACTAAACAATCACTAAATAATCTAATGAATTTAAAATTATACTCATTTGGATTGATCACAAATTTATAATTTGTAATTTTAATAAGACTTTTAAACAAAAAAGACATAATCAGATATTTGAATGAAATTTTCTCAACAAAATTATAAAATCGTAATGTTTATCCATCTGTCAATTTGAAATCTGTGAACGCAATCGAAAATTGTACATACTCTGATCAAGAAAAGACCTTACTTTTATGAATTTTATAAGAGAAAAAAAATTTGTTACACTTATCATTATGTAACATGTATATTTGTTGCTTCATCCCTAAAAAACCCACTGGTCCCACGGAATATTAAGATTATGACTTTGCGCATGCCAAATCTCGATATATTTTAATAATTTTGTATTTGTTCGCGAAAATAGTATCGTAATATAAATATCTCGATGTATCATGCATTTAAAAATACATTTGAGTGAATTCGATTCAACCTCATGCTACTAAATACCTTACAAAATTGGACCATAATGACTTAGTGGGTATGTATTTTTTATAGATGTAAAGTTTTCTATTTCTTAATTGATATATGCACTGCGAATGCCTAAAATTTGTAATAAAATATTCATTCATTTAAAATAACAATTGTAACAACATTGTATGATTGTGAACTATCCTTACATGATTATACGATACGGTATTTATTACATTATCTGTCGTAACATCTACATTGATTCATTAAAAATAATTGAGAGAGATTCACCACAAATGGCTAAACAACTGTTTAATCAACTGGATATTTGTCTCGTCCTTGACAATCTTGAATTGTTTTATACTACAACATATATAGAGCTTATGATATAAAAAATGCCCTTAAGATTTTACAAATATTTTGAATATATTAATTTTATTTACAAATATTTCACATTATCCAAGGCACCATATTCTTTATGCTATTCTGCGTCACAAAAAAAAAGGAACAAAGGATGAATTTTTTAATTCTTAAAATTTTAATACATATAACAAAAGACATAATTGAAGAAATAGTCTAATAGCTCGTGTACGATTTAAGAAATGGTCGTTTTGTAAGGCTGTAATTTTTTAAGTGGTGAATCATAGTATGAGAAGTACGGAAGCCATGTTCTGACAGGAATCAGCTCTATATGTCATAAGCTTTTATACATTTGGAAGGGGTGGTCGGTTAAGCAGGATCAAAATGGTAAGAGCTAGAAAAAAAAAGTTTCAAATAAAATTATAGAGCATAAAATTTTACATAAAAAAGGTTGTCTATAATTATTAAAAATAACGGGATCAGAGCATCTTAGAAATTTTTACACATTCACATAGAACTTACATATATATAAAATGTATGTATGTGAAATGTATACATGTGTGAAAACTTCTAGGCACTCTCACTCAGTTATTATTAATAATACCCATAAAAGACAAAGAACTTTTTATTTAAAATGTACTCTACAATTTTTAGTTGAAACTAACTCTTATCTTTTTGACCCTAGGGTCAACTCAACTTTCTCTCTTTTTCAAATGTATAAAAGCTGCACGGATTAATTCCTATGAGATCGTTTTCAGCCTTACCGAAAAACCGTAACTCAAATCGCTTATGAGCTCTTAAGACTATTATGAACATAACAATTTTTAAAAAAATTTTCACAGAATTTGGATAATTTACAATGATAAAATTAGTTTGCCTTTGGTTCTACTTCTCGGGAACCAGTATTAGATCAGTAATAATAATATAAATCTTTGCTGCATCTAATTGTAAATAAAAAATTTTTCATATAATTTTTGAGAAATACCATAAAAGCATACTAATCACCAAATTTTTATAAAGCTTGTAAAATTATGAAAAAATTTATTGCCTAAGATTTTCTACGTTTTTTTGAATAAATCTATGAATTCGTGGGAATTTTTTGTTCTGATAAAGTCAATTTGAATTTTGAACAACAAGAAATCTAAAAAATAGTAACCAAATCTTTCGAGTGATCTTTCAAAATATCAATTTCAATTTTATCGACTTTTTCCCTGAGAAAGAACTCCTATTATCCCATTTTAAGAAAAAAATTTTGTAGAAAATTATTTGCCAAAAAGGATTTCTTCTATATGGACGCCAAGGGAAAGGAAACGTTTGGTTATTTTTCATACATTACCGTCAAATGGTCAACTTTTTATCTAGAGAATTTTTTTTACAATTACTATTTTTACCAATAAAGCAATTTAACCTATATACGAATATATACATACTCCTGATAAAAAAGTCCTATTCAATTCTCCTATGGGAATTAAATAGGAATGAATAGGACTTCTTTTATCAAGGCCCTTTAATCGGTAAGATGTCTTTTATTACGGTGGCCTCGTCGCCTATTTTTGTTTTAAAGTCTGTTTTTACTTATCTAAATTTACTTCAATTTATTACCTGATATGATTTCCAAAAAGCTAAAAACATTTAAAACAAACCTACATCACAAGACACGATCAGTAAAATTAGATCAGTAAAGTAGCTTGAAAAATTTGTTTAGATACTCATAGTTATTTAACATTTAATAACTTATTTTACTTCTCTTTTAGCAACGAAATGAACAATTATTTTTCACATATGTAATGCGAAATGTAAGAAAATGTATGCCAATTTTATATACACCAACCGTTGGCTTAGCTTGTCAAAAATTCAGCGAATTGTTCTACAAGCCTCGTGGACTTTTTATCACGATTCACGATAAAGGACATGTATATGAAGTACTTCGTAATTGGTATGTTTTAATTGCAATTGTGATAGTTGTTTGAGAATTATGTCAACTAATAAAACATTTCCTCGCAGGCCCGAATCAGATGTACGAGCAATTTGTGTAACAGACGGAGAACGTATTCTAGGATTGGGTGATCTTGGTGCAAATGGTATGGGTATTCCTATTGGTAAATTGTGTTTGTACACAGCGTTAGCTGGTGTCAAACCACATCAATGTTTACCAATTACATTAGATGTAGGAACTAATACCGAAAGTAATTTAAATAATCCATTATATATTGGTTTAAAACAAAAACGAACTCGAGGTCCTGAATACGATGAGTTTATTGATGAATTCATGCAAGCTGTTATTAAACGATTTGGGCGAACTTGCTTAATTCAGGTAACACATCTCTTGCATTCATTTTGTATATAGAAAGCCTTAGTATAGTGTTAAATAGTCTATATAATTCAATGAATAAAGGTAAAAAAAGTGGGTTGCTTTGCAAACGGTTCGGTAGTTCTAAATTTTTGATATATTATTGTAATGGTTAGAAAATGTTTCAAATTAAAAATTTATATTTTCGCTTATATCTTCGTTTTGGCGTATTTTAGCTAAAAAAAACTTGTTCCTGTCAATGTTGTAAAAAACTAAATTTCATATAATTATCATTTAAAATTTTTAAATTTTTATACTGTTTTGAAAATGGTCATATAGACCGAAACATATGTCAACAATTAATTAATAAAATATAAATAAAAAAGAAATTGGTGAAACAAAATAAAAAAAAAAAAAACCCAAAATAGTTTATATTTTTTTATAAATAATGTTTCACAAAGGAAATCTCCAAACCATTCAAATTTTAAATTTTGTTTCTAGGACTGATAGTTACGGAGATATGCATATCCAAAAAATCGCGAAACAAAAATCTAAAGAAAAGCCATTTTTTATATTTTTTCATTATGGCGGGATGAAATTGTACATTTTTTATTTTAAGAACTTACTAACCATCCTGGACAACATATCAAAAATTAGAACTATCGAACCTTTTGTAACTACCCTATCTTTGTCTTGCCGTTGTTTTAACTTTTATGTCTCCCTATGTGGCGTATTAGTCCCTCATTATTGGACTAATAGGCCACGAGCGCCAGCCTCGTTTTGGATCAAATAAGATTATAGTTTCCTTTAATCCAATAAGACAATTAGATTTATTTAGGTCAGCTTTAACCAACAAGAAAATATTTAGAGGCTGAAATATACTACAATGCGCACTTGTCCGTCCTACAGTGAAAACACATTTAAAATTAATGATTTCACTTTTTTGAATTTCAGTTTGAAGACTTTGGAAACGCAAATGCTTTTCGTTTATTAGATAAATACCGTGATAATTATTGTACATTCAATGATGATATTCAAGGCACAGCATCAGTAGCTATTGCCGGTTTAATCGCATCATTACGAATTACAAAGAATAAATTATCAGATAATATTATCCTATTCCAAGGAGCTGGTGAAGCCGCTCTAGGTATTGCTGAACTTTCTGTAATGTATATGGTACAAGAAGGGTTACCTATGGAGGAAGCCAGAAAACGAATTTGGATGGTTGATTCAAAAGGTTTAATTGTAAAAGATCGACCCGAAGGTGGTATTTCAGAACATAAAGCTAAATTCGCACATCCACATGCATCAATTCCAAAATTAGAAGATTGTGTACGTGAACTTAAACCCACAATTCTTATTGGGGCTTCGGCAATTGGTGGAGCATTCACTCCTACAATTCTTCAACAAATGGCTAAAAATGCTGACAGGCCAGTCATTTGTGCTTTAAGTAATCCTACAAGTAAAGCCGAATGTACAGCTGAAGATGCTTATACTAACACAAATGTAAGTACTATTTATACAAATTTATAATTATAATTTATTTATACTTTAGCTTTCGTTTAGATATTATATCAGTTTTAACTAGTAAGAGTTGACACTTATTACAGTGAGGCATCCTTTGCCATACAATAATTTCGATAATACTAATATTTAATTTCGAGGCGTAAACATAAGTTTTCATCAATTTTTCTTGTTTTAAACTTTTTAATCACGGAAAACTTATTTCAGGGTAAATGTATATTTTCAAGTGGTTCACCATTCCCTGACGTAACTTACAACGGTAAAACCTACGTACCTGGTCAAGGAAACAATGCATACATTTTCCCCGGTATTGGACTTGGTGTCATTTGTGCTGGTGTATTAACAATTGGCGAGGATGTATTTTTAGAAGCTGCACGTGTAAGTAGAACTTATTTTTATTCATTTTCTAATGATTTTTTGGTACTTCAAACCTTATTAGTATTAATGCCTTTTACAAATTTTAAATTTGACAACACTCCAATTTTCTTATATTTTATATTTAATTTTAATTCAGTAATTTGTACATTGAAAAAATTTTATTAATCAAAATTTTATTTTTCTAGACTCTTGCAAGTTTGGTAACTGAAACTGATTTGGCAAAAGGTTCAGTATATCCACCTTTGGCAGATATACAAAAATGTTCCATTAAAATTGCTGCACAAGTTGCAAAGAACGCTTATATTAATGGTATGTATTTTTTTATGTTGTAGGCTCGGTTTCATGATTATAATGTACTTCGGTTAAATAATATTGACTTACTCGCACACTATAAGTCTACATTTTATAAATCGGATTTTTTAGATTTGCTTAATAACTTAATAACCAACATATTGGAAACCCTAAGTATGTCAAATATCGTCATTAAATAACATGAATAAGTAGTTAAAATTTTCAAAATCTCTCCCAAGTTTCTATGCCGAAGAATTCTGAAAACTCTTTTTCCTTGGTTTTATATAACCACCATCCGTTTAACTGATTCAGCCAGTACGTAATTAGCTTTTAAAATAAACGGTTGTATTTCAAATCGGTGTCCAGGTGTTTAATTTTTTTGCACCTTCATCGAGTGAATTAGAGTCGCTGAATTGGCCGTACCTAGTATTTCGCTTACGTTTTATCTAAGCCAATTGCTGATAATCTTATATGACATGATAACTTTTACCTATCGTAATTTAATTGAACAAAAAATTTATACAAAAATAAATTCCTTTTATTTTTCCAAACGTTACATATTCATTCCATAGATAACTTGAACTGAATACATATCCATACCATGACACAACACGTCCCCATGATGTCCACATCATCTCACACGTATTCATCCAAGTAAGCCTCGCTCCAATTCTCGTACATTTCGCATTCGTATTATTCTTGTTCCTCACTTATTCATATGACTATTATTAGAAACAATGTTAGGGTATTCTCCTTGAAAGTACTACGGTATTGCTAATTATCTGCAAAATAATGTAATTGTTAAAGTATGGCCAGCGTTCACTTTGAAAACGACTACTACTGCAGAGCTCGAAACAATTGCTTACTCCTGCAGCACGATGGCTAACCCGGCATAATTTATTCTTAAGAGTAAGGTAAATTCTCGTTAAGTAATAATTACTATGACAGTAATTATTATAGCGAAAATTAATCTACTAAAAATATTAAAATTTGTTAACATTAATCGATTAACTAATTAAAAATAATTTACAGGTACAGCTACTGTACATCCAGAACCAGAGAACTTCGAAGAATTTGTTAAAGCGCAAATGTATGACCCTAGTTACTCATCTTCATTACCACCTCAATATTGCTATCCAGAAAATTAACATCAACGAAATACCTCTTAAATTTTATTCTCTCATAAAGAAATGTGTCGCGATCGTCTACAAAGATAGTACCAAAAGATATATTATTAAGATAAATTATTGTTGTTCGTTGGGATTTTAATTAATTTTAGCAAAAAAAATATTTTTAATATATTAAATAATTTATAATATTATTTCTATAGTTACCAATTTTTAAGAGTTTTTTTTATTTTCTATTAGAAATTTTTATTATTAAATGACTATCATATTATGCACGTTGGAAATTATTTATTTTTAAATAAAATTTTGTGAAACACAAATTGAGTGTTCATTATTTATTTAACTAAAAGTTCTGTGACCTGTTGACCTTATTCTAAAATAAACCGAAAACCATATCGTCTTTGTACAATAAAGGGGTTTCAAAATAAACCGTAAATATTTCCTATTTGTACTATACATTTCACTTAACTCCTCCCGCATATAAATTGTAAAAAGCGCCGTCTTCATAGCTTTCATAGAAAAAAATTAACACTTTTAAGGATTTAATAAAATCCGAGGGGTTTTCAAAAGGAATTACAGTTTCTCAATGTTTCTTCGTCATTTCACATATATTGTAAAACAACCGCACTTCCTAGCTTGCAAACAAAAAAGTTTATATTTGAGGTATTTCTCCTGGAGAGTGAAGAGTAATAAACAAATTAAAGTATCTCTTACGTATGTTATTTCATTTTACATTAATTGCGACAAATCGCATATTTCTAATATGTATAGAAAAAGTTGGTAATTATCGTCAAACAGACGCGGTTTTCTACTTCAAGAGTCCCATATTTACCTTAAAAAAAATCCGTCACAGAGACGGATCGATCCATAGTAGTTCGAATGCTACGCTCAGCACTTCGGACACGCTACCTCTCAAGTCTTCTAGGAAAACCCGATCAGGGAAAGGGGAAGCTAACAACCACTTTCTGTTGAATGGTAGGTACACTCGTTTCTGTGACTACCGCTTTATCCACCGGGCTCGGCGTTGTTCTACTTAATGGCGCACGTCGATTCGGTAATGGTGATAAACCGTGCCGACATTGTGGCTATATCAAGGAGACTTTACCACATGTATTGAATCATTGTACGTCAGCAGCGAAGTAACGGCGACACAATGCCGTTCAAGATCTGTCTTAAACATCAATAGACAAGTACCCGGCGTACGCAGTACGCTTCGTCCTGATCTGGTGATTCTGTATGAGGCTAGGAAGGAAGTTAAAATCGTCAACGTGTGCATTCCATGTGAGGGTGCTCCAGATGCCTTAGGCTCGGCAGCAAAATCTCGAAAAATATAACTTACTGTTGGGTTATCATCGAAGGGCTATAAGGTCTCACTGGATGCATTTGCCGTTAATTCGGAGTCTGTCTAGTACAGAGTTATAGGGTTGCGAAGTCCTTGGGAATTACTCACAAATATACGCAGATCATGACTAGAATGATGGCATCAGACACGATCCGTTGGTCACGCGACATTTATATTGAACACCTAACCGGACAGAGACAGTGCCATAATCAGCCTTTGTAACCAAGCACACTAGTACATACAGTGACCCGTACATCTGAGCCTCCTACTACCACTACCTGCAATGAGCAAAGTGATGTGTTTTGTACTCTATCTGTAGTGCTATTGTTTTTTTAAAATAAACTGTGACACTTTTTGTTTGCACATTTTATCTATTTATTGTTTTAAATGCGTATTCCCTTTATTTTATCTTCTATATTTTCTCAAATTTCAACTTATATGTTTTTAATTTAATGCTACGCTTTGTTCGATTATTTATAAAAAAAATTGTATAATTTATATTGTATCTTTTTAAGATTATTAAAATAAACGTGTTTCGGTTTCCTTTATTGTCTCATAAATTTTTACAGTCATATTATAAGAAATAATACAATACAACAAATTTGTTAATACTGTTTTATAATTAAACTATGTTAAGTTACGCTTATTAAACGAAAAGATTATTTTTTATTAATTAAGATTCTGTGTGATGAATTATTTATTAAAAATTAGAGAATGAAGGATCAGTGAAAACATCAAGACAAAGCTTTTACTTCGCAACGTTTCGTGTTCTTTATTAACACTTCATCAGGAGGTCTACTGACTCTGATTGTACCTGTAAAAGAAGTTGCTGGATTACTTGATTAATTTAAAAATATTGATGATTCAATTCACAATGGAGGTGGTGGTAGATAGGAAGTTACAGTTCTTAAATGGCATGGTTATTAGGAATGATGATGGCAGCTTTAAAACAAACTGGTACACCCAATCCACAAGTTCCGGACGTTTATTGAACTACATGTCTAATGGCCCAATTTCTCAAAAAATGTCGGTGATCTCGGGCTTAACACATCGAGCGATTAACCTAGTCATAAGGTGTATCATCAGGATAATATTGATATTGTCAAAAGAAGAAACAAGTATCCTTAAGCTATTTTCATAATCATATTCTCCATGAGTATAAAAAAAGGAAGCGCCCTTTGTGGCAGAAAAGGCTACCATTTTTTCACAGTGATGCTTAGAAGTGACAAGTTTTTGTTTAACAAATATTGCATAGTAATATTTTATGTTTAATTAATAGTAAGTAGTAAAATTGTCTATGAACTTATGTTGTGAAATTATTACTGTGATTTGAAATTAAATACGACTAGGATATGAATTTTCGACAGCATTAAGAGTAACTTTTTATGATTTGTATTAATGTTGAGAATTAACTTGTATTAATGTTGAGAACACGAAACGTTGCGAAGTAAAAGCATTGTTTTGGTGTTTTCACTGATACTTCATCCTCTAATTCTTAATAAAATGAAGATTATTTAACTAGCTTATAATACTTATTGAATCTAATCCTAGGTTTTACTCACTCTTTCCAAATAATATAAACTGCTTCAACCCAAATGATTTCACCAGTCATTATCCAGTCCGTGTACAGGATAAAATATCAGCCTAATTGGCTCAGTTTTATTTGAAAACTGGAAATTTTGTAAGGGCAAGTATGGTTATATTGAACATGTGCACAGGTGATAAAACAATATCGGTAAGTGAGCCCTAGAATAGAACTTCCAAAAAAAGGAGAGTAAAACCAACTCAAGATACCTGGCGAAGAACTATTGATCAAGTTATAGTCGAAGAACGCAAATCCTGGGGTGAAATTAAGTGGATGGAACAAAAATACCTTCAATGGGGTTCCTTTATTTAAGTTTTACGTTCTTATCTTGATAGAACATAACTTTTAAAAAAGAATGTTACTAAAAAAAAATTAAAATTAAAACAAACTATTTCTTCTAATCATTAGAGGCTATGTTTTTTTATCTTCAAAACGTTTCTACAATTATTATTTACATTAAAATTTATTTACATTTTTTTTAAACAAATATTATATTAGAAACAAGAATCTATCTAATTAAAACGATATTCTTACAAATCAATTTTGGCACATCTTTGTTTATTTGATAGACTATAAATGTGATATGCCCTTGTTTTGAACAATCAAACACATACCAATTTATATGCCATAGCATATTTATTTTTTTGAACCAAGATGGCACGTGTAAAGCGTGTTAAAAAAAGTTAATTATTAATATAAAGCTTAAAACATTGTTTTGTCTTAATTTTCTAGTATTTTTAACTCAATTGTGCCATTTCACGATTTAATACAAAGTAATAATAATAATAAAACTTATGAATTTAAGTAATAAATTTCCTCAAAACTTAGTTTGGAAGACAATCAAATTTGATATTTTAAAAAATCAATAGTTAAATGCCATTAATTACGCTATAGAATATTGCGCATATACATGCAAATATATCGTAAGCGGGGCACATACGTCCAAGCATACTTGAATAAAATGCTTGAACATGTGTTCCCGACTTGAACTATGAAAATGTTAATGAAATATTATTTATCATTAATTTATTCATAATTCATCATTTGGAAACTATTGAAATTTTTGTTTTAAAATTATATTAATTCTCACATTTTTCGCTCAGAATCGATCATTAAAGATTAATTTCACTTTAGTATAAATTTATAGTGACTCTGAATACATCGAACCTAAAATAGTTTCGTAGATAGACCTTTATAGCACATTAATTTTACAATCCAAAATTCCTAAACTACAAGAATTTAAAGTTAATTAATGGCACATGAAAAACACATTTTAATTAAAATTATTCTCAACAGTTAATGAACATTAATTTCTTTTTAGTGAGATTACACAATAAAAAAAAGAACTTCTCTCAAATTTAATAAAAAAAAGTTCTATTAAATATTTAAATATTATAAAATATGAATAAATAAGAATAAAAAAATTTAATCGATACAACATCACAAACCCGTTTGTTTGTTTATACGCTGTCCAATATTAATTTGTGCACTACTACATTCAACAAAAATAATGTCATCATTTTGTATGATATTGTTCTCGGTACGTTCGTCACCAAGAGTAGCTGTATGTCATTTATACATTTCAACTTTTTCTGTTGAGTGATTCGTAGTTTGTCGGGATTTACGTGACAAACGTTTATAATGTCCATTAAAATCCAAACGAAAACTTAATAATTGTAGGCTCATATCTGGTTGTTCAGCAAGTAATGATAAAAATTTACGTACATGTTTTTGATAACCGGTTCCTAATGTTCGTAAGAAACCTTTCATTGTTACTAAGTTTTGTTGAAAACGTTCTTGGCGCTCTCTGCGCATAGCTTCATCTCTTGAGTTTAAGCTAAAACCGCCATTTTGTGCTTCTATTAGTTGTTCACGTTCTCGTTCATTGTTTAATTCAGCATGCGCTTGTGCGCATATACGTTCTTCAAACATTTGAAATTGGATTATATGACTGTAAATGATTCTTAGTTGGCGACTTAGCTCCTGTGAAAAAATTTAAATTAATGAAATAATTTTTTCAATGCAATCTCAACCAAATAAGTTACATTTTTTAAAGCTACAAAATACGGGTAACAACCAAGAATGCATTAAATAACCCACCCTGTCCAATGCCGTGATTTATGATATTATTTAATTAAAGTAGCTTGAAACAACCCTGAAGTATTCAATGAGACCCCTTCAAATAAATCTTTGATTTAAATTGTGCAGAGGATATCGTACTTCTCTATCCCATAATGGAGTCTTTATATAAAGAAACCTAAAAGTTTTGCAAAAACAATATTTGCGAAAGGATATTAGTGCACAGTGAGCAACACCACTCTTCCTGTTAAAAAATTATACTTTACCGACTACCTTGGTAACATTATTAAACAAGACAGTGACACAGAAGCTTATATAATGTTAAGAAGCATAAAATTCACACAAGAAGCCTTTGATATGCTTACTTCTATTTAGGCACCCTTTTACAATTTTGTAAGTGTCAAAGGTTATATTCAAATGTCAAGTGGTTCGAAACTCAGGAAATAATAAATAAACTCATAGACCTTAAGATTTTACGAACAAATGTTTACGAAGAATTACTAACATCAAATGCTTCGAATATCGTCCAAATTTCGAGTTATGGAAGAAAACGCAAATGAAAATGGATAATTCTTATACTTTACAAATCAAAATTATTGTGATTTGATCACTCAAAGATCGAACTGAAATGATGGATATCTCTTGGAAACAACATGACATCTGAGCAAATACAAAAAATAGCCTAAATAGAACTCATTTAAAGGCTTTTAGAAGATATTCCTCTGAAAACCCATATAAAAATTTATATATAGTTTATTTATGATTAGTGTAAAAATTTTTCTTTACAAAAACTCTGAAAAATAGACAGTTTTCTTTTTCAAGGCCCGTAAAATTTTTGAATCCCCCACAAATTTTAAATCAAAGAAAATCTGTTTTTTTTTTCTCATATATAATTCAATAACAAATTTAAAAACCATTTTGTCCAATATGTGATAAAATGGAATGTTCTTTTTCCGAGAATTTAAAAATGACTATTTTCAACAGGTTGTCGGAAAACAGAGAATTATAAAATAGATATTATGTGCCAGAAAAAATGGCATTTACATTTGTTATTGAATGAATCTGCCCAATATAACAAAAAAAAGAATAGTCGGTCAATTGAAGCTTGTGTGTACAATCGAAAACATTTAGTAACTTAAATTTATAATTTAAGTCATTAAAGATATTTTTAATCTTTATATCACGTGACCTAAAATACGACCTTCTATGATGTGACGTCATGATGGTATACACTATTAGTTGTGTCATCTGCCAATTCGGTCTAACCAAAATTTTGTCTTTAAAATTATCTTCTATCTTTTATGGAAAAGTTGAATAAGTGGTCCAATTGGATGCAATGGACCGATGTTGCTAAATTACGAACTTAAACTCTATATATCTCGAATACGTTACCAAAAACAAATTACAATACAATTTTAAGCAAAAACAAAAAATGACATTTGATTAGTCAAAAGAACTCAGCTTATAGAGAGAAATAAACCCTCTAACCAACAGTATTACGTCATCAAAAACGACAGACAGCGATTTTATTTTTATAAAAAAGATATTAATTTTAAAGTTTTGTGACTTTTTATTAGGAAATTTTTTGAACAAATTTTTGATGTACTTTTTCAAAAATTGTAAACTACTCTATTCTCACCGTGTGAAACATCAAGACAAAAAAGTTTAAAGTATAAAAGCCATATCCTCTTTCTCAAAATGATTTATTCAGTTTAAAAATCTCCAACTACATGAATCAAGATACAAGATATTTACTAAGATTACAAAAATTTTGGAACACCGTTGAAGTAAAGGAAGAACAATAGATTAAGCTGATCACGGTACAAAAGTTTACAATTAATGTTAAAAATTGAAAATTACTCACCACAGATTCGTGATTTAATAACGCACCGGTTCGAACAGCACTTAAGAAATAATCATGCGCTTTAATAACATCATCTAAAGAATCGGCTGTTGATAATTTCTTAGTAAGTTCTTCCCAATTACATTCCAATACTTCAAACAGTACATAATACTGCATTTGTCGTACTAAATGTATCATTTCCGCTGTTAAAATATGCATTAATTGCATGACAGGGGCCATACCAGGAAGACTACGAAATGTTTTTGCAGATGTTGTTAAATTTTTCCATAATATTGATAATATAAATTCCATACGCTTTGAATTCCATAATGAGTGGAATAATGCCATATATTGATCTTCACATGGTACAAATATTGTACCGATTGGACCATTTGTATGATAAATTAATGAAAACACATCCCAACCTTTATCTTCTATTGAATTCTAAATCAAATATCATAAATAAGCCTTAATTCAAAATTATTCAATTTTATGTTTATTACCGGTATAATTTTAACATCGATTCTTGCTAGAATATCCTGATCTTCGTATTGAGCGTTAGTTGATCGAATTGCTGATTCCAAAATGGCTGACAAATTATGTGGAGTTAATGATGATGCTGGACATGATAATTCTGGCCTTTATAACAAAAATTAATGGTATTAAAAAAACTGAAATTGAAAAAATTGGTAAATAAAAAAAACAAAATAATACGCAATTGAAAATTTTTTTGTAAAATAAGGATATATTTTATCAGGCGGTTCCAATTCATACACATAGAAATAAAACTGTCATGTGCATTTCCGAAAGCATATATCACTATTTTACTTTTAAGTAAAAATACAAGTAGACCTAAAGCCGAAAAGCTATTTAAAAAACAGCTCATTTCAGTTTTTGTTACAAAAAGAAAATGTTCTTTTGAAAGTTTTAATATAATCCTTGGTTTTAAATAATAGGAAACAGGTGGGATTAGTCAATATTAGAAATAAAACAATATACAAATATCAGCCTCAGAATATCAGGACAATTCATAATCTTACAATAGGCGAAAAGAGCTTAACAACTGATTCTGAAAAACAGAGAAATTAATATCTTGAATGATGACCACGATGTAAGCTTTATAAAATTACAAATTATGATTTGTTCAAAGAATGGTGGAAAATATGTGTGCTAGACCAGATAATGAACTAAAAAGTGTACAATTTTATCCGATTAGGTAACTAATTAGGTTATTAAGTCATACATACATAAGCATCTCCATTAAATGTCGAATAAAATCTCCTTGACCAAGTAATAAATAACTTTTAATTGCGTGTAAATGATGCATAAAATTATATTTATTTAATAAAATATCCAAAACTTTCCGTGATGTATCTTTATAAACAGTTTCGATTGCCGCATGTAGAGCCGAACTTCCCATATACAGCGATTCCACTAAAAAATTTCAAATATTTGTCCAAAAAATTCGTACAATTTATTTTAAGATTAACTTACCGTTCGAATCGTCAAATAGTTTTTTGATTATAGGTGAAATCCTCGGGGGATCTTCTTTACAGACTTCTCGTAAAAAATCGATACTTTTTCCAGTAGCCAAAATTTTTTCAGCTTGTTCACGTGTGATGAAACTTGGTATCATTGATTCTCTAAACAATCACCCAGATAATAAAAACAACACTAGTCAACTTTTCAAATGATATTAACATACCTAAGTTGATACTTTTCGTGCCATAATCTATCTCCAGTGATATCTGGGCGAGCTTCAATAAAAAATTCTGCGCATGGATCTTTTATTTGACCATCAAGTACCCATAGCGAAATAGAGTTTAAAAGTGGCCGACAAACTTCACTTAAAATATGTTGAACTAATGCTTGGACGGGTGGAGCTCCATGATTTAAAAAACCGTATATACAAGATATTAAATTCCCACCTGCAAAATCAAATTTATTAAGAGTATCATAAACTTCATAGTGTAAAGATATTTAGAAACTCTTTTGATTAATGTAATATATAATTTTATTCAAGGATTTAAGGCCAACGCACGCCATACGATTTTCTGATCAGAAAATCTGATGTAATTCTTAGCATGTATTTTATATTAGACACCGCTCACGGTAAGAATTCTACATAAGACATCAGATTTTCTGATCAGAATGTCTTATCATGTGCACATACATATGATGCTGTCTGAAGTAGTATCAGAATTTCTGATCAGAAAATCTTATGATGTTATCTGAGTTAGGCCACCTATTAGGCAAAAAAGTAATTAATATGTTTAAAATATTTTTAAGTTTATTGGTTTGTTGTACGTATCCGATGATATGTGCTTGCTTTAAGATTTTTGTCTGAAGTATCATCTGATTTTCTTAAGAATTTTTTATAGGATTGTACGATGGTCTGCGCTGGCACTGACTGTGTTCGATCTTGGATTAATTATGAATTAGGATCTTACCTTTTTTATATTGAATAGCATTTCCAATTGATACTAACCACATTAAACGCTGTTGCGGTTCAAGTATCCATACTAAAAGCCGCCGTAACGATAATCGCTTATCCGCACTAGTTAACTGTTCTTGTAAAATAGCGATTAATTTATAAAAACTTGTAAGCTCATTGCGAAATGCGCTTACTAAACTTTGATACATAATACCAAACTGTCGTTCTGAATTATCACAAAAGTATTTTACTCGATTATGTAAATAGCCAATTTCTGTTAAACGTAAAATAATTCGTCTTTGACTTTTTGTTACATCCGATTTAGGATCTAGATGAAAACCACCACTAGGATCTAAACGTAGTACTCTACTTTCAATTCCTTGCAAGGCAAATATTAATTCTTGCATCAATTCATACTCTGTTGCATCTGAAAAAATATTAAGTTTGCTTATAAATTATTTCGAAGGTAAGCAAATTAGAAAGTTGTAATGTTCTTTATTACCACTCCTAATCATGTTTCTTCAAATATTAAAATGAACAAACTAAATAAAATTTATAAATCTTCAAAACTTATCCATTTATAAGGACTTTAAAATTCGATATTGACATTCAACCACGATTATTACAAATGATGACATATTTCAGATTTGAATTTATCAATCATTTTTACATAAGTTGCACAAACTTTTGTGTATTCTGTGTATAATGGGCTTTTTGCTATTGACTTTCATTCTAACATTTTGGTGACTGATATTAATTGCTAATATCATTTGTGAACGAATCCAGTACATACTCAAATTAAAAACTCAAATTGTGGTACTTAGACAAGGGTATGATATGACGGATAAGTTTTCTTGGTTTCTAGACAAAGGAAGTAATAGACGAATTTGGCATATTAATGAATTGGAAAATCTAAAGCAGCACTACAGACCATTCGAAAAGTATTGTATAAACAGGGATTTATTGCAATTAAAACCAAAATGCAGGTCTATACAACCATGATGAGGCATATTCTGACATACGGGGCTGAAGAAATGTAAGAAGCAAGGAGAGTCTTAGTCAATTTAAGACCCGGTAATTGAAAGTGGATATATTTTTTTTTTTTTATAATTATTAATGAGAACTCTATGACTTTTCGAATAAATTTCGATTTTTTCCCCAATTTCCTAGATCAAATACGTATTTCGACTACGGCACGGCAAACCGTCACCAAATTAGCAACGAGTAACATCTCCTCAGAGAATCATTACAACTAGCTAATTCATACTGATGATGACTACTTTGTAGTCGAAATACGTATTTATAAAATACAAAATAATTTGATCTAGGAAATTGGGGAAAAAATCGAAATTTATTTGAAAGTGGATAGTCTCAAAGAATAAAGCAGATTTAAATAAAACATGTATTTTGTGTAATAACGCCGAAATACCGGAGCAATTTTTTATCGGCTGTGAGAGTTCTAAATATATTAGAGAAAGTTTTAGATTCTAATTAGATAATGCTAGTGAGGTATATTTATTATTTCACCCAGAAGATAAGGATGTAATAAATAGAAAAAAAAGTTACTGAAAAGAACAGTAATCGTCGACTTTACTTAGGGAGAGTCAACGGTTACTGGAGGATCAACTTTTCCAGTAACATATATATTGTTTGAGCAGGTGGTATCCGCTGATACAAGTAGATATTAAAAGTACAAAACACATGCAAATGGCTGACTGTCATACACACGAATTCAAAGTATCGCATTGTAATAATTAGGAGTATTATTTTTCATTAGAATGTAATTTTTATATTTTAATATTAAACATTGTAATGCGTTAATTTTGGTTGAATAAATCTACTTCAAATAATCCAGATAATCAATTTAAATATTAAAAATTATTCATTTTTAATACAATAAAACGTTTCATTACTTATCATTACATTTCATTTATTTTTACCATCAAACATATTCTGCTTAATTTTTAAAAATGGAATTTAATTTGATAATCATCTTAAATAGACGTTCAAACATGGTAGATTTTGCCCTAATAAAAAAAGATATGAATGATAATGTAAAAATTCTTTCTTGTTTGTGTGTTATCAAAATGTATATACACTATTTTTAGCTTCACGCAAAGTAAAGGGGCCATACCTAATTTCGCACTTTTACATACGTTTTCGATATATTTTCTCACGTATTCTTTTGATTCGTGCAGCGAGATAAAAAATTTGAGAGAACACTGATAACGACATACTTCAAACATTTCCTGTAAACCAACCTGTTTATACAAACTGTGAAATTTATTTCTGTAATGTATAAAAAACCTATTATATACCACTACAGTTTAAAGCTACAAAAATAACAGGGTACAGAATTTATTCTAAATT
Source organism: Chrysopa pallens (assembly GCA_020423425.1). Lineage (NCBI taxonomy): Eukaryota > Metazoa > Arthropoda > Insecta > Neuroptera > Chrysopidae > Chrysopa > Chrysopa pallens. Next base: position 101,986,561 of record CM035592.1, on the reverse strand, counting down.
TGCTATATTTCACATCAAAATGTACAACTAGACTCAATAACATAACCAAAATTGAAAATTAAATTAAAATAGTTTTAAAAGCAAACAAATGATAAGCTATCAAAAATGATTACTCATCTCTTTCTTGAAAACGATGTTAAACATGTAATTTATATGGAGATACAAACAAGTGGCGTCATAAGTTAGTATTCACTGTCAAGTTTAATCAGGAAATTTGAATGTTCATATCTTGCTTATATTAAAGATTTTTAAAAAATAACTTCAAATCCATGTTCCGGAAGTAAAGACGCTTCAATTGAAGTAATAAAAAAAAATTTATTTCAGGTAGTCTACTTCTCAAATTTTTTAATTTTCGATTCTACTACCAATTTATTACAATAAAATCAATATTTTTGAAACAGGCAGATGGAAACTTTCAAATTTCAATGAATACTTACATAAATTATGATTATAATGATAATTTTTGAAATTCTCCCTTTTGTATTCAGTGCTACTAGAACCACTATCTGTTCGTTTAACACAACAAAGTTGATTACGGCTATTTACTCCAAGAGATTCCTAAAATAATAATTTTTTGTAGGTATGTAATTCATTTTAGGTTAGTGTAAATACATCTTCAACTAGAACATTAGTACTAAATGTCACTTAAATTCACGAGAACGCTTCAGTATAGATAATGTTTATACTTTTCAAAAAAATATAACAAATTTAGGTAACAAAAACACACTTTATTAACCATATTTGCATATCAAGAGTTTCTATTTTTGTTCTTTGTTATTGCCTGAAATCTATAAGCTAATAATAAGTTTGGTTTCAATTTTTGTTTGTTAAATTCCAATGAAATCAGTGTAGGATATATAATCCCACTCATCGTGTGATTAAAATATATTTGGGGTAAAATTAGTACAGCACTTCAAGTTATGTATAGTGTGCAAGAGGCCCACGTCTGCAGATACCGCAATCGTGTCATTATGATAGCAAAATAGAATTCTTTGCTAATCGGTTAAACATCATCCTTGAAAATCTACGTAAAATAATACTTATAAATATGTGTATTCAAAGTTTCAAAACAAAAAATAAAACAAAATTGTAAACTAATATTTACCACATTTGATGATTTTCGAGAGTCAAGTGAACTATAAGATGATTTCATTTCAAGTGGGAAAATTTTTTCCAAATTAACATGTAAATCAGCTTTTCTTTGTTGATCCATTTTTGTTTTGGTATTAATTGTATGTAATTCACCAATAGTATATTTTGCTTCAACATTATCAATTGCATTTACTTCAGTTGATTGAGCGTATAAAAAACGTAAAATGGCTGTTCGGTCTTTGACGATAGTCTAAAAGAAATTAATGTTGAAAGAACAAAATAAATTTCCGTTTATGCCCTCAAAATCAGAAAATCTGGTATACAATCTGTCCACCTATAGGAGATTCATGCTAAGATTTCAGCGCCAGAGTAGAAAAAATATAAACTCATAACACATTCAGCTGACTATATTCCATAGACTACAAAATTGTGATTAGTTATTGTATACACTATACATTTTTATGAATCACTGCATCTATTATAAGTTTTATGTCTATGAGGTTTAAATGTTGGAATTCCAGATAGTTCTTAATTATACTGGTAGTTAGAATGTTCGTTAGCATAAATGTCCAAAAACGAGGATAAATCTTTTTTTTTTTTTATTTTATGACAAAAAATCTACTTGTCGAGAAAATAAGATGTATAAATACCAATTTTGATTAAAATCACAGTCTGCAGTAATTAACGAAAATTATAAAAACAAATGAAGATACCAACAATATTAATTGTTAAATACCTGGCGTATTAATGTTTATCAATTTTTTTAATTATAATCATAAACATTTATTTTTTTCAAAAACTCCAAAAAAATTATTATATTTTTAGAATTTCTAATTTAATAACTCACAAATAAAGAAATGACGATTATTTTACGTTTGAGTAACTAGGTACTCGGATATCGTTTGATACATCTTCAAGATATTTTCTGAACAGGATTTTAAGCGATATATGAAAAACTACAATGTCAAATAACCCCGATTCTTTTAATTTTTGTGTAATTACATTATAAACGGAGTTTTATCAAATTCTAAAACAACATTTTTTAGTGATTTTTTAATTTTTTGTAAAAAATCGCATCATTTAGAAAATTACGAAAAATCGAGAAAATATTCTATTGCCTCATATCGCTAAAACTCAGTATGTAAAGTAATTTTAACTTAAAAATGACAATAATCGGATCTATTTGACGATTGGGTCAGTAGTTTTTGAGATCATCGTCAATCTGCGGTACAGTCCAATATGAGCTTTGGCCTCGTCCACGATTCTTTGCCTCTTTTTTCTGTCATTTTCCTTGTTCGTCTAACCTATCACGTCCATGTTTTTTAAATCTTAGGTGATACAGTCTAGCCAAAGCTTAGGGTAGAATAGATTTTGACATAATATTTTGAATATGCGTATCTTGTCCAATAGAGTAGCATCATCTGTGTATGCAAACAGCTGGACCTCTAGTAATTTTGGATTAAAATAGCATTTAAACAGTGCTATCTTACAAACTGATCATTTAATCATAAAATGAGTGAAATTATTGTATATTTTAGCTTTTAAAAAAAATCCTCGGCAGTAATAGAAAAAATAAACTATTAGATAATGTTTCAAATTTTTAGTATGGTATAATAGTTACCGAAACATATTATATAAAACAATAGTTTGGGTACCTTGCAAATAAATTAGGAGAGTAATTATTAATTAAAAATACACTAAATAACCTTAAAAGATCTCTGAATTGATCTGCAAGGTACTCAAATTTTTATTTTATATAATAATATTTTTCATTAACTATAAACACTAAAAATTCGGATCATTATTTTTTTCTCTTACTGTCGAGGATCCTTCATTAATCAACTTAGAAAATCCAATAACTGCAAAATGATTTTTTGATGATATTTGAAATAAAATCAAAAAATGCTTTATGACTACAAATTTCTATAAAAAAAGAATTTATTATATTCTGGAAATTTATTAACCATTTCATTTTCTTAAAAATTATTTATAAAAAATAGATAAATTTTTGCATAAACGACTAATACGTCTTAAGTCTACTGGCCAATCAAAATCACTTTATCACATTTATTTTTTTCCACAGCAATGGGTGTGTTTAGCAGAAAAAAGTGCTTGCTAGCGCTGAGAAACGGACTATACATTTGTTGGCCAGAAATAAATTTAATAATTGGTAATTTTTTAATATGAATACTTTACAAATATATATTTAAGTTAGGGTAGGTTTCTCGTTTAAAGCTATCTTAGCGTCCTAGAGGTAGCTATTTAGCACTGAATGCTGCTTACCACTTAGTGATTCTCATTTTATTTACATGTGCTTCCTAGCGCTTTTTTCTGTCATAGACACCCAATCTCTATTATTCCAGGTTATTTTGGTCATAACGCGATATTGCTTTAAATATAAAAAGCAATTAACTATATAAGATCATATTGATGATGACAACATTTTAGTAGAAATATAAAAAGTACTGAATGTTCATTGACGTTATCTGGAATACAATTGGCTAATTTATACCGATGATTCTCGGAATAAGAACTGAAGCTGAGTATTTTGGGAAACATTATTCTTTTAAGAAACATTGTCGAAAGTTAGCTTTTCTCCGCTTGTCAAGTGCAATAGCAGATCTGCTTTAAAAATCGGGTAATATTTTTGCACAAATATCAGCATACAATATAGCTATAGACAAATTTAAGATTTTCATGACTTAATTACTAGAAACGGATATTCAAATTAACAAAATGACGTGCGCAAAATTAAAATTGATTCATGCATTTTATTGCAAGGAATAAAAAAAACTTTAATGTCGATTTGTTAAATTGCAATAACTTTTTAAATAATTTATTGAGAGTCGGTTGTTTATTTGAAAAGATACTCATGGAAAACTTCAATTCCTTAGTTCGGAGTGATCCAACTTTTAATGAAAACTTGCAATCTATCCTCAAAGAAAGATTATTTAATGCTTTTTAATTTAAAAGTGTATTAAATAAAATAAATATGCTGAAAGCTTTGAAAAATCTCTATATTTTTACATGCTCTATAAATTTATAACAAATTACCATATACAAAATTTCTAGCTTCATCTAAAAACAATGCGCCACTAACGGTCTTGAAAAAAGACACTGATAGTTTTGAAAATAGGGCTTTTTTTATTTTATAATAATTTTTAATATATTATTACAATTTACAAAATCGCCACATTAATATTTTATATTTAGTTTTATATTTTACGACAAAACTTATTAACCGATATTAATTTTATTATTTTGTAGGCTTCCTATCTTTAAATTTTGTATAATCCTGATTTTCTTTTAATTACTTAGTTTATCAGATAAATTTGAAAAAAAAAAAACGAATAAAACAATTTTTATGACTTTTGGCATTTCGTTATTTTCGAAATCTCTATGAAAATAGACTAAAATTTGTTACGGTTATCATATTAGATAATGAGAAATTTTTCCTAAGAATGCACATGTATTTTTGTACTAATTAAATCTAATAAAATGATTATTTAACAATTAAAATATATTTCATTGTATTTATAGAGTTTAGTATCAAATTAAAAATGTTTTAGAAATTTTTTCTTACTAATTTATCCAATTTGGTGAGTAACGTATGAAAATTGATCCCATCATCTGGAGTATTCAGTAATTCAATTTGTTTTTGTACTTTATCAATAATCATAAGTTCATTTGGTATAGCATATGGCACTGTTGATGCAGAAAGACCTTCTAACATCAATTTGGCAGCGGTCCGTTGTATAAAATCTTTATGCTCTAGAAAAAATATGTCTTTTTTAATTATTCCAATAAATTTATAACGATAATATAAGAGGATAGGATAGCCATATAGAAAAATAGTAATTATTTTTGCGCAATTCTTCGTCATAAGCTCCAATTGCATAATATTTCAAATTTGGTGATAGTTTCACACTAGAAACAGCCAATTAATTAAAGTAATTTTAATAGTCAAAAATACGTCTTAAGCAATCACTAGGTAATTTATTTTATCTATTTCAATTATTGTTTTTCGGAATTAAAGTTATTTTAATTCTATACTCAAAAGAATTCCAGTTATTTTTACTGAATTAATGCAAACATAACCGAATAGTTTTTGCATATTTTCAATGTATATAATTTAAATTTAAAATTATTTTAAGTTAAATTGCATATATAATCACTTATGATCCAATTAGGTTGGATCGTGTTTTAATGGTTTGAACCAATCGATTAGTTGGAATTAATCGAATCAGGTACTTGGTTTATGATGATTGAGTATATATTAGCTTGATAACTATATCAATTAATTAAAAAAATCGAAAATTGGCATTTGAGTTTATGCTAAAAGTAAAAATTTATGAATATACTTTAGGATTATTTTTTAACTAAACAACAATTAAAGGGTAAATTCAATAAAATTATTTAATTTTCGAAAAACTGTACATTTTCTACATAAGAGATCTAAAACGATTCATGAGAGTAAAAAATGTTTTATAGGTATTCTTAAGTCTGTTTATTGAGATGTAAACTTAATTGCTAAAGGAATGCGGAATAATTATATTTAGCCTACACAAATTGGTATTAAACTTTAATATGCAAAAAATAACTTGCATACTATTTTAAAATTTAGGAAACACAATTTACAAAATTAATTCTAAATATCAATGTTAAAATATTAAAGCAAAATATACTAAATTTAGAGGTGTGTTTAATATTACCTGGACAGTCTTTAGTGAAAACACTACAAATTTTCTCAAGAATAACGGATATTATTTCAACTCCACTATCCATTTTATTCTTATAATTTTTTTAATATTTTCAAAACAAAAAATTTTAAAAATAACAAAATTTTTATAGATAGAATTCAAGTTGTATTTTTTCTAACGTAAATTTCAATTTTTGACAGTCTTGATGTTTGGATCTTCGATTATTTTACAGAAGTGACATCTACAGTTTTCAGCATTAAATATTTTTCTTAATTAACAAATTTTGGTGTTTAAAAATTATTTATTTTTTAAGGTTATTTATGTTTATTTTATAAATATTCATTATAAAAATATATTTACGAAATCTTTCACATTGAATATATTTTTTATTTAAATGTTCTGTCTTGTTAAAAATTAAGTGATCATTACAAAAAAATTTATATTTGACGTAAATAAAAAGTGAAAACCGTTAAAATTAGCAAAAAAGTAAATAAAAGATGTAACCAAAAACAATATTACGGTAATTATTTATTTTAATGAATTATTAAAATGAATTATTATATTAATTTTATCATTTTTTTTTTTTTATTAGATTTTTTAATTTTCGTTACTTAATCATGTCGATTAATGTAACTGTGACCGGAAATCCAGTTAGTGTAAAACGGGGACAAATGTTTATGTCTGAGATAGATAATTTTAAGAAAAAGGAAACTGTACAACGACGAAAAGCTAGATTAGAACAGGTATTTTGTATTTTATTTTATTTTTATTTTTTGTGTCAGTTTATATTTTCCTTACACTGTCGTGAATTTAGTAATTTTGGACGAAAGGAAATTTCATTTTTGCTATTTTATTGATATATTTTTGACTTTTTTTTTTTGTTTTAAAAATCTTAATAGAATATTGTTTAGCCAATATTTGCCTTAAATCTTTTAGTTTTTGAGCCTTTTTCATGTTTATAAACATGGGAAAAGAAATGTTTCCCAGGACTGATTAAAGAGATCAGTCGATACGGGCTATTTCACTTAGATACGAGTTTCTAAGGGGAACCGTTTCTAAAATTCTTTTTACACATATTCTTATTCTTTTTAAAAATATCGCCAAAGGAATCGCTATTTCCATTTTGAAAACATCGCCAAAGGAAAGCACGATCCCAATTTTCAGTCATAGCAATTTATAAAAAAAGATTATGATTTATTGACTTTCAGAGTCATTATTTCGAATTAGCTATTACAATTTGTTCGGTCGAACAGTTTTTAGTCGTTTATTGTATTTCTTTAGGGTGCTACACCAATAAATTACCAAATAATCAATTTTACACTTCGGTATCTAGAAAAACAAGAGATACACTTTGGTATCTAGAAAAACAAGAGATATCAATTGTATTCTCCGGTTTTATTCCGATGCTGTTCATAAAATTGTGACATGAAACAAGAAAAATGTTTTTGTTTTACTTTACCGATTTGACTACTTAGACTGGAGGTTGCAAGCTGGAATCCAGGGGCGACTAATTCAACACATTGTTGTCGCTTGGATAAAAACGAAGTAACAGGCTTTACCAACGACATATTAACAATTATAATTTTCACCTTGTTCTAGAAGGTATCTTCGCATTCAGGTGAGGGAGTGGTCTAAAGTATCCTCTTTAGGTCAAATGGTCTAGGTATAAGAAACGCGGTTGTGGTTTCCCTCTTAATATACTTTACTGTGTAAATCGGTTAAATAAGTTTTGGAGGAAATGTGGATATGCGATTAAAGCTAATAGTGTCTTATATATAGAATTGTATCCTTAAAATGAATTGCTTAATCGATTTTAAAGCACGCTATATCGAATCATGTTTGGAATATCACTCCGGAAATATCATTTATAATTATCAGGAAAACTAATTATTTACTGTAGCAAAATTAAATAACTTTTGTTTTAATATTTGAAATTACAGTTTATTTAGGTTTATTTTATAAATTTCCAATATTGTTAAAATTTATTCGAATTTATATTATAAATTTCCAAAATTGTTAAATTCAGGTGAGACAGCAATCAAAGGATCTGGCATCGAATTTGCGCGAAAAAAACAAAATTTATGCTTCAAATTTAATGTCAAATTTGGAGAAACAACAATCAGAGACAATAAAAAAACTTTCAGCGAAAAAACTACTCAACTTACAGCAACAATATGACGATTGTTTAGAAAATTTAGGTGAAGCACATCGATTAGCATCTCAAGAAGGATCACCTTCACGATATTTAGAGAAAAAGCGGAAACAAAATTTTAAAAAATGTAATGAACGCAGCAAAAAAGCTTTTAAAAAGCTTCAAGATGATATACAATCGAATGAGGAGCTTACACGTAAATCTAAAAGTCGAAAATTATTAAATCGTAACATAGAAAATGTACGTTCTAGTATGGTAACCCAGCTAAATAAATCAAAAACGCCAGGTAAGAAATCGAAAAAAAAGAATAAAAAGAAAAAACACCAAAAAATGAATGAAAGTGATTGCGAAAATCATGAAAACTCCAACGATGAAAATATCAATATGAACACGTATCGTATTTCAGATAAAATTAATGTTGATGAAAATATCTATTCTAAAATAGCAGGTGGCGATAATAGAGATCATACTAAATTCTCACGGCTTCGTATCAGTTCAGATCGTATTGAATCTGTTAAACCTCTTGAACCTTCTCACGCTATTTCAAATCGCATTGAATCGTCTAGACCATTTGAATCTTCTCGACCTTTCGAAATTTCTCAACCTTGTTCAACGAATCGTATTGAAGAAGATTACAATCGGTTAGTTAAATCATCGAGACCGAACTATGTTCCAAATTCTAATGAAATTCCATCAACATTTATTGAACCTGACACACGATTATCTCAATTGATAAAGAGTCGAAGACAACGGCAATCATCAAATCCAGCCACTGAAATAGAGTTCCAAATTAACAATAACGAATATAATCCTAGTGATTATAAATCTACGAGTATACCTACAAAAAACTGTTCATGCAAGCCACCACTTATTGGTAAGTTTCTTAAAAAAATTACAGCTATTGAGTAACCTTCTAAACCAAACGCTTTTTTTGTTCTTTTATACTCTCTGTTTAAATACTTTCGTTAACATTTATCGAAATATTATATTTTTCAATATGTCATATGTATCTCTGTCAAAAGGTATCAGAGAATACAAAATGAAACACAATTTTGGTTCAGTTTTCAATATTCGGTTTTAATGTAATTTAACATGGTTTAATATCAATTCGGCAATATAAAGGTCCCCGTAAAACTTTGTGTTCTTTATTGTTTTGACAATAAATAGCTTTTCAAATTTCTGATTTTATTAAAATTAGCTGGTAAAATGTAATCCTAGACCAATAATTAATTAATTCATAAACTGTACAAAATTATTGAGTTGAAATATTACTTATTTATACACACAACTTTTTACATTTATTTCAATTTTCGAAAAATAAAGATATCAAAATACTTCGAATATGACAATAAGCAATGATTATTTTTTACCAAATTATAACCTTTAAGTATTATTTGCTAACGTTAGTTTCTAAAAAATAAAGATAATTTTACAAAAGTTTTTAATTTTTTTATAGTTTCGAGACCTGTAATTCCTACACCGTGTGAAAACCCTGAAGTTCCATTACTAGAAGTAACCGATGTAACAGACGAATCATTAAATACCCAAAATTACATGACAAAACCACCGAAACCAGTACAACTTTACGATCATAATAATCGATTCACTCAACAGTACATTCCAAATTCAGATATAGTACGAAAATCATTCGCGGATAAAAGTGTTGTATATCCTTCGGAAGAAGAGAAACTAGCCATAAATCGATTAGAGCGACAACGCCAATTTGAAGCAAAACGGCGTGGTCGGGAAGCTTTAGAAAAAGATCGTATTAAACGTGATCATGATCGTTTACTAGCGGAATTAGCAAATATTCGAAAAGGTGAACAAATTATGAATACGTATACGAGAAATAAAGATGGACACTTGTCTGAAGCTCGATTACGCGATAAAAACGCAAAGCATCAATTAAATATTGAAGCTGCATTTGAGAATATTTATAAGCCACCTGAATCACAATTAATTACAACCGAACCTGTACGGCAACAACCAACAAAAATTAAATTTTTTAATTTACCTAAATCATCGGAAGAAATCAATGTAAACGTTGGAAAATGGGAGTCATTAGGGCCAACTACTAGTCGTCGAACTAAAACTGATACAACAGTAAGAGGGGATTCAACATCTCAAGTTTGCAGTGATCGCATAAGTTTAGAACAACCAGACTCTTTACGCAATTTACTTGAACGAGTTTCTACGCAACGTAAATTGTTACGAAGAGAATTAGCCAATTTTACAAGCTCAGCTACTGTACCTGAATCTAAAAGTGTAAGTGTGCAATCGGATGAAACCAAATCTTCCATAAAACCAAAACAAAAAATTATCAAAAAATCTAGTGAATCAATTCGTAGTTCTTTAAAGACAAAACCAACGAAAGTATCTACAAAATCTAAGAAAAGTGAAAGTAGTGAATCAATTAAAATTCGTACATCAGGATCAGAACAATCAACTCGAGTTCCAAGTGTACAATCAGATAAAAATAACGAACCTAATCAGACTTTAGATAAAATACCAACGAAACAATCAACAGAAGAACTTATAGCAGAAAAGGAGAAAATAGTTGATCTAAGAGCGGCAGCAGGAGGGATTACAACATTGCAAAAAAATTTACCAAGTGAAATCAAAATTTTAGTACAAAAAGATTCTGAGAAACCTGTTAATATAAATTTACCGGATTCAAAAAATGATATAAAAACTGACGAAAATGTGGGGAGTGGAATTCAAATTATAATTAAATTAAATGATAATCAAACTGCACCAATTACTACGGATATCGAACATATTAGTAGTGGAACAAATACTCAAAGTGTTCCTACAAAAATAGCTTCAACTTCACCAGAAGTTAAATGGATTTCAACATTCAATAAAAAGCCTGAAATGAAAGAAAATTCAACGAGTACATCCTATTTTAGCCCTCCCACGACATTTACCGTTACAAGGCAAGATAAATTAAAAACAAATACAAAAATATTTGCACCAAGGCAGAAAATTCCTGAAAATCCGATTCCACCACAATCTAGAATTCGAACTTCAGAAATTCCAGAATCAAATCAAAAATTGGATGATAAAACGAAGGAGTTAATACAAAAATTACTAACAATGTCTAGAGGTAGCATTGATCGATTAGAAGTGAGTTCAAGCGATGTATGTACACCAGATTTAAAAGTTATACAAACTCGAGCAAATTTAGAAAGTTTCCTCTCCGATGCCGATGAAACACTTCTAAACGAACTTTTCCAGATGACCGGTAACAGCTCAGAGTTAAAAACTGAATCCGAACGAAGTAAATCATCAACTTTAGGGTCAATAGCATCTTCAGAACCATCACTTAGAGAAGGGTATACTGAATTAGCAAAGTTTTGCTCGCAAAGAATAGATAAGCTAACAGAAATGATTGATCAAGTTCGAAAAGAAACGCATAAACTATATTCATATAACCCAGAAACCACAGCTCAGACGTCTTATTTGCAACTTCCATCCTCCCCGGATACATCTACAAAAGAACAAACTGCAGAGAAACAAGAGAAGCAAGTATGTTCTTTCAAGGATATCTTAGGAGTAAAACCAGTTCAATCGAATATGCAACCAAGTACTGAAGGGTTGTTGAACGATAGTTATTTCGGAATACCATCTAAACATTCTTTACAACAAACAAATTTACAATTATTCCAAAGTCATAGTTCGCCCGAGAATAAAAAGACTTGTGAAACTGAAGAAAATGGATATCCAACGCAAAGTAGTAGTAATTCTCGGGAACAGCATGAAACGAGTGGAACAACAAGCAGTTCATCTGGTGTAGAAAACGGAAGAAAATTGATTAAGAAACCTTTACCAACAGTCGTTCAGTGCTCTCAAAAATACAACGTCGATATTGCTGGCGCTCCAGCTAAAGAACTTTCAACAATTCTAGAAGATAGCTCTCGAAATGTTGATATGTTAGCCCAAAATTTACAGGCAACAAAAATTGATGATGAAGAAAACAAGTCGTCATCATCTTCAAGTATATCTGGAGAACATGTAAGTATCGAGCCACAATCTGTTTCGTATCTAAATCAATTTCAATCATTACCTGATGTCTCACAAAGTACTTCTTCTAAAGTATTTATGGAATTAAGTAGTACTAATGAAGTTTTGCAAAGTTTGGATCCAAAATTAGGTGTTTCTCAAATAAGTAATGATTCATCTTCATCGAATAGCTTAGATGAAGCGTTAAAACAATTGGGTTTGGGATGGGCAATCACAACCTTACGTAAGACCCAACAAACAATGCAGTTAAGTTCAACAAGTTCATCGAATTCATCGAAAAATGTAAGTAAACATAAACGTAATTTATCTGACACCAACGTGAGTTTAAAAGATTTATTCCGACAACAACGCAAGCGGCAGTTGTTACAAACGACGATTGAATCGAGTTCCACATCCATCGAAAGTTTTCAAATTTCACCAACAATTAAAAAACTACTCGACTATCTACCATCAACATCAAAATTACCTGATCAGATTCTAAAAGAAATTAAAAAACATGATGAACCTGGTGGTCGAACATCGACACCAGTTAATTTAAAAAGAAATTCTGTACCAAATTTTATTATGAATCAGTCGGATGATATTTCGGTAATAAAAAAACCAAATAGTTTGGATAGTTTTTTAAGTTTAACGATGCCAGATTGTTCATTGGATATAAGCAAAACAATGCAACGAAGTGTTAGCAGTTGATCAAAATTGTGGACGAAATTTTTTAGTTAAATTTTAAAAATTATTTTAAATTTTTGTTTAAAAGATGTTTTATTGTAATTAAAATACAAAAAAAAAAATTATTTATTTTGGAAACCATAGATTTATAATAACTCAGAATAGGGTTTTTAACTAAATTTTTTTATTACTTCATTTGAAACGTGTTTACTTCACGAACATGGATTTGGAATTATTTTTTAAAATCTTAAAAAATAAGCCATTTATGGACATACAAAATTCTTAAGTAAACGAAGAAAATACTTGCTTATGACGTCACTTGTTAGTATCTCCATATAAATTACTTGTTAAACATCGCCTTCAAAAAAAAAAGATGGAAAATAACCTTAACTAGCTTATAACTTCTTTGTTTTTGAATTAATTTTAACTGAATTATCAAACTTTGGTATGGTATTTAGTCTAGTTTCACATTTTGATGTTAAATATAACAAAATCAGAATCAGTATATACCCTATAAGAATAGATTAGCGAAGTAACTGCATGCTTATTTGTTCTTTTCATTTTATCAGAATTTCCGTTGTCTTCTTACACATTGCTTTAATTCATAGTTAATACTCGACCTTTTTATACAGGTAAAATTTGTTTTAAAAAAATACCACGATAAGTATTATCATTTAAAATTTTACTTTCGAAGTGTTAATAAGTCTTTTAATAGCAATAATTTCATATTATAATCAAATTTGTGGTTCTGTTTATCGTTAAGCAATATGTATGACATCGGAAATTCTGTTAAAAAAGAACAGGTATATACGTGACGAAATACTTTGTAAGTCTATAGTCCTACCACTTTTTGGGGAATAAATTAATGAGTGCTTTCTTATCTATAAATTATTCTACTCATGAATAGAATGCAGGAAGCACTTTGTCCAGTTTAAGTGTGTACACTGAATGAACTTCACTTTTCGCCCAGTGTCGCTCGAGTGGTTTAGAACTTATGTTTTAGAGCCGATGGGAGATTTTTGAATCCGTATAATGAATTTGATAAAGTAATTTTGCCTAAAATATTGAAAAAATCGAATTTAACGATTGAAAGACTGTTATTGATACTTGAATAAATGTTTTTACTATTTTGAACTAAAAACAAAATCTTTAACCGCATGAAGTAAAAAGACAATTATTGTACTAAAACATTATAATTAATGACATCATTTTTCATATTTGAATTGTTTTGGTAAACAAGCATACTTTTGAGGAAAATTTTTTTGTACATTTAATCAAGTAGAAAATGTATGTAAAGAAATGACAGGCTTGATAATTAAATATTTCAATAAAAATAAAGCTCAATTAATTAATAGTACAAAGTATTAGAATAGTGGCTAATGCTCAATATCTTCAAATCTGGATATGAAGAAATTGGGCACAATATTTAATTAATTTTTATTTTAGTCGTTGATTTATTTCCATCCTTTGTTTTTAGAAAATAAACGTTCAATTAATCATTCCATTTCAACAGTAGTATTGTGTTTGTTATTAAAAATATATTTTAATAAAAATTATATAATTTTATAAAATTATAAACAAATGGCTTATTTATTATAAACTTATAAACCTTACCTATTTGCTTACCCTCCTACATAGTCGGTGAATACATAAGCTCACTTAAGGGGAACTGACACAAAAATAAAACCTATATAACAAAGACAATCTGTAACATTCATTGTATTTACTTAAATTTTCCCGCACTATCTTGACATGAAAACTGACTTCACGTCGAAGAATTTTTCGAGAAATAACATTTCTGTATATATAATAAAATATTGAATTTTACTACACAAACACTCTTCGTCACGTCTTACGTTTTGATGTCAATATTGAGCATACCAAATTGCATAACATTTTTATAATTTTTTAAAGTTATTTTTGCGCGAATAATGAAATACAAAGAATATTACATTACAAGATTATCTTTATTATAGATATCTCATTTTTGTGATAGTAAAAGCTAGATAAATCACAAAATGAGACATCTACAAAAGACAATCTCTTATACACTATAATGCTAACATTTCAAAATTCACAACGTTATCACATGCCATCGATATGCCCTCAAACTATATATTTATTTGGCAGCACAAAGTTATTTGATTAAATGCACCTAATGTACTATAAATTGTAATTTTGTATAAATATTGTCTTTTTTTAAATGTTTCATTCTTCGTTTTATTGTGCCTTAATATACTTTAATGTCAATGATTTAACTTTTTATTAAATATCGGGTACTCATTTATAAATTATTTTTCAAGGTTGATGTATGTTAATTATTTGTAATATACAAGAATTTTTACAGAAGTTGCTATAGTAACGTAATACTGCTTGCTCAATCAAACGAAGTCTATGGTTTCTTTTATTTTGAAAAAATGGTACATTTGACTTAAAAATTAAAATGAATATTTTCTTTTATTTAAATTTATAATGGTAAAATATCGTTTAAGGCAGCAAAAATTTTAAAATTATTTTATTTTCTACAATATGAATAATTTATTGTGTATTCCAGCTACACGTAACGCTTCTATCGATTAAGTTGTCTCGTCCATATACTGTGCACTGAACGGCGGATATATAAACTGTTGAAATCATTATTATAAACACAATTGAGTTAATACAGACATGAACCAAACGAAGAAACAACAGTCATAATTGGAAATCTGAAACTAATATTAAAACTATTCCGTTGTGCGCGACCGACCGAAATTGGTTGTAATTCTTTCCAAAAAGTAATTTCAAATATTCCTCTGATTGGTTCCAAAGATTCCCGTAACAAGATTTTAGAGATTTGGCGAAAAAAATGTATAACATTAAATGTTTAAAGACGTGGGGTTTTTACATTTTGCACTGGAGTCTTGACTTGATTTCTTCAAAATAAGTATTACAAGTTAAGAAAATTAAAAAGTAAGATGAAAATTTTAAATAAATATGAAATCAGAGAAATAAAACGTATACAATTTTTCTTAAAAAAACTTTTAATGTCTAAAAATTGGCAGATTTAAACATAAATTAATATACAACTTAATTAAATGAAATAAGTTTAAATTAAAAATAATGTGTTTTACGTTATTTATGAAAAAGTGAATATAAAAGAAATTAAAATATGGATTGAATAAATAATCCAAAATGATAAAAATTTGACCAGATATGTTTAATTTTTGGTATATTTAAATATATAAATAAATTTTATGTAATTATAGGCATTCGAGAATAAAACACCCTTTTGGTTACATCATATCATGATATTATTTTAGCATACATTGGATTCCATTGTTCAATATGCACATTATGTCCCAGCCAAACTATTTTTTTTATACCATTGAATGAGCCGAAACAAGAGCACGCATATGAACGTGCCTTAAATTTAATTTACGACTAAATTCAGGTCCATGTTTATCGTAAAAATATTTTACAAAAATGATCCATCAATTTTTAGAAACAATAAATTATGTCGCGAAATGAAATTGTAAGCTGACTTGCAAGAGCGTGTATAATTTCACGTTTTTTTAAGTTATGAATCAATCATAAATAAATCTTTGAGGACAAATTGTTCAACAAAACATACATCCGTTAAATCACTTCAATATTATTTTCAAATGCCTATAACACAAATTTTCATGCATATCAAAAATTTTTTTAAAACATCATCCATTCAAAAATCACAACATTTTTCCAAACGCCACAAACAGTTTTCTCATATAAATTTAAAGCATTTTTGTTTATCATGAGGTATTCTTGTTTTAAATAGAATCGAATCTGCACGATACTGTGTATTCAACAATGGTGTATAACCGAACACCTGCAAAAATAAAATTTTAATCAATTATTCGTAATCTAAAAGGGATTATAATAAGCATTAAAGGATTATACGCAGCTAGGAGGACGAAAAAGACGTTTTTTCTTAAACTTTTTGTGAAAAGGTATTTTAATTTACAAAAACCAAAAGATGTTCGGCAGTGACCATGATTTCCGGTATAGTTCATCAAAAAACCAGAAAATTTTTTCACAAAATAGCGGCTCCGTAAAAAATCAATATTTCGATCAAAATTGTTACGTAAAATTAGAAAAAAAAATATCTGAGTGAAAAGATTGTGTTAAAATTCTAAACCGATCGGTTGATTTGTTTTTTAGAAATCTTAGTCACCGACTTGGAAAACACATTTTTTAGATAAACGCATTTAAACTGTCTGTACTCCGACCACTTTCAGTACAAGACATCTTTACGCATATATCTCGGAAATTACTTATCGGATCAATTTGAAATTTTCAATTAATATCAGTTAAATATAAATTCCGAAAATGCCTTTATTTGTTGAAACCAAAATTATTCGTGGGAATAGAATTAATGAAACAAGTGGTAATAGAACTGTTGTTATATAGACATGCAAAAATGAAATATAAAAAATATGTTTTTCTATCTAAATTTTTGTCTAAATACGACCATTTATATAAATTTCAGGTGTTAAGCAATCTAATACTGAAAATTTTAAAAATTTGTAAATTATTCTTCGTCAGCGTTTTGGAAACAAATTATCCTTAATGGATATCTAATTTAATTATTCTAGAAAATTCGAAAAGTATAGAAATAATAGTAAGAACAAATAGTAAAAAATAAAACTTACCTGTGTGAAAAAATTTATGCATTTATGCCTCTCCTGAAAATGTGTATCATCTTCAGACAACGAGACAGGACAACCAGGACATCTAAACGTCCAACGTGATGTAACTTTAACCGGTGGTTTACGTGTTATATGCGATACTAAAAAATTCATAGCAATATCTTCACAATTCATATATTCATCCACTTTATCCCGTATAGCTTGCGGTAACCAATGCCAATACATATACATATAATATTTATGAACAAATGCGGCCCCCGTCAATACCATACTAAATTCACAACTATAATTTGAATTGTATAACCAACTATTTTGATAATTTAAATCCCATGCATGAAATCGACCTGGGAAGCCAACAACACGATCACGATGTTCACGCCATACACGAAAACCAAATATAATTTCATCGTGTCGCAAATGGGCATCGTCGTCGACGGATAAAACTGCTTCAGTTTCGATAATATCTAACGGTAAGAAACGATTATTTAAACTATTTCGTGATGCTTTCACTACTGAAACAGGTACACCGATATCGGGCCATCGTAAATCTTCCAATGGTGGTCGAAGTGAATTCCAAATGACAACAACTTTATTCAAGTATGGTAAACCTCGTAAACGACCAATTGAATTGATTAGAACTTGTTCACGTTCATAGGTGAGCATGACAACTGTGAATTGTTCACGAGGACTATTACCACCCAATGATTCACAGAATTCTTTTCCAGCACCACCAGCTCCTTTACCAATAGGTCGAAATCCTATTTCTGAACCTAAAAGAGACGTAAAATAGAATAATAATTTTACAGATTGTCACAAGGTAGGTTTATAATGCTGGATACTTCGTCGATCAACTCACAGAATGTTTTGTCAAGATATTATTAGAAAAACACAGTACTATGCGCCAATCGCTTCTCAAAAACTTTTTTATTTTTCTCATTTTGAATTTAGACTTACAAATCACACATTATATAATCACATATTATAACACATTATATATCCGTGATTTTTATTTTAGATATTAGCAAAGAGAAAAGCTCAAGATAGATTTAGCTGATTTTGACATTATTTAAACCGTTTTTCCTATGGAATTAGAAAAAGTTATACACTTTTTACCTTGTTTCGATTGATTTGTATTCAAAATGATCACAAAAATAAAATTGAATATACCAAATTTATAAAAAACGAACTGAAGAATACAAAAAAATTATATCCAAGTCAGATTTAAAACCCCGTACTGATTTTAACCTCATTAAGTGACCTTTAGATGCTAAATATGAACATCAATATATTTCATAATATATTGTATAACTAATAATATTAATAGTCCAACCCATATATTGTGTTGTCATTACATTACCAGTTTCTAAAATATTCATAAAAAGACTGTTTCGTATGTTAAAAAGATATAACAATAATAATTGCTTCGAAAATTGCAATGCTGCGAATTCCGGAAAATATGAGGTCGTACAAATATATATTCAATAGGAAAGTTTTAGATAATTAAAAGATCTACTACTTTTGAGCTCAAAATTCACGAGAAAAATACAAAAAAAAACTTTTTTTTTTTTTTAATTATTTTGTTTTTTATTTCTCATTTCCATTAAACCTCATTCAATTATAACAAAATTTTGTGAAAATGCAGTGATCGTATATCTTAGGGTGCTCATTTTTTCGCTTTTGCATATACTTTTTTTTATAAAATAATGTATAAAAAGCGAAAAATAAATGTAAGAAAATTGTTAAAATTTGTAAACATTTCAAACTACACCAATTAATTCTACGTAAAAAATAGTAAAAAAAAAAAATCCATTGGTCAATGTTTGAAAAGGAACTTTAAGTTTGAACAGAATAGCTATTAAATATGTATTGCTATATAATAATTTTGTAAACTAGTTGCAAAATCGTTAACTGCTTTCTGTACTGAAGACGGATCAAAATTTTGCTAGTGTTTTCAATATTGACTCTCGTTACACACTAAGACTAAAATTTATATACTCTGACGTCGAGTACAAAAAGTCGCATCAGGTACTATTTTTTTAAGTATAAAATGACAGTCATCTGATTTATATTATAGATTGCGAGTTCCGAGGTTACAAGGATAGATATTGCAGTTTAATTTTTTATAAATAATTTTAGTAAATTTGACTTTAGAACAATAATAATGCTAAAAAATGTATCCAAAAGCTATGCCAAATAAAATCGGCGATATTCGTGTAGTGATTGAAGTGTAGGTACAGATTAAAAGTATGGGTTTCCACTTGCATAATTTGCAATGAACGTGGATGAGATTTAAGGGCAATTAAAAAGACAGTTGTAAATAAGCTGATCTAATAAAAACGAAGAGATCGCAAAATTTAATAAAATGGTAACAAATTTTTATTTTTAAATACTTTGTATTTTTGTGGCGAGATTTGCAATAAGAGGAAACAAGACATAAGAAACGTAAAACAAAATGAAACAAGAGACATAATCACTAATACTCTTGAAGAAAGGAAAAACTTCTGATGCGTTTCACAAACAATTGTTGATTCGTTTAAATGCAATTAACGATTTAGTTGTTGTACAGGCCCGATATCACGCGCAATGCATGTCAAAATTTTATGTACACAGATTTTCTGATAAAGTGGACGTTTTATTAACAAAAATTTATTGAAACTATGAAATCAATTAGTAAGTAAGTGCGGATGTCACAAACATGTACAGATTTATGTACAAAATGTAATATTAACGAAAATTGTTCAAACATTGACAAAGTGTACCAAAATAGTAGTAATTCTGAAGAACAAGATTTTGAACAAACAAGTCTTATAAGTCATTATTAAATAAATGTATAAAAAAATAACTAAACTCTACTAATTTATTTATAATTTAAATAAATATTGGTGTAAATTAAGTTGTACAACAATATATTATAAAAGAAGCATAAAGTATATATGCAGTAAACGGCCATTCTGTTCAAACATGAAAGTTACTTTTCAAACATTGACCAATGGTTTTTTTTAGTATCTTTTCCGAAGAATTAATTGGTATGTTCTAGCAAACATTTATTTCAAAATTTATTTTTTGTTTTTTAATCGTTTTGAGCATATTGTTAAAAAGAATACACCATAAGAGGTTCCTACTACAATTTTTCTAAGGACAAATTTAATTTGAAAAAAAAACGTGATATTTTTGAAAATGTTTCATTTTTTATATTCACAAAAAATTGTGGTTATTTCGGACACTTGAGACTTTTCATTTTCACCAAATTTTGTTAAAATTCAATGGGGTTTACTGAAATGAGATATAAAAAACGAAAATAAACGCGGTTTTTGTATTTTTCTCGCAAATTTTGAGGTAGCGTAAAAAAATAAGCACAAAACTTTTAGATCTTTTAATTATCTAAAACTTTCCCATTAAATATATTCTTGTACCACCTCAAGTTTTGCTGGAATTCGCAAAAATACAAATTTTCACCGTATTTAACCACAAAAAACATCGGTCCGCTTAGTCTACTCACACATTTTGCGTTTTTACGTTTATTGTACGATACACTATTTGCTGCTGTTAAAGTGATGTTAACAATTTTTTCCACTTTCAGTAAAAAATATTGTAAGTCGATTGCATTATAAACAGAATTTCTTGTCATAAAATTACATTAAAATCGAAATTTTTTTTTTTAAAAGTAAAAACTATCTGCCATTTTGGTGACGTAATACTGGTACATAATGTTGAGAATGCAGGTATAATAATAAGAGCAATGGTACATATGAGCAATGTAGCAACGTCTGTAAATCGGCTGGTTTCTGGCGTGATTGCTAATCTTCTTATAACCGCATGAAAGTCTAGGAGATTGTTAATTGCCATCTTATCATTGCGGAAAAAGATTGCCATCCGTTTTTATTCTGCCATGCTTTGACTGCAATTTTTTTTCGCAATGAAGAGATGGTAATAAAAAAAAATTATAACGCCTCCGGAAAATTTGGGGTCATAATTTTAATGTACAAAACGTTATAACTCACCTTAGAAATTCAAATATTAAGCGTTAGCCGATTTACAGAACGATGCTATATATATGGATCATTGCACATATTTTATTACTAATAAAAATAACCGTTTAGATTGAATTGACAGATGACAGCTAGTGTATACCAACATGATGTCACACCATGGCAGGTCACACCTTGGTAGTTCAGATAGTACGGACTGGCTAGTTTTTTGATAGTTCGAGAGTAGCAACATCATAGTGTGACTGAAAGATGACTGCGACAAATTTTGTGATTTTTAGTATCGAGATTTTTAATAACATGTATAATTCTACTTTTAAACTTACCTATGAACTTAGCATCTGATGGCAATAATATATCAAATGGTAATTGTGGATAAAGATGAAACGGATCTCCCCAATCATTCCATATTTCATGACCTTGAAGGAGATGTAACGTATAATTTCTTTTAAAAGCTGGACTAGGATATGGTGGCTCTAAAGGGCCTAAACTCTCTTCAGGTTCAGAATCTTGTACAATTGTATCCGTATGCAATGGTTGAAATGTCGAATTAAACACACTTACTGCTGTAATATCTTCTATAGGTTTTGGTGGTATTCCTATTCGATCTCGAATAGTAGAAATAATCACATCAATTGTGCTTTGCACCGAGCTTAAATAATTCTCCCAAATTAAACGACCTTGCCTCCGCATTGATAACAAGTCAGCATCAGATACGGATCTTAACAAAAAGTGCAATTCTGTGACTCGTGCTTTGGGTAAAAACAAAACTGCTCGTTTCCATTGGATCACTTCGTCATAACTTAGAAGGATTTGATCGCCTCCTAAAATCACTGGAATTGCTCCAGAGCGCAAGGCTTCGTAAATACGTGCTTGTAATAGTGTTGTCGAAACGTAATTTGAAGGACTTGGTGCTAAAATAAGTACAAAAGTTGATTCTCGTAAAATTGCTCGGCGCATACCATCTGTCCCACATAGCGACCAATCTTCAATAGAAGCTGTCCCCTTTTCTTCGCTTGCTGGGATACACTCGAATTGAAAATTAAATTTATCCGATTTACTATTCACTGACATTTCTCGTAAATGTTCCAAGATGAACGAATCTAAATGCTTTGTTATTTCAACATCCTCAAAATATTGATTCGTGACTTGATTGACCTGATTAGTTGGTTTTGATTCGCCTTGGAAGGATAATAAATATTTACGTCGAGCAGGTAACATAGATACACATTCTTGCCATACATCACCTCCAGGTGGACCTAATATAGGTGGTACAATTAAATCGAATCTGGGTCGATATTGTGAATCAACAAATGTTGACTGTACTAAAATACTGCGACCTATATCAAAATTATGAAAAGCATCGCCGGAACCTATAGATAAATCACGGCGTGCTAAATTTATTAGCACATGATTTCTTCCATCTCCACCCCAATAGGGCAATTTTTTCAATTCCTCCAAATCTAGAACATTTGTATTCGTTGAATTCTTAGAATTGATAATAGGTAAAGCTTCTCCAACCAACACTAGAAAAATACATGCTTCTTTTGGATCATGTGTATAATGAGGATTATAACCCAAAGTCTGCTTTAATGTTGTTTTCAAAAATCCATCTACATCTAAACCATTTCGAACCACGGGATACATATCTGGTTCATACAGATAAACGGGAAATCCGGAAGTTAATGAACATCTCGAATAATCAAAACATGTATGCATACGACAGTTACGAAAAGCATGCGGAGGAAGTGGTTTTAAAATTGCAGGAATTTTATCTGCAGTTAACTCCTTAGGTAAAGCTAACTCCGGAGTATTTCTGTGTAAAGCTTCTCGATGTGCAACTTGTGCTTGTTCTACGCTAATTTTTAACCGTTCTAAATCCGTCTGTTGATGTGCTAAATCTTGTTTTAACTGTTCAATTTTCTGCGTATACGCTGTTACATCTGCTTGCAATCGTTGCCTGCGAGCCTCTAAGTCACGCAATTCACCTGACACAGAACTTTTAATACGTAGTAACTCTTCAATTCGCATACGTAGCTCAGATGCTTTCATTGAACTATAATCTTCAAATATTTCTAATTGACTGCGTGAACGATGACTACTATATGTGTGTGATGTTACTACTACATGATCTTCGCGCGGTAAATGATAGTGGATAATTAAAGGTACAAAAAATATGGATATTGCAACTGCGACTAATATTCGAGAAAGACGAACATGTTTTAGCCATAAGCAGATGCGTCCTGCTGTTCCACCTCCATTCGAAGTGGTTGTCATTTTCAAAGAATGTGCACGTGCGATGTAAAACTTTAATTATGGCATTTTTGCTGCAAAAAATAAAAAGGAAATATTAATGGCTGATAATGACTAATTTTAGACCGAAACGTGTTTAAAACATTATTTATTTTAATGTTTGACATTATTTTTAAGTGGAATTATGTAAATAAATTTTGAATAATGGAATTTAACAAATTTAAGCTTTCTTTAAAAAAATATTAAATTTGGTAATTTAAAAGATTACTAAAATAAAGTATACAGAATGTTGAAATTTTACCAAAAACTTAAATTATCTAATTGTTCATATACATCAGCCGCAGAAGCAAATTCAAAAGGCACGATTATTTTGGACATTCGAGTTATATTAATCTAATCTAATTTATGTTATATTAAATGTGAGGATATTCTCAATCGATTACCATCCGAAGGGATCAATTCTTTTCTAATTGCTTACATTTAATAGAAAAAAGATTTTATCCAACATTCTGTCAATGAGTGTTGGGTATTAGTACATTTGAATAAACATTGTAAGCATTACATTGAAATCAGTCTTGTTCATGTCTTTCAGCCTACGAATTTTGAGAATTTAAATACTTTTTTATTATCTAGTTGCTTTTTAATTAATATCATTTTTGCAAATTTTACATTCAAAATAAACATTCTAACAGCATATCTAAACTTTTAGTGCATAGGAGAAATATGACATTAAATTTGAGCGTTACGTTTAATTAATCAAACAATTTTGAAGAACATTCCTTTTAAAAGATCTAAGAATTTAATTAAATCAAATAAAGAACAATATACATAAGTATACTTAGATTTTGATATTTAGAAATTACGTAAAGACCAATCCATCAATTTCTGAACGTAAAATATTGCCATTGTGAACAAATTACGATTGTTAAAAAACATAATTAATTTTGCGAGATTTAATTTGTATTAAATGTTGGACTAGTAGTAGTAATTTTCCTGAAAATTTCAGACAGTGATAGAAATGTAAGACTTGAGGTGAGGTAAATTGTTTTAAATTGTGATCTATAGGTTGATGCAACATTCAAGATATCCCTCACCTCCAGGTACTCGGAACGTTTAGAGCATATCAATAAAATTTTTTAATTTGATAATTTGATAATTAATTTTTAGGTATCTATTTACGAAAAGTAATTTTTAATTTATTATTTGGCCATCGAAGTACGATTAAAAATATGAACTAGGGATTTAGGATAATCCAAATGTATATTTTTCTATTACTTATTAATTATTTTAATACCATTTTGCTAGAAATATCCCAAAGACGTTTAGGCAATTGAAATTATGTGTGAAGGTAAATCTTATCTGGAGGAACGGTAAAAGATACAAAAAATATTGGAACACGATAATAATCTACAAGACAATATTTAGGGAGGTGATTTATAAAGTATAGGGCTCATGTTAGTTACTCAACCATAAATATCGAAATACTAAGAAATTATTCACCTTAATTAAATATAAATAAATCTCATTCTCATGCATTGATTAAACTTAATTATAATACATTTTGAAGTGGTTATTTAATAATAAATTATCCCTTCCTTGTTATTGAAATATGTGCGGTTTGTGCTGAATATACTTTTTTATATCATACTCATGCGAAAAGTTTATTGCTAAGTGCACTTGTGGCGAATAAATTCATTGCTACTTTAATTCAATAATTTGCATCAAATTAAAATAGCAATATAAATCTTCAGTTAATGTTATTACCTTGTTAATTTATATGGCAACTTCAAAAAAGGTACATAAGTAATCAATATTGAATAAATTATTGATTAATCCATTACATTTTTAATCATCTCTGTGTTAATTTAGTATTCATTTTAATAAAATATAGTCTTATTTGTATATTTTTTCTACTAAAGTATCAAATACATACAATAATATGTAAGATTCATTTCATATTCACAATTAAATTTGAACTTATATAAAATAATATATATTTTAAAAACATTGAAATATATATTTTAAAAACATTGCTTAAACATTTTTACACTGAATTGTTGAACTTTAAAAAATGTAAACTTTAGTGTATTTTGAACATTCTGTTGTTTGTATTTTGTTATAAAAAAATTGCTGAACTAACAAGTATTTGACATTAACCACCCTAGAAAAAATTATACATGGCGCCTAATTATTAAAATGCTACTCAAAGATCATAGATAAAAAACTTTGATTAAATTTGGCTGCGTTCACTTTTCATATTTCGTACTAGAGTGTTGCAATTCAACTCAATTATAAAAAAAAATTGAAAGGTGTGTTAAAAATTGTTTAAATATTTATTTTAAAATATTAATCAAAAGGTAAGTTTAACTCTAAATTTCAGCTGAATCCAGAACGACAGGCGATGAAATCTGTTCCTCAATCGCGTTGGCATTTTTACTTGAGGAATTTCACTTGTAAACAATATTGTTAAAACACAGTACACAAGACCATATTGACCATATTAACCATAGGTCTTAACCATATTGACCCACAGGGTGCAAAAATCACTATGCACTTGTATGGAAAAAAATAATTTAATTTTTATGTATTTTTTTATTTTTACTTATTTTTTTAGAGAACTTTTTTTATAAAAAATAAAGCTATGTATTTTTAAACATCGAGTTTAAAAATTATAAAAATTGACAAATTTTTTTAAGAATTCATCGGTTTTGAAATCTACTTTCAATTTGATACTTATAATGGCTAAATTTGTCAATCTATCATGAGACATGATCGATCTTAAACAGTTTTTTTTATTATTATTAATGTTAAAGCAATGTTTTTCCCTTTTCTGCAATCACAGGCAGTGTTAAATATATATGTAAAAGTATTTAAACATTACGAATCACCGAATATCAATTATTTGAATAAATATAATATCGAATGGACTTGTGTTAGATGTATAAAAATGGGTGTACACGCGCGTCAGAAATTATATAATAAAAATATATAATTTTTAATAATAATTGATTAAACATAATTATAATACTTCTTTGGCATCATTAAAAAACAATTTTTAATTGCATGCA
This sequence comes from Chrysopa pallens, assembly GCA_020423425.1. NCBI lineage: Eukaryota > Metazoa > Arthropoda > Insecta > Neuroptera > Chrysopidae > Chrysopa > Chrysopa pallens. Next base: position 101,959,957 of record CM035592.1, on the reverse strand, counting down.
AATAATTAATTACAATAATATAATAATAAAAGGACTGGAGAAGGATAGTGAACACAGGCAATAAAGATCAGTTTAATTTTGGAAAATTAAATAAATATATATATTTTCTTACATTAAGTGTAACATAAATCATAATAAGAGCTTCAATCTGTGAGTTTTGTGTGACGGTAATGCGCGCGCATCTTAAAATTTCACTCTCATCATATTTTCATGACGCGCCTAAAGAAGTATAGTTTCAAAAATTATAAAACTAGCAGATTACGCATGGTATGTGTATAATATATGTGTATGTGCATACACATGATACCCGTATTTCATACACCCTTAGCCACCCCAGTAAAAACAGCCCTGACAGTACATTTGTGAAATACGATAATAGCCATGTATGCGCATCGACTTTTTTCCGACTTGCAGACAGACGCTGATCATTATATAACTACGGTTTTGCAAATTGGCAATGTTAGCTTTAATTTCATTTCTATGATTACATGCGTTGTGATCAGGTTTATCGATAGATTATATCGATTTATATAAAAATTTTATTTTATGATGGCCATTATTTATTGTCTTGACAGTTTGATAATTTTAAATAAGTTTTTATCATTTTTTTTAGATATGAAATTAAAGCAATTATTGCCATTTTCTAATTCCTTCTCTCGTTGTTATAAGAACCATCTAATGCACCTGCCTAATCCTCTGTCTGTGAGTCGGAGAAAAATTCGACTTGCGAACAATATCAGAATGATTCCATACGTTTACGGAATATAGTAATATCAAAATAATTCCACCATAGAAATTATATATAATATTTTAATTCCACAGTATTTTTACTGAATATGGTAATAACAGAATCATTCAATTAAATAATTTTAACACTTTAAAAATTACATGGTGTAAAAACTTTTTTAATACTTTCAAACTCGTCACTATTTAAAGGATTGCTAATTAAATTGCAAAAGTTCAGTCAACGCAGAACAAATAATTTTTTTAATGATTTATCCATAAGTTAAATTTATCAATTGAAGTAATAAGCTTATTAATAAAAATGATTTTATCATTCAAAAGGTCAAAAATTGATACTGGATTAACTAACACATGTTGCCACAAGTGATGACATAATTGCTTCAGTTAAGATAATTTAATAAATCTTGAAAGATTTAATGTTATCTCAAAGAAAATAGTATTCATTTTTTTTTTTTGCAATTTCCAAAACATTCGTTTTATAACTATAAGATACTCAGCCATTGCATTTACATTCTAAAATTTGTAGAAATATTTTCGCTTATAAAATAGAAAAAAATAAGATTTTCATTAACGAATTATGACTGTTAAATGTTAATACGCACATGCGCCAATTGATAAACATTGGATGATTCAGGTTATATTCAAATGAGTGAATTCTGAGTAATGCAAACACATCTATACAAAAAAAATTCCACTGAAATGATATTATTTATAGATTAGAACTTTCTATGTTATCCAGTACTCGTATTTATCATATCGTCCACGTGGTATTACAAAACCAGTTTCAAATTCTAAGGAAATCCATATTATCAATAACTTTTAAATTCACATGTCAATAATTGATCACCTTATGTTTATTTATAAAACAATTCAATGACTATGAATTTTCTAATGCCCTTTCAAAAACCACATAAAATTCCATTCTTAATAAAAGATAACAGCTAAATTTATAAGAATTTTTTAAACTTCATTTTATAATATTTTATGAAATTACGAATTGACTTCCAGATAAGAAAAGAAACATGAAAGGAATGGTCTAGAAATTCATTACTTTTTATCAGAGAATATATCGGTAGAACCGACATAGTCTCTACTTTTTATAATATAAAGTTACATTGATTTAAATCTTGTCAATTTCGTAAGGTAATTATATATAAAGACTTAATTGTAAATTAAATTTTTATGATTTCTTTCAAAAAGTAACTATATAGAGATTAACATTATTTAAACGGACTTTAATATAAAAAATGAAGTTTTATCATATTTCATATATAAAGATAATGTTAGCAGTGAAAATTTTTCTGTTCAAAATGATTTGGAATAGGTGACATGATAAAATTAGATAAGGTTATTTTTAATAATAATTATGAATAATATTTTGTCTTTTTATATTTACCGGTGTACATTAATAATTATCGGATATCCATATTAACGAAGACTCTAACTACCGATATAATTGAGAACTATTTAGAACTACCAATATTTAAACACCATAGGCATAAAACTTGTTATACAGTTATGAAACTCTAATAGTGGATAGTGTTTAATATATTAGTGTTATGAGTAGTTATTATTTTTGCTACTTTAGTGCTGAGATCTCAACTTGAATTTCCAATAGTGAAGCTCGCTTAATTTATTTTATTTTTCATTCACCATAGTTTTATATTTTTTTATTTCAAATGGCAAATTAAAGAAATGAGCGACGAGAGATATGACGAAGTGGGTATCACATGAGATTCATTGTATGCTTTTGTCTGATCGTCTCGTCATTTGTTGCACATCACTTACATGCACTCGATATTAAACAAACAACTTTGAAGATGAATTATGACTTAGGAGAGAGTAAATTGAAGAATTACTCGCACTCTTTCTAAATTAGAATAAAACTTTAATTAGAAGCAAACTTTTTCCATTTTGAAAAGACATAGAGCCACGATATAGAAAATAAAAATTGAAATATGAAATGAACTCTGAAAAACTGATAATCTGAAAAACGTTTATGAAATTTTCCCACATTAAGCACTAACCACTCATCGCTCTTGGGAGCTTGAATCTACTAAAACTTAGTAATTTTAATTTATTTCAAAATTTAAAATAATAAATTTTCAAAAACTTTCATAATCTTATCAACTTGAAGTTTGAGTGAAGAATTTGACAAAATCAATTATTTTGGATCAAGTGCAAAATTTTAAATATAGCTCAATTTAAACGATCTACAATTTTTATAAAACTAATAAGTAATGTTTAAATACTTTCGAATTTTCTTAGAAATCAAGAGGTGCTCAATTAAAAAAAGATTTAACCGCAGTATAATTTCAGTTTAATTTCTTATCTTTCGATGTATTTGCTTTTTAAATGTTATTCGTGGCTATAGTAGAGTGAGTCCTGTACAGATGCCAATGCATGTAAATTTTATTAAATTCGCCAATCATTTGCAATGAGTTATTTTCTCATTGTTACCATCTACGGTTGGAATTATTCCTATTATTAACAAAATACCAGTCAACAAGTAAAGATCACATCCAGCACTGTCATTCTATATTAGATATAGTCTATGATTAAATAATAAACTGTTTCTCTGTTTTTTATCATTTTCCATTTTTTTTACATAGAAAATTGTTTATTTTTCATATAATCACTACTTTAAATAATAAATTTTTCGTAGTATTAAAAATAACCGGTAATTATAAATATAAACCGATAATTCACATTTACCGTGACATAGCTATTACGTATAACATGAAAATAGTTGAGGTCAAGGGAAGTAAAATTCCCCGTTAATGTCACGTGAGATCAGCCGGTGGTGTGATCGGCCACGGATTGAAATTTTAACCACATTGTTTTTACAATCATTAGTAATTAAACAAATACAGTATGCGACTGTTTTTAAAGTAATTAATTTGTAACAATAAAATTCAATACTAGTCAAACGTTTTATTTATCTTATTTTCATTTTTCAATGTTATATTGTGAACGTAATTAAGTGTTTTCGAATATTTTCTGTAACATACTGTATTTTCTTTCGGTAAATGTCAAATTTCACTTTTCAAAATCAAAATAAATACAAATAAGCGCTCAATAAAGCTAACAAAAATTAATAGAACGGCTTACGAATTTTTTTATGAGCTGTGAGTGTCTACGTGTTCTTTTACTTATGTTCACATCTATTTTTGCCAGTCTCTAATCGCAACGTAATTAACTGGGTCATTATAGTGTCATTGTTTTTCTTTGCCAGTTTTTCCTGCTTCGTTTTTTTAATTTTGAGTTGGTTTATTGTTTTGTTTTTAAGTTTTTGTTTGATGTTCAAATTTTTTAATTGAAAAATTTTTCCGTTTTGCGTACAGTTTAATTGTTGAAAATGTCTCGTAAAAGGGCTCGAAGTCAACCAGAAGATTATAACGGAACTTTATCAGGAGGATTTAAAATTAGGCAACCTATAAGTATGGTAAGTAAAAATTTTTATTTTACGTAGATTAGAAAGTGGTTCGAAAATTTTTTAATGGATTATTAATTATTTTAAAATAATCATAATTACTTTAAAGTTCTGAGAAGAAATCACATTTTATAAACAGGAGAATTTGTAATGAGTGATGTAATCAATTCAAAAAATCTATACAATCTGAATATTGCAGAAATCATGCCAATGCATTCTTCTACTTTAAATTGAAAATATACAATATATAACTAGCAGTAAAGGTGTGAAATCTAAATTAGTTGCCTTAACATTTCGTAATTTATTTAATTAGTAAAAGATAAAATTGTTGCCAAATCGAACTGTTAAGATTGAGCGGAAGAGATTTATTTTGTGAGAACTCTGTTTTTAATAATTTTTTCTCTTCTACTGCCTTTGAAAACTAGTGATTTCTAAATGTTTTGTGATACATTTGATGTATTTTGAATGATATGATTATGCCTTTTTCATTCTTAGAACCGCTTTTGGATAATTTATGTAATATCTAAAGTCAATGTTTTCTGAAATGGGTTTGATATCGTTGTTAGAAGATCCTTTAATATATCTTCAAACTTTGATCGATTTATTTTTTCGAAGACCTTCAGAGCATACTGAATCTTCCTTCTTTAAGCTCATATTAATATTATTCCAACGTTGAGTGGATTATCAATTTTAACCTATTGTGAGAGAGAGCCAGCTTACATTAGAAGAGTTGATCAGTTGTCTACCGTCATTACTTAAAAACTCGAAAATTACCAGTGCTTGCATTTTATTAATCCAGCGATTGCAAGGTTGGAAGTGATGAGTTCTTTTTCACCCTATAGATTGTGTGCTTCCTTTGCTGTGATTTCTGTCGGAAATAGATTCATTATTATGTATTTGTTTATTACCCTGTGTCGACTTCGTTTTTGTTTCTATAAGTAATCAATCCTACGGATTTTGCGCTAGTTAGCTTAATGGAGAATTTTGATTTTTTTTAGATAGACTTAGACTGGCTACAGAGGGCCCCAAATAACCTAGAATCAGGGTCAGGAAATTTTATAAAATATAGAATACCTATTTGAAAATATTATTTAAAACAAAACATAATTAAAGGAGCATTTATTTGAAGATGGGATTACAGAGGGCACAAAAGATCGGGGGTCTTTTAAGTAGTTTGTTTACTGGTCTTTAAAATTTATATTTGGTGTAATCATACATGTAAATTTGAGAATCCTAGAATTAGGTAAGTTTCTTAATTTGAATCTGGTTTTGTTGTATTTGGAATTTATATTTTCATTTCTGTCAGTTTAATTAAAGTTCGTATAAGTAGTTTGTAAAAATTGAAATAGATGTCTTAAAATTCTAATTGGAAATTATTCTCGAAAACAGAGTGTAGATACCTTGTTCAAAAAATTTTATAAAAAGAGATAATTAGATTGTAATACCCTATTTAACAGAACACCATAAGAACAAATAGCTGATGAGGACTTTAGATCTTTAGGGCCATCGAGTTTGATGAGCCTTTGGAGTCTTGCATGGTTTTGGGATTGTTAAAATCTATGTGGTTTCACAATTAAAATTATGATGGGAGCCTTGAAACTCAAACTGAATAAATTGATAAAACAATGTTCAAAATGAATCATTCTGAACTAAAACAGTGTAAGGTCGTTACTAAGAAATTAAATTTTTTTGGAGTCTTTAAGAAAATTTAAATATACATATTCACAAGTGTCTTGTAAACGTAGAAAATATTTTTTTTCATACGTTGTGAGACTAATTTTGTAAAAATCACTTGTTATAGATAACATTTTTAGCATGTGGTTTATTTTCTGGTCGATCTGGAAGCGAACGCTACGTTCGATCAAAAAAAAAATTTTCTTACGATTATCTTAAAAAACTGAAAGTCATTAATTGAAGGTATAACTTATTTCAATCTTTTTCTCGTCATATAGTAAGTAAAAGATAAAGAATCTGATAATGGCGCAATAAAATTACTTTTGTATTTCTGTAATCCCAAAAAATTTTCAAAAAAAAAAAAAAAAAATTAAAATCTTTACTTTTATATTTTAACGTAAATAAGTAGCATTTATTAACAACATAAACATTTTTTCATTCAAAATATAAACTATAATTGAAATTTCATAAGCAAAATCTATTTTTAACATGAACGTTGGAAACGCCCTTAAGAATAAAATAATATGAATGATTATTTATGTTAAAGAAATATTTATCAATGATACTAGACTAATCATCTTTTGAAATTAAAATAATAACCTAATCCCTAGATTTAAAAAATATTTTCAATATTATTTAGATATAAATATGTAAATTTTAATAACAAAAGTGCTATTTTTAAAACGAATCGATGGTATAATCATGTTTGTTGATTGGAAATTTTTCCTGTTTGAATGTAATTCAGTGTACTTACTTCAAGTTGCATTGGAAAATTATTTTAAGTACTAAGATCAATTGATATAATCTTATAAAAAAAAATATATTTACACAGGATTTAATATTTATTTTGATAGCAAATTCGTATAAAATTGTATTGGTTTTAACGTCAAAAGTTATTGAAGAATCTAGATCATTGTTTAGATATGTAAATTATTGTGCCCTGCAGTTAGTTTTGGATATTTACCGATTAATAATAATCGGCAAGTTATTTCCAGTATTTGTATCTTTTATTGTTGATGGTTGCTATGAGACAGTTTAATAACGCCTCCGGTAGTTGAAAGGTAGTGCAACTGATCAAATATAGGAAACTTTTATCTTACAATCATCAAATGAATTTGACATTTAGATCAAATTATGGATAAAAATAAAATTAGTTCAATTTTATCCATATTTGAAAAAAATTTTGTCTTGGATTTTGTTAACCTAAGTATGTTTTAAAACATTGTTGCGTAGAAATAATTTGCAAAGAAATAGTGAGATCACAAAATTTATTTCGAATTTGCAAAACTTAATAGTTTTGGATTTTGTTAGTTTCTAGTAAAAATATTTCTAGTATCCGGTATAAATTTTTTATGATATTGTTCACGTATACTTCCATCGGAAAACATTTTTGTAATTTACAAACGAATCCTGTGATTAAATTGTCTAACGTCTTTTAACAAAGGGAAGATACTTTTTCCCTGTGTAGATCAAGCAAGGGTATTGAGTTTTTTTGACGACGTTTCTACTTTTCTAGATTATAAGCAAATGAAATACATCTCAATTACGATTGATCGAACAGTTGTAGTGATGAGCCGGATTCTCGTATCCGTATCCGCAGATATCCAAGAGAGAAAAATTATCTGTATCCATTAACGTATCAGTTACTTTCTAGATGATTCTTAAAAATATATTTTGCAAATTTTAATTTCATTAAGTTAAATACAATACAACAAAAACACGAGCAGTTTACTTCTTCAAACTCGAATTGTAAGTTGAAAAAAAATTCTAACAATTTGTAACAAATGACAATACTAATTCAATTGGCAAGGCGCCATATAATTTTATGGTCACGTGCACTGACACCGATTGATGTTAAGATCCGTATCCGTGGATCATCATCATCCGTATTCATAGCCGTATCCGCGGATTTTCATTTTTAACGATCCGGCACACCACTTGAATGAAGTATTATTCAAGTTATAACAAAATCTAAATTATTAAAAATTTGAAAATAATGGAATTGTATATTTTGATTTTTTTACTACTTAATATCAATTTTGGATTAATTGGATTGATTTAATTATGTTGTCTAGCAGGTTTTCGAATAAATTGTTTGGCAATTGCACATTTAACAGCTGATGTAAATTAAAGTTTAGTCAATTTTATTTCCGGTATATATAGAATATATGAGAGGGTATTAAATTTGGTCTAAAGTTTGTAACAATTATAAATATTGAAATTTTTCATAGAATCACTTAATTAGTACATTTGTTTATCCGTCATGAATATAACTAAAAAATGAAAAGAGATCACTTAAATTTTGATGATGTGTTAGACCTAAAAAGTTATTTTTTATCAATTGGATACTTTGAATCTATGATCCATGTTTTGAACCAGATAGAAGAAAAATTCAAAAAAAAAAATGTTCGTTTCTTAAAAACACAAACAACTTTTGAAATATTTTTTCATTAAGTGTTTATAATCGCTACAATTGTATTTCAAATTCAACTAATTAACTCGGATGCAATTATTATAAATATTATTAGTAGCAGACCCAGTCACACTTTGCTGTAACAATTTTCACTACATAAACTTTCCCATTTTGTAGAAGCATTTCACATAGATTGCTAAAAACGTTATCTTTCTAGTTTCTATAGAAAAAACTACATTTGTCGCTTAAACGTATAAGGAAATCGGGACAAGGAAAAAAAAAACACAAATTTCTCATTTCACCTAATTATCTTACATCGAACGCAAGAAACTGAATCTCTCAATCATACCTTTAACATATTTAATTACTATTTATTGATTTAATTATAAAGATTTTTCCCCATATGGATTACCCATAAGAGAAAGTTATAACAATTAAGATCGGTTAAGTAGTTTCGGAGTTCATCGAACAACATCGTGACGCGGGAATTTTATATGTAACATAATAATTATTATAAAATATATATTAGTAAAGTATTAAATTTGGATTTTTTGCCCCAATTTCCTAGATCAAATTATTTTTAATTTTTATAAATACGTATTTCGACTACAAAGTAGTCATCATTAGTATGAATTAGCTTGTTGTAATGATTCTCCGAAGAGATGTTACTCGTTGCTAATTTGGTGACGGTTTGCACTGGGCAAAAAATCGAAATTTATTCGAAAAATCCTAGAGTTCTCATTAATAATTTTTAAAAAAATAGTTAAGTATTGTTATATTATAATAATAAAAAAAAAAATAGTCAAGTATTGTTATATTATAATAAAAAACTCTTGTACCTGCATGAAATGCGTAATGTATGATTAAAAAATTATTCTAACGTTGATTCTTTATCATATGTCGGATATTTAAATGATTAACACTGTTAACTGTTTTCTACGTTTGTTTATTTAACATTTCGAAATTATTAAATAATACAAATTAATTTGCATTTTATTATACTTTATTTTCAATATGAAACTACTCATTTTCATTAAAATATTTATAAAGTTCTTTGTCAGATTATATTTTTTAATTTTGACAAGAACTTTATTTAAATTAATGTTTTCTGTTTTGTAATGACTGAAAGGTTAAATTTCTTTAAAATTTAACAAGTTGTAATTTAAATTTTTAGGAATAAATTACACACACACAAATTCTTACTCTTTCTTAAAAACTTATTTGAAAGCTATTAGGATAGTAATTAATAACATTAAAAATTATAGCTTTTATCTTTAGGTATATTTGCCTTAATGTCCTTAATGCCCATTCATTTAAATATCTATATATAAATAGACAAGGAGAAAACAGTTTTCTGCGCCTTTTCTCCCGTGTTTGTCAACTAATTTTTTTGGTGGCTAATGAAGAGCTTTAGTCTTATTGATTAAAGAAAAATTTCATACTTTTTCTTAAATTTTCAAAATAATTAATTCCTAAAATTATTTTTATGTAATTTAATAACTTTTATATTGCAAGCCAATTATTTTAAAGAGGTGTGGCATTTATTTATATCAATGCTTTATACAATAAAGCATGAAACAAGGGGAGTCGAATTCTCTTTGGCAGAGATTACGTTTTAGTGATTATGATTGAATAAATGTTTTATGTTTTAATAAGGTCTTTAATTGAGTCGAAATTAACACCGCCAAAAGTTTCTGTTAAATATTTTGCATTATTAAATTGTCCGGTAAACTTCTATTTAATCTATTGAATTGAAAATATTTCGATGGCCAATTATAAAATTTTTTATGGTTGTAATTACAGCAATAATAAATTATCAAATGACTAATTCCAAATTCAAAGTTCAAAGCTACTAATAATTTTTTTTTAAGTAACTTATTTTATAATTTGGTTTAAAAAAATATCAATGACGTTCATTTAGATAAAGTGGATGTACATTTGCATTCAATAATATTGGTAAATTTTGTTACCTAAATCGTGAGTTGAAGCTAGCGTAGTAATAAATTATTATCTTTATCATATTAAAAAATTTATTGAATACTGAAATACCATAGAGGAAGTGGGCATATATATCATTTAATAAGGTTTTGGTCTGCTGCACAGATGGCACCACTTTTAATTACCACTGTGATTTCTGGATAGTGCTAGCCAAAGATAATGCAAAAAGCGATATATAAGAAAATTTAAATTTAAAGTGAAATAATATCAAAAAAAAAAAAAAACATTTATAATTAACAAAGACAATCTCTAAGGTAGAATAATGCAATATGCAATCTAATTTCTTCAAATATTATTTTTTCCTCAAACCTAATTACGCTTATTCTAACATATATAAGTCTCGGATTAAATTTTTTATTATCCAGTAGTACAACAGCTCTTGGTGGGCCCTTAACTTGCCAAGTATTTTTTTACAGACCTCTCTTATTTGGCCATCCAATTAATGACTCTTGAAGTGTTCCTTTGAAGACAGTCAACCCATCAAAGATTGGGTTGGCTTCTAGCCATAGATCCAGAGGACTATGCTATAAATATTTTCTGTGTTGATCGTTGTTTCTTCTTTCTAGTTATGTGGTCATATCATTTAATTTTTTTAATTTTTATGGATTTAATAACATCAGGTTCCGTTTCTTGAAGGTTCGTTCTAAAAATTCCGTGTAAAAAAATTTTAACATTCAGTATATTAAATTATGGTTAATTTAATGCATAAAATTTGAAAGTATCATTTTAACATTTACCTTGAAAAAAATTCAATGATACATGTTTATTTCAAAGTAATCTGTGTTACATACATTTAATATGTTCAAACTTCCTGATCTAGCAGTTTTTGACTTCATATTTTTCTCCTTAAATATTTCCTTGTGGGGAAACATTTTGTGAATTTTGTTCAGTATAATAATATATGTAGTAATAATAAATTTTAATAATATTCGATCGGTAAATGAAATTTTTAATTTATTTTAAACCCGAAAAGGTAAAAATATGGTATTTTATGTTTTCAACTCCGATGATCACAAAAAAAAAAAGAAGTTCCGTTGTCCTTAACAATAACTAAAAAGGACAAATATCCTTTTTTATGGAAAATTTTATGCTTTACAATTTTTTATTTAAAGCTTTTTTCTGTAACTATATTCCTAGATATAGACATTTTAATATTTTAAATTATTATTTTTTAAGTAGATCCCGGAGTCTAGGGTAGTTTTTAATGCTTATTTTGTGATTAACGAGGTTGAAAACATAAAATAATTGTCCTGGGCTAACATTTTATAGTAGAGAGAGAGAGATGATACGAGAGTATTTCACGACAATGTTTGATGCTAAATTTGAGCGTCAAATTAGCTCACATGAGCAATTAAAAATGCGCTGCCATAAAGGTTAAAATTGCTGCGTTAGTATTAGCTTTAAATTTGTATAAAGTTAAACATTGTTTAGTTTTTCTAAGATTGTAAGTGTCAAAAAAGTTATGAATAGCAGTATTATTTATTGCTAAGTAAATTTATATTATTGATATGCCGAACACATATAATAATTTTACTTGATTATATCAAAAATTTTTCTGAAAATTATAAATGTGTAATTGAATGTAATAAGTTGTAAATATCATGGACTTTATTGGAGATTTAAGTATCACCATTGAAAATCTTTATTTAGTTTAGCTTCCCGAAGTAATTTTTGGTATTGATAAATCCGTAATAATCATATTCACCAATTTTGATAGATTATTTCAATTTAATAATTAATAAAAATAATCAACGAATTTTTTTCCATTTTCCAATAAACTGTATTATCTATATAATTATCTAACGACCAGAGCCAGTCTAGTGTTATCATGAAATACATCTTTAGAGACGTCATTCACCCAATGTTTACCAGATACAAATTGTATTTTATCAAAAAGCTGAAAAAAATATAATCAGTGGATTGTCTAACAAAATATGTTGATGTTTAATCTATACCTACTAATATAAATCTTTGGAACTGCCAATTAAAATTCATCTGGATTCCATGTAATAGAATAGGACTCCACAGTGGTAGAAGATCATAGCAGCTGTAATGCCATATGTCTCCGTTTCTAATATACACTCTTCGTCGCTCTTATTCAATCGCTCCAATTTTTCCAATTTCAAAGTTTTAGAACTGTGATTTATAAATTTTTAGCAAGCATCCTTGTACCAGCATGTTCACAAGTAAATTATCTTTATTTTCAACTACCTTGACAAAAACCATGATAGCCTAACACGTAAGGATCTCAGCACAAGGATAGATAGCATTCCATTACAATTACTCTATACAATTTAAAAAGAAATTTCGAATACAATTGATAGTTCCAAAAGTTCACGCACAAACAATCATCAGCTTTATTATATTAGTAAGTATATATTAAATATAGTACTGAACAAATTTATTGACGATACTTTTCTCTGTGTAGTTAAAGTATTTGATAAAGAATATTGTTCATACGGTAAACAGATGGGTGAAAGGGGCGACTTGATTGTATCTTTATTATTCATAAATATTTATGTGTCTGAGAGATAATTGGAATTCTTGATTATTTTATAATTATTGATAAATAAATTATTTTAATGTAATACAAAGAATTCTTAACAAAATTTAACACCTGATTTATTAACTCCCCTAACTATTAATATCAAATAAATTCACAGGGAAACGTTGCCGGGTTTAGCTTGTTAAAAATAATAAAGTTATTATGAAATAAACAATATCTATATGTAGCAATAAAAGATGTTTATGTAATGTAAAATTAAAAGAACAAAATTATATTTTGTAGTAATTTTGAAACAGCTATAAATATCTGCAACGAGATATGAATAGAGTTTTTAATGTCCATACTTCAAAATACTTTTCAGTTAATTAAAACTTAAAGCTTCAAAATACTTTTCAGTTAATTTCGATGTGGATATTTTTTTCTTTAAGTAAAACATTGACTAATATTTTTGTTCTTTTAATTTTTTCTATTTATACAAATTTATATTTTGAATTTTGGTGGAAAATTGACTTGTCATTTTCCATGATTAAAAATTCACTGGCCAATGACATAATACATTTTGTGATTGGATTTGAAATAACTTACATTTTTATTTAAAAAATAAAAAATGCAAAACAATTGAAATTTTATACATAAAATAAAAATGATAGTAATGAAGTGACATGGTACAATTAATTAATATGCATCCAGCATCATATTTTATGTGCATAGAAGTTTTTCAAAATGATAGTATGTTTTTTTATTTTTAAACACTTTTTTATATGTAAACAATTAAATATATATGAATGCATGTTTTAATTATGTTCCATAGCGTAATCGTTTGTCATTGTAATTAAGACTTGTTGGCATTGTAATTAATAATGTATGAGCGACATTATAATACGTATTTATTATTATATTCTACTCTCTTTATTAGTTATTTGAATTTGACATGCTTTTATTTACTAATTAACTCTATTTGTTAGTAATAATGTACTTAGCATGCACTCTTATTAGTAAAGTCATCTATTTATATTATCATACATATAAAATAGTTTGTCCGAACTGATTATCAACGTACAGCCAAAATATATACTTTTATTATCTAATTTTAGCACTTCACTTAACGAAAGATACTTTTTACTCGAAGTAAACTAGGTAATAATAATATCTAATTTTGTTGAAGTAGACTGGATTTTGATCAAACATAGCTCAATTTGTTCGTAATTAAATTTCGAAAAAAACCAACCTCATACGCTTGGAGTGAAAACCACCCTAACTTAGGGGGTGGGAATTAAAAATAATAAAATCCAATAACAGAAGATAGATTTCTAAGACCATCGTGCTCTAAAAAAGTTTTTCGAAAGATCAATTCTTATCGAGTTATTCGTGTTTGAAAACGTCATTTTTTGCACTTTTACAAATGGTTTTTTACAAATAACTCAAAAAATATTATTTTTATTAAACAAATTGTAATTACCAAAATTGTAGTTCACACAAAACTTCAGGAATTCTTTTGTTTATTAATGTAGAACCAATACAAACCAAGTTATAGCTCATTGTATGTGAGCCTGATTTTTAAGAAAAATTAAAGGATTTCAACATTAAATTTTGGGAAGACGGTACATTTTACGAGAAAAATGCTAATAAATACTCAAAAAGCTCGACCGATAAAAAGCCGCTGTCATGAAACATAAGGGAGCTATAACGAAAACAAGGTTATTTTCGAATTTTTTGTTTGTGAAACTATTTCGATTTTTTTGTTTATGAAAATATTTCGATTTTTTGTTTATGAAACCATTTCCATTTTTTTTACGAACAATGAAACCCTCCTGATTACTACCTAGTTGGAATTAAAATTTATTCATATACAGATTACTTTATTTTAATATTAAAAATATAATTCAGAATTTTGGGTGATTTTAATACTAAAAAAAATTGTTGGTGGTGGAAAAAATAAGCCGTTTAATATAAAAATTGTGTTTTTTGTTTTTTATTGTAGCTTAAAAATTTCTGAATTATAACCTGTCAAAGTTAGCCTTAGTATAAAGTTATTACCGTTCTTGAACCTTTCAACACCGACCTTTATCAAATGAAAGAAACGTTTGAGAAACACAAAATCTACATGAGTTTGCTGAATACAAATCATTGTTAAAAATTGAAAAAATTCAACTTTGCGCCCCAAAAACTCGCCTGATTTTAGCCCCCAAGTAATAAAAATTAAAATTAAATTAATATAAGTGTTCATTTTTCCTATTTTCGGAAGCTTTAAATAGGGAGAAATATCCATTTTATCGCGCCCTGTTGAATTTTCTCAATTTTCAACATTGAATTTATATTCAGAACTCTTTTGGTAACAGTATATTAAAATATTAAATTATTATTTAATATTATAAAATATTAATTTAATATTATATTAAAACGGGGTGTAATGGTTGAATTTAAAGGAGGAGTTCATTTTTTCTAAATTTTCTCTTACACAAAATGAACCACATTTGACCAAACTTCAATAAAATTAGTTATAAGACACAATTTTTATCTATTTTGCTCCGACTATATTTTGTATGTTTTGATACTAATTTTAAAATTTTGTGTGTTTTGAAATTTTATATGTTCAGAATTGTCTGCCACTACTTTGAAACGTGATAATTATCTGCCGTCATTATTTTTCAATAGTAACAATAATATATTTTGAAATTTTCGTATTGTCACGCTTGAGGAATACGCTGGACAAAGTGGGTCCTCTTGTGGGTGGTAGATATAAAGAGACGCGCTGTGCGAAATTTAAGTTATAATCTGTCGCATAAACCATTTCTTTATAAGCTCGAAGGATAAGAATGCGTTTTTTTATTTTCTGATAAACATCTTATACGCTACTGCTCTCCTGTATTCATCTCTATTGCACGTAAACATTTATATCGTTTTGTATCACGCCCTACTCTAAAATACAACTATTGAAATTTTAAATCGTGACAACATTAGACTTTTCACGGTTTGAATAGCGAATCGTAACACCATATTAAATTATTTTCAATAAAGATTGAGGGTAAATAATTAATGTCAGTTTAGCTGTTTACAATTTGTCCTACCGATTTGAAGACCAGCAAAAAGGTAGCTAACTCTACAGCGGAACTGTCTATGTTATTTACTTTAAATTGCTACCAAATTCATGAATAAAAATTATCGTAACTGAAAAAACTTCGATAAAATTAACGGAAAATGTGTCAAAAATTTTTGTTTTCAATTCTCATTTTCATAAATATGTATATTAATGTTATCCAGATAAATAAGAATGTTAAGTGTTATCGTCGCTAACATAATAGTCGAAGATCTGTCAATTATTCAACCTAATTGATTTTTTGTGCATACAATTCTGCTTAGCTTCCACATTTGACTAAATCCACACTGTAATACTGATCACGGCACTATCTCGGTATAATAAATAGTGTGAATTAAGAAACAATACGTGCACTGTTACCGGTAGTATGAATGCGTATATTTTTCGATACTGTATGATAGTATATCAGACCGAGATTGTGTGACATTTACTCTTAGACTAATGGCATCTACTCATAGTCTGATATATTATATATCGTAATTTAAACTCTAATTTTAAAAGAATTCCATTCGATAATAGTAAGAGCATTAAATGGTATGCCAAAAACTACCATTGCTCCAAAACAGATTCAACCGAAGAGAGAAAACAAAAAGAGGATCAACCACTGTTCATACCTACTAAAAGAAATATTAAAAAAAATAATAAAAATAAAAATCACTACTTACTCCGTTGACGGAGCGACATAAAATGCTCTTGGAATATCCGATATGAGAAGAAAGCCCTGCTATGTTATATCCTAATGATTTTCTCCTTTTTGAAATGACTAATTATTTAAAATAAAACTGTTGAATAATCTTCAACATGAATTTCTCCTTACCATTGCTTATTGATTGCAATAAATTACACTTTCCTGCAATAGGAAAGATGTTTGTGTTTTGGAGCTTTTCCCTAACAGAAAATGGCGAGGGTCAAAATTAACAAACTCTTTTATATTTAATTTGTTTTCTCCTCACCATTTGACATCGATTGTAAAATACTTCCATTTTCTTAGCTTACATAGAATAAAGAAGGTATTTTTTCAGTTTGTCCTCAAACGAGAGAGTTGGAAGGTATGAACTTAAAAATATTCTGTTTTCCCCTTATCATTTTATATCAATTGCAAAGAACTAAATTTTCCTAGACATAGAAAAAGAAAATGGTTAGTATTTTTGGAACTTTTTCTAAAAGAAATTTTTTTATTAAGTATCAATTATTCTTTTTCAAAAATTTTGAGAAAATAATTTACACAATAGAAATAACAAAGATTTTGTGTAAATAATCATTTGCAGACTTTTTAAATGTATGTAGGTGAACAAAATAATGTGAATTATTTGATGAATATAATAAATGTATTTTATGAAAATTGCTGAGTAAGTCAAAATTCAAAACATTCCTGAAATTTTTTTGAAAGACAAACACATTTAGAAATAATTTAAAAATTTTCCATTTATTTTAATTTTAATTGGTATTATTTGTGGAATTTCATTATCTTGCAATTTTTGTAATTTATAAACAAAATTTTTGAATAAAATAAATAAAATTTGGTCAAGGATAACTAAAAAAAAATTATATTTTATATTGGTGATTTTGAACTTGAATTTGCAATATCCGCGCGTCATTGGCTACTTTTACTTTATTTTACTACTAAACTAAACGGAAATAGTAGAATTTTGTCAAATTTTGGATATGAAGTTTTGCACCAAAATAAATATTTTGAGGTCACCCGAACTGAATCCAAAAAAGGGTTTAAGAAATAATTCCGCGTGTGTGTGCGTGTTGGTATATGTGTATGTATGACAGCGATATCGTATCGAACGTTCTATCTAAACAAACTTGGTTTTCTATCTTCCCTAGTTGTGCTGACATTTAAGGGTAAGAAAAATATGAACATTGCAAATTATCATTAATTTTGTTTAATTATTTTGTTTAAAAAAATATTTTTTGTTATTGTGTTTTGTCAATTTTCATTGCTAAAATACTTTCACAGATTGTTATTTAGCAATTTACGTTTCAGTTCTCTAGCTAAATTTGGGCATCGCTTCCAGAGCAATTTAAAAAGTATACGTTTGCACTTTTTTTAAAAATTTACATATCTATATCTCGGAAACGGTATGAGATAAAAATTAAAAAATTGGTAATTTTCTTAGTTTTAGTATCTAGTATAGGGTGGGCCATCTATTGGTAATAAAAGTGTGGGCCATCTATTGGTACGTTTTTAAAAATGCGATCAAAAGAGAGAGTATGCATTGATATTTTTTATTAATTTTGTTTGTTGTAAAGCTAAAATGTGGCTCCCTCTACTGGCCTTACTGTATGCCATTCGGTCACCCCAATTAGTGATGACATTTTGAACTACCTCGTCGCCAATTTCACTCAAAACAGTCGTAATGTTGTTTTTCAAAGACATCAAAACATCGGCTTTAACGGCACCCCACAGGAAGAAGTCCAGCGGTGTCAAATCGTAGTTACGCGCAGGCCAATTGACATCTCCTGAACGGCTGATTATGCGGTTGTTAAACTTGGTGCGCCGAAGGTCGATCGTAAGTCGGCTTACTTAGTTTCATGCCGCGGACGGTATGGCCAATGAACTGTAAAAATTTCGGGTCTGTAGCTCGTTTGCCGTTGTCATTCGACGAAACGAGTCCCTAGATCCAAATTTTTTGTATTTAAAAACGAATTTCGACTACAAAGTAGTCGTCATCAGTATGAATTAGCTAGCCGATTGTAATAATTCTTCGAGTAACATATATAACATATCCTCGGAGAATTATTAAAAATTCAAATATTTCCTAAAAGGCAACGTTTTGTTTAAAGATTAAAATAATTTTTGTTTATATGAGTTTAATAAGAAATATTGTTTTCTTGAATTTTATTAAATATTATGGATACTTCCGGCAAAAACAACACACAATACATGATGCTTTCTAAGCAGATTTTCTATCTTAAATGAACGGTGAGGTATTATTTTTGTTTATGGCATTCGAAAGCGCGTTATTTATTCTTTAATATACTTTAATTTCAATGATTAAATTCAAAATATAATATCACATATCCCATCTTGAAATTAAAGTGTTACAAAAAAATATGTTTTTTTTTTTAATTTTTGTTTGCTACCTTGATCTACAAAATTTTCCATCGACAAAAAATAATGTAAGGAAAAAAAATTTTAGTTTGAGTGTACAAGGTCATGGAGACCATATCCATGTAGTGAACAGAGTAAAGTTTATGTACAGTTAATTAAATAAACACGTATTTTTTATGTATTTATTTAAAATAATAAATAACTATTTAATATTTAATTTTATTTAGTTAAGTTCTAATTACACACCAATGAGTTAATGACATACAATTAAAAGTAGTCAATACAAATTGGAGTCAAAAAGTTTGTTTATAATAACTTAAATAAAAGAAACTATATTCAATTAAATTCGAACAAAAAATAGATATCTTAGTATAATCAAGATAGAATTTCGCGCACAAATAACTCAAAAAATATAACTATCTAAATATAATGATATTTTTAAAGTAAAATCAAAATGTTATTTTATATGGACTTATTTTATGTTGATTTACACGGAAAAATGCGAAAACAATTGTATTTTTTTAAAGGTTTTATTCGTTTTGTATCTTCTAATAATTAATGACGTACGAGAATATAGTAAGCGACCTCGTAAAAGGAAAATGGATAACATAAGCAGAGGATAAAAAACAGAAAGGTTTTTGGACTGAGGCATCCGATGCTAATTAATGGCATAAAGAGTATGAGAAAGACAAAGAAGTATGCACAATTTTGACATAGATGTCTCTCTACTATTAGATTTTAACCATTTTTTTAACAAAATATATAATAGGAATAATTTTGATTTACGTTATCTAAATCAAAGAGAATGCTAATTAGAGTGTGTTTCTACTAATTCCGAATCTTTTCATTAATTTTGCTTATCATTACTAGTCCATGGTAGATAATTTTTGAAAGGGAAAAAAATTATAGTAGAGTGAAACCAATTAGAAATGTATGATAATATGATACAAATGAAAGGAAAAATAAATTACGGGAGATCTGAGTTCGGGAAGTAGGAGGGGGTGAGTGTTTAAGCGTAAAAATAGGTTTATCTGAGTCCTATGGAAAAAGTTAAATAGCAAAGTTGTAGGTAATAAAAAGATCTACATCTTTTGTATTCACACTTTTTCACATAACCTCAAAATTTATGTGAAAAATTAAAATAACCAAGTTTTTGGTTTTTTATTTTTATCTTTTACATAAAAAAAATTTTTTTTTCGCGAAATTTGGTGGATTTTACCTTTTTTTTACATAACATTTATCTCATTCTATTTGAAAAAAATAAATTATAACCTACCCAGAATATTTAGAGAAAATGACAATGTAAAGATTTAAATGTAAATGTAAAAATTCAATGTAAAGGTATTTTTTTCACATAGAATAAGATAAATGTTATGTAAACATAATGATAAAAACAAGGATAAGAAAGGCAAACAAACAAATATGAAAAAAGTGTAAATACAAAAGTTGTAGATATTTTTATTACCTATAACTTTGTTATTTAACTTTTTTCTATAGGACTTGTAGTTTTGCCGAAAATTCAGATAAACCTAATTTTACCCTTAAACACTAACCCCCTCCTACTTCCCGAACTCAGATGGCCCGTAATTTATTTTTCCTTTCATTTTTATCATATTATCTTGCGTTTCTAATGGGTTTCATCCTACTATAATTTTCTTCCACTTTTTACCATTTTTTAAGGCTTCTACCCTAGTCTATGCAGGTTTTGCTTGCCGTTACAAAAATGGAAATTATCATCTGAAAATAATTCCGTTTGATTTTTAAACTCATACCTTATAAAATATTACACCTAATTAATAGGAAGTTGTGCTCTCTAGAATCCTTGATTCAATTTAAAATATATTAAAACATATTTGAAGAGACATCTGTTATTATATTAATTTTCATTGATGTTATATTCAAATTGAAACCAATTTTTATTCAAATAAATATATCCCATTCTGTGTTTTATCTAGTCTTAAGTCGTACTAAGCGGACTTCAGTCCTGTACAACTTTGAAATAAGACAAAGTATATAATACGAAAAACAAGATGTTTAAACAAGTGCGAGCTTATAGAAAAGTTTTGTATCATTAGATTGGGTTGCTGTAAATTTTTCTTAAACATGTGCAGTTTTGAGAAATTTTGTTATTGAAAACACTTGTTTATAATGTTTTTGTTGTTTTTTGAGACTTCATGAGCGATTTTGTTTTATTAACACAAAATTTAGCGATTTGAACTCGTTTTAGTAACTCCCTAGAAGTAAACATATCGTCGTGTCTTTTCGTATAATTTTCAAAATCTAACAATAGCTGAAAAAGTAATTTTAAAGTATCAGGCGATCTTTGTATCCTGTTTGTGTGTCACTGAAATTTAAAGATGTCTATTTTTAAACAACTTTCTATATTCAATAAATCTTAATTACGTTAAAGAAAGTACATTTCTATACCCTGTCTTTGTTCATACGAAGTACGAATGACGAAGATATTTTTTTGTTTAACAAAGATGCTGTGTAGAAAATGCCAAAATTTAGCTTTTTAATTAAATATAATCACTTGAATAGGGTACTATTTTTAAAATAATATTTTTCTATTATTAATATACCTGATGTTGAAATCCTACCCCCCCCCCCTTGAATGTTGCGCGTCTTTGATAATTAAAAAATATTTGGATTTGATTGTTTTTTTATAAAATTCGTGTGGTGTTTTAATTATTTATTGGACCTAGTTTTATTTTTGTAGAAGTTATTGAATTTATAAATTATTACATATTTTATGAAATCGTTAAAATTAATGAGTAATTTTTGATATTACTGGAGTTAGTGATAAAATTCTTATAGCACTGTTTTATGTTGATCTAACAGTAAGACTGCCACCTTTCTGATTTCATTAAGCATGTGCCATGTGTCAAATTGCTTTGATATACCTATGAATGTCGTAAAATAAGATCGTCGATCGATAAAACTTCATAGGCTTCTTTATAAAAGAAACACTAAAGTACTAGGACTGCTAATTTTTCATTCCTTTTAACTCCTGAAAGTTGGTTTTGAATAGCGGGTCAAAAATATTGCTGCCAAATATTTATTATTATCATCAAAATTGAACCTGTTTTCAAGTTCTTTATAAGCATATCTTAGATATATATCTTTTATGGTTAAAAAGTTGGGTGTTGAGTCATGGGTCTATTGGATCCAATGATCTGATTTTGCCCATTCACGAACTTCAATTTAATTTTTATATCTAGAATATGTCATCAATATTTCAGCTTGCTATCTCTTTTTGTTTTTGAGTTATCGTAATGAAGGATGGTCGGACATGCGGAAATGAACTAATTGATTCTATGAAACCCATTACAAAATTTTGTTGTGCGGTCAATATTTTGTTACAAACTTTAACCTAAATTAATATACTCTGATGTATTGTTTATGTCGGGTATAAAAATTATGTATATATAAGTAACAATTAGTTTTCCTATAGGTTATAAAAACCTTTCCCTACAATATAAGCAAAATAAGTGAAATAATAATTGATAATAGTTAAACAGATACTGATAATCAATAAATTTCGAAAATATTGATAATTAACTTTCTATCGATTTTCTTGGAAAGAATAAGACTTGGGGGAGTGAAAATTTGAATCGTATTTTGTTGGGATTGGCACGAAGTCAACCAATGTTGGATTATTATTTTTTTAATTCAGTTTTAAGGTAGAGATTTACTATATATTTTTGCATGCACATAAATGACAAAAGTGACAAGATAAAGTGTTAACAATATATTTCCGTAATTAGTTAATACCGTATAATTAAGGCATTAAACATCTAATTATTTTATTTTTTGTACATGGTAATCAATAATTGCTTTACCTGAATAAGTAAAGAGAGTTGTGTGACTCAATCATTAAATAATTATAAGAAAAAAGTCAATACGTTTAATGTTTTTATACTGATGTTAATTAGTTTTGTGTTCATACGTGCGACAACTTTTAAAATTGCGACTAAAGATATACTTCTAATTCATTACCTTTTTAAATTAAAGTTGAAGAAGTTTGTTTTTAAAAATATTATTTCTTTATTCCTTTAAGGTAAAAATCGTTGGCAAGTGATCAATATGAATGAAATTGTGCATCAAATTGATAAAAGAGAGCTGATAAAATTGAGCGCCACTGAGCAAAATGGCGACCGCTCCGTATCATTTCATGTTACCAAAGATAATAAACTGAACGCGATAAATCCCTGAGCGGCTAAAACTGCAATTTTTGATCCAATTCTTTTATAAATGCAGTTATCTTTCTTTTTTGTGTATTCAATATGTTAATAGGTCTTTTTAAATTCATTAATCGAAACAGTTTAAAAAGAAAAATGATAGAAAATGAATTGTTGCTAAAATAATCAAGAGTACCAATATGATATCGATCAATTTATGCCCTGTCATTATTAGCTAATAAATGGTGTAAAACGTTTTGACATCAGTAATTATAACACCTTTTTAATATCTTCTACTTTAGAGATAAACACATAACCTAAATTTTTGTGAAATATAGCTCAATTTTTTATTTCTGATTTCGAGTTATGTTTATCGATATCGGAAGTATTGTGTAAAACAAATTGTTTTTTCTCAAATTTCAAAAATTTATGTATGTCGACGTTTTTGAACTTGATAAACAAAAATGAAAATTTGTGAACAATAGTGGAGGTGTTCGGGATTTGGTCCCATTTTAGAAACATCTCACCTATCAAATAACATTTCGGAGATATATCGCGCTTGAAACTTACCTTTTTTTATCTTACTTAAATGCTAATAATATATTATGAACCGTTTATCCGATTTTTGATGAAATTTTTTTTTTTACATTAATCATAAGTTATTAACAAATTTTTAGCTTGATGCTTATCATCTTCATATAAACGGATCACGTGGGTTATAAACAGAGTTCAATGAATATTGCCACTGTTTTCATGGTTTTATACGAATATCTATTTATGCGAGTTTGAATGTCAGTCGCTTTTTTTTTATTTTGTTGAATCAATTATTTTGATTAAATCAAGTAAAATTACAATTTTTTTTCTTTTTTTTAGAAATAAATATTTAATTTTCCATTTCTATTGTTAAAATATTCATCAACTAATTAAATTTTATTTTTGAAAAAAAAAATATTTAAGGAAGCTTTGGTCGGTACAAAAGATTTTGACAAATGTCAATTTTGAAATTTTTTTACAATGGTTTGAACAAAAAATAATGATTGTTATATTATTAGCCAGGTTATCATAATTTAATTTAAAAAAAAAATTGATTATTAATGATCCATTTGAAATTTATAATTCTGATTACTTAAAATAATGGTAAACATAAATCAATTCAAAAATTTGGAACATTTTTTTTGTTTTTTTAATCAATTTCTTCTCTATTTTTGTAGTCGATATCAAAAGAAGCACCGTTCAGTCATGATCCCGAAGCTATATTAGAACGTGAAAAATGCGATTACAATATTAAAATTACATATAAAATGGCAAAAAGTGGCAATGCTCCACGACCTGTACGAGTTTATGCTGATGGTATATACGATCTGTTTCATCAAGGACATGCACGCCAATTAATGCAAGCAAAAAATTTATTTCCGAATGTATATCTGATTGTTGGAGGTTTGTATTATTTTTTATTTTTTAAATATAGAGATTAATGTAAATATTGAATAGTAGCGACTACCATAATCAGGACACTACTATTTGGAAAAGGAATTTTGTTACATACCAACATCGAAAGTTTGTTTGTTAAAATGCCCATAATTGGGTATTTTTGCCTTTAAACCAACTCTAACGTTTTAGTCAACCTCTGAAATTATTATTTGAATTATAATAATTTTTTGGTGGTACAATGTGAAGGTACCTAATTTAGTTCGATTAATGTATTCCCTGTTAAACCTCTCCCGACTACTGAAAAAAATAGTTTTGATAACAAAAATGCATTTCGGAAATAAATTTAATCGGTATAAATATCAGGTAGAAAATTTTATTACAATTTCTGGCTTTTCTATTAATTAAAACATAAAATATACGTTATTTTACGATTGGATGGCTAGTTTGTGGGATATTTCTTGAAATGATTTCGGGATACCGCAAAAAATAAGCATATAATCCATTTTTTTTTTTATAAATACACATCCCCTTAAAGACCCACAATACACAATTTTTACAAAATAATATAAATTAAAATTTTGCTAGAGCGAGTTAAATTGTTTGGCAATCATTCATTAGACCTTAAACATTTTTTAATCTATTAATAAATACTAAATAAAAAATAAATTTATTTATCAAATACAGTAAAATAAATTAATGAAAAAAAAAAATGTTATTAAATTGACAAAATCTCGGTGAACCTGAAAAGCAGAAGCACCTTGGTAATGAATATAAATAAAATGATTTAAATTTTTATTGACATTAATTACCAAGGTGTTATTTTCTGCTTTTCAGGTTCAACTTGAAATTTTCAATTTTGTTACATTTATTTTACTATATTTGATAAATAAATTTATTTTCTTATTAGGCGTGTATATATTTTGGTAGTTATTAATAGATGTTTAATGATGTTGTATGTTTAAGGTCTACTGAAGATGATTTTCAAAACAAATGAAACCAATCTAGCAAAATATTAATTATATTTAGAAAAAAAATTTTTTTTGTGGGTCCTGAACGGGATATATATTTCAAAAATGAGTTTTGTAGCCCACAAAAATGCTCTTTTACCGAAAAATGGCATTCAATTTTTTTCCGAGTTGCAAATTTATTTTCACAGGGGTGCATTCTATTTCTGTTGCACCTGTAAATAATAAAAAAGAGATTTACTTTTCTATTGTTTTAGACTAAAAAATTTTACATTTTTTTTTTTATATTTTAGTGTGTAGCGATGAACTGACTCATGCTCGTAAAGGGCGGACGGTTATGACTGATTCAGAACGTTATGAAGCTGTGAAACATTGTCGTTATGTAAACGAAGTTGTTCCAGATGCTCCTTGGGAACTTGATGATGCTTTTATTGAGAAACATAAAATCGATTTTGTTGCACATGATGAAATTCCTTATATGACAGAAGATAGTCATGATATTTATGCACCGCTTAAAGCAAAAGGAATGTTTGTTGCCACAGAACGCACAGAAGGTGAGATTTTTTCCTCAATTTATATTTATAAAACATGAAAATTATAATACCTATAACCAATTATAGTTAAGGTTTGCTCTCAATTTTCTCAAAATGGAATTCATGCTAATATTATCCAACAATATTAAGGAGATTAAAACCTAGATCATAAATCATAATTTTTAACAATTTTTTCTGTATTAACACTTATTGATTTTATAGGAAGAGAAATGACATTTGCACGACAATAGATAAACTTCTATCATATTTTATTGAAAGATAATCATAATTGAAAACATTACACATCTGCTGGGACTTGAACTCGGGATCACCCAATTGCTAGTCAGATATAATGATAAATGAGTTGTTTATTGCTAATCGGATGTACTACCAATTACATCACAGTTGCCTGGTAGTGAACTGTACATATTTTGTTATAGATGTCATGTTTTCAATTTCAAAATTTTTTGATATAATCTCACATGTACTTTTTATTTGCATGTTTAATGCAAACATATAAAAATATCAAACATTCAAAAAAATTTAGATACGTATTATAAAGCCAAGTACACACGTGCAACATTCGTTCGTAATGTAACACCGTATCGTAAGTCTTTACTGTTATGTGTTTCGTAGCGGTACATCTGTTTACCATGCATTGTACATTCACATTAACGTGTTTCTGCAACAAAACAATGAAAAACGAGGATAGTAGCAGACACAATTGTACGCAAGAAAAAACGAGCATACGACAAATGACAACACATTATTATATTACAAACCAGTCATTTGCAATTTTTAATTATAAAAATATGTTTACTTCGTGTATGTGTATTTCAAGAGTGTAGCTTGTGACTGTCCTTGAAATTGAATTGTTGCGATGTTGAGTCCAGACTATTCGTAACCTAGAACAACCAAACACTTTTTTTTGAAACGAATGAATATTGCCAACAATTTGTAAGACGCGATTTGAAATCGTCGCGTATTAATTTTTGTTACGCGATGTGATAATCGCCACGTATCAATGTTTGTTACGCGACGGTGTTATAAAATGAACAAAATACATTGCAATTTATTATAATTTATATATATATAATATATATATATATATATATATATATATATATATATATATATATATATATATATATATATATATATATATATATATATATATATATATATATATATATATATATATATATATATATATATAAATTCTTATCTAAAACCGTTTAAATTTAAAAAACTGAGACCGTTAGCAAAAAGGATTTGTTAATTAAACGGTATGAACAGAATCAAAAATTCAATTATGTGAGTAAATAATTCAAAATTCAACAGTAAATTAATAGTAGAAATAATTATACTTGAGTGTCGGCCAAAAAAATTATTTGTAAATTTGTCCCTCTTTATGAATCTGTTATTAAAATTGTTTAAATGGCTTATAGTTTACGAGATATTCTCGAGATTAACTCGACTCTTCAATTTTTCCAGTCTTTATATGCTCAGAAGTTTGGCGATTATTTATGTGCGTGTATGAAAATTTCGCACAGTTATTTTCTAAACGTAGTTCCGAATCGATAAACTAACTATTGCCCTTATTTGAAATCGTAGAAATCATCCATTAGTACGTTTGATTTGAATAACGAGGCTAAATCTTTATTGATTCCAAAAAATTTTTATAAAAAAAGTGTAATTTAAATTAAAATAACTTTCATATTTTCCACTGAGCTTGTGTGGATAATACAAAATTTGTTGTGTTCTGTGAAATTGAACGCTACGCTTAAAAAAAAGTATTATCGATGAGAAAATTTGTTAGTCTAAAAATAATGAAACCACTTAAAATATTCTAAATGTGTTTATAAATGTCACCATCTGCCTTCAAACCCTTTTTTGAAGATAAATTCAAATTGGTCTTAATTTTTCAGGCGTATCAACATCCGATATAGTTGCGAGGATAGTACGGGACTACGATATTTATGTTCGACGAAATTTAGCACGTGGTTATTCTGCAAAAGAATTAAATGTATCATTTTTAAGCGAGAAAAAATTCCGATTACAAAATAAAATGGATGAATTAAAAGATAAAGGTAAACGTGTTATTGAAAATATTGGTGAAAAACGTGTTGATATGATTCAAAAATGGGAAGAAAAATCACGTGACTTCATTGATGCATTCTTATTATTATTTGGACGAGATGGTCGATTATCACATATATGGAATGAATCAAAAGGTCGTTTAATGCAAGCGTTAAGCCCCCCAAATTCTCCGTCACGTGATGGTTCACCAGCATCATCGACACATTCCTTGAACGGTGATGATAATATCTCTTTAAAAAATGATCGCGGTGAAGAAATCGCACCCCCACGTAAATCTGCTCGTTATGAAATATCACCAAGTTCCTCAACGTCGCTAAAAGCAACTAAACATAAATATTATACCGCTGATTTTTCCGATGATGAAGACGACGAAAACGATAGACAGTCAAAGTGAAAATATTTAATAAATTCCGTGGAAGCTGAATTTTTGTATTGCCTTTTCTTTCTTTATTTTAGAAGTTGTCAATTTGAAACAAAAATATTTAATAATAATCTTTAAGGATTTTAATTTTACTACAAGACGTATTAATAGCTTTTTGGCAGGACAACAAATATTTAAATAATATTTATTATAAATAAAAAATAAAATACGGGACTGCATCAAGTTTAATGCAGTCAAATTTATAGTAGCACAAATGTTTTGTGTGGTTTTTGTTAATAAAAAAATATTGACAGTAGCAATATTTTGTCATTTATAATTTGTGTACCAAGCAAATTTTTTTATTGGTTTTACAAGGCTGCAACACATGAATAAAAACGGTTAAGTAAACGGTTTTATTGTAAATTATTTCTGAGAAATTCAAAGATTTAAAATCCGTTTTCAATATGTTAATTTTTAGTATTTTTATGTGGAGACAATTTTTAACATTGATGTTTTCCCAAAATATAAAATATTTTTAGTTTTAACTTTTAAATCATAATAAATGATGTAGGCGTTAGGTATATGAAAGTCGCTTTTAATGTGCCACGTCATTTAAATATTGGTTACCGACTCTGCTTTTAATGATTGAGCAATGTTGCGCAGCGTAGAAAAACAAATTTAACATATAACTAGTAGCTCTATTGATGCTGATCTCACAATGAGACTGACCCCATTGTTATAAACAGTTAAATAGCGGTCATACCTATTTATCGTAATAGGTTTATCGGACTCAAAACTATACAGTAAATTTCCTGAATTTGATAAACGTGTGCTGCAAATTTTATGAAGATTAGATAACGCGTTCGAAAGTGGGAAAAACATACAGGTAAATGAAATGCCAAATCGTCTAGTTATAACATAGACCTCACTAAGTTCGATCAATAGTATCGAAAGGAAAATGAGAAACTATGTCTACTGTAACGCAGCAGTGCACATGTAAAATGTAGATGGGGTGCTTTACTGGTTAATATGTGTTTAAAAAAATGCTCTGCTTATACTGTCTCTCAATTTACGCTCGACCATACACATAAATTTTAGTAACGATATTACGGAAATTTGTTGCTAGGTGGCATACTATGCTAGGTGGCTATTCAAATAATGTTTACCGACCAGTAATATCCACACACAAACCCTTTATTAAGAAATTATGAAAACATAAAAATATATAACTAACGTTTTCATTACGGTTACCGTATGTTTTCGAATTGAATGATCGTAATAATATTCAGCGTATAATTTAAAAGAGTTATGATATATTTAAGTGAATTTAAATAATAAAACCTCGAATTGTGATGCTAATAAATTATAAAGAATTACAATATATTGTTTACTGTCAAAATTAAAAAAATAACTAGGAATTATTATCACGTAATGAGTTTCTACCTCATTTTGTATATGAAAAAAAAAACTTTTATATCTATCCACTAAACTCTACGGAACATAGCAATTGATCTATCACAGTTCGTAAAAATCATATAGTCGTTTCGCATATTGTCTATAATCGGTTCTATTTATTTTGTGTTTAAGAACTAGTCTTGCTAGTTTATTTGATTACAAAGTGTACGGTTTTCAATAAATGATATGTTTAAAAAAATTTTACTTCATAATAATAAGATGTAATGTTTAAAACTGCACACTGATCGTGATATTTAATTTTCGCTATAAGTTACCCAATGTTAAGTAATTTTCTACGCGTTCATTTTTCAACACATTCGTAAAAAATATAGTCAAATCTCTTCGAGATGTTATAGATCTCTTCCTATGTGACCCGGCACACAATAAATTGTTATTTGTTAACCAGTTTGCAAATTTCTATAAAAAAATGTAATTTGTACATTGGAATTGAAGAAATTTGTTGTATTATTATTATTTTTTTTTTTTTTTGTTCAATTAAAAATACTAGAAAGAAATTTAAACTTAAAAAAACATTATTATTATTATTGACCTAACTTATTTTTTTTCTCGATCAAATTGTTTAATCAAGCCTTGTAAAGTGGTCAAAGCTTTATATTAGTTTTTTTTTTTTTTTTAATTTTAAAAACTTAAAAGGTTACTAACAGTTTTAAAAATATAATTTACCTTTAAATATTATTTCAAGTATAGCCCACAATAAGTATTAGTGGTAGTTTTTATTAAATACCGTATTTTTGAAACTTGATACGTAGTTTCGTTATGACTAATTTGAAATATATACTTTTGAAATTTTTTACATGGGAAAATACTCGAAAATGTTTCTGTTTCAGTATGAAGGGTTTTTAATGATGATTACAAAAATGTATACAACTTATATGTTTAAATGTAATTTTAGAAGGAGAAATGATAAAAAGTGTTGGCTGTCACGGGACGCTTGGCAGTTGTGAAACATCTGTTGATGGTAGAATTTATAATTAATTCAAACAAAATTTTTAGTAAAAAAAGAAAAAGAGGAACGAAAATAGTAGCCATACCTCTTAAATTTAATTGGTTTAAATAGTTATCCAATGGAATTTAATATTGAAAATTCATAAATTTCATATGAATATAAACTGTTATAGAATCACTTAAAACTTGTTTGTCTTTGTCATAAATACTTTTGTTTCTATAAAAAATAAAAATTGCATTATCTTCTATAAATATTGTATTTGTTCAATATAAGTTTTTACTTATCTTTCAATAGCTAAATACCTTTCAGCAGCAGTAACACTTTGTAACTTATTATATAATGTAGCATGACGTGTTTGGTTTATGAAGGATACAAATTTTATGAAAAACATTTTCTTTATTGAACGGATGCATAAGTCCTATTTTTTTAATTTGTTCTTGTTTATAATTATTCTAAAATGTTTTCCTGCATAAGCCAATCGATTGTTGTAAACTTGGATTAATGTATAATTTTGTACTAATGTCAAATTTTCACTTTAACCTGACAGATGAAAAGTGTTACTAAAACCGCCCGCGTTTTGAAAGTATAATTTTTTATTTATTATTCTGTCCAAATTTCAACTTGGCCTGAAATACATTTTTGGAAATAAAAAAAATTCAAATTTGAAACCATCTGATACAGTTTTAATTCCGATGAAATGATCTGGCTTATGTATGTATATTCCAGTTCATTTAACGCTAAATTAAAAAATATTGTAAGTTTTTTAACAAAAAAATTTCAAAAGTGTTGCTTCTACAGATCATGAACCAATATAAGAAAATTATTGAATAAAACTCTTATCATCTGGTTGCTACAAATAATTTTTGTACTTGTTGATTTTCCTAAATAGAAAGTACCTAGCTTTGTTATAATAGCAATTGTATTCTCAAATATTAGCTTATGAATTGGTGTATAAAGCCTGGATGGCTCACTCGATGCTGGTTTGCCCGCTTGATTGCTTGCTTGATTTTGTAACTAAGTCCCATGTTAGCTGTGGTACTGGGAGTTATGATGGCTTCTATGCGATGTTCGCTTCATACGATTCTCGATTTAAATTCTGATGTAAATTCAAGCATTTAATTGGTTAACATGAAAAACTAGCCCAGGAAATAGGACATGAATTATCACTAAATTCTAGAAAGCGCCCACGCAACAGAGACGTCAATTTGACATTACAACTTACATCATAGCTGCCTTCGCAGCATCCCGCAAGTAATCCAACTGGCAATCCAGCATCGTATGAGCCAGGCTTAACATTGCAAACGATGGTAATCAATAAAACCAATCACTTATATTTACTGTGGACTGACCGTGTTAGATAATTTGTACTTGTATACAAATTCTATATTATAGTTTAGGCTAATTTATTCGAATAAGTATTTATTTTACATTATTCAAAATTTAAAAATTATTTTTTTATTATCGAAATGTTCTTTACAATTGACATTAAATTAAATAACATGGATTTTCAATAAAAGACGACTTGCTTTAGTTGCATTACTTGACCTATTGAAACGCGACGCATGGCGCTCATATACATACACTAAGTTTTGATGTTCATCAAAGTTCAAAGCAATATATTTTTTTTTTTTCAATAAAAATGTCAATTTTAAGACTAGAAATCAGTGGATGCAAAAAAGAATCTTGGCGTGCTCTAAATTAATATTTTTAAAAAATTGTAAAGAAATTAGTTATTAAATAATTGCCAAAGTTTTTACTATTTAAGATTTGAAAGCACATTCCCAAAATTAAATTAGCGAAAAAATTAATAGCACAATTATTGTGACTGGCGTGTAAAGTTACCAATCTTTAGAAACTTCGATTTAATTTCCATAATTAGCAGTTATGTACGAAAATCACTAATAGGTGTAGAGGATGTTGCGAACTGGCGCGGCACTATTTTAGATGCGTGTATTCAAGTATATACTAAACTTGAACCTTCATTATGCCTTGAATTAATTATTAATATTATATCTTAAATTATATTGCGGTATTATTATATCTTAAATTATATTAGTTGCAGATTTATTAAATTTTTGTGTATCTGATTTTAATTTATACTTTATTTTACACCAGAAATATTTAAGAATCGAAATTTAGAAGTCAAATAACAAGTGTTGCTGCACCAATAATTTCAAATAATTGTATTCTATTTTTTAATTAATGTGTTGGCTTTAAATGTTGAATTTAATAATATGGCGGCCTTTTTTGCAGTTACTCTGAATATTGTTAAATAAATATATTTACGGCCCAAATTTCGTTAATTAAATTCAGATTATATTCGACACGTATGAAATATATGAGGGTATAATTATTTTAGTCTAAAATTTATAATACAAAATATTGAAGGTACTAACAAAATTGTGTTATGAATTTTCATAGAATCGAATTTTCATAGAATTTATTATCGTGTGGCTTTTTTTACGGTTTTATTTCACGGAGATATGTAGTTACTATAACAGTAAATCTTATAATGGAGGTAGTGGAAAATTTAATGCATATACTGACTGAGTAAGAGTAGTTGCTTTAGTTATTTATATATTAAAAGTAACTAACTCTAATCTATTTAAAAAAAAATATTTGTTGTATTTTTAATTTCTTCTATAAAATTAATCTCTACGATTTATAGTTGATTGAAAAATAAAACATGTTAATAATTCCACTACATGGGAATATTAATTGAAGTCTCACATTTGGTATATTTAACGCTAGTAAAATTGTGCCGAGAAGCGAATATTAATTTTTTTAAATAAAAGTAGACATACAAATTAAATGAAAATTTAAAATAAAATAAAAAAGGGAATAAATTAAATTTTTGATATAATATTTATTGATTAATTTCACAAACGAAGTTTTCAAATCAAACGAGATGAGGTGTCGTGAAGCTGATTATTAATTAGATAATGAACTATTTTCATAATATTGTTGAAATTTTGTGACTGACATATTTGTAGTTTTTTGTGGTTTTTGATGAGTGATGTTATTTTACACTTAAACAAAGTCTTGTAAATCGAGCTTCACATTGTTGATAGTTATGTCATGCTATTGATGAAAATTTCGTATATTTCGTCTAATTGATAATTTGTTGTTTTCTTGTTGCTCAAATCTCAATCCACATTTTGAAATTAGTAGACGCATTAGAGATGAATAAGACTTATCCTAAATATATAAAAAAATTTAATTTAAAAAAAATGAAATTTTCCTGTGAGCCAAAAAAAAAAACAACAATTTGTTATTTTCTGTCGTGTTCAAAAGTTATATCTGATTTTGTTTAATAAAAAACCAAATATCATAATTGTTTGTACAAAAATTCTTAAAACTTTTGGAATTGCTCAGTTTATTATAATTTAATTTTTTTTTTTTTCAATTATAAAATTCAATAAAATCAGCATTTCCCAAAGGTATGGCAGTGTTTGTCTAGAAAAATTGAGATATTTGGTGTTTTTGTAAACAAAACCGCTATTAAAATTTTTTCTGAGATCTTGGTGCACTAGAAATATTTTTATCTTCTATGCCACTAAAGGAATTTTATCCATTTTTAAGAGCGGAGTCTGTAATTATTCAAATTATAAACCATTAAGACCGTTTCTTACAGAAATACTTTCAAGTTGTATGTTATAAAACAAAATCTGATTTAATTCTAAACATCTAATCTATAAAATTTCTCTTACGAGTCAGGTAGATAACAAATTAATAACGATCTCTTGCTAAAGTCTGTAAGAAAAAGTTAATAAGATTTTTCACTTATTTTTATTTTAGTTATGGCTATTAGACATCCGTTTTAGTGATAGATCACGCATTTTTGATAATCCTGACTATTTTTGATTTTGGTTTTTAATTATAGGTACATATTTTCAAAAATTTAATGAATTAACAAAATAATTTATATAATTGTTTTTTATTTAAAAAAATTTTTATTTTATATAATTAAAAATTTGAAACTCTTATGCGTGTTTTATTTTTTAAGTCTATCGTAAAATCATAAAACACCACTTCATTAGATTTTATCAACTATGACGGAAGGTAAAAATCTTGATTTTTAATTTTTTAATTTCACAATGCTCTTTCTATCTAAAAAAGATTAATTATTAATTAATATTGATACAAAGATTTTTGTGCTAAGTACAGTGCCTTAAATTCTAATAAGAACTCTCCAGTAAGACGAACTCTATGTTAGCAACGGTTTATAATCTTTGTTATAGGTATTTTGTTTTATTTTAAAATAAAATCTTTGAAATAAAAGATGATAGAGCTTCACTGGAGGTGGAATTGCAATATCGTTAATTAATAAATAAAGGAGAAACTAAGCGCGAATTTGAAGAAGTGATTAAAATAAATTCAAATTTTTAAAAGTATAATTTCAAATATGACACTTCTAGATTTGCTCGTGGGTGGAGTGTCTTTGCATAAACGAGACGTAAAACCTATTCAAATATTAAACCATATTTTGTTAAAAATTAAAAAGATTGTGAAGTATCATCTACAAACACGGATGTGTTGTTAAAAATTAAATGGATATTTTGTTAAAAATTAAAAACGATTGTGAAGTATCATCTACAAGACTAACATACAAATAAGGATGTGGAAACGGGCATAGAAACTCTATTGAAAATTAATGGATCGCTTAATTAAATAGATTTTAGTTAACAGTATAGTTAAAATGAAAGATATATAAAAGATGCGTTTGAAAGCAAAATGGCGACTATTGACTATCAATTAAGAGCAATAAATATGGATAATCTTCAAGCTTTTGTGAGAATATCTTAATTCACTGAATTAAGCTATCTATTAAAGGAGTTTCCCTGCTGTGGAAACAGCCGTGAATCAAACAAAAAAATTTGATATAACCTATAAAACAAAAGTCATTAAAGATTTTACAGCTTATACGAAAGTCTACTTTTCATATTGTGTTATACAGCAAGATATAAAAATGATATTTGATTAGAAAATGTTTTACCAGTTTTAGTTTGACTTTATTATAATGTACTTATACAAACAAAAATGTATATTATTTACGAATTTTCACGTATTTTGTATTATTTGAAGTAGACTTTACAAAAAACATATGAATAATTAAAAAAAAAAATTCATGAAATGAACAAATGAAAAATAATTTTCCGTTTTTTGTATATATTTATTTATTTATTAATTTTTCCATGTATAGAAAAAAGTATATTTGTTAATAAATTTTGGTTCTAAATTGAGTTTATTTATTTATTTATTTTTTTTTTAATTTTTGGCTTCAGCTATTTTCATTACGTTACGTCAGTCCGGCGTCTTTTTATTTCTCTTATACACTAAAAAAATTTAAACTTCGAGACATAACAAGGTACCTAGACTATATTGGTTGTTAGATTAGTTGAAAATTTTTATTTATATAAAAAATATCATTTGTTCTACATTCGCAAGCTCATACTTGGAGAAGAATTATTTTTTATACAACAACAGTACACAGTACCGCTAGGTGGTCACCCATCCAAATACAGATTGTGACTGCTGTTGTATAAGTTTATTGATTGGCCTAAGCCTGTCATTACGTTACGTCAGTCCGGGGTCTATACAAGAAAATTTTAGAAAAAGACGATAATTTTTTTTTTTTTTTTTTAATTTCTGGCTCAGCTACTTTTTAGCTATATAGCCATTAACCAAAGGGGATTATTATTTTATACAACAACAGTACACAGCACTGCTAGGTGGTCACCCATCCAATTACAGACTGTGACTGC
Organism: Chrysopa pallens; assembly: GCA_020423425.1. Classification (NCBI taxonomy): domain Eukaryota; kingdom Metazoa; phylum Arthropoda; class Insecta; order Neuroptera; family Chrysopidae; genus Chrysopa; species Chrysopa pallens. Next base: position 101,923,273 of record CM035592.1, on the reverse strand, counting down.
TGTTACTTAACTTTATAGATTGATCAAAGCCTGTCATTACGTTACGTCAGTCCGGGGTCAAAAGACGATAATTAGTATGGTTTATTTTTTTAGTATGAATGTGTTTAATTTTAAAAAATGTGTATAGATGGCTCTACACACACTAAAATAACTGGTTTAAATGTTTGAGCTCAAACCTTTATTATGGCAATGTATTCATTAGAGAGATAACTATTTCCATTCGGGTTTTTATTAACTGTTAAAAGAACTTCTAAAACAAGGTTGGGGCAAAATATTTTATTCAAGCAAAATATCTAATCAATTAAGTCGATTTTTTTTTCTGGCTTTAGCTATTAATTCGATTTAACCGATCCGTATTTGGTAGATATCACAAATTATTTCTTACTTAAAATTAATTTTTTTCCAAATGTAGGTAGTATCCCAACAGGAGTAAGGTAATTATACTATGTGAATTACTTTGAAAATATTAAGCATAAAACATCAAATAAAAGAAATGGATTGAAATATTATACACATACTGAATTTAACAATCAGTTTCGTCCATACAGTTTTTTTTGTACTTATTCCTAAAACCTTGTCTAAAAAATTATGGAGATAAAAATTGACATATGGACCAAAACCGGAATATAGTATGAAAAACATTTCAATTTGCGACCGTATTTTTATTCTTTAAAATTTCCATTCAAAAATTACATAATCTTTTTATGTTAAAAAAGAAAGTTTTAAATTTAATGATTTATTTACTCAAACTTTTTTCACAATTTAACATAGATTTTAGGTGATGCATGTCTATGTAGACACTACACACATGGTTGTACATATAATACGAATATAGCGTAAATAATTGTATTTATGTACAGTGATATATTAGCTCAGAATTTAGGAATATTATCAAGAATTCTGGATAAATATTTATGTTGAAAAAAGTGAAAATCTAAATATCACCCTGAAGATGATAGAATGTAGAATATTTAAAAAAATGAATTGAATTCCTCTTTTTAAATAGCTTTACTAATCACGAAAAACATATTAAAAACTACCCTAGTGTTTGCAAACAGTTTCCAAAAGCTGAAAAGTGTATTGTGAGCAAGATATTAACTAAAAATTAATTTTATCATGGTAAGTCATAAGCATCTTGAAACAAAGCGCGTTAAAATTAGGGCAACCTGCAAGTATCTTCTAAAACCTAAAATTCGGTACGCAGGTCGAAAATATTAGACTTTACAAATACAAAAAAAATTGTCAGTCAGAATTTTATTGTAACAGATGCTGTCAGTTAGTTTAGTGTTTTAGTGTTTGTTGTCAAGGCAGAGGTGATTTCGCCCAGTTTTAATAGTTTTCGTCGCTTTATCAGGCATAAAGTACACTAAGTACGTACTTTCCCTTTATGCTTCCTGACAATTTAATAAGATTTAGAAATTTGTCGAAAAATATACTTTTTATGATTGTGTTAACTTGAAGTGTTTTTTGTGATTGTAAGAAATCTAAAATCCGTAAAAAGGTTCAAGTTTTTTTCGATGTTTATGCATTTTCTAGAATAATTATAATGTACGGGTCAAAATACCTTTAGGAACATCTATTTAACGATTGGAGTAGTTTTTGGAATATCGATAGAAATCCGATTCAGGGGTAATTTATCGGATATATTTGTTGCAATATCTCGAAAACTAGTAGACCGATGGTAAAAGAAATATTATTTTTGACCTCAATTCCTAGCATTTTTTGAACTCCTAGAAAAGCCATAAACAGCGAACAAAAAATTTTGAACTTTTTGTCGGATCGGAATAATTAAATTACAAATTAATAACTACAATGCACTTTTTTGATAAAATTCAACATTTAAAATATAATTAGTATTAAAAAGTACACATCACTTCATTTATTTGAACATTAATTTTTTTGTGGATAGATTGCTCAAAATTCACTTTGCAGCTTTTGGAAAGTAGTTGTAACGTACAGTTAACTCCATAAAAAAAGATCGCACTGACCTGAATGTTCTTTATCTAAAACTAAAAAATTCACGATCTATATTTTTGGGTTTAAAATGAACGTTTTACTTGGAGAATCTATTTTTATAATTACTAATGAGAACTCTAGGATTTTTCGAATTAATTTCGATTTTTTCCCCAATTTCCTAGATCAAATTATTTAGTATTTTATAAATACGTATTTCGACTACAAAGTAGTCATCATCAGTATGAATTAGCTGGTTGTAATGATTCTCTGAGGAGATGTTACACCCTTTGTGCAAACCGTCACCAAATTAGCAACGAGTAACATCTCCTCAGAGAAACATTACAACTAGCTAATTCATACTGATGATGACTACTTTGTAGTCGAAATACGTTTTTATAAAATACAAAATAATTTGATCTAGGAAATTAAGGAAAAAATCGAAATTTATTGGAGAATCGAATAAATGTTTATGTATTTCATCTATTCTTTTATGTACTTCATCTAATTATTAAGTGTATTCTACATCCTGAACCGAATCACTTCCTCAGTGATATTCGGAGGTATTTCATCATTAGTATCGGGTGCCGGCTATCCTTACCAATGGTTTTTTATGGTTTTTCATTTGGTTTGTACAAAGTGAATACTGGGATAGTTCCTTATAAAGTCAGCCATAGCTGCATTTTGAGTTATTCTGTACAACTAGTATTGTTTAAAATAAGAATGAATAAACAATTGAATTGAAAATTGATTAAAAACAAAATTATTCCGGATATGAAAACAAATCAAAATCGTGTATTTTGTAATTTTAAATAAACATGAAGGCTCAGGCCCGTGTTTTTTTTTTTGGTTTGACTATAATTAGTTGCTTTATAATTTTAATGCCCGTCTCCCGGCAATTTAGACTGGCTGACAGCATGTTATTTCTCTACACCATAAATATGTTAATATTAAAAAATGTTAAAGTTGATATATTTTCCATCTTTCAATGTTGGAAACTATATTCCCATTGTATATTAGCAATGTTAAATATCATATTTAATGACATCATACTTTACTGCCCATTAACACTATCAAGGCTTCGAAATTCAGATGTGTCTCAGATGCTATTTTATAATTGTATATCATTTTTAAAAAACTCTGACTACAATGGTCATGTTCCTATGGTAAGTATATATACATATACTAAAATTGGAACGATACAGAGAAGATTAGCTTGGCCTTTACTCAACGATGACACGTAAAATTGTCAAACATTCCACATTAAAAAAAATTTCAGATATTAAAGATTGTTATTTGCGTACCTACTAGGTATTGATTATATAGTGTTGATTAAACTACCATGGCAATGCACCATCGCAAATGGAACCTAGCTCATATTATATAGCTACTTTATTATCAGGAAAAAAAAATTAGTTTGCTTCAGCCGCTGTCGAAAAACTTTCAAGGTAGCTTAAAAATAATCTACCATGGTATATACAATATTTCAGGAAGTAAAAGAGATATGAAGCGAGTGTTATATTTTACTGCTATTTAATGGCTTTTGATTCATTGACTATGATTTGCTGCCAATAGGCTATTCAAATTTTACCATCTATACCGCCCACTGCAATTTGACATCTTAATTTATATTAACTACAGTTATTTTGTGAATGGAGTTCTAACTTTATGATTTGTACACTATCGTCCTAATTACACCAACTTTTTCCCGGAGTTAGTATGATTGTGAATTAGGGGATCTTAATTTAATTATGATTTAAATAGACACAAAAAATGATACTTCTTTAACAGAAATATCTAATGTAATAAGACATTGTATATTCTAGCACAAATATCTAAAAAAATAATTATCTAAATATTATGAAACTTGGTATGCACAATATTGGCATGAAAAGTTATTTTTTGTTATTTGTGGGTGAAAATTAAAACAAATACACATTAGAGAGTGTGGATACTCAATTCGCCGTAAAATTTTACAAGAAATAGTTTGAGAATGTTTCTGAGCAAATAAAAATTTTGTTATGAGCTACTTCTACAGTGGGGTTAAGATATACTTACTAACAAAATAATATTCATTTGGTAAAGGTAATTTAAACGCTTTACGTAATTTATGAATGACTCGAAACAACTTTTTTTTTAAATATTTGATTTATATGATGGTCCATAAATATCTACCTATGAACTTTTGCAAAAACATGTGGAACGCTTCACGATTTTTCGTGTCATCCTTGTGTAGGGGCCATATTAATCTTCTCTGTATCGTTACAATTTTATTACCTATATGTACTGCCGAAGTAAGTACGTTTACACATATATAAACTGTATATATACTTATCGTTGTATGAAACATGTCAGTAGTGAGAGTTTATAAAAATGTTCTTAAATCGACAAATAAACCTTCTGTATAACATTCAGCTATTCAGTCACTTTTGACATCAAATGTACAGGCTGTCTACAAATTGAAAAAGTTCGAATGTTTTGACCACATTTTAAATTAAATTTGGAAAAATTCTTCTTATAAAAGACGTTACCATTATAGGGAAACGGTTCAAGAATCACTCCCAAGATATGTAAAGAAGTATATTACATGAACAATTACATGTATGGAACACGAAGGTAAGATACGTTCAGGCAAAAACGAACTGTAGATAACTGTTGTTACTTACGTCAACAATAATATTTCTATTTGTAATGTGTGAAATCTGTAGATAAAACATTTAAAATTCGATGAGTGGTTAAGATAACACATAAAGTTTTTCGTGAAAATTGTAGTAGTCAATATATTTCTATCGGATTGTTAAAAATTTTGTACACCTGTATTATAGTCGATGTCAAAAGTGAATAGCTAAATGTTAATATTTTCGAAAGCAGAGACTTTTATAGAGAATAACTTTTCTTCGTAAACCTTAAAATAAAAAAGTATTCCATATGAAGCAACTTAACTAACGCAATGTATATATAAAGAAAATATATTTTCTTTTATATATATACTAGCAGACCCGGTCAAAATTTGAAGTAGACTGGACCAAGGAATCACGTTGGCCCATACAAGCTTTGCTCCCAAAAGTATTCCATATTAAGTAACACAATGTATATATAAAGAAAATATGTTTTCTTTTATATATATACTAGCAGACCCGGTTAAAATTTGAATTAGATTGGACCAAGGAAGCACGTTGGCCCATACAAGTTTTGCTCCCGCTTTTCACTCCATTTGGGGTAGAGGGCCACCTGTTCTTGGATGGACCTACTTTTATATGGACCTGCAGAACCTCGAATGATTCCGGTGATAGTTGAAAGATGAGATATCCGCATTTTATAAATGCAGTTGACAGTTTGACATACTGCTAGTTAGAGGGGATAAATCAATTTTATTTTGAATTTCAAATTTATATAGTGATTTCAATGAAAATGATGCTAATAGGATTTGTAACATGCTTCAATTGAGAACATTTAGTACAAAATTTCCTACATTTTTCACACCCTTATGGGTACAAAATGGACCTTAAAGCTATCCTATCTTTTCAGTTTGAATAAATCACATAATTTGAAAAAAATTTGATTAAAATCGGTTCAGTAGTTTAGGGATTTTAATATAAAGATATTTTACGTTGTCATGACGAATTTAATGACCGTTGCCAATCAATATTTCTATTAATGAAGATATGACATAAAAATTAAGTAAAATAAAATTGTAAATAAAGACCATCCGCTGACGTTATGTAACTGCCGATGTCAACCTAAGCAACATCAATCAAACAAAGTCAGGGCAGCCAGATCGTATAATCGGATACAGAATTTGTATAATGTAGTTAGTTATATGATGTATTCTGTTTGTACAGTAGATTGCCTAGTATAATTGGATTCATAAATAATAATTCAAATTTAAAACATCTCTTGCAAAAATTACTTATTGAATTCATGCCTAGATTCGCATAACTAAAAAAAATAGTAGTTTTGTTGCTATGTATAATAAAATTGAACTTGTATAAATTTATGGATCCAGTGGTATAAAACAACTTGGCCAAGTGACCACCTAGAAATGCTGTGTGCTATTGTTGTGTAGAATATGCTGTAGTCACTGTATGTCCTTAATAGTTAAAACGTGACTTAAAAAAAATATGAATAAAAATATGTAAATAATTAAAATCTGTTATTTTAGAGCAATACAACTTGGTTTAATTATTATTAAAAAGAAATATACACTAATCAATTATAGGCCATCTCTAGTTTTATTTAAATATATAGTTTTAGTTTTAGTTTGATAATTCTTTATTAGCATCATAATATAAATACAAGTCGGCTTACAACTATAGCACTTAGATATGTATTTAGATATATAAAAAGTGGGAGTGCTATAAAAAGCTTAGGTTTTTTATATATATATATCACTATCTCTGTTTATATATATCATTGTCTCTTTCACGAAAGTAAGGTTTACCATTAGTATATGGTAATCAGATATTTTTTGAACCCAGATTTAACAAAAATAAATTACAAGATAGCGCAAAGATCGCGTATTAAAAATACTTGATCGGCGAATATATATAAATCATTTTTTTTATTTCCTGGCATAAGAACAAAATTTTTAAAATATACCTGGTAAGAATATTACAATTGTTACATACATACATAAAATTATTAATTATTTTTACATATACATACATACATAAAATTATTTTCATTGATAATAAATACATTCATAATAACTTCCGCCAGGCGCTTTAAAGCTTAAAAAAATACAACTTGAACTTAGATTATATTCTGATGCTTGATTTTTATACTTGTTACTCAGGGGATTATTTCAAACATATATTTTTTTAAGTCAGACAAATCTTTAGGGTTACACAGACCCTCAACCTCTCAGACCTCAAAAGCATTCAGCTATGAGAATGAGCGCGAGGGTACTATGCTCGTGCTTTGGGACGAATGAGATATTTAAACTATACATGGAAAATTTTAACTTAACACTTACTATTATAAATCTTAAATTGCATATTTTAATACATTATCAAGTTATTATTAAAGACTTATTTACATCAAATGCAGTTTAAATTATTTCAAATATATATTTGAAGTTAGTACTATTTGTAATTACCTTTATTTCCTTGTACTTGTAAATCCGCTTTCTTAGCAGGTATGCTCGAATTCAGATATACTCGATACTTCACATTTTATCTCACAGAAAATATAGGTCTGGGAGCTCACTGTATTTAAACAAAATGTTTGTATAAAAATCTTAAAAATGAAAATATTTCTAAAATTTCAACGACCATATTTATCCTCATGCAATTTAAAATCTAAAAAACTAAATAACATATTTCATTATATTAGACGTTTACTCCAAAATAAAATTATTCAGTTTACGACTTTTTAATAATAATGTAACAAGTAAAATTAAGCTATACCGTTTCGACCAAATAAAACTTAAAAGCCATTTTGTTATCTTAAAAATTTCCTATCGAATACGGTACCTTCAATTCATTGAGATTCGCAATAATGTTAAATATTAACACATATTTTCGGCTTATTACTTACCGGGTGGACTTTGTATGACTATCAAATCACATAATACATTTTTTGATTTCGCAATGACGGGTCTCTTAAAGTTACAGCCTCCCTGACTATAAAATTTAATTATCCGTTCGCAAACATATTAATTATCTGTCAAGGTCAACACTACAGATTATTATAACTATATGATCAACACTATGCGATCACGACTTCACGAGTTGCATTGCTTTATAATCTATCGTGCAAGATGCTTGTTTCCAGGAAATATTTCATTAGTTTATTTTGAAAACTTGTTACAATCAATCTATTAACAAATTTATTATAATATTTTGTAATTTTTAACATTTTTTTAAATATTTAATATACAATTTACATACAAGCATTACATATAATATTTAATATACAATTTTAACTGATTCTAAATTTGCTATATTCATTTCGTATCAAAAAAAAAAAAATACTCAATATCAAAATAAAACTAGAATATTAAATTAAAAATGATTGAAAAACAAATAAGTTATAAGCTATCATAGATTAAGTAATTTATATGGAGATATGCTACCTATGTTGATAAGTATTTTATATGAAGATACTAGCAAGTGACGTTATAAGCAAGTACTTCGTTCTTTCTTTAATGTTTAATGTCCATAACTTGGTCATTTTTAAAGATTTTTAAAAATAACTTCAAATCCTTGTTCCTGAAATAAAGACGCTTCAATAGAAGTAATAAAAAATTATTTTTTTTTGGGTTCAATTTGTTTTGCTAAAATCAGATAGAATCGAAGAAAATAATTCTATCTTGATTGCATTAGAAATATTTAATAAACTATTTTAATAAAGATTTACGTATACTAAAAAAATCTGAATTATTTTTGCATACTTTTTATAAAAAAATTTAAAACTATTCAAAATCCATATAGTATTTTCGTATTTAATGCTTAACACGACGGCCTTAATCATAATCATTTTTAATTTGAAAGACAGATAGACAATTTAGTGTCTACGAGCTGGTGAGATTTTTTAGTAACGGTCTTTTTGTAAAGAGAGTTGAGAGTTTCGGTGAGAGTTGAGTTGTGTCAATAGGCAAAATTTTAAATAAAAAAGTTTTTGCAATTTTGGCTATTATTAAATTAACGAAGCGAGAGTAAATACCCTTTTTTAATTATAGACAGAAAACGTTTTTGTTTTCTGTAAAATTTGATGCTTTAAAATTTTTAGTTAAAATTTTTTTCTATTTGTTATTGTTAAACCAACTCACTTGTCACTCCTTGAAAATTATAAAAGCTGATGATGTGTTTGGCTGATTACTGTCAGAACGTGGTTTCCGTACTTTGCTTACTATGATGATCACGGGAAAATATTACAGCCATTCAGAAAGAGCGGAACTCAAATCTTCCACGAGCTATCAGTCTATTATTTACAAAACATTTAGCATCAAATAATTTAGTATACGTATTACCTACAAACAATAATCTAAAAGCATATAGGCAAATACATTACTTTTATGAAATTTAGATCGCATAAACTCCTAAATATTTGTATTGTCTATGACACGGTCGTATATAGGAAGATGTTGATTGCTTACATTGGCAACTATTTATAAAAACATGGCGGAACATATTACCTGTGTGTGTGCATAGAAATGCGAGTGCATTAATACATGTGCAGCCATTAATTATACACTTTTGGTCTGTGATAAAACCTAATTTAACAAAAAAAAAAAAAAATTTGAAAGTTTTTTGTTTCTTTAACTATACATTATTCTTTAACTTATATTGTATTTTTAACAGATAATGTCATATATACAATTTTAGTTTTTGGTGTTATATTTTGCAAATTATATTAGAGTTTTGAATGAATATTATCACTATATGTACGTTATCCATCAAGTCGTTTAAGATTTCCACTCTATTTCCTGATAGCTCACATGTTTTCTTTTGCTATTCATATTTTTGCAAGTTGTTAATATGTGCTTAATGGTGAGATTTTCATTACATTCGGAATATATAACCTTGGGTCTTTTTTTAAAAAGTTTTCTGTCGGTGAACTTGGTATGACAAAGACGAAGCCGTGTGATTATTACCTGATTATGAGAGGTAAGTTTAGTATAGCTCAAAAAAGAAGTAGGATAAATATTATATAAAATATAATATGCACAATTCGATATAAAGTGAAAATTTGTTTAGAAAATTTTTGATTAATTTAAATTTTAAATAGTAAATAAATGTTTTGCTGAGAAATTTCGTTTATTTTCCTTATCAATCTAGTTAAATATTTTTGTAATTGCAAATTTCAAAAAATGTCTTAATTATAAAGTTTTTGTCATCAAGTATGTACTTTTATATTATATAAGATGCAACGTAATGTAGGATGCAATTTTTTAAAATAATCTTATTATTTTGAAAAAAAAAATAGAGCTATTTTAAAGTACTCATTATATTCTTCATAATAAATAAAAGATATTAATAATATTACTAACAATGAAATGTAAAAAAATCAATTAATTTTATATATTCTCACTAGTGACATGTTCCAACTAAATCAGTATATATACAGTTTAAAATGCATGCATAGTGTACTTGCTTCGGCAGTACATATACTAAAATTGGAACGATACAGAGAAGATTAGCATGGCCCCTGCGCAAGGATGACACGCAAAATCGTGAAGCGTTCCACATTTTTTTGTAAATAAAAAATTCATAAGATATTTTGTAAACTTCATTCAAATGTAGTTTCATTTCAATGGTGTGTATTTTTTCCCATTTTGTCTAATTTTTTCCTTTCTTGAAATAAAATATTGTAAATTTCGATGTAAATTGTATTCAATATGACGTATTGTAGGTAATATTTAAGCAATGATAATTTTTAAGTTGAAATGTAATTTACATAGACATAATAATATTACTATACCTATGGTAATTTATAATCTGTTTATAATTTATAATTTTAAGATCAATAAATACTTATTTATTAAACAAACAACCGTATTATATCAATCAAATATAAAAAAAAAACATGTGTACAAGTCGTTCAAAGATTAAGTAAAGCATTACGTTAATAATTTGATTATTTATCCTAGATTTTGATTGCTTCCATCTTTCCCTTATTAAAAAATATTCTTAAAAAATAATTTTCACAATAAAATATCTCATTTTGTTCGTTATTAGATTTAGAACAAAAATCAACATCAACAAATTCTGTGCAAATCAACACCTCTATTAAAAATGCCCCATATATATTTTATTTCTATCTCATTCTCGAAAACATGTAATTTATATGGACATATTTCCCCCTCTGATTAATTATAAATTTTCAATGTCCATATCTTACTTATTTAACAAAAATAATAATGTTCGTGAAGTAGATACAGGCGTTTGAATTAAAGTAATAAAAGAAATTTAGCTATTTTTCCTTATTATAATTAGTGGAGTAAGTCTGACAAAATAATGGGATTTAATTTAATATGGCAAAAGGTGTTTGTTATGGTATAAAGAGCCATAGACTCAGTTGATCTAAAATTTTTGTTGAATTGGTATATGTTGATCAAATTTTAATGGTGGATTTACCAGTAGGGTGAGGTAGGCTGAGATGCAGCGGTAAATTTAGAGACATGATTTTTTTTATAAGCTATAAGTTATAAGCTATCAAAGATTATTTTCTTTGGGATGCTGTATATGTAATTTATATGGTGATATGAAAAATGTTGTCATATCCTACTGTTTAATAAATTTAACTATGCAACGTATTACATTTAAACCAATTGGCTGCATATCCGTTCGATATAGCATTCATTACTAGTAATATAAATTTTTGTATGCAACACTCCTTTAGTTAATTGAAAATTTTGAATTTCCATTTCTTGCTTATTTTTAAAGTCTCTATAAATAATAATTACAAATCCATTATCATGAAATAAGATGCTTTAATTTAAGTAATAAACAAAATTTATTATTATTCTGTTCCCCTATTATAATTAGTGGAATTTTGCTACAGTAAGTAGTAAGTAAGTAACCTAGCAAAATAATAAGATTTAATATTTAAAAAAAAGTGTATGTAAAGAACCAAATTTGGAGACATATTTTTTTACGTTTACCAAAAGTTTTTTATTGTGGAAGCATTATTAAAGTATACTCCACCTTATTACTAGTCAATGACTAAATTTTTATTAGCTGAGAAATATATCAGAATTGTGCAAAAAATTACCCCTCTATAATAAAAACAGTCTCTAATGTATTTTGACATTGTATTTTTTTCAATTTTCAGGCACAACTAACAAAAAAAAAATTATTATTCCAATGATATGAACTCGGTATGCAGACAATTTTTACATGAAAACATGTCGAAGATTTTTTTTGCAAAAAAACATTTCTCAATATACTTAAAAGAAAATTTTGATTTTTTTTTCGGAAAAAACTGTTTGACATACCCTCCGTTTTCACCTAAGATTACGTATGCCTAATTTCGTAACAATTGGAGATTTATCATATGAGTTATTTGTAATCGATAATTAAAAACAAATAATGTATATTACATTAGAGTATATGTGAATGTTTTAGAGTATATGGGAACTTGAACAATAAATGAAATAATCCAATATTGGGTTTTCTTAAATTTGCAACATTTTGCTAATTTATTTCCAGCTTCTGTAAACCTTTAGCATCCTAGTAAAACGATATAAGTTCATTGAAATAAGGTGTTTACTACCAAAATCAACTAAAACACATGTTTGAAAAATATATAACTACTTGTAAAATTTACACAAAAGAAACTTGAATGGACTTTACTAACATCAAATGTGTGTTTTATTTGTTTTTGATTTGATAGGATTTGGTTCACTGGACTAAAATCGTTTTTCTAGGATGCTTTAATTGCTCATTTTTTGTGCCAATTAATCCTAATTAAATCATTTTTTAGGAGAAGTAATCTAAGACTGACACATCGATCCCCTAAATCACAATCATGTTAATTACAGACAAAAAGTGGTGTAATTAGGACGATTATGTACAAATCATAGAGTTACAATTTCGTTGACAAAAAAATTGTAATTAATATGGATGGCTAAATATGATTGTTAAATTTGAATAGTCTTCTGACGGCAAATGTGTAGATCCGCCACATGCAACAAATTGATCACTTAGAAGTATGTCCACAATATTTATTTTAATGAATATAAGAAATAATTATTTTTTATGGTCATTCATAGGTTACGTTAGACGCTTAAGGTAAGTGAGACGTGACTCAATATTGTGCAGAAACATAGAATATGTTCCGAAATACACTGCAACCATAACTCTGAGTGGTTAAATAATAATTCCCTGATGGATTACCAGCTACAGTACTTTATGGAAATACATGAAGTCATAAATCTCCGCCATTTTTGTATTGTAAGTCCTTGTATCTCCGAGGTAAGTTATTCGCAGTGCTTTGATCACGTGATCAATACGTCAAATCAATACAAACTACATCAAATCAACTTATATCACATAACAACTGCTTTTCACTGTAAACATTAGCCAGTATGTATAGTTACCTATAAAGGAACGGCTTCGCAATATCTAGCTCTACTAAACAGACGTCATACCATACAGTGGTCGCAGTGTGTAGTGGACCATACCCTATAAGTTTATATTCGATATAGTATTTGTAATGACAATCACTTCGATCACTGTAAGGTATGACCTCAATTTAATATATGTTACTACGAAGTTGTTTTATTAGATATACTGACCAATGCTTGAAACGGTAAGTGCACTGCCAGCTTTGTTTTTTATGCCTTTTTCAAACAACAATGCTTGTGTAATAAATTTTTTGTTTAAATAATTACCTTGTTTTCAAAATGTTTGAACATAACCTCGATAGCATTGATGTTACACATTCAATCAATATCAAACATGAAATAACAATTACTATACGTTTAAAGCAAGAATAATTGTTTATAAATGTTTTATTAATATTACCGATTTGAAAATAAACGCTAAAAAAAGACCAGTTATTCTTCTACTCCAAGTGGCTAAGTTTGGCAAAACGGAAACCCATTAATATATGTTTTAAATTGACTTAAAAACGTATGTAGTACATTTATCGCTGTTTTATATCAAGTTACTAAAGCAACGACCTTGGTGCCTAACCTTTGGGGCGCGAATATGTACTCATACTACAAAAATAGCAGCGATTTATGACCATAGAGTACTGTAACAGTATACTGGTAATTCATGAGGGAATAATTTTCACCATTGAAAGTACCGACCAGTGGCTGCAGCATACAACAGAACATATATAGCCGATAAAATGATATTGGGAGTTTTAATTTCAATATTCGTTAGTAAGCACACTGCTGGACACTATAATATGACGTTATGAACATATGTATATACCGCGAGTATGGATCAGAAGTTTATTTTTTAAATCTTAAAAAATAAGCAAGATACGGACATTCAAAATTCCTAATTAAACACGAAAGGAAATATATGCGGGTATTTCACAGAAATACAAATCGAAGGTGTAGGAAATTTAAATCTATATAAAAAAAAAAAATATTTTGCAAAAACTAACATATGTCAACGTATATTAAACTATGAATATCATTTACAATTATTTTATGAATTTTTTCAGTATTTTGAATGAACTATAAATAAATAAGACAATTATGATTTTTTTTAATATCACAAAAAGATAAAGCTATAAATTATTTAATATCAAACATATTATCTATTATATTTAAATGATAAAACAATACTAAATAATTGACCCTAACTGCGCGTATTACTAAAAAGATACAGAATACATTTATTAATTAAATAATATGATTATTAATTAACAAAAATTACCATTTAATTTGTATAACAAATTATCCTACAATTTAGTTCTGATTAGTTTTTTGAGAAATTGAAACATTATCTAAATAATTAAAACAATAACAATAAAGCGTTTAATTATATTTTTATGATATAGAATTAAAACGATATAATACTGTTTTTACTTAAAGGAAACATACCACAACTTCGAACGAAGAATATGCTATTTTCAAGTTCACATTTAGACCTACTTTGACCTACACAAAGATTTTTAAATAAAGTTAAAAGGATTTAAAAACAGTTCGTATTGCAATACATTACCTTTTCCTCTTTATCATGTTCCATTAAGTCACAACTTCGACATTTCAAAACAAAAAACCCAAAGCGAATGTGTAGTATTTTGTAAATGCATTATAGTAAATAAAAAATACACTACATTTTTGAAATCATGTGGCCAGGTTTTTCACATCACATTATTAGCAAATTTTTAACACAAAACTATACTATTTTTTGTTATTTTTACAACTAACCTTAATTACAGTTAAGCTTACTTTTCTACGCATATCATATTAAGTATAATGCTACGATTTAATTGAAAACATTTTACTTTTTTATGTATTGATTAATAAGATTGTAACAGGGGGAAATACCTACTTATGACATCAACTGTTAGTATGTCCATATAAATTACATGTTTAACATCGTTTTCAAGAATGAGATAGAAATAAAAGCAAATAATCTTTGATAGTGTAGTGTTTAAAGATTTACTTGTTGTGGAAACATGTTTTTTATATGTTGTATATTTTTATTTAATTTAAATGAAATAACTTGAAATATTTTAATATTATTTTATTATACTAAATTATTTGTACATATGCCACGTGGTTTAACATGCACTGTTCGTACATGTCGTGTTCGTGCAAGTGCCATATTGGACGAACTGGTCAATCAATGACATCACGTTTTAGAGTCTACGCTTTGGATGGTGGTGCCATCTGACCTTATATTTTTGACTTATCTTGATTATAAAGGCACGTTGCAACTCCAATAGCTTATATTTCTTTGTTTTTGAATCAATTTTGATTTAATTTTCAGGTTTTGTTATGGATTGAGTCTAGTTTCAAATTTTGATGTTAATTATTGCAAATTTCGAATTACCCCGGTACTCTAATATAATAATCAACTTATAAAATAATAATAAAACAGTAAATACACAAAATAATGATTCGTATTAATCTAAAAGAATTTAAAAAATATGGAATGCTTCCAAAGGACAAATTTGCCACTGACTATTTCCGACAGACTGAGTGAACCTGCGTCCAAAATACTTACACTACGCTGGAATGTCAATAATCTCTATATGTATATTAGTCTCACCTAAAAGTGCTCATGCTGTAAACTTATCTATTTGCATTTAACGCGTTACACAAATCAATCGGTTTTGCCATTATGTCATGTTTGAGTATGACAGCTACAACGTTAGTTTCCGTTGCCGAATCCACGAGCGGACTTCCATTTAATAGAATCACATCAAGCAAACCAAGGTGTACTAATCACTAATCATAAACTGGGTGTACCGATCGCTAATTTTTTAAAGCTCGTACATGAATACATTTTTCCCTGATCTGGTTTCCTCAAAAGTCTAAAAATAACCATGCCTTTCCATGTTTTTAACCATCGATAGCGGTGTCACTGGAACAATAATATACTTTAATTATCACTTATATATGCTGTATGAATCTACATCAAGCCGAAGTCAACCATTTATTGAACCCCGAAATTATGCAGCCATTATTTTCTCGATGAAATGTTCACATATACAATGATTTGTTTTTCTCGCTACCACGACAACAATATTAAGACATTGAATCAAGCGCTGACACGTGCAGGTATTTTAAATCACGTGCTAATGTTAAGAGCGATCAATGGTAAAATAATAAAAGATTCTTGGAGGTTATGCAGAAAATCAAAAACAATCAAGTTATATGATATTTTTATGGTGGATTTTCGAGCATATTTTCAATATGTCTGCAGTCATTGACATTTTTTCTACACTTTGACACAGCCTTTATCCTATAAACACATGAGACGACAATTCTTTGACAAAAGACCCTCAAAATCCTCGTGTAATTTTTGTAAAACACTTTGGAAGCAAGTCAGTTCATTATTCGATTCACTAAAATCAAATATGGAGTATTTTTACATATTGTATGATAAACTTTTTGATATCAAAAGCATTACGCTTGTAGCTCTTTCCTATTTATGTGTCTATAAATTGGAAATTCGTAAGGAGGTAGAAAACTATGTGAATTTTACATGCCTATACGACAATTTAAAAGAATTCCAAAGGCTTTGATTATGATTTCGATTTGTAATCACATGTATCTTACTTTATCTTTGTAATGTCAAACTTTACAGAAAGACCTTTGTTGATTTTATACCTATACATATTTATTACGGACAGACAATTCGGTTGAATTTCATTGAAAAAAAGTATAAATAAAGTAAAAAAGTATAAAAAGTCTTTTCCCAACTTTATCCTATCAACGTCAAAATCCTTTTTCCAAATTTGACAATTCTTTTGTCAATTTGACCCGCATGTGCGCTGCTCTTCAGGAAAAGATTTCCCATGCCACACGATGTCGATTGACCTAATTCCGAAGTAAAATTATAATCTCGATGTAACAAGTATATAAGATGATGTATTATAGATAAAGCTTAGGCTAGGTGCTATAGGTGTAAGCCGACTTGTATTTATATTATGATGCTAATAAAGGATTATCAAACAAAACTAAAAAAAGTCTTTAGTATAAATTTATATATATCGATAATAGGTAAAAATACAAAGTAAATAGTTTGATACTTTATACTCGATTTATAATGAATATGTCTGATATGTAAATTTATTTTGGTCCAAAGTTTGTAACGCTAGAAAATATTCATATCGCATTCAAATAAAGTTTTGGTGTAGGGTTTCATACAATCATCTAATCATCTAATTTCTGCTTGCCCGTCCGCCCCTTCGTATGTTATCAAGATAACTAAAAACCGAAAATAGATAGCGAGTTGAAATTTTGGTGACGTATATTAGACATAAAAAGTGTGTTTAAGTTCATGAATGATCAAAATCGGTCCATTGGATCCAATGGATTCTTGACGATCCATGATTCAATTTGTTTGCCAATGCATGTTTTTTTTAAAACAAAAAACTTTGCATAAATCGTTTAGATTCGCCACAATTTCAGCTCAAAGTTAGCTAACAAACACATTTATAATTGCAATACATATTATTGTTAATATTTTTCTTATATTTGTGTTTATAACTGTATGGGGTATTGTATGAATGCTTATCATATATCGAGTATCTAAACAATTAATTTAGTTATTATATTCACTTGGCATAAATCCATATTTAATTTGTATTTTGTTACCTATTATTAATATAATGGCTTAACTCAACACAATCAATAATTTATATATAGTTCATGAACATTGTTATTTACCAAAATAAAAAAAAGTTCCCCGGCTAAAATAAGAAACTTACAATTATAATTTATGTTTAACATCCTGTCGCACCTTCGCATGTGTCGTGTAAACATTCATTGTTTTATAGAATCCTTGTTAAACCTTTTTCGAATCATTTTAAATAAAAATTTTTGTCAACGCATACCGTGAGACAGTCCTAAAAGAAATTCGTATAAGAAACATCAGACAAAAATCTTAAGAAAGGACATATCATCGGAAATCATCGGACACGTACAACAAATCACAACGAACCAATGAACTTTCTTCGAATACTTAAAATTTATTAATTACTTTTTTGACTAACAGGTGGTTACTTCAGATAGTATCGTAAGAAATTCTTAACATTCTGGTGCTACTTCAGACAGCATCGTATATAATATGCGCATAAAATAAGATTTTCTGACCAGAAAATCTGGTGTCTTATGTAGAATTCTTTCCGTGTGCGGGGTTAATATAAAATATATTCTTAGAGTTACATATTATTTTTGATCAGAAAATCTTTTCATGTGCGCCTACCCTTAACGTACGAAACAATCGAATACCAAAAAATTATTTAATAGATTAATTTTAAATATAGTATGGAAAATGATGCTCCAAAATTAACATTAAAAGTAGGTTTCTCTATTAACAATTATTGTGAATTTATATTAATAAGCCTCGAAGATTGCCAATCGAAATAATAAAAATTTTTTTAATTTAACACACTTAATATTAAGAGTGTGTGTTCTAAATGTTTTCTTCTGTAGTATTACGAATTTATTATATACTTGGCTCAAACCACTTCTTCGGAGCTTTTTGAGGTCGGTGAATTCTTAAACTGTCCTCATATTTCGGAAACTGTAAAACACCCACCAGGTATTTCGCTGGCTCTCGTCCACCTAATATTGGTGTTCAGCTCCTTAAATTCCTGAGTAACAAAATTGGACTCATTTTCACAATTTTGAACCAAATATGTTATTTTTAATAATTGTTTACTTCAAAATGCACTTCTGAAATGCAAAGATGTAATTTGGGATATTTATATCATCAGGCTATATGTCACAAAGTTTCTAGAGATTCTCATGATTCAACGCACCAAACCGCATTAAAATCTGTTTTACTGCGCAAAAAATCGACTCTGCACTGCTTTAAATCTTCGACTAAAAAGAAAGATTAGATTTATAAATTAATAATTGTGTTAGATGTTTTGAATGTTGTGTAGTTGAAGTTGTTTGTAAGAAGAACCCTATAGTAATTGTCTGAAAAAAAAATTCATTCTGGCAGGTGACTTCAATATTGATTTATTAGTTGACAGTGATAAATGTAAATCGAATTACCGTTAATACCAATTGATAATATTATTACTAACTTCGTTTAGCGTTAATATCAGTCCATGTAATTTTTCAGACCATGAACTGATTGAATTTAGCATAAATAATGATAAAGTAATAAGAAATAAAACTAATGTTTTTGTAAAGCTCCAAGGCATTGTTTTAGGACCAAAGTTGTTTCAGCTCTTTATAAACGATTGACCACCTTATATTTTAAGCAGAGTACACACAGGCCGTAACGTAACTTCGGCGCGTAACATAAACATTTGTGTCGATGTGAACTCGTAATACCATCGTGTAACAAAAATTAATACGCGACGATGGTACATCATGTACCACAAATTGGTGGTAAGTTTCAATCGAATCAAAAGATGTTGCTAGATTACGAATAGTGTGGACTGAACAACAATTGAAAAGACAGTCAAAAGCTACACACTTGAAATACACGTACACGACGTAAAGATATTTTAATTTTATTTTAATTTATATTTTAATTGTATTGATATGAAGTGGAATGAACAAAATAAAATTCAATTTATTGAAATTTACCAAAGAAAACAAATAGGTATAAAATAAATCCACAACATTATAACAAAATTAGGACGCATGATGCTAGGGCAAAAATTTCAAAAAAATTGAATTTACTTTTGAAAAATAAAATAAACTGACGGTTTGATTTCAACCGATCACCAAAGTTAAGCAACAACAGACACAGTCAGAGCATCGATGGATGATCATCTAGGATTGCTGTGTACTGTTGTTGTATAGATTGAATATATACCCACTGTAGTCACTATATGACTTTAGTTGTTGAAAAAGTTGAAAAGTGACTTTAAAAAAAAGTGTTGTCATTTGTCGTATGCGAGTTTCTTCTTGCGTACATTGTGTCTGCCACAATATTCTTTGTTTTGGTTGAATTTTTAATGATAAATTAATATATATATATATATATATATATATATATATATATATATATATATATATATATATATATATATATATATACATATATATATGTATATGCTGCAGCTCTGACTTGTAAATAATTCGTACTTAAAAGTCGTATAATTATTTAGTTAGTTTAATATAATTAGTTATAATCAAAAGTTAGCATCAAAACTAACAAAAAACCTACTATCACTGCAGAGAATCACGTTAAACTGAACGTTTGATGCTGACACAGATGAAACACTACGCAACGCATAGCAACATCGTAACATCTACATACCCTTGATCTCGTAACACGTAACATGGAACACGTAACAGTGCAGAGTTGCGATACGGTGTTAGGTTACGAACGATTGTTACACATGTGTACACAGCTTTAAATTGTAAGGGTGTGACGTGTGGCATCTTTCTCTATGTTGCTGATATCACGATGATTGTTCATGACAAATATGAATCTGTTCTGGGCGGTATGGTCTATAGAGCAATTAATTCAGGAAATGACTGGTACTATTCTAATGGTTTATCCTTAAATTAATAAATAAATCACAAATTCAAAATTCATAATAAATTACTAATAGAGAGAGAGAGAGAGAGATACATAATATTCCCGGTTTATAAAATAAAATAAAATTTTTGGAAATTACATTTGATAGTAGTATTACGTGGAAAGCTCACATAGATTCTTTATACAAAATTAGAATAAGTTATTAGAATCATATCTGGACTAAAATAACTGATAGTTGTAGAAACATATTCAGGGATAACGGAATTTTAACAATTCACAGTGTTTTTTCAGAAAACGTTAAGTTTGTTTTTTTAATAAAATTTATTTTATCTCAAATAAAGTCAGTACACATTGTTTTACAAAACAACGACGTGGTTCTGTGCACCCCTCTTGTAGTTAAAATGTGTAAATGTTGGACCTCGTAATCGGCAATTCTTTCGTATAATAAATTTTTAAATTGCTTTGTGACTGCAATAAAATAACATTTATTGAAAATTTGTCCATATTCTTCAGAGAATTTATGCTCTGAGCCTTGGACTCGATTTTTCATTTCTTCAAGATAGACAAGTACTCTTTGTTTACTGAATGCATCTATTCAGCTGAGAATATCATTTATCGACGTCTGTAATTTTACAGTTTTCATTTGCTTCATTCATTGGTAGTATCGGGTGCTGGCTATCTCTACCTCTGGTTTTCTATAATTTTTCATTTGGTTTTCAAAAGGTGAATACTGGGATATTTCGTAACAAAACTAGCCATAGCTGCATACCTTCCAGTCCCAGTCAAATGTTCCATCTTAGTATATATTTGACTTATTCAGTATAATATGTGTACAGTTTAAAATAAAATGAATAAACATTGAAGTGAGTTGAATGAGCAGATATTACTTTTTCTACTTTTGACAATTTTCTAATTAATTACGTAATATATACCCCTAATTACATTGAATCATGAAAGAGTGATGACCAATGATGATTATTGTAACGTTTAGTATCCCATCTTGCCCCCGCTCCTTTACACATCGAAGAATACATATCTAATAACAATAGTTTACTAGTAATGGAGGGGATTTTTCTTAAAACAGTTCATTACAAAAGTTATGATTTTGTGGCGACGGCAATATTCAAGGTCATATTCAGAGTAACTTATGTATATTATGATGCATTTTAGACTAGAGTAGAAGCCTTAAAAAATGATAAAAAGAAGAAGAGAATCATAGTAGGATAAAACCCATTGGAAACGCAAGATAATATGATACAAGCTAAAGGAAACATAAATTACGGGCGATCTGAGTTCGGGAAGTATGGAAGGGGTGAGTTTTTAAGGATAAAACACGGTTTATTTCGATTTCCGGCAAAACTACAAGTCCTATGGAAAAAAGTTAAATAGCAAAGTTGTAGGTAATAAAAAGATCTACAACTTTTGTAATTACACTTTTTTCACATAATCCCAAAATTTTTCGATTGAAAATTAGGGTGCTTTTTCGATATTTATTCAAAATAAGATGAAAAAATAAATATTTTAAATCAAAAAAATTACAATGTATTTGGAACATAAAAAGGTAAGTTTTCACCAAATTTCGGAAAAAAAAAAACCAAAAACTTGGTTATTTGAATTTTTCGCATAAATTTTGAGGTTATTTAAAAAAAGTGTGAATATAAAAGCTTTAGATCTTTTTATTACCTACAACTTTGCCATTTAAATTTTTTCCATAAGACTTGTAGTTTTGCCGGAAATTCAGATAAACCGAATTTTACCCTTAAAAACTCACCCCTTACATACTTCCCGAACTCAGATCGCCCGTAATTTATTTTTCCTTTCATTTTTATCATATTATCTTCCGTTTCCAATTGGTTTCGTTCTACTGTAATTTTTTTTGTTTTCAAAAATTATCTATCCTGGTATATTTGTCGACAATCATCTTACAAAATAAAACATCTAAGTTTTATCTATATCATATACGACATCTTAGATAAATTAGTTACAACAAGATTTACAAAATACGATAATATCGTTTTGGTCTGGGAAAATGACACAATCATTTCAACTCGATTGCAACTAAGTGAATATGTGAAAATACGAATATGGGTAAGTAAAAAAAAAGCACGTTGGAACAATTATACAAATTTTTTTTTTTTTAGTTATCTCGTTGACAGACAAACGGACACAACAGACGAAACTAGATTTAATACACAACTTTATCCTAAAAATGAAATGAAATTTTTCTTCATGAGATTTCAATACAATTTTCATGAGAGGTTTAAATATTTAATAATAGGTGAAGTTACACAAGTGAGTCGATATTAGTAATTAACATTTATCTACTTGCTCAAATATATATCTAATAAACATATTTTTATTGCGGTGGATTAAAATTACTTGCGCAAAATTGTTAATAAACAACGGTTGCCAGTGGCGGATTAAGTATTTTGCCGCCCTAGGCCCTGTCTGATTAGCCGCCCTTTTTAAAAGATGAAATTTTATTTTTTTGAATCCGTTTATATTATTTAGATATAATATTTATTTCATAAAAATACAATTGTTGAACAATACAAATAAATATTAACAACATAAACAACAGTCAGTTTTCTTAAAATATAATGTATATAACTTAATTTTTAAATATCTTCTTTCTTGCTTTCGTCTGAGCAAAATCATCAACTATGTCGTTGTAATCAATTTCTTGAACAAGTTGAGCTTCAATTGACAGTAGTGCTAAAGCATTGAGTCTCTCTTGGCCCATACTTGCGCGTAAATACGTTTTTAATACATGAATGATACATATAATAAATGAATACTTATATCAATTCATATATGAAACACCAGAATCATTGAAAATAAAATAAGAAAACATTTTGCAATTCTAGAAGCGGCTTACATGTAAGATTAATTTTACTAAAGATACAAAAAGTCAATAGAGCTTTGAAAATTCTTCAAAAAAAGCTTATCAATATTCAATTATTTCTGTTATAAAACATTTTTTATCAGTATTGCACTCACAAATAAAAAAGTTAATCAGAAAATAAATTCCATTCTATTTCATAGAAATTTATTTGTAAATTTATATAAAAAAAATTCGAATAGATCCTTAAAATTTATTGTCGTTACATTATATCAGATTTAAAATTTTGACATTCTGAAAAATTTGCCGCCCCCCCAAATTGTGCCGCCCTAGGCCCGGGCCTCACGGGCCTAGGCGGTAATCCATCACTGACGGTTGCAAAGTTTTGAAAAAGTGAGCGAATGACGATGTGAGACAGAAAGCTTTAATATGTATTGTACAGTACGATAGGAAAGCACTCGGCTACTCGGGTAAACAGAAAATCGGACTTCTTTTGTAGTCTTCAAATCTTCTTCCCATGTACTAGTTAGTGTATTTAAAACATTTTAGTGAAACGCACATTTTTATTCCTTCAAGTTTTTCGGTTCTAAAGCTCTACAAGGGATAAAGTCGTAGAATGTAATTGCAGATTTTTATAGAGAACTTTATAAGAACTATATTTTTATGCATTATTAAGTTCATTTCAATCTCAGTTCACTTTTTTTTAACAATTCATGCGATGTACAGAACAAGTTAAAATAATAGAATAGGACAAGACAAGGGAATGCAGGTGAGCATATATAGCTGGTTTTAGTATATGTAAAGATGTCCTGCCATTTTTGTCGACTTCCTTGACAAAAACCATCGTAGCTCTAATTCTGAAGGTTGTATCGCAATATTATATCGTGGGTTCAAATCATTACCTTGCTTTATGACTGGAGTTTTGGAGAGTATGTTCAAATAAACAAACTCTTCAGCTTCATAATATAAGTATAGTTCAAGGTGTGATTAAAACTCTAGCCTAAGAAAGTTCAAACAGAAAGAGTAGACAACGTCTTCGTGGGTCAAAAGGGAATTTAGGTAGTAAAGAAGGGGTAAATGGCAAATACTAGTTGGGAGAGGAAAGTCAAGCAGATAAAGAAGGTAGACAATGATCTTCTGTTTTATACACAGAAGCAGATGGCACTCAAGGGCAAAGGGCATAGTGTATATTTTTACATATACACTATACAATATATACTTTCCGGAGATAAAGTACTTCAGAGTATCATATAAATGCTGATGTCTCGTGAACCGATCATTCAATTGCAATTTTATATGAATCGAAAAAACGTGATGAAGTTAGTTAAAGGTTATAGAAAATTTTATGTGATTGAAAAGCAGAAAATGCACTTTGTCATCACGTATCCAAATTGCAATTAATTCAGGGGAGAATTCGTGAACGCATTTATTTTTACTTATTCAAACAATTTAATGAAGTGTTCATTTAGAATAATTTTAAGTGTTAAGAAGAAAATTAGAATTGTCTAGCACAACAAAGTAAGGCATGTGTAAATCACTTGATTATTATTAACTCCAAAGTATTTTTTTTTCTATCGTAATGTTAAATGATAAAATCTATATTTAAAAGGGATTTTTCATTCAATGATAAAACACGGAATCTCGGAAACTACTGAACCCACGGGGCTGAAATTTAACAGGTAGGCAGTTTAGAGATAGGAGATGTCAACTAAGAATATTTTGTAAATTCCTAAAGTCAAATGTGTCAAATAGGGCTTAAACGCATGCAAGTTTTACGTATAATAAAATATATGCATGTTTTTGAAAATAAAAAACCTTAGTGTATAAAAGTTTGTATGAGAAAATTTTATTTTTTTTGAAATAGAAACCACAAAACCGGTATTTCGAAGATGTCAGTTTGACGTCAGATGTCAGTTAAGTAGTTTATGTCAGTTGAGATATAAAATGCCAGTTAAGAACGCATATTGTGAAAGTCCGTCGCCTAAGGCACATCGCACATGAGGTGATTTGAGTGAAATCGGCGAAATGTATATTGCCGATATCACAGCATTTTATTCGCACACGGAGCAAGTTGCTCCGACTTTTTAATATATATATATATATATATATATATGGTTAAGTCAGAGTATATTAGTAATACCCCATTTTAGTCTCCCGTCCGTCATCAAGATAACTAAAAAACGACAGGAGAGCTAGTTCAAACATTGATGCTCAATCTTATATCGAATATCTAAAAAGTTAACTCTGTTATTTGTTACTTTAACTTATGTGATTAGAATAGACACAGATTACAGCCACTGTACAATCATTGTATTTAAAATACACTTCATTTTGTATACAAATAATTAGACAAAGAAAATACGAAGAATCGATATATATTTTGTTTTTTAGTTATAGTATAAGATGTATTGGCTTTACTTTATAAAAAAGTAAAAATTTAAGTTATTGAAATGAATGAAAATAATCGATATCGCGATATCGCCGATATCGCCGATATCAGCGATTTCGCCGATTTCACTCAAATCACCTCATGTGCGATGTGCCTAACAAAAAAAGAAATAATAATACTAATAATAAATCGACTTAAAACAAATAAACATTTAAACGTATATTCACATATATCAGTTGCAGTTCAGTTATTCCGTCTCAGTCAAAAATTCTGTGGAATCTAATGGAGGGTATCTACACTTGTCCGTCACAGTTCTCAGTGATTCAGGGCGACTTAACGGGTTCAGTCCCAGTCCCATCATTTTTATTATCCATTTTTACAATTTTATAAACGAATTCTTGTTGTGTGTAAGAGTGTTATTAAAGCTGTGGAGAAAATAAGATAAGCTGCAAAATAATAGGGAATCCTTATATCAATTTAGATTGAGGTTACACTACCGTTTGCAGAAACACTCTTCAATTTGTAAGAATTTGACACTTCTATTTTATGATTTAACAAGAAAATAGTGTACAAAATTATTTTTTGTGGCGGCAGTATTCAATAAAACAAACATCTCCAGCTTTCGGACTAGTGAAAAGCCACGTTTCCCTGTTGAGGTGTTACCCGAAAACACTTTAAAAATTATATAATAAACTAAACTCCACTTTAGGTCGATGTCTAAAGAGCTTAGAAAATGTATTTTTTCAGTTTAATTTACCCAGTACGCAGTCAACTATTCCTACGACTTTTAAAAAAATAAAAATATCTTACAAAAGTACATAATTAGTGTCCAATTGAATACACAAATTGCAAGTCAAAACTCAAGGTTTCCAATAAGTATGTTTTTTCGATATTACAACTTCGTAAGTAATATCGATATTACAGTCTTTTATTCGCACACGAAGCAACTTATGTGTATGCAATCACTAAACAACCAGCTAAAGTTTTATGAAAAAGAGGTTATACATTTTTTTCTAATATTTAAAATATGTACTCTGTCTTAAAGGATAAAATTCAATCCAATTCTTTATTCATTCTTTTTTTAAACAATACATAATTGTACGGAAAAAGTAAAAAAATAGGATGGCGCTTATGAAGGGAAGGGGAAGGTATGCAGCTATGGCTGACGAACTATCCCAGTATTGACTTTGTGCAAATCAAATGTAAAAATGATCAAATGCCTTCCAAATACTACCGAGAAAGTAATTCGGTTCAGGGTGTGGAATATACTTGATGCTTAGATGAAGTACATTTAAATAAAAGCTGTAAAGTTACAGCAGTCAATTAAGTTAAGTTTCCCAGTTGAATCCACGCAAGATCAAAAACCAAAAAAAATTCATTCATCAATCTAAATGAAATAAAAATAATTATAATTAAAATTTAAATCGACTATTTATTATCGATTCAACTAAGAAGTCAAATTTGTACGGAGAAATATTCTTACAGAATAAATATAAATAAGTATACATAAATCTATTTTTAATACAATTGTGCGAAGCACTTTGTACACAGCAAAACTACTTCTTATGAGTATGGACAAATATTTATTAAATGCTTTTTTACTGCAGTCACAAACCTCGATCTATCCCTCTCTATTATATAATTTATTGTTTTACAATTTGCAAATTTATTATACAGGCGAGTTGCCTGGTTACGAGGTCCAAGATCTACACATTTGTTACAGCAAACAGGGGTGCAAATAACCACACTATTGTTTTGTAAAACGAGTTGTACTATTTTTATTTGAAATAAAATAATTTTTATTCTTAGAAAAAAATTTTACCATCTCGACTGCAAAAACACCGTAAAATGTCAAAATTCGTCTAGCTCTGAATATGTTTCTGCAACCCCATAATATTATTCCAAACGATATGATCGAAGTTTGAATAATAAATTAAAGAGCTCATATCGATTCTTTTTTTCATTACTGTAAACTGAAAACAAACTTAACTCAATCTACCAGATAAAGAATCTATGTGAACTGAGTAATACTACAGGTGAAAGCTCTTATGTATTTGACACAACGTTGCTTACGGAGGAGGTAAACTTACGATTGTGGTCGCATTATGACGGAATTCTTGTGATTTAGCTTTTTGATCATTCACATCGTACATGGTGCGATTTCATGAATATAATTTTCTTATGGTACGTAATGTATATCGATATATGACACTACAGGTAAAACTTTCACTATATTTAAATACCATACCTGTGTTAAAAGTATAGCATGTATTTTACGATTAAAAAAATCGCGGGACTCTTTCAGATTTTTGAAAAAATCATTTGCTAAACACTCGTTAATTATCCTCGCTCCTTTTCATTTAAGCGTATTTATGTATGTGTATTTTTATAATTTATGGTCTCCTTTATTAGCTTCACCTATTCGTCCTGTCAAGAGATAAAGTACATTTGTCTAATTTTTATTTTTATTTTTAACAGAAAGTGTTTTATTTTTAACAGTGAATGTATTTGCATATACAATTTTAAAAATAATTTTTGTTTTGCTTTAAACAATGTCGAGTGACATTTGATTGATTTTGCATGTATCGGTGTATGAAAAAGCGATGCAAAAATAATGGACGAAAAAGTATTGGGTTCATCCGTATAATCAGGTCAATTCACAACGCAATTTATTTATTGCGGCTAAAGAACTGAACTGCAAAAAGCTGACAAGAAATTTCAATGTATTGAATGTCAAAAGAATCATATAAAAAACTTATTCAAATTTTAAAACTTACTCTCCAACAACAAAACACAAATATGAGGGAGTGCTGCAGAAATAATTTTTATAACATTAAAGAAAAAACTATATTATTTACTAAAAAAAATTTAAGGGGGTCTACTGGTCTAGAGACATGAATTTTAGGTAATTTTTGAAGTGAATTTTTTAAGTAATTTTCAAAATTCCGTTAGTTATTAGCTGATGGAGTGGGGCGTCTCAAAAATTTGGTGCGTGACCATACCCACGATTTTAACTCTCCTAGCAATCTGAAATCAAAAAATAAAAAAGATTATCAATCTACAATAATGTCGCAATGTCTGGAACTACGGAAAAGTTACAAAAAAATTTTTTTACAAAATGGCGACTGCCTAATGAAAAAAAAAAAATTTTGTACCACTTTTTTGAACATTCTTCGATTTGTTAAAAATAGTAAAAATGAATTTGAGGATGGCCGTAGTTCCGACAAAGTAGACAAGTCCCTAAAGAAGACTCTCTTAAAATTTCAAGTAAATCGGTTCGACAGAACCTGAGAAATCGTGGGTGTCAGATTCAAAAAGACAGTTCTGAGAAAAACGCGTTTAAAGTAAAATTGTTGCAGTCTAAGTCATAAAATTATATTTTTAACTTACATTTATTCAATCTGCCATTCCTGCTTCATACATCGGACCTTCCTCGACTTCGAAAAAACTATTTTCGGCGTTTCTGTTTTCTATTTGAGCAGTTCTGGCCTCCTTTGATGCGCTGGATGCTCGTATCTCGGAGCGGTCAATCCGGGCGTTGTCTCGTCTGATAGCAAATGCATGCGCTTCTGGACCAATTTTCACTCCCATAATCGTCATTATCTTCAATATCGGTATAAAGCCTTCATTAAAAATACATACAGCAATAAATGTTGCAATTTCAATGATCTGAGACCCGGCATGGATATGCTTTGGAGCGAAAGTCCATATCAGCGAGCTTAGAGACTCATTATTATTTTGAGTTTCTGAACCCAAACATCGAGTCAATAACTCTTCTGATGATAAACTCTCGTAAATTGGCTTTATAATTTTCAAAACTTTATCACACAGAGGAGGATTTTCGTGGTCAAACTCGTCTAATGTTCCTTCAGATGCAGCTTTTTGCCACTTACACCAAATCTCCGCACCAGGTGGGCAATACATATGTTGTGGGTTTTCATTTGTTGAACTATTATGGTAGTACGTTGCCCAAATTGCATTTCTCATGTTTTCAACAGAATCAGGATGCGGGCGAATCGCTAAGCCATAGTATAAAGACAATTTATTGATGACTTTATCAGTTAATTTGTCTTCACCTTTTCCACCAACCCCTTTATTATCTTTTTTCGTTTTTCGTAGCCTCGCAATCATTCTTTTCTGGACGTGTCCTACGCACTCTTTTTTTTGAACAAGTGGGTCACCATCGTAAGGATCTATATCAAGTATACCCTTGAACGTCTTAGTATCACCATCTCCAATATACTTTACGTATTTTACGCTGTGTTTTTCCTCCGATCTACAGAACATTTCGACGATAGCATCAACTTCCATTTTGCCCGCACTTCCTTTATGGTTTATTGTACAGGATTCTTCATGATCTTCATACCAATCGTTGTATGCAGAAATATCGGAATTTTTCTTATTTTTCCAAAAATAGCAGTTATTTCACTTATTTCTCCGAAAATAATTTGAATTTGGGAAAATCCTCACGTAGACATATTCTTAAATAGTTAAACTATGAAAATATGAAAAAAAAAAAATCGATTTTTTTTTATTTCTAGACCAGAAGACGGCCTTAATACTATATAAAAATTAATTTATAAAATAAAAATTACTTGTAATAAAATCAAATAAATTTTTATTTATTGTAAATTATATTAAAAATTGTATAATTTTATTTATGTTTATTCCGACGGTTCTTAGTCTGGATAAGCAGTTGCGTTTTATCTATTTGATCAATTACTATCAAAACTTGGCGTTTAAAAACTTGTAAATCAGAGAAACTTAAATTTTGCATATGCAGAATAATGCTATAAAAAACTGTCTAATACTTTAGACTTTTTTGTCTGATATTTCCAGTTTCTACCGTTTTGCTTGGAAATATTTAGCTAGAGGCCTTGCCGATCTTACATTCTTATTATTTATTTTTTTTATGTGATGTACCGCCTTTTTGCCCGCTAACATATGGTTCCATTAAAGGCGTTGAATAATTACTTTCTGAATCTTCAATGTGTAATTCAATTTCAGGTGAAGATCATAAAGCTGGGGGTAAATGTGGTGCAGGTGTGATGTTTCTGGCTAGTTCTGTTATAGTGTAAATAATATTTGGATTGAATTTTTGATCCACTTGGCGAAACTTTTAATCTTCTTAAAAATATCGTTTTTAAATTATTCCATTTTCTTTTCATTCGTTACCTGTAACGAAAAATTTTTACATGTAAGTTTATTAAAATAGTATAAAATTTGTTATTATTTTCAGATATTTGGCTACAGATAGTACGTGTGTTTCAATTTGACTACATTTCGCCAGAGGAGAGTCAACTATTAGAAAAATAGTCTATAAAAGCGTTACATTAATTTGGAATCAATTAAAAAATGAGTATATACTTATCCCGGAAGTGGAACAGTGGAAACAAATTTCGGAGCGATTTGAAACAGTATACAATCTTCCAATTTGCATGGGTGCCATAGATGGCAAACATATAAGAGTTGAAAACATTCCCACAGTTTGATTTACCTATTTTAATTACAAATATTACCATTCGTTCGTATTATTGGATTGTTGCGATGCTGATGAAATTTTTACAATGATAAAAATCGATTACACAAGGCGTAATAGCGATTCAAATATTTCCCATGACTTAGCTATGAAGTATTGGTTTTTTAATTATCTTAGAAAACCATAAAAATGAAGGAATTTGAGGATTTACCAAATAACAATTTAGAGCTAGTTGAAAACATAACAGGTCTAAAAGAATCATAGAAAATGATTTATCAACAGTATATGCGTTATGAAACTTACTAGCAAATTACTATCTAAAACCCAAAACATCTCTTCCTTGGCAATGGAAGTATTGTTTATAGTGTTTTTTTAAATTTTTATTGACACAATATTCTATAATTAAAATTATTAATTATAGAATTAAAAATTTTATTTTTATGTATCAATTTATTTAGATTTTATATTTATTATGAATTAAATATTTTTTATTCAATTCCTAATAGAAAATTTTTTATAAAATGTAAATAGTTACTAAATATTTTTTGAATAAATTTTTTAATTAAAAACAAATTTATATTTCATCAAAATTTTTAATAAAATGTAAACAGTTACTAAATATTTTTTGAATAAAATTTTTCATTTTTCCAAGTTTAAAAATAGCCCCTCAATTCAAATACAGAATTTTAGTATTAAATTTATTATTAATACGCAAATTTTTTATTTAAATATAATTGACTGGTAATTTAATAATACATAATTTTTTTTTGAACACATTTATAATTTTTTTTTATGGAAAAATAGAAAAATGCAATTGAGATAGTTTAATTATTCTGTAATTTTTATTTAACTGATATACTTATTTTATTTTGGATAAAAAAATCAAATTTCAGTAACACAGTTACTAATATAATTTAAACGTTTAAAAATATTTTGCATTTAATATTTTCATTATTCATATGTACAAATACTTAAGTATAAGTTAAAAAAAAACTACGTTTTACATACCTTGTAAATTTACTTCTTTTGATACCTGTTGCCATGCTTTCCCGGTAACAACTTCTCTGTAACAAGTTGTCAGTTCGTGAATAATCATAAAGACATCTAAATTTTTCAATTACATTCACGAATTTTACAGTAAAGTCCATTCAATATCATTGAATAAATAATTAAAAGCTAACAAACACAATGAAACTAAAAACGGAATGATGCTTCCATTTCATAAAAACGTTTACTTCTTATGTTATAATATGTTTTCATTTGAACATAAACAAGCATTGACATGTTTTTATTTGTACATATAAAAAATAAAATGTAATATATATAACTAACTATCTTTGTCGTCATAAACATTGATTTATATGGCACTAGATATAAACAAGAATAAAATACTTTGTCGCTTTGTATCATGAACGTAGTATTTAAGCTAAAGTTTTTTGAAGAAGGGGTTATACATATTTCCCATGCCTTAGCTATGAAGTATTGGTTTTTTAATTATCTTAGAAAACCATAAAAATGAAGGAATTTGAGGATTTACCAAATAACAGTTTAGAGCTAGTTGAAAACATAACAGATCTAAAAGAATCATAGAAAATGATTTATCAACAGTATATGCGTTATGAAACTCACTAGCAAATTAATATCTAAAACCCGAAACATCTCTTTCTTGGCAATGGAAGTATTGTTTATAGTTTTTTTTTTTTTAATTTTTATTGACACAATATTATATAATTAAAACTATTAATTATAGAATTAAAAATTTAATTTTATTTATCAATTTATTTAGAT
Organism: Chrysopa pallens; assembly: GCA_020423425.1. Lineage (NCBI taxonomy): Eukaryota > Metazoa > Arthropoda > Insecta > Neuroptera > Chrysopidae > Chrysopa > Chrysopa pallens. Next base: position 101,890,226 of record CM035592.1, on the reverse strand, counting down.
TTTATATTTATTATGAATTAAATAATTTTTATTCAATTCCTAATAGAAAATTTTTTATAAAATGTAAATAGTTACTAAATATTTTTTGAATAAATTTTTTAATTAAAAACAAATTTATATTTCATCAAAATTTTTAATAAAATGTAAACAGTTACTGAATATTTTTTGAATATAATTTTTCATTTTTCCAAGTTTAAAAATAGCCCCTCAATTTAAATACAGAATTTTAGTATTAATTTTATTATTAACATGCAAATTTTTTATTTAAATATTATTGACTGGTAATTTAATAATACATAATTCTTTTCTGAACACATTTATATTTTTTTTTTTTATGGAAAAATAGAAAAATGCAATTGAGATAGTTTAATTATTCTGTAATTTTTATTTTACTGATATATTTATTAGATTTTGGAAAAAATCAAATTTCAGTAACACAGTTACTAATATAATTTAAACGTTTAAAAATATTTTGCTTTTAATATTTTCATTATTTATATGTACAAATACTTAAGTATAAGTTAAAAAAAAAAACAACGTTTTACATACCCTGTAAATTTACTTCTTTTGATACCTGTTGCCATGCTTTCCCGGTAATTACTTCTCTGTAACAATAGTCAGTTCGTGAATAATCATAAAGACATCTTAGACTAGTAGGAATCGGCGCACGAGTACCGAAAACTATTCCACCTCAATTTTTTTATGCGATCCTCTTCAAATTGCCCTCCTAATGATATAAATGCATGTTGCCATGGCGCAACCCGGTGCCATATTGTTTAAACCGAAATTGTTTAAACAATTGCAAGGCATTGTTATTTTTCAACCGGACAAATTTTTTTTATATTCTTTATTGAAATACCAATAAAAAAGGTCCTATGACTTTTAACGATAAAGTTAATATTTTTAAAGATATGAATTTTTAAAGGTTCGAAAAATCTCAAATTTGGGTACTTTCAACCCATGAAAAATATATTTAAAAAAAACGTAATGTCTAAGTAATATTTTTTTTTTTTAAATTCTCTATACAATTGTTAATAATATTGTAAAAAGAGATTTTAAAAAATTTCATTGTTTATACCTTATTGTTAATAAGTATGCGTCGCTTACCTTTAATTATATTTATATATATATATATATATATATATATATATATATATATATATTATATATATATATATATATATATATATATATATATATATATATATATATATATATATATATATAAATAATATATAATTATATGATATATATAATTATATAATTATAATTATATATAATTATATATCATATATATAATATATAATTATATATATATATATCTAATATATAAAAATCTCCTCTATAAAATGTATGATGAAATTAACTCTGTCAGTTGTTTATTAACTTCATTTCATTCTATTATTATTAATGAGAACTCTAGGATTTTTTAGATCAAATTATTTTGTATTTTTATAAATACTTATTTCGACTACAAAGTAGCCATCATCAGTATGAATTAGCTAGTTGTAATGATTCTCTGAGGAGATGTTACTCGTTTGTAATTTAGTGACGGTTTGCACGTGCTAATTAGGCGTTTCTAGGGAAACGTGATCTTGGTCACAAGTGATTTTAAGTAATCAAAAAAATTATTTAAGTCTCGATAAATATATTTTTGCTTATTTTACCAGTGGCTATTTCAGGAAAGCAAATCATCTGTTTGCCATTATGCTCTATACCTAACTCAGAATGGATCTGTGTCAATTCAGAGCTGGATGTTGAGAAATAATATAATTTATCATACGTCTTCTTTATGTTTAGTTTCACAAGTTTCAAGTTTTTCCTGTACCTATGTGGGAGCATCATATTACAAACAATTTTCTAAACTCAATTGAATCAATTGAAGGCAGAAAACAAAAAATTTGAATATTAATTCGTATAGAAGAATTAATTCCATGAAAGATACTATTTTTTTCCCGAATTTAATTGGCGAACCTAACCTAAGAATTTCGCGAAATAACAATTTTTTGTTAATAAATCAAACAGTTGAGCTCGAACCGAAAAGATTAAATTAGAAAGATAGGTATTGAAATTATCTTACAAATTATGTGTTGTGTAACGTTAATTAGTGTCTCTTTCATGGAATAAAACCACAAAACCGTTGAAAATCTTGGTTTTTCATTTATTTAAAAATTTTCATTGACACTTTTTACTAATAATATTGCTTTTGTCCTTCTGAATCTTGATGATTTTTGTTGGCGCGATTTTAAATTTTTATTTTTGTTAAAAAGAGTTTTCGTAAAATCTTTTATCTACAGCTCTGCGACATCATAGATAATTTTTTTCGGAACTCTATTTCTTGGTTAAGCGTTATACTATCACATTTATTTAAAATTGAAATTTTTAATTTTTATATAAAAAAATGCCATCACAAAAAATACAAATTTTTAGATCGAATTTCTTGCAATTATTTTTTGCCTTCATTATTTTTCGACACTAAACTAAACCACAGAATACTTTTTACGACTTTACGGCCTGTTACGGCAAAGGAGTTCTTTTACCAAAATTTTTTTAAATCCCGCGTTTTTTTACTTTATTGTTCGATTGTTAAAATAAATGAATATGCTAATGTATTGCAAACTGGATGCGATAAAGTTTCTTGTATGTATAAACAAGGCAAAAACAAGTTATTAAAAGCTTTAAATGCTAAGTGGGAGCTTTTATACCATAAAATTCTTATGAGGACATATAATCGCAATAACTGACATATAATCGCAAAAAAACGGACAAAAAATAATCTCTTTGTTATATTCCAAAAGAATCCACCGGATCATTGAGTAATCATCGTTATTAGAAATTCGTAAGATGTTCAATGAGAGCAACATTCCAACTTCAAAATATTCCGTCATCTGAGGGAGTAGTGAAACAGAGTATATTGTTTGATTATTTCCTTCAAAGATTCTTCCTTGGTAATTGTGTTCTCTTACGTTTACTTCCAGAAGATATCCAACTTTATATTAGCATTCGCTGTCACCAAGCAGTTGATACGACCAACTCCATAAACGTTGATAAGTTCTAACTAGACTACTAGCATGTTGAACTAGTTCTAACTGGAATACTAGTATATTGAACTGTGTAGGGATATTACTATTGTGTATGTTCCTTTAACTAACTAGGCTACTAGTATATAAGCACCTTTAATTAACTAAACTACTAGTACATTTTATTAATAATGCCGTTAAACGATATTACAAATAAGTGTATTTCCTTATTAACTAGGCTACTAGTATATTTTGAAAATTAACAATTGATGAGATCTTACTTGAATTCTTAGGCACATCGCACACGACGCGATTTGCGTGAAATCGGCGATATCATACATATGATTTGATTATGGAAACCAATGTATAGTCGCACACGACGCGATTTTCGTGATTTGAAATCATACATGTGATAAAAAAATCGTTGTTAAAATCCTTCGTTCTTAAAATCATATGGGCAACTTTTTTTTATTCTTGTTTATACAGTCATATAAATCAATGTTTATGACAAAGATAGAGAGTTAAATAATGTTATTTTTAATATTTAAAAATAAAAACATGTCATTGCTTGTTTATATACAAACAAAAAAAGGTTGGATTCATGTCCTGAACCATATAGAACAGGCTTAATAGGTGCATCTTATAAAGCAGATCATAAATTTTTTTAAATACATACATATGCTTTAAAGAAAAGGAACGAAGAGTAGCGAGTATTAAGTAAATGCTTATAATATCCTGTAATATTTATATCGTTGAATACATGCTATACTTTTATCACATATATGGTATTGTTGCAACTGTTGTGTCGTATACGGATAGAGATTACTTTCCATAAGAAAATTACATGTACGAAATCGCACTGTGTAAGATATGCATAATCAAATACTGAAATCGTAAGAATTCCATCATGATGCGACAACAATCGTATGTAATTTTACATTCGTAAGCAACGTTGTCAAATAAATAACAGCTTTCACCTATAGTATCACTCACCTATAGTTAAATGCTCAACCTAAAAAATTTCTAGACACATTTATTATTTGTGGATAGCAAAAAAGGAAAAACCTCTTTCTCTCCTAATTGTTGTAGCAACGTTGCAATAGATACAACATTTATTCATTTTGGCAGTAATGACGTTATGCAAGAGTTTATAAGCTTATTTTCTTAAAACACTTTTCAAGCGTCAATTTCATTAATTTCAATGACAGGGTTAATAAACAGAAATGAACTTTAGACTTATTTTATAAAATTAAGTCAATACATCTTATACTATTAAATACTAATTCTTATTATTATTTTATGTTTACATAATGAACTGTAGAAATATAGTAATTGTACAGTGGCTATAATCTGTATCTATTCTAATCACATTAAACAAATAAAACAAGTTAAGGTAACTAATAACAGAGTTAATTTTTTAGATATTCGATATAAGATTGAGCATCAATGTTTGAACCACTTTAATCATTAGCATTCATAAAACACTCTAATATCTATACAGTTAAAAATATAAATATAAATATAAATTCTAATTATCCCATTATACCGATTTTGCTCATTTACGAACTTAGACACACTTTTAAGATCCAGAATATGACACCAAAAGTTCAACTACCTGTCTCTTGTCGTTTTTCAGTTATCTTGATGACGAACGGGAGACTGAGATGGGTTAATACTAATATACTATGACTAAACCATATATATATATATATATATATATATATATATATATATATATATATATATATATATATATATATATATATATATATATATATATATATATATATATATATATATATATATATACGACAAGAGAAAGGTAGTTGAACTTTTGGTGTCATATTCTGGATCTTAAAAGTGTGTCTAAGTTCGTAAATGAGTAAAATCGGTATAATGGGATAATTAGATCCATGACCCAACTTAACCATAAAAAAAGATTCAAAACGATAATTGTTTGATTAAAAAAAAAAATGTATGACCATTTTTCGTAATGTTTATTTTCGCCACAGTTTAAGCTAATTAACAGATTCTTATTATATATGAAAAATGTTCATACAAGTTTTTTGTGTTTGTTTTGTATCTTTTTTTATGGTTAAGTTGGATCATAGATCTAATTAGCCCATTATACCGATTTATGTATTACAGAAAACTATTTTTGTTTTTACTATCATATAAATCAATGTTTATGACAAAGATAGTTATATGTGTTATAGGTACATATTATTATGTTCATATTTAAAAATAGAACAGGCATAATAGGTGCATCCAATAAAGCAGATCATAAATTTAAAAAAAAGTAATGATGTTCTACAAACGTTTAAAAACTTATTTTCTTATAACACTTTTCACTTGTATACGACCAGAGGAATGTGGTAAAGGGAAATTGATCATCCTCCTTTTCAAGCATCAATATTATTTTCATTCATTTCAATAACTTAATGTAAATAAACAGAAAGGTACTTTATATATGTTCTATACAATTTTTTTAATAACGTTTTCGATATAGAAAATGATTCTAAAAACAATCTGTTTATTTAAAACTCTTTATAACCCCTTTGTAAGCATAAATCATCCGAAACGCCTAGACCAATTTTTAGGAAACTTTTAACTATTATGTAAACACCTAAGTGATAAAGATGGAGCATCCCAATATTGTTTTTTATTTAATGGATAAAATTTTTAATTTTTAATTTTAATGATTTGGCATTAAATATACATAATTTGAAGTAACCCTTAATTTGGACACTTCTCCCCCCCCCCACCCTTCTCCGCTTTTCTTATATATATTTATACATATATATATATATATATATATATATATATATATATATATATATATATATATATATATATATATATATATATAGGCCTGAAAAAACTAAGGGTTCTTCTCACCTTGCAAGTGAAGCGAGGAGCCTATGGCCAGGCCGTAAGCCTTTAATCTGCGATTTAATGAATCTAAATATTATGATGGCGTTTTTTTGCACGATTGTGACGTTGCCATTCTCTTGCACCACGATAAAATCGTCAGATTAGTAAAATATACACTTTTCAGCATATAATCAACCTACCATAGCTTAATCTGATGCGCATGATTAAATCTAACTATCGATTTTAATTACAATTCTGATTGGCTATCCTATATACGCAGCATCATATAGTGGGCTAGGATTTCGTGAAGGTAATCAAAAAGTGGTAAAATATCTCCCATATATTAACCTAACACTTTGGAATAAATCCAAAAATCCCCACAAAAATGGAATCACCCTCGCTGTCTCTTTTCATTTTTTAGTAATTTTAATGACGGGCGGACTGACGGGCTAGCGAACAGACACCAATTAGGTGGTTCTATGCAAACTTATACGAAAATTTTGTTATCCGACCAATATTTACTAGCTGAAACTGATGCTGTATGTCATACTCTGTATGTTGAGTATAAAAAACTATTATTGAAAACTCGAGATTTAACAATTATTGGAAAACTTTTTTAAAAATATTTGTTATAAAATTATTGATAATTTTCCCAAAACAAATCGTTCAATTCCAATTTTTTTAGAAACAAAACAATTGACAATTTAATAATTGATTTTTTTCACAAATCTGCACGTTCTTATTTATATTTACGAAAACTTGAAGATTTAAAAAAAAAATTCATAAAAATGAACAAGAATAAAAAACTTAGGCCAAGATTATTGTTATTTAATAAAGTTTAATTAAAATTACCTACAATATGAGTATTAAAATGAATGAAAAGATTTAATTAGTAAAACATTTTTACCCTTGAATTGTTAAATCTTATCTACAAATATTTAAATGTTAAATTATATTACTCAGGAGCGTATTTATTACCTTTAAATCATTCAAAATTACATCTATAATATAAAGTTGTAATTTTATTGAGATCATTAAATTTCAACTGTCACTCTTCAGTTTATTGATCCTCAATTTTCAGTGATTAAATAATAAAGACCATCAAGTTTTTCCCGTTGTTTGTTTCATACAAATGATAATCGCATTCAAAATATTATATAATGAATATTGCGAAAGTAGTCTATGGTTAGTGAAGAATCAACTGCTATTAAACACTGGAGTCTTAAAACAGTAATACACATACTTAGATTTACTTTTTCATTTGAATTTTTTGAGATCCTCCATAAATCACTTGTCTCTGAAAGAAGGGGAATGAATTATTTAAAAAGTTACTTTGACCTACGTGACTTGTAGGAGGGTAATGAGATCCAGCAATATAATTTTCTTTATATGTTTTTATGGCACAATAAAAGTATTATGTCTAGGATAAACAACCGGATCCTCAACAGGGAAAAGATCTTTGACTCTTAGTGAAAAAAATTTTTCAATAATCGATCACTTGCAGTAGTGGTTACATAAGTAATATATTTTTTTAAACTCTCTCTCTTTCTATATAGTGTGCACCGGTACATTATAGTGTGCACCCGGTATTTACCTGGTATTTGCTGGGGTACACCCGGGACCGCGTTTACCCGATAATTTTTAATACACTTGATGAAAGGTATATGGACCGGTAATACTTGGAAAATGCGATATGCACACTTTATATAGTTGACAGTTCGTCATACTGCTAGTGAGAAGAGATAAAGAAGTTTTATTTTGAATTTCAAAATTAGATTTTGGTTTCTATGGAAATGATGATTTGTAACATGTGAGAAATTTAACTGTAACTTTAAAGTTAAAGTTAAAGTTTAAAAGTTTAAGTTTAAAAGTTTAAGTTTAAAAGTTTAAGTTTAAAAGTTTAAGTTTAAAAGTTTAAGTTTAAAAGTTTAAGTTTAAAAGTTTAAGTTTAAAAGTTTAAGTTTAAAAGTTTAAGTTTAAAAGTTTAAGTTTAAAAGTTTAAGTTTAAAAGTTTAAGTTTAAAAGTTTAAGTTTAAAAGTTTAAGTTTAAAAGTTTAAGTTTAAAAGTTTAAGTTTAAAAGTTTAAGTTTAAAAGTTTAAGTTTAAAAGTTTAAGTTTAAAAGTTTAAGTTTAAAAGTTTAAGTTTAAAAGTTTAAGTTTAAAAGTTTAAGTTTAAAATATTAAGTTTAAAAGTTTAAGTTTAAAAATTTAAGTTTATTCTTGTTTATGTTTAAAAGTTTAAGTTTAAAAGTTTAAGTTTAAAAGTTTAAGTTTAAAAGTTTAAGTTTAAAAGTTTAAGTTTAAAAGTTTAAGTTTAAAAGTTTAAGTTTAAAAGTTTAAGTTTAAAAGTTTAAGTTTAAAAGTTTAAGTTTAAAAGTTTAAGTTTAAAAGTTTAAGTTTAAAAGTTTAATTTTAAGTGTTTAAGTTTTAGTGTTTAAGTTTAAGTGTTTAAGTTTAAGTGTTTAAGTTTAAGTGTTTAAGTTTAAGTGTTTAAGTTTAAGTGTTTAAGTTTAAGTGTTTAAGTTTAAGTGTTTAAGTTTAAGTGTTTAAGTTTAAGTGTTTAAGTTTAAGTGTTTAAGTTTAAGTGTTTAAGTTTAAGTGTTTAAGTTTAAGTGTTTAAGTTTAAGTGTTTAAGTTTAAGTCTTTAAATTAAGTTTAAGTTAAGTTGAAGTGTTTAAGTTTAAGTATCTAAGTTATAGTGTTTAAGTTGAAGTGTTTAAGTTTAAGTGTTTAAGTTAAGTGTTAAAGATTTAGTGTTTAAGTTTAAGTGTTAAAGATTTAGTGTTTAAGTTTAAGTTTAAGTTTAAGTTTAAGTTTAAATATTAATTTTAATATTAAATAAATTTTTTTATTTAAGTTAAAGTTAAAATATAAGTGTTTAAGTTTAAGTGATTAAGTTTAAGTGTTTAAGTGTAAGTTTTATATTAATTTTAATATTAAATAAACTTTTTTTATTAAGTTAAAGTTTTTAAATTTTTTTAAGTTTTTTTTAACTTTAACTTTAACTTTAAAGTTAAAAAGTTTATAAACTTTAACTTTAACTTTAAACTTAAAAAGTTAAAAAACTTTAACTTTAACTTTAACTTTTACTTTAACTTTAACTGTTAGAGTTAGAGTAAGAGTAAGAGTAAGAGTTAGAGTTTAGAGTTAGAGTTAGAGTTAGAGTTAAAGTTAGAGTTAGAGTTAGAGTTAGAGTTAGAATTGGAGTTGGAGTAACGTAACTTAACTTAACGAAACTTAACGTAACATAACTTAACTTAACGTAACTTACGTAACGTAACTTAACTTTACGTAACTTAATGTAACTTAACGTAACTTAACGTAACTTAACGTAACTTAACGTAACTTAACGTAACTTAACGTAACTTAACGTAACTTAACGTAACGTAACGTAACGTAACGTAACAGCAACTACCAACCCATATGACCTCATACCAATTCATACCAACCTTAATCTTTATTGCTTTCATTAATAAATAATTTATTATAATTGAAGTATTTTTCTAAATTTAACAAATAATTCTTTATCAAGACGCTTTGTAAACTTATCGGCAATTTACCTTTGAGTATGTAATTAATATCAATTAAACCTTCTGCAACATTTTCTCGAATGAAATGATAATATCAATGTGTTTTAATCTCTTATGATGTATCAATAATCCTAGTTTAGTTGCTCCTGCAATGAAAACTCGTACAGTTGTTAATTTAGCAACAGGACTATACATTTATCTTTCATCTAAAATATATTGTTTTAAAAATCCATTTACTGCTAATTGTCGTTCGGTAATTTATTTTCAAACCAAACATTATTATTTCTTAAGACTTCTAATTCTTTTTCAACAGCTTTTAGGTTCATCATTTATAAAACTTGTCAAATAATCTTTAAACCAATAAGGTGGTTTTCGATTTCTCTTCGTTTGTTTATTTTCAATCTCTGGTTCTTCTTCTAAGTCACTAAGCAATTGTTTCTTCTTCTTGTAATGTATTTTCATCTTGTAAATTATCTTCTTCTTGTATATTACATGGAATATGAGAAATGGAAGAAATGGAAGTAGAAGAAGACATGGAAGAAATGGAAGTGGAAGAAGACGAGACTCCGTCAGAAGATGAAGAAGAACACGAAGAAAGTTCAGCTGTTAGAGAGAGCAGTTCACTTGATGAAATAGAAATAGATTTTCAAAATTATATAGCATCTTAAGATTTTCATCTAATATAATAAATTTTATTTTTCGAATAACTCGGATGTATTATCAATTGTCATCATAAAAATGTACAGTAATAATAAAAAATTCTCAAAATAATGTTGAAAATAAAAATAACAATTTTTTGACGGTAAACATTCTATTTAATTTAAAAAATTTTTGGTAAATTTTATGTTTATTTTTTGCAATATTAAATTTTTTTAGTTAGCTAAAATTATTTTTCAATCTGTCTGCTATTTTTTTATTCAAAAATATTTTCAGAAATTTAATTTAATTTATATAGAACAGAAATGCATGCACTCCTTTTTCGTCTTATTAATTTTCGTATCGATTTATTTTTGTTGCTTTTTGTCTTTCTTTGACGATTTCTTTTCCTGTTTTACTTTCTCAATGCATCCCGATATATTTTTCGTCAGTCAAAAGTCGTATAAGATCAAATTACATTCTACACACAGACAAAATTGTACGTTCAAAACAACACACAAAGAGGCCCATTGAGAGCAAATGGCGCATGCGCATAACGTTGCTTACTCGGGAGTAAATGCAAAGTCGCCGCCGCGAGAAATCTTTCAAAAGGTAAATTATTTTATACCTGCTTGGAAAAGACAGGTAAAAATATAATCCCGACGCATGTGCTCAGTTTATGATATAATAAAAAAGTAAATAAAAGAAAAAAATTAATTTCACCGAGTAAAGCGGTTTTAATTCGGTCCTGAAAATTTTGAATTGTTATAACTTTTTTATAAATAATTTTTAAAAAACATTTATCTCTAGAATTAAAGTTTATGTTTTTCTGAGTAAATTAAAAAAAAAAAAAAAAAAATATTAAAAATATCCATTTTTTAACGACTTACGATTTTTTAAAGTAATTACTATTATCCCCTAGCTTCTAACCAGCCTATCTCGGATAATTTTAATTTTAGCGAAAAACATAAAGAGATCATTTCTTTATGAAATTTGATGCCCTACAACTTTTATTTCAACTTTTTTTTTCTACGTCTTACCGTTTCCCCAAAATTTGAAAAAATCACTTTTTATATTTTTTTTCATCCCTTCTCGGGGGTGAATTTGAAAAAAACTTTCACAGTTTGTTTTTAAATCTTTCAAAGAAACTTATACCAAAAATTCAAGTTTTTACCTCAAAATTCGTATTTAAAGGGCTATTTTCTTGGACTATTTACACTTATTTTATAAAGTTATGCCAATACATCTTATACTATAACTAAAAAACAAAATATATATCGATTCTTCTTATTTTCTTTGTCTAATTATTTGTATACAAAATGAAGTGTATTTTAAATACTATGATTGTACAGTGGCTGTAATCAGTGTCTAATCTAATCACATAAAACAAGTTAAGGTAACAAATAACAGAGTTAACTTTTTAGATATTCGATATAAGATTGAGCATCAATGTTTGAACTACTTTAATCATTAGCATTCATAAAATACTCTAAATATCTATACGGTTATATATATATAATATATATATATATATATATATATATATATATATATATATATATATATATATATATATAATATATATATATATATATATATATATAATAGATATATATATATATATATATATATATATATATATATATATATATATATATATATATATATATATATATATATATATATATATATATATATTTTATTCGCACACGGAGCAACAGAAGTTGCTCCGTGTGCGAATAAAATGCTGTGATATCGCCGATATCGGCGATATTGCCGATATCAGCGATTTCACCGATTTCACTCAAATCACCTCATGTGCGATGTGCCTTAGTTTCCACCTTTAATTATTAATTGATTCAACAATCAATAGTCAAGTATTTTACAATAATGTAATATTATAACATTACTTAATTGATTGTAAATTAGATCTGATTTTAGATTCACGGATCGACCGTTTATATATTAATTTACTGCAAAATCAGCAACTTTTGAGAACGTCGATACGTGATCTTTACAATAATTCCATATATGGTAATAAAATTAATATAAAATAGTTATGATGGGTGACTAACAATATGTAGAATACAACGTATTTACAGCTGATAAAATGGATGGAAAATGAAAAGGCACGAAATTAAAAAGATTTATGGAAAAAAATTTCTTTGCTGTAAACGGTCGTACACTCATAAAAAAGTATCATTTAATGACGAGTTTATAATGTCGAAAAAAAAATTATAGCTACCTGAAAAACTTGTTTAAACTTTGCGATGACACTGTTTTTATATAAAAATTAAAATAAATATGTATGGTAGTAAAACTCTTGACGAAGAATTAGAGGTCCAAAACAATGCTCTATGATGTCGGAGAGCTGTAGGCTAACGACTTTACGAAAACTCTTTTTTTCAAAAAAATTGAAAATTCGCGAATATTTTAAAAAATTTATTTAGTTTTTAATAAAAATTATGAAGATTTAGACGGCTAAAAGCAATGTTATTACCAAGTAAAAAATTTGAAGGTTGCTTCTTAAAAACATTAAAAACCGTGATATTTACCTTTTTTTTTTCTCCGTGTAGGAGGCCATTATTGATATTGCATAACCCATAAATCAAAAGATAATTTCAATACCTACAGCTTTCTAATTTAACATTTTCCGATTTATTAGCAAAAAAAATGATTTTTTCAATTTTACTAACTTTTTAGAATAGGTTCGCCAGTGAAATTCCGAGAAAAAAACGCTGTCTTTCTTGGAATTAATACTTCTATACGCTCATATTTTTTGTTTTCTGCCTTCTGAATTATCTACAGTATATCCGTAGATTAATTGGACTAGTGGTTTAAAAATTACATCAGTGATGATCATTAGTTTTGTCTTTTTTATGAGCTTAATAACAATAATATTAAAATGATATACAATGGAAGTGTGTATATATACAAAAAAATATTATCTCTTAAAAATGATTATTCCATATTTGGGACAAAAATACTCAAGTTGTGTAAGAAAATGCTAGAGGATTGGTTATCATGAGATTAATATTATTGTTTATTCTTCATACGTTCTTATATGTATAAAATCATATGTGCACACATTCATGTATTTATTTAAGAGCTCTGCCACACTACTGTTTATTTCAACAACGTACATTGAAACCAGCGTCCGTTCAACGTCCGTTCAACGTCCGTTCAAACTTTCTATTATGTTAAATACAAGCAGTCACACTACAGTATGATATATAACGGACGTTTTAGCTTTTAATTGTGCTAAATACCAGCTAATAAAACGTGCACGTCGTTTATCTCAGCGCACGTCGAATGGACATTAGTTGGATGTTTTGTTTATTATCTATTGTATGATGGTTCAAATTTGTCTCATTTTTATTTTGTTATTTTCATAAAAAACATGTCTCATTTGCAAATAATATTTCTTGTATTATGTATCATATAACTAACAAAGGTATTTATAAAGTTATGAAGTAAAAAATAAGTTATTCTAACCATGGAACCACCATTAAAATTTCTATATTTACAATCATATTTCATTAAGCAAAAAAAATTAAAAAAAACAAAATTATGGATGAATGAAATAACGAAAGTTTGTACTTGCCATTAAAAAAGATGGAATGTGTTTGCAAAAATCACAAAGTTTTCCAATGTTCAAAAATCATTTTTAGTTGATTTTAAAACACCACATTTTTCTAACTTGCATAAAACATTGGATATTTTAAGATATGCCTTCCAAAGGGGCGTATATAATTGTAGTTTTACTATTTATTGGAAAAGTGTATACAAAAAAACTGTATTTGTGGGGATTTTCCCGAATGAAATGCAATAAAAATGAAAGTTTTTCGATTTTATTTCACAACTCACTCATTACAGTATTTCAATTTTAAGTGTCACACATGGTGAATTTTAAGTGTCACACATGACATGTTTCAATTCTTTTTACCTACCAAAAATTTGTCATGTGAATATTTCACACCAATAAGCAATAATATCCCATAGCTATAATCAAAAAAGGAGTCAACCGCGGAATTTAACGAAATAAACTAAATTTTTCTACGAACTTTTATTTTAGTATTGTGAAAGTCCAAAAAGTCACAATTGGATGCATAAGGAACCTTAGAAGTCAAAGGTCCCAGAAATTAGTTTGATAATAAATACAAACACTATTGGAGGCAGAGAAAATGACATACATTAAAAAAACAGATTTTTGTGATCTTTGACCTTGAATATATAGTATTTGTGACAATGGGACCAATTGCGACTTTGAGGAAAACTTTTATAATATCATAATAAAGGTCTGCACAAAAATTTAGTTTTTTCCATTGAATTCCGAGGAGAAACCCTAGAATAACTGGTCTTATGCGGTTTTTAGCAATATAACTTTCTATTTCAGCCAAGGACATTATGCTCGGTCACCAAGGATAAGAATCAATGGTTTAAAAAAAATGCGTCAAATGTACGACGTAGCGAATAACCGCCATTCGTTTATTGTATTCATTTTTTTTAAGACAATAACAAGAAATTCTGAATTAACACGAAAGAATTGAACAAAATTCAATTTGATTTAACTATACAAAATACACCCAGGTCAGCGATGTGGGCAAGTTACAGCGTAGATAAATATAAACAAATAATTTTTGTTATGAAATATAATTTATTATTTATTTATTTATTTATTTTTTGTAAATAAACAAAAAACTGTAGAAAAAGTAAAAATACAAAAAAAAAACCATGATGAATATCTATATGGAAGGTCAGTAGACCTTCCTTTAGGTAGGTATAGTTATAACCACATGTTATATCTGACAGTATAGCATCTATCTACCACCGAAGTTTTATTTATAATGGTCACTACTCATTCACTAGTGACTACACAGGTGTTTAACTTTATGAACTGTATGTCTATAATCGCCATTCTAAACGAAAAAATTATAAATAATAATCAAGTGTTAATCGTCAATCGTTGAGCATCCATGGTGAATACAACCTTTTGCGGCCGGATCAACATGTTCATTATTTACTAATGAACATGTAGTGATTATAAAAATAACCAAAGTGATTATAAAAATAAAAATATTAGATTTCAAATACTTTATAACAACACAAAAAAAAATATTTAGCATATTATTATATTATTTTTGGATTTGCCATAAAAAAAAAATTTGCCATACCAGTATCATTAGAAAAATTAACTAAATTGTGTACAGATGTCATAATAAAATAACATAAAAATAAAGAAGACAATTTTGTCAATTTAAATTCTTAAAATATTAAAAAATCTATTTTTTGCATTTTTTGGGGGCTCCAGAAAATGTTGAGACACTGGGCCGCGGTCCCGTCGTCTCTGCCCTTATAATCCAACCCAGATAAAAACAAAAAATGAACTTGTAAAAACCGAAATAATTTGTTGAAAAAGTTTTTATAAATCTTTTGTGTTAAAATACTATTAATTATTTTTTTTTTTATACTTATTAATGAGAACTCTAGGATTTTACGTATTTCGACTACAAAATAGTCATCATCAGTATGAATTCTCTAGTTGTAATGATTCTCTGAGGAGATGTTACTCGTTACTGTCACCAAATTAGCAACGAGTAACATCTCCTCAGAGAATCATTACAACTAGGTAATTCATACTGATGATGACTACTTTGTAGTCGAAATACGTATTTATAAAATACATTATAATTTGATCTAGGAAATTGGGGCAAAAAAATCGAAATTTATACAATTAATTATATTTAATTAATAATAAAATAAATTCATCACGGGCCCAAGTGAAATTCAGCACTGACCGTAAATTACAGCACTAAATTATTTATTATATTCATTTATTTATTAGGAAGATTTCATTTTTTTTTTAATATACTCTAACCAGTAGTTTTAAATATTCAGAGATGAACAAACAAAATATTAAAATCATAAAAAATTTATTTAGACCTATTTATCTGCACTACTTGAACCTAATCTAGAAACAATTAAATGCTAAATACATTAAATTGTTCAATAATAATATAATGTAATAAAATTTTTGAGATATTTGGAGTCCGGACTGAATTTATGGTAGGGGTAGTCGGGGCTAGTGCCCAGGGTGCAATTTTTTTATGGACGAAAAAATTCAGAGAGTGAGTAAAGAAATTTTTCCGCGTTATGGATAATGCTTTTAAAACTGTCATCATGTTAAAAACCTCTAATAAATAAAATAATTTTTTTCATTATCAAGAGTATGTTCAAAATTAAAAATATTGCAATTTCTTTTAGCTCTCCTTATTGATTTCCATCCAATTTGTATGAAAGAGATTGTCATCAGATATCGGCGTTTTAAGCCATTTCTAACTAGATCAATCGAATTGGAATTTGGTGCGTTCTTGAATATTCTCAAAAGTTTCGGTGGATTACCTATTTAAAAATGGTATTATTTAGAAACTTGGCTCATTTTATGTAAAATTTCAGTAATGGGGTGGCGTTTTGCATAGTGGCCAATGGCGGTACTAAGGTTAAATCCGGCTCGGTTTGTAGTATGTGTATAAAATTCGACTATGACATTTCGTTTCGATTATCATCTGTTCCAACACTATCTGTATCGCGTATAATAGAAAATATAATTATTGTTTCAATTGTTTGCATGTAAATTGCATAGCAAATGTCAAACAAAAAATTATTGAATATTACAAAAATGGCAATTAATTGAAGTTATTGGGTTGAAAATTGTAAGAATGATTGAAGAAATTGCATTAGTAATTATTTATAATTGCAAATATAAATTATGATTCACTTAGATTAGTTAATAAAGTTTTGAGAAATTTGCATGTAAAGTCAAACACCATTCAAAAAGTTATTTATAATAACTTGAATGAAAACATTTTAATACACAGTGCCCATACACAATTTGATTTCATATCTACACCACAAATGTATTATTATATTCCCATATTTTGCCATTGTTACTTATATTACTAACTTTCAAATGTCAGGAATTTTTCCTGGATTTTCGTTAATGTAAGTGAAGATTTTATATTAAATATTTAATATTTAAATTTTCATAACCATTTTTAGTTTAATTGTATGTTTATTTCATAGAATGTATGTAATAAAGTAACAAGTTCTATAAAATTTATTTTTGATACAGATATATAATTCTGTAGTGTTGTGTAATTCGGAAAAAATGTACAAAATATATACCTAGTGTGGAGATTTATTTCTCATTGAAAGATCATCATTTATACAGTTCAAACCGTAAAAGTAGGGATCCGTTGGTATCCGATCGCCATATTGGAAAGTATAAATGACGCTGTATTACCTTTTCTGTTTATTAATTCAAAAAACTTACTTTGTATAAAATTCCCTTTTTCATTTAATCACACCACTTAAATGGGTTTATCGGATGTTTAAATTTAAATCAAATAGCATGTAATTATCTTTCATATTATGAGTGGTATACAAAATTTCTGTGGCGAATGCTTCTGAAATTATGGAAGTTGAAAATCATTAATTTGTCATAATTTTAATGAATTGTTTTGAAATATCGATAAAATACATTATATCAAACATACACTACCAATAATAGATACAAAACTTCGTTGTCATTACGAATATGCTCAGTTAAATAGCTAAACATCCATTACGTCTTCGATGAAAGTTACAATTTGGATTTGAGTAGAAAGTGAATTTTCTAAATTTCAACCAAAAAAAAATTTTCTTTACGTACCATTAAGCCAATAAAATTAACTTTATTTTTCTGTAAAAATTACTATATACCTATATTATAAATTACTTAAGACTTTTGTAATTTCAAAACCATGTTTGAGGGTGAAATTTGTCATTTTCCAAGTCCGAGTTCGGAAGTATAGATTTCATGACTGAAAAAAAAATTTGTTATAGCTCTTATTTCAAACATTTTTGTTTATGTCAACGTTTTCGAACTTCATAAACAATTTTTGTTTTGTGTTCGTCGACCTGTAGGCCTACCGTTCTGTGAAACTCATTCAAACTATCGAGCAAAACTCCACGACTAAGGATCCGATATTTATAAATTTATGGAAAACAATACTGGGAATGTTCAAGATAGTCTTATCTATAAATTTCCGTTTAGGGATATGACGCTCGAAACTTTTTTATTTTCACCTAAATACCATTATCTCAAGTAATGTTCATCCGATTTTGATAAAATTTTATACAAATACTAAAGAAAACAAAAAATGTAACACTGAAATTTGTGTAACTATTAAAAAGGATTAAATATTCGTTTGTTTTGTTGTGTTGAATTGTTTATCAAAATTAATTTTGTTTATGAATGTAAAGCATTCATTTTAAACTGAAAAAATTTTAAAATACACCATGAAATTTGTTTCTATTATAATTTTAAGTAAATATGTTATATAAGTTTACATTCGTAGTTCTGTCAAAAATAATTCTGTAAAAATCAAATATTTTAGAATATCGTTATTAAAAACAATTCGAAAATCGAAATGGATAAGCGTGAAAAAATAAAGTTAGCTTACTGTCACAGAGAATTTAATATTATATAATATAGAAAATGTATTTTGATACCTCATATCCAAATTGCAACTCAATGTGTCAAATCGTTCCAGAGATATAGCTATTTAATTGAACGTATTTGTACATCGCGAGAAAGTTTTGTGTCCATTATTGGCAGTGTATTTTAATTTGTATGGTTAGGGAAATGTCAGTCAATGTAGGAGTTTTGTAGATGATAGAACGTCCGTAAAGGAGGATCTCTTACTAGACGTCGCTTCTTTCTTGTTCATTATCAATTTGTTCATCACAATCAGATTAATCATTTGGTTCAAAATGAATTTTTTCTATCAGGATGTTAGTGAAGGACGTGGCATTATAAACACTACATAGGACCAAACACTGTAGCCCTCAACCTACACAGCAGTAGAATAAACCTCAATTACGCTCGCGACAGCATAATTTGTACAATTTTCGAAGAAACAGACTGAATTTTCTTCGATTTTTAACATAATTTTGTGTTTTTTGCCTATAAGACGAATTTACAAGAACTTGTTTTAATTACACATTTATTGTCTATATCGTCGTCCGATCCTTCAATTTGATAGAACATGAAATTCCTCAACGTAACATGAAACGCTGCATTTTATGATTTGGGCAATCATTTTATAATATGCCTATGCAGAAGCGATATGCCTAATAGAAAATATAACCTATCGATGAGATCAATCTATTCGTCAATATTCCAGAATTTTGAAGGTCAAAATTTTCAGCAATATGCAAAAAACATTATGTCAAAAGATGTGCATAAGTTATAAGGATAACAACCATATTTGCATTTCAAAGTTTCATCATGTAGTTTTTCAAGTATTAACAATTGATTACTTTTATACTCTACAAAAATAGAATTTGTCAGAATCTATTAATTGCAGTCTAAAGTTTGTAATGCTAGCAAAATCGAAAGCATTCCGTTCATCCGTCCGCCATAAAGTCAAAGCAGATGTGGTTCGTGCAATCAGTGTAAAATCTTGTTTTTGTATAATAATTTGGTAAACGCCAATGAATTTATTTTATATTATGGAATTTCACTCGGTTTTTTTTTAAATAAAAAGCACAATTTTTAGAAAAGAGAAAATTTCGGATTGTCGGAATTTATTAAATAAAGTATTCAACACTTTGAAAGAAAAAAAAATTCTTTAATAAACCATTATTATACTAATTATAAAAAATGTCAAATTTTTTATAATTAAATAAACAAAAGAAAAAGAACCCTTTTATTACCAAATGAATGCATATAGGTATAGAGTAAAGAGCGATAAAAAACAACTTGACAAAAGCGTTTTGGAGAGGGTTTACACAGTAGGGTTAACACAAAGTGGATATTCTATATATCCATAGTATTATAATAGACCTTATACCTACAGTCAAATACACACACTTACACACATATATATATATCTCACAAATATAGTAATAAAACGATAAATATATGACAAATAAAAACATTTTGTAACCCCCACAACCCAATGATAAATTTTTTTGTTACTCTTCCTTCATATTGCATAATT
This sequence comes from Chrysopa pallens, assembly GCA_020423425.1. NCBI lineage: Eukaryota > Metazoa > Arthropoda > Insecta > Neuroptera > Chrysopidae > Chrysopa > Chrysopa pallens. The sequence goes on along the minus strand of CM035592.1, from coordinate 101,870,120 downwards.
TATTTACCATTTCATTCTATTTGATTTGTTTTATCTTTCTATCATAAAATACTACGTAGACGTATTCATGCATATGAAATCGTGTCACGATAGGATAAAACATTGATACAATCATAGAATGTTAGTCCAATCATCTTAGTCAAATAATTGGGTCAACCTCGAAATCTAAGGAAATCAATTAATTTTGAACCAAAATTTTATTTTGGTATTATAGAAGTTGGCCAAAAGTCACAATTCATCACGTGTAAGGAACCTTAGATATTAAAAATCTCAAAAGTCAGTTTTTTTAGAATATTTTGTTTTCTCTGTCTCCAATCGTATTTGTATTTATTATCAAAGTTGTAGAGGATAAAATTTTCTACAAATGAAGCATGTTTTTATACCATTGAACCATTTTTGAGATAGAGGGCGAAGAAGATGGACCGTTTGATGGAAGTTTCTATTGTTTTTTCAGTTGATTGTTCATTAAATATTACTTATCTAACTTTGTGGCTCAAGTAGTTAATTAATGTCACTTACCTTTTGCATACAAATAATATCAGTGACTCATTCTAAATATATTTTGAGCTTATTGTAATACTTATACATCTTACACTGCAAATCCAAGTGTTTAACTCAGTGTGTTAAAATAAAACACGTTAGTGTTTTTTGCAACTTAAGCGCTTAGAAATAAAACGGTATAAACGTTTAAACAATTGCATAAATCGTTAGAAGTGTTTTAAAGGTTCGCGTAACACACTTAAGTGTTTAATCCGGAAACGTTTTATCCGTTTAAAGAAATAAAACACTTCCATCTGTTTTGTTATAAAACGGATATTCCGGAATTAAACACTTTTTCAAAAAATAAACGTTTAATCTATAAAACATGTATATTATAAAAATATTGTGCTGCCTCATATTAGTGACAATGATAACTACAATCGAGTATTAGCTTGTGTATTATGTAGAGTATGTTTAATGGTGGAAAGTGACTTGTCACAACCACGCCATTCTGTGTTTTTATTTTAGAATTGTTATTGTTTAGCTTAAAAATATCCTCCACGTAACAGTGATGTTCATGTTGTTTTAAAACCTTCAGTGAAAAGTGATTTATCATCTATTGTGCCAGAAAACAAATCTGTAACCATGGATTTAGATGTTATGTATGTGGCTGCAGATTGTTCAAATGAGTTGAAGCTTCAGGTCAAAAGACAGAAGAATAGAAGTATGATGTACGTAAAACTGTAAGTTGTTTCATAATCATTTTAAAAAAATCACTAATATACATTTTTTTATTACGTGTAAAAAATGTTTATAAATGAAATATTGCTAATCATAAACGGATTATTTTTATACTAGAATTGTTTTACTTGAATGCATTATTAAGAACGTTGTAATTAAGTTTATTTTACTGGCATTACAGAAAATTTACCAAAATTCAGAGAAGCCAAGTTCAAGCGATACTAGTAAAGGATCCTTCAAATCAATCAAGACGACATGATACCATCTATTTCATCACTGAGACATCTCACTGCTGAAAAAACTGGAAGACGTTGGAATTTTACAAGCACAATAATATTTTATATATTTCATTTCAATATTCGTTTGTAATAGAATTATCTTTAACCATTATTTAGGTGTGTAATTTTTCATATAATAAATCTAAATTACTATTGTTTATTATCGTAACTATTTTTATTTTAAAAATATTTATATAATTAATTAATGACACTAAAAAAACATCACTATCAGTACACACTTAAAGTGTGTACTGATGCCTAAACGCTTTAGGTGCCTTATTATCAAAAACACTTCATGTGTGTTAAAATTAAACGTTTAAAATGTTTACTACACTTTAAACACTAAAACAGTGTTTAGTTGGTGACTACAAGTATTTAAACGCTTAAAGTGTTTTAAAATAAAACACTTGGTTTTGCAGTGTATATTTGAATTTTATTCTAATTAAGGATAATTGGATTTATTTTGTAGAAAAATAAAAGAAAATGTTTTTAAAATAAAAAATACAAAGCAGTTTTTATTTTTTATAATGTTTCACAACGTAAATCTCCAAACCATACAAAAGAAAAAGTTTTGTTTTAATGTTATTTTTATTCATATCAATATTATTATTATTAATCTTTATCTTCTTCATCGTCATCTCCATCTCCCATTCGGCCAGCAATTTTAGACTCATTATCATCATCTTTTTCTTTGTTGTCACTGATATTATCTGTGATTAAGTGCTCCATCTTCTGCGCCTTCTATTTCGAAAACGGTTCAACGTATAAAAAAAAGTCTCTGACAAAACTTGTAAACAATTTAATTAGTCTATATCATTCTACTACGATGCATAATGCATATAAAGCTGTTTACCCAGACCTTAAAACATGTTAAGGTAGGAAGGAATACTGCTCACGGATCAAACAGAAATTGGTTTTATTTATCAAGAAAAAATCGCAGAGTGCTATTTAATTTAATTTGACCATAAACACATTTTTGATACTTGTATGATGATTAGATCGCCGGGTATTATTTGTAAAATATAAAAAATGGGTAATAAATAAGACTCCATTATGAAAGGGATTTTAGGAAATTTACAATTCATGCGGGGAAAAAATCGAAAAATGTTATTTACTTGCAAAATAAAAAGAAATTAATAAAAATTTTGTGATTGATAAATAGTAAATGAATTGTTTTCTCTTATCCAAATTGCAACTTATTCTTTGAAAACGTACCGGACATATAACTTTTTAAGTGAGCATATTATGTTTTTTTTGTATCCATTATTGACCGTGTACTTTTTTTTCTTTAACGATATTTTTTCAGAATTATCGCTTTTATCATAATTTAAATGCATGAAACTTAGATCAATCGGATCACGAGATATCAGCTTTAATTGAAAAAAAAAAGTTTCTCGAGCGCTGCATCTCTGGAATGATAATTGATAGGTGAAATTTTTCTAAAATAAAGCTATCCCGAATATCACGTCCTTTGTTTATTTTATACAGAACTCGTGTGCATGAGTTTAACAAGTTCCCAATCTGTCAAAGCAACAAACCAACAGATAAGTAGACATGAAATAAAAGTTACTTATTCTTTTTTCTTGCATACTATTACACAATGATTTTATTTCGCTTAATTCTTTTAGCAAAGCTTTATAAATAGCGTGTAGTTTTCTGTCCATTATAGATTATCTATTTTTATATGATATTTTCAGGCGGAAATAATAAGATAAATATAAAAATAAGGTATTCTAATCTAATGTATTAAAATTAAAACTGAGCAAAGTTATTATCAATTACACGTTCAATATAATTTAAGAAAACTTTTTAATACAGATAATTTTACTCAGCTTTAGTTTTGACACAATTCACTTCATGTATTGCAGAATAATAATTTTGCTTGATTGGCATATATTATCGGCCCTAATTTGCTGTCTATTTGATTATTAATTTTATTTGATTGTACAAATTATAATTATCTTGTTAATTCACTAATAATTTGAAATATGATATCTATTTATTCAATAAATAACTGGTTGTTAAATATTTTTGCTGTTTTTCTATATGCATTCAGGTCCTTTAAAAGTGAGACATTATTTTTCTGTTTTTGTCCAATCCTTTTAGTTCAATATATATCTATAAAACAATCATTAAAATGACTTGATATAAGTAATAATATGAATATTATTGAAATGATATTCATGACGTCACCTACAACTCCCCCACATTCTGCATGTACAACAATCCCACGCCCTCCCCAGTGGTGGTCGTAAAAAAATTGTATTATTCATTATTAGTGAATTCACAAGTTCTAACAAGCGATCAATGAGTGGCTTCGGCATTCGAAAAAAAATCTTTAAATTAATAAGGATCTCTGCTTACAGTGAACCCAGTACTTTTTATTTATTTGTTGAATGAGTGAATCATGCATTTTCGGAGTACGGGTGGGAAAAAGTTAGCCTGGGAATGTGAATTGTGATTTTTGGTAGGTTTTTGAAAATGTATGTAAATAACTTTTATGCAATGCCTAATCCCATATTTATAATCAATGATTTCCAAAAGTCGGATTTGTAAATTAATGTTAAAAGTGCTAAACACAAATATAGACAAAATTTATAATACTCGACAACCCAGAATGTCTTGGTTTGCATATCTGCTAGGAGATATTTTAAATCTTTTTGCTCTATTCGTTGAGCGTTGATTCATATATAGTAGCAGACTCGAAAATTCTAAAGTTTATCGAGTTTCAAATAATTTTTAAACAAACTTGGTGATCTATACAGCCTCAGGCCAAATAATTTTACAACATTTCATTATTTTTCCCAGGATCAAATACAAAACAGTCCCGATGTATCCTTGTCTACATCGAATATTCATCTATTTGGACATATTTTTAACCAAAAGTAAATTTGTTACCCTTTTATGGAAATATTCTCTAATTTGTTTCCTTAACGGCATTGCCTTTTACCTTTCTTTTTTTTCTTTCTCCAAGAAAATTTGTAGGCAGAAAAAGTAAAAAAAAAAAAACAAAATATTTCACAAATTTGGCTTTTATATAATACATTTTGTTTTAACTTTTGTGGGATATATAAAAAATGTCTTATAACTTTTTGAATAAGCTCTTTTGTTAAGTAAAATTCAATTCTATACAAAAAAAGCTTCTTGTGGATAACGTCGAAATTTTGTTTCGTTTGCGAGATATATTGAATTAAAAGAAAAGGTGGTGTTTTCACCCCACTCGACCATTTCTACTCTATAATAAATAAGTAATCTGTCAATGGGATATTTTTTTAAGAAAATTGATCGATTCCTGCAATAAATACCCATGAACGTCCTTATTGTCTATAGGTTCCTTATTGCCCTGTATTTTACGTACATTGTTAATGACGTTTTATAAAATTACGTAAACGATGAAAAAATTTTCTAAATCTAATTACCAATTAATAATATTTTATTTTAAATTTTTGCAATAAATTTTTCTCAAGAGTTCATTATATTTGACCCATGTAGCTGTAGGAGGGCGTGACTGATGGACAGACATCCGCGTCACATATTATTTTACTTCCTTATACACGCATACCTACAACCCATGGACCTTGAAAAACAAGTTTTTGATACATACATTTGTTAAAAGAGTATTGTTAATAAAGATAAAACCATGCTTACATACATAAATAAAAAGGAGATAGATATACCTATTATAGGTACAAACCTTAATGATGATCTGTAATAAATTGTGTACAAAGTGTTTGTTATATTATTATTTCATAATACTTCATGAGATTCATTAAAAAAATTTTGTAAATTTTTGACTGTGCGATTTTCTCCAATTTCAATAATTTCTTCTCTATTGTGTTCCATAAGACAATATAAATCATAATCTATTATGTCATAACAATCCCTCGGGATTGTTAACAAAACGAAAATTAAAATAAATTTTTAATAACACTTTGCAGCTACTGCTAAAGTTACTATTCTGTTTTTACAGGTTTTGTGTTAAACTAAACCTCAGTCACGTAATTATAACCTGTGAGAAGATTACCGCTTTTAGTAAAATGGTTTTAGAAAATTGGTAGTCTCTGATGCCTTAGTCAGGGCATCTTGTCAATGTTACTTCCATTTCATCGAATTTTATCTAAAATCGAATTACATAACGTTTTTAAATAAAAATACCGAAAAAGGAATCTGAAAATTCATGTTTTTGAATTAATTGTAAATTAAAAATAAATTAAATTGTACTATTAATGCAAGAATTTTGTAGTTCAGTCTTTTTTTTCAATTTGTCTACTTCAATTTGTAGCCTTGTTAGAATTGCAAGACCTCAACTGCTTTGATTCATCTCAGCTATAAGATAGAATTGATAAATGTACTTAAAAAAATGTATGGTATATTTTTGAGAATTAAAAATTTTTTGAGTTATTTGACGTTAAAGTTTTCAAAGTTTTTCCACAAAAAGTGAGGAAAAACGACGAAAAACGGACGTTTTCAATCAACAATAAATCGTTAATTGAAAACCTACTGACTTTTATAAATTTAGGTTTCAATGAAAATGCAGCTATTTTCCATATAAACTTGCCCACCTTCTGTGCATAAAGCCTATTGGCTCCATTTAACATTTGTTTCTTGGAGTCTTTTCTACTTAAAATTTGTATGTTAAATTTTCTAATAAACCCGAGCTACTAAAAAATTATGAGATTAAACTGTTTTTTCTGTTCATCTACTGGTCTTCATATACCGTTGATAAACTATATCATTTGATTGATAAAATAGTATTTAGTTGACATAGCAACGAAAGAAAACAATTAATTGATTTTACTTATACTACTGATTCTTGTTATATACTGATGTTTTTTTTTTTTAAGTCACTTTACAACTTTTTCAACTACTAAAGTTATATAGTGACTTCTGTGAGTATATATTCAATCTATACAACAACAGTACACGGCAATCCTAGATGTTCAACCATCCATGTTCCGACTGTATCTGTTGTTGCTTAACTTTGGTGATCGGTTGTGATCGGTAATAACGTTACGTCAGTGGGGGTCTATATACTGATATTTACAGTGTTATTTCGGACTTATTATTATTATGGGTTGTTAATCTTTCATTATTTTTATTATTTCTAACTTATATTTTGACTTTTAAATCATATACATTCAATGTCTTTCTTTTTTTATTTTATCAAATAAAAATTTATTATTATTATTTTATTTTTTATTTTAAGTAACTTTTCAACTTTTTCAACTACATAAGTAATAAAGTGACTACAGTGAGAATATATTCAATCTATACAACAACAGTACACTGCAATGCTAGATGTTCACCCATCCATGTTCTGACTGTGTCTGTGCCTGTGGTGATCGGTTCAGATCGGTAATTACGTCAGTGGGGGTCCATTGTTATTATTATTATTATTATTATTATTATTATTATTATTATTATTATTATTATTATTATTATTATTATTAGTATTATTATTATTATTATTATTATTTATAATAATTACCAAAGTTGTTTTTCTAATTAAAATAGATAAAATTTATATCCTACTGCAATAAGAACCTAATAACTTAACAAATGAAACGAAAAGTAAGTACAGATTACAATTTTATCAATACATTTTTTGTTATAAAAAGCATCTTTAAACGATTTTTATTTAGAATGGTACATGAAACATGGCTTGATGAGGATGAAACGCCTTATTTTTTTTTCGCAAATAACACATCTTTTCTTATTATACTATGTGTGGTTTAGCGTTGATCAAATAATTCATTACATAACGTAAAAAAATGTTGAACACTTTGTATAATCATATATCACACAGTACGTCATATATAAATGTTTTAGCAAATAATCGTTTAATAATCTCTCTATACACCTCATAGGAACTATACACAATCAATTTTAACATAAAATTTTTTAACAATTATTTCGTTGAAGAAAAAATTGATAACCCATACAATATCAACAAAATTAGATATAACACACTGTGTCTTAAGTTTGAAAATTGAATTCATCTGTTTAAAGTTTCAAATAAAAAATCATTTTAAATTGAATATAAATGATAGTATTAATTATGCAATTTTAGTGCATTTTATTAAAATAGAAATAATTTTTTAGAGAATTATTCCAAAAATACACTAAATAACTTTTGTTTGCCTTGTATTCAGGCAAAATATTAAAATTACGTATTCTATTATATCACAAAATTGCAATAGTTATATTTAATGTTTTCAGAATTAGGTATGCATTATATTTTCAATAACATCAATTATTAATACCCACACAAAAATTTATTTTTGTATATATATATATATATATATATATATATATTATATATATATACATAACATCAAAGTCAAAACAAAAATAAAATATAATCTCTTTTATCGGCTAATTGTGTTAATCTTTATATGAGAAATGTTTTGTCAACGTGTTGACGATAAATTTATAGTGTATGGATAATGTTAACACCTTGACGAAAACGTTGAGAGTGTATGAACGATCATCAACACGTTGTTGATGAAAACGTTGAGAGTGTATGGATCCCATAAAACATAACAGTGCGAACCTATTCATGTAACTAATGTTCGTTCATTATAGTACATAGTCAGGATGCTATAAAGTCCTTGTCGTTTAACTATATAGATATTGTATAATAAAAATGAAATAAAATACTGTTTGAATACAAAGTGCAAGAGAGAGAAGTATTCATATCCTTTTATATGTGTGTAGGTATAGTATAAATACGTTATGTAGAAGGTTTATTAAATAGCGATAGCAATAAAGTAGATCATATCAGCAGTAATTTTTACTACCTGGGGTTTAATCTACGATCAATTGTAAAGATAATAATAAAACTACTCAACAAATTCTCAAATCAAACTATTTATTTTATCCAAAGCCGGAATATTAGACCGTATTCGTTATACTGTTTAAGTCGAAAATGAAGAACATACTATTTCTAAGAAAGAAAGAAATAATGCGAACCATTCCGCGTGGCCTAATATCTGCATTGTTCATAGTAATATTTATAGCATATATGTAGAACATATATATGCAGTGCCAAAATTGATAGTTATGTATTTATAATGTATTGTACCTATAACGCGTACTATATACTATTAACATACACACACACACACTAACTGTGTGTAACTCTCTATATGTAACAGAAGATCTCCCAGTAAGAGTTAACTCACCCTAAGTAAAGTGAACTATTACAGGTCTTTCAGTAAAAGTATGTTAAATCCTAAAGTTTTGAAATTTGACACTTTCCACTGTAGTCACTCTGACCTATACTTGTCAGAGTTGACTATATCTAGGTAAAGTATACTTTCACTGTCTTGAGATAGTAAAGGTTGAATTTTGCAAGAGAACGATCTACTGGCTACTAAAAACCAAATAAGCAACCAAAAATCTTTATTTCATACAAAACTACATATAAATAAAAAATTTTAAAAAAACTAATAAAAATTAATATATAATAAAGAAAAACTAATGAACTAAATAGAAATGTAAACTATCCTTTCCTACAACAAGGAAAATATTTATGGCATTTTGAGTAGCAAAACACAACTTTCTTCTTACACATGCTCCTCAATGATTTGAATTTTGTATTGTAAGAAAATCTAAAAAACCTTGCCCACTTCCAAGTGATTGTATAGTAGCAAAGTCTTCACTGGGACTGTTTTATCCACGGGGATTTCCTTTTCTTGAATAATATTAATTTGAATAAAACTAAATTAATTAACGAGTAAATTTATCAGTATTGCAATACAACAAAGAAAATAATTATTCAAATATAAATTAATAGTTTGCCTCCATTGCACTACACCCAGACAAATATTTCAATCAAAACAAACGCACACTTGCCCACCTTAAAAATTCACATACCAGTGAATCAACTTTTACTAAACCATAGCAGGCAAAGTTAACTCTTTCTAAGAAAAATGTGTTTACACATACTAATTTTTATTCAACTATTATAGATGTTTTTATTCAGAGCCTACTCCTCCTAGAAAGAGGCAGTCAACTCTTACTAACAATCGACTTTTCCTGTAACATATATTGTTGGAAATAATCCTTTAACTATTTACTTATTACACTCGACATACATAATATGTCAGATTATATTTATATAGATATTAATTAATTTTAGTCTAAAGTTTGTAACTTTAGAAAATATTAGCTGTACAAACAAAATTTTGGTATAGGCGTTCATAGAAACACTTAATTAGTCCATTTTCAGTTGTCCGTCCGGATCCGCCATCACGATAATTCAAAAAAACATAACGAGTTGCAAGTTTTTTGACTTTTTCTAATCATAAAAAGTAAGTTTTAGTTCATGAATGAACAATTTCGGTCCATTGGGTCCGATGGATCCTTGACCCAACTTTTAAACTTAAAAGATTCAAATACATACTTTTTTAAACAAACAAATTTTATTAGAAAATTTTTTCGAAAAATGTTAGGATTCGTCACAATTTAAGCTTAAATTTAGATAATTATCACATATTGGTAATTACAATACATATTATTAATATACAAGTACATATAACTGTATAGACTGGATATTTGATTGTATTTTATGAATGCTAATTAATATAAGTCCAAACAATGATATTCAACAATATGTTGAGTATCTAAACAATTATCTTTGTTAGTTGTTATCTTTATTTGTTTTTATATAAATACTAGCTGACCCGGCAAACGTTATTTTGCATGCATATTATTTTCAGGAAACATTTTTTTAGTAAATAAAAATAAGTATCTACTATAAGTGTGCGGAGTTGTACTTATAACCGAAAGCGTTTTAAACAATGAAAGTATGCTTTATTTAGGTTAATAAATTAATCTTTATGAAAGTAACGAATATATTTTGAATTAAAATTCTTGATAGCTAAACATCAAAAATTATAATTCATATTTTACTATAAATTATGAAAAAAATTAAGATAAATCTCTCAGCGCAATAAAGTGTACAATATTATCGTGATTAGTCCGTCCTTAGCCTTTAAATTTCATTGTTTTTTCCCTTTAACTATGATCAGTTATCGACCGGCGAGGGCGGCAGATGAATTGGGAAAAAAAATCATAATTAAAGGAAATTGAAATTATAAACTGAATAAGAATTTATCGTTCTACAATTATTATATTCGATTGCAATCTTGCAACCCTATTGCGGATCTGTGGATAGAATGAAAAAAATAAAAATCGCGATGGAAAATTAGGGGTTGATCGTAGAAAGGTGAAAATTAAGAGTAATATGATTTTTTTTAAATTCTAAGTCATGACAAAATAAAAATAAAAATCTTGCCAAAAAATTTAAAGTTTATAATTAACAAATAAAAATAGGGGTTGATCGTAGAGGGGTGAAAATTTAGGGTTGTATGTATTTTTGTATGATGTATCATAGAAAATAAAAAATAAAAAAATTTGTCCAAAAAAATATTTAAAAAAATTAGGGATGGACCACCGTTAACATTTAGGGGGATGAAAAATAGATGTAGTCCGATTTTCAGACCTACCCAATATGCACACAAAATTTCATGAGAATCGGTAAAGCCGTTTCGGAGGAGTACGGTAACTAACATTGTGACATGGAAATTTTTTATATTAGATTTAATTGTTAGTTTTCATTAAGATGATGACAGCTCATCAAGGAAAAAGTTTAAAAAACTATAATTTTTTCAACAATTTTCGTATACAACATGCACATTTAAAAAAAAATCTTTTCTTTTTAAACTGATCACACTTTTATAATGTACCTATTTTTGGTCCTTATCAGTTAGAATAAGCACTGTACGCTAAATTTTCTATTTTGATAAACGCCATTGGTTAAAAAACTTTTCGATTTTCGATAAAAAACACTCTTTCTTGCAATCTTTCTCTCATTATATTTCTTTCTTTTCAATAATCAACTTAACTTCAACAAAAACTCATTATGAAGATATTTTAGAAAAGTAAAAATTTCTTCCGAAATTGTTCGTTTTATATTATTTAATGTTCAATTTTACTAAGAGAGCTATAATTCGGTTAATCTTGCATATCTAATGAAATTGAAAGGAAAAATCATTCTTTTTGTTTTTTATAAGCTTAATTATTTTATTTTATATTTTAAATCATCATCTTATTATTTTTTAGATACTTCAACTTGACTAATAGCTTTTTTTTTTGATAAAATGTAGGCTATCGAATTAATTATGCGTGAAAAACCATCGTTTAAAAAATGAACTTTTTCCATATCAAAAGATTACATAGGTGATAATTAGCTCGTTAATTCGTTAATCGTTAATTTACCAAGTTAACAATCTTCCTAGCGGATTAACTTTTAAGTTTAGTTAAAAAAGGTTAAATAATTGCAAACGGATTAAATAATATCTCCCGTTATTTCAATTGGTTGCTTGTTGACATTTTGCCATTTTGTTTACTTATATTTTAATAAAGTCAATCAAGACCCCGGACTGACGTAACGTAATGACATGCTTAGACCAACTAATAAAAGTTAAGAAACAGCAGTCACAATCTGTATTAGGATGGGTGACCACCTAGCATTACTGTGTACTGTTGTTGTATAATAATAATAATCCACTTTGGTTAATGGCTATATAGCTAAAAATAGTTAAAGCCAGAAATTTAAAAAACAAAAACAAAAAAAAGTCAATCAATAAATAAGTGCATGTGCTATTCATATTATTTATTAGAAATAAAAGAAATTTATCATTCTATAAAAGAACAAACTGAATTATTTTATAACGAACGATTAAATCATCTCACTGTTTTCAAACAATTAATATATGACGACGTTGAAAAAGTGCCATTTAAAATTAAGCATAAGCTTCCGAACAGCTTATTACTTGATAACTTAGCTTAAGCTAAAAAGATCTGTACATATTGTGAATATTGTATTTATTTATTTAGTATGTAAGTTAGTTTTTAAGAACAAAAAGTGTCAAGTGGGTTTTTTCAAATTTTACCACAAAATATATCTCAAATCAATACAAAATGTTAGTATGAGAACAAAAAACTTATAAACAATATGTTATAGCTCTATTAGAGTAAGGAACTATTTATAATAGACAAATAATAAATGTACAAACCATGTATACAAAACAAAATCATAAAGAGTTTCATATTATTTATATAGTTGCAGCGTTTACGTACAAGCAAAGAATACAAACACCCAATTCTTTGGCACGAGCTTAAGCAAGGATATATCACGCATGTGATAGGTATATATGTAAGTATGTAATATATATGTGATATTACTTATGTCTATTAATAAATTAGCCGATTATTACCTACTTAAGTTTTTATATTCCAACTTCAATTAATAAATATTATTTTATCTGAACAAACAATAAACAGTTTTGTTGTCGACTTAAAGAAATTTCAATAAGTAATAATTATTTAATTTACTTATTTTCTTTAATTATTAATATATTTCAATTAATCTGTTAAATTACTTTTTTTTAAAGGGAAATACATAAACATAGTATAATAATTGAATATATGTTGTTTTTTTTCACCAAGAAGCGTCATCAAAACTATCTTCCAGGTGCCATACCAAATAAAATATATGATAATTTTTAATAAAATTGGATCCTTATCTACGAAACTATTTTGTTTAGAATGATTCCTGGTAAATAGTTTCGAAGATAAACAAACCTTTATCTAACACATATATTTCATAAATCTAAGTAAACACAGTGACATTTTTTATAAATTTTCATTTCTGTTGATCGATGATGTGATATATATCATATTAGTTAAATAGACGTTCAAATTAATTATATAACCGTTATGGACATTACTATTGCTACTCAAAATGTTAAAATTGAATCAAATCCTTGGATACACAAAAGTGATTCTTTCATTTTCAAATCAATACAAAGAGAACAGTTTTGATTTACGAATGCAAAATTTGTGTGCCTAAAATTTGCATAATTAAGGCGCACATTTCTAGCTTTAATTACGTAAAACAACATATGCGAAGAGCGTATGTGATTTACGTATATGTATTGTAAGTTTTATATGGTTAACTTTTGACGATTAACGATTAACGATTAAATTAACGATTATCGGAGCTAACTGTCTAACAAATTAACGAAGTTTTGGTTTTTCTATGTTTAACTCATCACGTGTAACTAAAATAATTTCGAAAATTTTCACTACATCAGTCAACAATATTTTGATTAAAATTTGGGTAGTGTGGTGAAATGATTTATTGTCGCGACTATAGTTTTCAGATTTTATGAAATGCTTAGATATATTTTTACAAAAGATTATTTAATTAAAAAGTCTACATAATATGAGAAATGTGAAATCATATTTTGCAGGAAAAATAACGGTTAAAACAAATTTATATAGAAAGTTTAATATTTGGGTATGCGCTTTCTAACTTGAAAAATGACTGACAAAAATTACTATTGTTTGTTATGTTTATTCCTTAAATTCCGAAGTATGAAGTATTATTCAAATGTGAAATATACAAGATACAGGATAATCATGAAATTTTTGTTGATTTGAATGTCCAACATCATACGCAACCAATCTTCAATTCTATACTACGTGGTTAGAAATCAAAGTTATATGAAAGTCATGTTCACATCTGTTATACATCTTATTATTATTGCAAAACTAGTATACTTTTTAGTCAGTAATTTCGTATAAAACGTTTCATTGCGCTTGCTTCAAAAACAATCTCAATTTTTTTGGTATTCTAAAATTGATCTCGAAATATAATTAATTTCGCTACAATTTACAACAAAAAGTATTTTATTGGAATATTCCGATTGGAATGGTTCACAAAACTCGTTAGTATTAGTTATACCAACCCTTCATGGCACTATTATCCGCTATCAAAAGACTTCCGCCGTATCGAATACACCCTTGCTTAAGTAGAATTCCAGATTACGTTTATTATTTTTGTGCACAAATCTGGATTTTCAAAGCCAAAATACAAAACCTCATTTTGAGCCCAAATAGCGTGTACTTTAAATGGGTTAAGTTTGAGGAAATTTTGCAATATAATGTTTTGGACCCCATTAAATTTTCTTCATTTTCTTCAGTGAGTGATTGCTAACAGCAAAATAAATGCACTTCGGTTATTCACTTCAATTGATTAGCAACACACTAGATGTTACAAAAGACAGAAGAAGTAAGAAGTCAAAGAGATAACGTTAAATTAAATATTTTTAATTAAATTAAAAAAAAAACATGTTAAATTAAGTTAATGCATAAAAATACAATTATATTTCTTTTTACTTTCTTTTACTGCTTGCAAAAGAAGGGATCTTTGTGTGCTTATTTTACCTTGAAGCAAGTTTACTGTGACACCGGTGTCCCACGAAAATGAGTAAATTATTCAGTTAAAATTTCATTTAGGTTGCTATTCTCACTCGCGAATTGAATACACTCATTAAGATTACTGACAATTTTAAATAAGCAATAGCAATTTCCCTATCAGATTCATTAAGTTCGGATTGTCACCAATGGTTGATTCTATCTCGCTTCCATTGAAATACAAACTCATCAATACCTTCCGTTTTATATAAATTCGTGTAACAACAAATCCACAACTTCTCACTTATTAAATTGTTAAGATATTGACGTGTATTATTTCCTTTTGCTATCTCCCATTTTTTGAGATATTTCTTAATTTTTAGCGCGTCAATCACTTGCTCTAGATTCATACATTCATAAATCGGTTCAGCCCAAAGTGCTTGTTTTCGCTTCCCATAAATATCGAATGGAAAGAAATCAAGAGATTAATTCCAATTTTTTCTGTAAATTCAATAAAATCCAAGTTGTGACTAACTAATTGAAATTATCTTCTTATTCTGAAAAAATTGGAATTAAATTATTTTAATAACAAAACAACGAAAAATTTTTGTGCTAGCTCAAAAATGTTCATTCATAAAATGAGTTAATTAAAGCTAATTAGGTTTTTTGTTTATTTATTTTATAAATCATGAATTTCTATAAATAAAATAATAATTGTAATGATAAGATTATTATTTTGATATAGAATTTATACAAGCATGTAAGACATAAAAAAGGTTCGAAGGTCCCATAAGTAATTTTTTAATATTGTAGAAAAAAACAACACATTAAATTTTTCAATAGACGCAATTTAACGTTACTAGTTATTCAACGTAGGGTGCAAAACCACTTATAGGGTACAGAAATTTGAAATTGTCTGAGGATTTCTTATATGATTTAAAGCACTTATAGGATTTATGAAAATTCACCTCCCAAGAGGTTTAAGGAGATCATCCCATGTGATTTTTTTTCATAAATTGCTTTCTTAACATGCCTATAATACGGTAGTAAAGTGATTTTTGAAAATTCGAAGTCGTTTTAAAGATACAGCAGGTAGAAGAAAGAGCTGTTCGGGGCACTGAATTCGCAGTTGGGGTCCGGGCCTATAGTGTACAATCGACTTGATACCTGGCACCCTTTTATACATATATACGTTTATACAAATTTCTACAGGCTTAAACATGAATTTCTATAGTTATTAAATATTTAACCGAAGTTATTTTAGTCTTGGTTGAACTTCGAAGAGTGCAACAACTACAAATTATTTCTTTTCATTATGAGTGGACGGAAGATATGAAAATAGCTTGAAGATATGAAAAAGGAAGTTTGGGCAACATGGTATCACAAATGTTCTTCAGATGAAAACCCTCTACATCAATGTTTCCAGAAGGCGAAGACAGTTGGTGTAAATGGCGTAAGGCAGAAGGTAAGAATGAGCTCGACCAATTTCATCACGATAAACCACCTCTAATATTAGAAGTACAAGTAGCTATCAAACCTGTTTTCGAAGATTTATCGAAAGACAAATTATTAATTCGTTGTTCGTAGGAGCAGAGATACAAAACACTAACGACTCTTTTGAATTCGTTGATTTGGACTTTTGCTCCGAAGCATCTTCATTCTGGCCCCAAGATAATTGAAATTGCTAGCTACTTATCAGTTATCATCTTTAATGAAGGTTTTGAAAGTGTTTTAAATGTAATGTTGGTTACGGGATGCCCCATAACCATTGGCCGCAAATCCCATACTTATGTTGAGAAACGTGATGAAAAGCGAATCTCAAGTTCTGAGTGGCGCGTAAGTGATGTCGTTAAACAAACTACGATTGACTCAAGAGCTGAACAATTTGCTTTAAAAGAGTTTCAAGAGAAAGAAAAAGGAATACTATATGGATTGGGCATCGCCAAATGAGAGTAAGTTGAGATTTTCATAATTTTAAGCGGACTTGAAATTTTAAACGCGTTTTTCTCAAATCTGTGTTTTTCAAACTTTCCTCCATCGTATCTCAAAAATTTATAGGGTATAACACTCAACTCATGTAAACGCATGAAATGAACTATTATCAATCGAAAATTTTGATTTTTTTATAACAAAAAACAAAAAAAAGACGCAAAATTCTTAACTTTTTTTTCAATTGTCTACCAAAAGTCCAATTTTTTGTATATTAATTTGATAATAGTTTATTTCGTGCATTTAGGCTTACAGATTAAAACGCCGTTTGTTTCAGCCGATCAGCCGAAATCGTGGAGGAAGTGCGAGCTCATTTTTTCGAGGCGAGGGTGTTCAGAACGCTGTTACTCAAGTTCTACACAATATTTTTAGCTAAAAAATTATATTTATACTGTCGAAATATATGTTAATATATGTTAATAAATGATAATAAACATAAAGCTCTATCTATTTACAGGTCGTAGAAAAAAATCCTAAAAAATCCCTAGAAAACAGGCCGTCACATGGGAAAATCCCCTTAAGAGATACTTCAAATTTCGATTTACTTCCCACACGGCTTAGTTAAGAACTTAAGACCAAAAGATCTCTTCATATTTAGTCTGTAGGCGCGGCAAGAAAGGTATTTTTTTAATTTAATTCTAAAAGGATAAATAGGGTATCAAATCTTTTTTCAAAGATCTTTTCGCTAATTGTTAGAAGAAAAGGTGTATCCACCAAATTATTATTAACGGTGCAGTCACTTTTGGAAGATGTTTCTGGCAAAATTTTTAACTTACCAATGATTTAATTATTTTTGAATATCTATTTATTTATAGTATTCCTGAAAACTTTATCTAAAATATAGATTCCCCCCCCTTTTGGTCGAATAAATATTATTTCAAAAACTATTATGAAATTTCATGAATCTATTCACTTTATCGCTCTCTATAAATAAGATGATTTTTTACTACGGAACCATATTGACACATTTACCGTAAACCAATGATTATTATTATTATAATAAATGAATTCTGCAAACAAAAATTCAAGGGCTTTGGCATATGTAGATAATGTATACATTTTGCAATCCCCTCATTTATTTAATTTATACAATACGTAATTCCCCCTTCAGTTTCCACCTGATAAAGAAAAAATCATTCAATTACATATTCGTGATAAATAAAAAACAAATGAGAGTCATTATGTAAGCGTTTCATGGTTATTATTGATAGAAATACGTATCTATATATGATTAAATAAATGGTGTGTGTGTGTGATGTGTGTGTTTATTTAGGAAATGGCAGATTAAATGATGTCATTATGGGGGGAAATCTTAAACATTTAGATTAAAATATCGAATTTTAATAAAAATATATTAATGTATACGAAATATTTTGTTATGTAAAAATATTTGTGCAGAGTGTTCAGAAACTATACAACCAAAATGCAGGAGCGTATATAACACATGGACTGAAAAGTCCCGGGCCTAACAAAGAAAACACAGTTTTTTTGGTTCAAAATTAGCTTTATTCATCAACGTAATCTCCATCAAGAGCAACGCAATCATTCCAGTCCACTGCGTTCTGCATCATCGGTGTCTCTACGACCACGTTTCAAGTCAGCAAACCAACGTTTTATTGTTGTTTTATCTGATGGAGCGGAGTCTCCATAACACTTTTCAAGCCATTGCTTCGCTTGAACGGTATTTTTTCCCATCAAGAAGCAGTGTAAAATTAAAACACGAAATTGTTTTTGATCCATTGTTTTGAAAATAACAAAAGTAGCGTCACTCTTAGCACAATAACTCACAAACTAATGAATAGAATATCATGAAATTTTAACAGCTGTCTTTTGAAGGTTAGTATTAACTGAAAAAAAGGCAATAAAACTAGCACCATCTAGGTGTTAGGCCCGGGACTTTTCAGTCCATGTATTATATACAACAAAATTCGAATTTGAAGGACTTTTTGACTAAAGGACTCAGTAACTTTCTTTTGTTAAGAGCTGTAATATTCCCAGTTACTCATTTTCTCAGAAATGAAATGTGTGGAACAATGTATTGTTATTAAGCACTTTCACAAAAAAATGAAATTTTACTAATATTTCCAGTCTTAATTTTTATGCATGATACTCAGGGACATGTTTAAGTACTTTCTTTTAACAGCTAGGCCAATCGTATGGGCGAAACATCCCCCAAGCACATGTTAAGTGGCGTTAAAGTTGTTGGTAATTATGAGTCAAATAATGAAATTTTGCTTATATTCTCATGATTGATTTTTATGTTTATAAGATGAAACCATATGAATTATTTTACTCATATATATATATATATATATATATATATATATATATATATATATATATATATATATATATATATATATATATATATATATATATATATATATATATATATATACTCCACTCACACTTAAGCTCATAGCGCCTCATTATTTGTCTGAGAGCTGTTTGGCTTATACGATTGGTCTGCTTGTTTATTAGTGTTAAAATATTGAAATAACTCTTTGAGAATCATATGTAAAAACCAATACTATAAATAAAATTCAATTAATTTTGATGCGTCTGGCAAAGGTAATACAGGAAGGCGCTGCCAGTATCGATTATGCAATTTTAGTGTGTTCTTTGGCACATAAATTGTATTCACCCGAGAGATTTTAAGAAAATGAGTTGTGTTTTTACCAGCTTTTACATGTTGTAACTGAAACTTGACTGTCGGGCAAACGTTCCGGATTTGCCTACAGTGAATGTACATACTAACACTACCTTGAGCTTACAAGTGACTTAAAAAGATATGATCCTGTTAATATCCTTCATGAATAATATTTCTAATTTAAAGATTATAAATAACAACTCGATCATACTTGACTTTAAAATTACTAAAAAATTAAATTGTACTGGTGATCCAAAAAATTACCAATTTACAAAAGCACAATTATGTCCTAATTAACTGAGTGCGCAGGGGCATTTTCACTTTCTAAGTTAAAATTTTCAGGCTGGTACAACTGATAGAAACTATTGAAACCAGTATCTAGCTTTAATTTTTGATATGCTCATTCTTCAGAGTTGTAGATTGAGTTTGTACTATTAAAGAAAGCAATTTGAACAATTTTTATAATCTATGCAAATAAATTTGTCCTATAAAACTGTAATTTTAAATTGATAAATTTCGATTTCAAATTTCAGGAGATAAAAGTTAATTGATGTAGGTTTTGGCCTTAGAAAATACAATAAAGATTAAAAAAAATGATGAACTTGTATAAGTAGAAAATGTATTCAGCCTTTCAACGATATTATTAAATTTGTTTGGAAGTTACAGGATACTTTATACGATATATACAAATGAACGTATTATTAATTATTTTAATTATATACAAGTTATAAACAAGCTAACAAGTTCTAATTGTGGAAGTTCAAAAGAAATAAATTATGGAAGAACAACTTTCACTGAAGAAAATACTAATGAATTGGAATCTTAATCAGTTTCCCGAACATTATATTTATTTTGGTAAAAAACCTTACAAAGACTTCAAATGTTCATATCTCAGTTGAAAAGTATACCATGCGTACGAGCAAATTTGTAGCAGGTAAGGCATATTTTCGAGCGGCCTGTAAAACAAAGTTTTCTCTTTTTTTTCATCTTAAAGATAACCATGGATAAAATTGAAATCACGGATATAAAATATTTCATTATTCAAAGTAAAGGGCTTTTTTAGAATACATAATTGTCGGGGTCTCATGCGAATTATCAATATTAGAGGTTTCTCATAAATGTTGAACCCAATTATCCGGGTTCCACTGTTTAATTAAAATGATATTTAGTGATGCCAAAGCACATTTCACAGTCAACTAAGAACAAAAGTTTTTTTGAATCTTTTTTTTAACAATTATATTTCTATAAATATCGAAAACGTTATCTATGACAGGCAGTTTCAACGCGTTAGTGGAAGTGTTTCTTGCACTGAATAATGATGAATTGGTCGTGGCAACCTTTTTGATCTTAGTAAGGCATTTGATTGCATAAATATTGATCTATTAATTCATAAATTGGAATTTTATGGAATAAGAAGTCAATCATTGGAACTAAAAAAATCATATTTATCAATACGCGAACAATTTGTGAAAATGAAATGTATTATAAAAAATGAAATGATAGATATTTAATCAATTTTCAGTTCTTGTTAGGTGAGGGGGTTCCCCAAGGTTCGGTGCTAGGGTCACTTCTATTTATCTTATACATCAATGATATGGCGCATGTCATAATAAGTAACAAATATTGCATCTAAATTAATAAAAACTTTTGCCCAAAAGATGTCAATTTTTCAAGATATTCTACAAAAGCTGATCGACTAAAGACTGACATCTTCAATCGCCAATAACTAGAAAAGTACTGATTTCTATCCATTTCTGAGAGTATTTATAACATAAACTTTTCCACCCTCTATAAGGGGTGGTTAACGCTCCCCGGCAAAAGCATCCCTCAGCATTAATTTTGTTTCTTGAGGTCTTTTCTACTTAGACTGTTAAAATATAATATCTATCCAAGCTATTCGAAAAATTAAGAGATACAGCTTTTTGGATTAATCATTTAGTGAAGCCAAGAAATTCGTGGATATTTCAAAAAATCGAAAATTGAAACTTTCACTTAGTTTACTCTCAAATTTTCCGTGGCTTGAATCCACATTGGAATAAGTTTTAGCCAACTTGGGAAAAAAGTCACTTTAAACTATTTCCGTTTATGTTTGTACCTTGTTTGAGCTAAATAAAATTTCTTAGTTTTAAATTACCGTCCTATAAAGCCTACTGATTTACAATATAAAACTAAAAACTAATTTAAAATTGACGGGTCTCAGTAGGTAATAAATAATTGAACCGGATATTCTGGGTAATCTAAGTAACATTAACTTAGATTTTATGCAATATTTATATTAATTTATAATACGTACTATAATCAGATAACTATTCAAATTCTTAATAACTACATACGTAATCTGTTTGAAAAAAATTTCATACACAAAAAACCCGGAAAAGGCAGGGACCCCCCATGTTTTAATTTATGATGTTTTATATTTAAAATATATTACATACTTAGAGAGAGTAATTATTATGTCGGAATTTAATTATTAATCGAGGTTAATTTTAGTAGGTACTTGAATAAATTTTATAGTAATTATCACAATAAGACACTAAATATAAATATAATATATATTAAATTTAACGCAGGTCTCTCGACAGTAATAGAAATATAAATAAATTAGTATAATGCATAATGATTCGAATTATTTAGTATCTTATAGTTAACAAAACATATTATTATACAAAACAAAAATTTAAACACCTTTAATTGATCGACAAGGTACCCAAATTTGTATTTATGTAATATCTTTTGTTTACTATGTAGAACGCACTTCTCGGAACCTCCACCACCAAAAAATAAAAAATAAATTGAACTAGACCATTTGGAAAAAAAATTTAAGTTATATTCGTGATTTGTGAGTTTTTGCTAACAGAAAAGTCCAAAAATATTACGAATAACAAGCCCGAATGTCGAGTTTTCGCAATGTACGAGCGTTACCACCAAAATTATTCATGTAACGGCTATATATAACGGATTTCCCTGCGCCTACACCTTTTTTACATCATTAAAATATTGCTTAAGCTTATAATAAATATTAGATGAAGCCAAGCTCACAATAGATTTGCCCATCTATGGGTTTGTGAATAACAGAATAAAATAGAGGTATCCTTAAGCACAACATAATTGATTTTTCCATACACAAACTGTTAACATTTATAACAACCTTCTATAAATTATTCAATATATTAATTTATTTTCATATTTTTCGCGAAAAACACAACAAATTTTCATCCAGCTACGGGCCAATTAATGGTTATTAATGGTGTCGTATAGAACTAAATTTAGGCTAAATTTTGACACCAATCCCATTTTTTTACTATTGCCATTTTGGAGTTATAAGCATTTTTCTCCACGATAATGTAAATTTTTGACAATTGTAAATAAATTATTTTTCACGAAAAACAACGAAATTTTTTATCTAGCCACGGGTTATTGAAAACTATATCAAATGAAGCTATCTTTGAGCTTTGTCAGTCGATTACTTGCTCTTTCCATACAGAAACTGTAAGCGTTTATAATAACCTTCTATAATTTATTTGTTTAGTATTCAATATGTTATGTTAAGCTTACTTAACTTTAGTTTAGTTAAGTTCACTTTAGTTAACTTATAAAGTAAGTAAACTTACTTTATGCTAACTTTACTTAAGTAAACTAAACTAATGTAATTTTTACATAAATTTAATATTGTTAACTTAACTTTAGTAAACTTAGCTTAATTAAATTTTCTTAACTTAACTTAACTTTACTCAAATTAAGTTAAGTTAGTTCTTTACTTATGTTAAGTCAAGTTAATTTAACTTTTTTTTGTGTATTATAAGAGGAGAGATCTTGAATAAGACATTCTCATAGTGTCGGATTCCTACCGACTTAAACACCTCCTCAATCTAGTAGTTCGAAATGGAACCGCGTTAGCATTACTTCAATGCGAGTACTATCTTTAGAATTCAATGGGTTTACTCTCTGCCATAATTTTCTTTTGTATCTATAATGACACGTACTACTTCATATGACTTTATCCATTTCATGACTGTATCAAGCTTTTCATCATGGACGCAAACGGTAAAATATTTCTGGCTGCTTCTCATCTAGGGCAGAAAAACAGTGTATGTTCTGCGTTATCTATCTGATTGCGTTTATCTGTTTCAGAACTTTTTCGGTCAAACAGAAACTATTTGAAGCAGCCGTGATCGGAGAGGGCTTGAGTCAAAAACCTGTGTAGTCTTCCTGTGGTCTGTAGTGGTCTTTCGATCCTGTTTTCGCTATTTGAAATTAAATTCCATGTCCAGCATCCTTGGATCCCAGCATCCCACTTTTCCTGCCATTTTTCTCAGCAGGTGTTGTTTTTTCATCGCTTGGTGCCAGGTATAAGACCTGCGTAAAATAACTGAGAGTGAATTAAGCTTGACAATAGTCGTCTTTAAGAGGCTCTCTAATCTCCCAAGTTGGGCATGAGGCTCTATAATGCTGTCATGGTTCTCTCGACTTTCTTTACAGTCTTGTCTATGTGTACTCCAAAATTCAGTTTGGTATCCAACCAAACACCCAGCTGAATTGAAACCTTGCGTGGGCGGATTGAAACCCCCTGAACCTCAAACTCAATGAGACCAATGTTTCTTTTAGTTGTTAAAAGAACTGCTTCGGGTTTCTCTGGTGCTATCATCAGCTTCCTCATCTCCATCCATTTGGCTACTCTTTGAACGGAAATATTTCCATAGTTCACAAAAGTTTTCTCTTTGGTTTCTACCACGGTCAAAGCTATATCGTCGGGGAAACCCGCTAGCTCTACTCCTTTAGGAAGTATCATTTTCAGTAGGCTGTCGTATTGGATATTTCACAAAATTGGGCTTAGTATAGATCCTTGTGGCATACCACTACTGACTTCTTTCTTTATGATATTTCCTTCTGCTTCGAGTCTTATTTTTCGTTCCAACAGATACGACGCTATTAAACTGATAAGGCCTTATCATTTTTTCTATCTCTTTATAGTTCATTAAGAATGATTTGCCATGAAGCACTATTGTAAGCATTTTTAACATTGATAGAGATAACCGCGCAAAGGCGCCGAGATGTGTTGGAGAAAGTAGCTGATGTTTGTGCTGTTTCTATAAGTTTTCATATAGCATCAACAGCCTACCCCGCAAGTAAGCTCAAAACAAAAATTTCCGGGTCCAGGTAACATTCCTCCTGAAATAATGAAAGAAGTAGCGCAAACTAAGCAAAATATATTCTGAAAATATACAATGCTTTGGTCTTGGTCGAAGTTTTCAAAGAAATGGAAAAGAGTCAAGCTTGTTTTATTAAAAAAAGGGGATAAGCCAGTAGAAAATTATCATAAGGCTCAAATGGGAACTAAACCGTATCGGAAGCCTAACAGACAACCAGTTCGGCTTCAGAGAGGGTAGGCAGATTGTTGATGTTATTTGAAAAGTTATAGAAATAGAACAAAAATCAGCTGCCTTCTCCAACACTTCTCGGCGCCTCTGCGCTGTTATCTCTATCGATGTTAAATGTTAGATATTTTATCGATATTTATCGATGTTAAATTGCTTACAATAGTGCTTCGTGGCAGATCTTTTGATAGATCTAAATAAACCGTGATAAGATAAAAAATTTCGTTGTTTTTCGTGAAAAATAAAATTAGCAAAAATTGACATTGTCGAGGAGAAAAATGCTCATAACTTCCAAATGGCCATAGCATTCGATTTTGGTGTCAAAATATAGTCTAAATATAGTTCTATTCGACACTATTAACAAATCCGTGGTTTTTTGTATTTTTCGTGAAAATTAAAATATTAATAGATCTGATATTTTTGTTGTTGTTCTATAAATGTGATTAATTTAATGCAACAAAAACAATATCGTTTAAGTTTACGCACAAAAGTTGACACATTTGCCAAAATTAATAATTTTCTTACATATTTCAAATTAATTTTTTTTAATTATTTTGTAACAAAATGCATAGTAGCAATATCGATTAAAATTGAATTTAGATAATTTAAATTAAGAAATTTGATAAGTTTTTAAATATTTTAGTTAATTTGAACTGAAGATTTTATGAAGTTATAGTATTGTTTATAACCGATTTATTTTATCATAAAATATAATTCCACAACTTTATATAAGAACAAATCCGTATAGTAAACCAGCTACAGTTCCTATTATATTTAAAGCCAAAATTCTAATACAACAAGGGAAAAGTAAAAGGTCTGCATCTGATATAGTTAGAATAAATGAATCGTACCTTCGAAAACGATTAAAACTAGGCCGTGTTAATCTAAATGACCTGTTTTAACTCAACATTAAATGACAGAAGCTGATTTTGCATATTATTGTAACCAAATGGATTAATCAACATGAAATGATGATACTAAACATTTAAGTACTGTGGAAGATAAACTGTGATAGATGAATCTTCATAAACCGAAAAATTGTCACCACCGACTCAAAATGTTTCCATATCAAGTCTAAGGTCTTTACCACGAATGAAAGCCGTAACGAAAAACGTTCAATGAAATCGTAAATTATTACAGATAGTCCATAAAGAGCACCTAGAAAGAAAAAAAAAGACCATAAAAGCAAATTAAAAAATTTCAATTGAATACTAAATTCAAAATAATGATTAATACAATTTTTACGAATTTACCAAACAATTTTCAACCCAATAATTACAAATGAATGTCATTTTTTTTTAAATTATTTTTTATAATTATTCAATAATTTTTGATAGGTGATTAATTCAAATGACTTTTCGAAGAAGAAACTTGAAGACCAATCTTTTTTTATGGTAATCCTTTGTGTCAATTTGAAGAAAACCGATTAAAAAATTTCAATTTGGCTATTTTTTTTTCAATTTTGTTTCAAGTTGGGAATGGAGGCTATTTTATAAAAATGCGAATAAAAATTTTTCAAAAAAAAAGAACTGCAATCAAAAAATGAAGTAAAAAGCTAAAACTAATTTAAAATTAAAAATTTCTATAAATAATTTTCTTTTGACCAATTATCTAACGAAATCAGTGCCAATAAAATACTTTACTCCAAAATAAATTCGTTGGCACAGGCTGAGAAAGGTAAGAAAATTATTTACAGAAGTTCTTAATTAGAATTTGTTTTTGCTTTTTAGTTCATTTTTAAGGCAGTTTTTTATTTTTGAAAATTACTCCTTAGGAACAAGATTCAATTGTTTGGTAGAATGACATAATCACATTTTCATTGTTTCCATCATAAGCATAACTAACATAACTAAATTATTTCTCCAAAATAATCAATTTATTTAACAATTAATAATGTGTTTAATCAATTCATAACATTTGAACTATTATTTATAAAATATTATTCACTAAATGAAAATTTTGTTTACAACATCGGACTTGCGACTCCGATCTTATTTTAGATAATTTTTCATCTTCAACGCGATCGAAATCAACATAAACCCAATAAACTTTTGAAAAATAACAAATTACAAAAAAAAAAATCTCAAAAAGTTATTCTTATATATATATAGTGGAATTTGGCATGTTCTCCCCAATTCTTGGCGACAGCCATCTTTTGTGTTTATTTTTATTTTTTTCTTCAAAATGTATAAACAAATTACACAAAAGCTCAAGAAAACTTACCATTGCTATATTATGCACGTTATCGGTCGATATGCTGCTAATATGCTGTCGATAATTTCAATTTTAGTCACTGGAGCCGTTAATAGCTGCTACCCGCAACCCGAGTTATGAACGTTACGTATATAATGATAAAAACAGCAAAATTTTAACGGATTGTGAAGGCTGGCAAGATGGACTAATTTTTCATCTAGTTCAATATAAATTTTTCATTTCTTTATCCACAATTTTTACATTTATTTATTTATTTGCATATATTAAAGAATATAAGAACGGATGGCGGAGGTCCATCAAGGGGTTTGTGGGCAAAACTGTATAATTAGAAATGTTTGGGCCTCTGAGGGGGCCCAATTACTAAAATTACCCAATTACTAGAATAATTCAAATAATTTCAATTAAAACTTAAAATATAAATTACAAAACGTTATTTTTTTCCAAATTTTAGCGCAAATAATATTCCATTCTTTTCAGAGATTTGATTACTTGTTTTTATATGAGAGCGATGATGCAACACAATTATCCTTATGTATAATTTGTGTCACAGCGTATAATTAATATATTTCAATTGGCAGGTATTGTACCATTGGGCTAAATAAGAAATCAATTTTCATTTTTTAAACGGTGGAAGTTTGACCAAAACTGATAAATTGACAAATTTTCGGCCTCTGTCTTCGGCCTCTGGGAGTAAACAAGAATAATACAAATAATTTTTATGTAAACTTAATATTCTCAAAAAATAAAATGCTAAAATTTCATACCCGCGATAAACCTTATTTTTTTCTAATTTTTAGGACCAAAAAACCCTTTTATGACTCTCCATCCTTTTAATTTTTAAAAGGCTATCAAGTCTCTAGGAATAAAAATAAAATAATTTTTTTACTTTTAATTTTTTTATAAATGCAATGAAAACAATTTAAGTGGATGCATTCATTAATCGAGTCCATATTACATAATAGCTTACGGAAAATTATATAAAAGTTTTTTTCAAAAAGCTCCCATTTGATAACGAAACAAGTCAAAATATTCAAAATGAAGAAGCTGAAAAAGTTTTTTAAGAATATTTCAAATACCATTTATAGCAACTCAATAACTTGCATGAAAAAAATTTTAAATCAATTATAAATCAGGCTGTGAAAAATATTTTTTTTTTCATTTATAGAAAGTGCTACTCAGTTATTATGTAACGAACAATAAAAAGAATGCTATTTCAACATTTGCGCCTATTTTCATGAAAATCAGAACCTCACACTAGATGATTTGGTACAGAATGACCCATAAAAAAATAAATTTTGCTTAGAATTTAATGCTTAATCAATTCCGGCAGATAAAAGAATGTTTTTATTTTCATGTTCCAAAAAGGATAATCTAATTTCATAACTATATGGCGATAATAATTTAATTTTGCATTAGGAATTTAAATAAGTTTAGGCAGGAGGATAATGAATGTTCGATACAGATTTGAATTTTAGTTAATTTGAAAAACCTATTCATTTTAAAATTCAATTTGTAATATTAATTTTTTTCGCATTATTTTATTATTATTTTACAACCATAACATATTGAGCCATTGTTAAAGATTGGTATTATGTGAACACATAAAATAGTATTCAATAGCATATGGAAACTGAACTAGATTTATTGACTCACATGGGTGTGTTTAAACACACAAAGGTACAAACAAATTCACTTATCGTTGGATAAAGCATCGATGGTAAACATCTATGTACCTTTATTATACTTCATTTAATTTTTTTATTCTAAACAAAAATGTGTTACTTTCTTTTTATGATATTATAAAGGTATGTATTCCATTGAACTCTTTATTTTGTACAAGTACTTTATTTTCAATCTCCTATGTAGTCCATAGAATGAACATTTTCTGGACAATTTTTTTGAAATATATTGAATTGACTTGAAAAGTTGAATCAGTAAGTAGAATAAACGTCAAGAAACAATAGTTATATGTATCCAAGGGATGATTTTGCCAGGCGGTGGTAACCTCTCCTTCTAGAAGGTGGAAAAGTTTATATAAAAAATAACGTCCGAAATTGATAGAGGAATAAATTCTAAGCAAAAAGTATCATTAAAGCATATATCAAATAGTCAATAATTTCGAACTTATTCACGATTGAAAATGTACGTTTTTCATCGAAAAGAACACGTTTTTTATCAGTTTATATCAAATAACTCGAAAAATCGACAACCTGCGGAAAAAATGTAAATTTTTTTTAATTACTGAAAAATTTTTGCTTAGTACTCAATGAATTTCTGAGATTATTTTTCACGTAAACTTTTCCACCTTCTAGAAGAGACGGTTACAACCCCCTGGATAAACTCCTCAACATCATATAAATTTTGTTTCTTGGAGTTATTTTCTAGTTACTGTTTAAATTTCAAGAGAATTCAAGCTATTCCAAAAAATTATGAGATAGCAACTATTTCTTACTGATAATTTACTGGACTAATTACATGATGCTTAAAAACCAAGTGATCAAACCTTAAGAACGGTTTCTATATCTCAAATAAAACAAAAATACCATCTAGAATATTTTTCTAAACTCTTCAGCAATAGTGAGAATTTTCTTTTTTTCTTTTGGGTTGTTACGTTTTTCAATCTAAAGGAACCTGTAACTTTTTCAATATAAAGAATCCTGTGCTAAATCTTCCATTTGCTTAAAAATCTGAAAAAAATCAAATTGTATCGTTGAAAAGCTTATTTCGAATGATGTTCCATTTCATTACCTTTTATTAAGTTGGCTTTGATCTTCGAGTGATAAAAGCAGTTTTAACCCAGGAAAACTACATATATTACAAAAAGAAATGTATTTCCATAATTTATATTGTTTAAAATTGTTTCTTTAATGACGCAAGATCAATCTATGAACGGACAAAAATTAAGCTTTCTTTCAATAAACATTTTGTGTTATTTATTTTACCTTTTGATTGTTTTGTGCTATGAAAATTAGCGGTATTATGTTTTATTAAATGAAGCGGCATTTTGACACGGTGTGTAAAAAGTTAAGCACTGCTTATTTTTATATCAAACAGCTAAAACAAACTCATAATTAGGAAGCATTGTTGTCTGTGTATTATGCGTTTGTATATAGTGTCATGAGAACACCTGAAAGACTAATGAAACCCCGGTAGATCTAGACCAAGAGAGAGACCGAGAATCAGGTGGAAGGACCAGGTTGAAGAGGATTTGAGAAGAATGAAAATTAAAAATTGGAAAAGAAAATCAACTAATCGAGTATTGTGAGGACAATGTTCGTCGGATTGTTCTCGAATATTTATACTACAAAGGAGACTTGTTCGGCTCACATTTAATCTTGGGTATTTATGCGTTAATCATTTTAAGAAAAATAAATTAGTAACGTTTTATAGCATATATTATTCATAGTAATATATAAGCTATTACAATTTATTTAAAAAAATTATTATCGATTGCAAATCAGAAATGAATTTCATAACTATAATATGCGAGAATGTTATGATTTACATATTGCAACTTATAGGTTGCAAAGATAAAAAAAACTCTTCTTAGAGATTATTGGGAGTGAATTGTACAATACTCTACATGAAGAATTAACAAATATTGAAAGTATGCCGAAATTTAAACAAGAATTGAAAAAGTATATTACAATGAAATGTCCATGTTAATTTAATTGTTTTAGTTCTTAATGCAATTTTGTTCTTTTTTTACTGACTATACCAATGTACTTTTGTATCATTTGGTAAATTAACTAAATAAATAATTAAGTTTTTGAACGTTTAGGTTATTTTTAAAAAATAGATTTAATTTACAAAGTTTTACAGCCCCTTACATTCCCTGTAAAGAGTTTGTCAATCCATTAGATAACATTAAAATTATGGAAGTAATATAATTTCGTTTGGTATATTTTTGGAAGCATTTCTGATTAAATAAAAACATTGATAATTAAAAAATTAATGACTTTTCGAAAAAAATTATATAGATCATTATTAAAGTCAACATATATGAAATACATCAGGGTATATTAAATTATGTCTTAGGTTTGTAACGTTGGAAAATATTGAAGAGACGAAATAACAATAAATTGGGATTTGTTCTCGTAGAGTCACTTAATTAGCTCGTAGAGTCACTTAAAAGAAATACTGAGCTGAGAATGAGAAGCGAAGTCCAAGAAAGTATGTCCTAGATCAAGAAAGTGTGTTCATGACAGTAGAAAATTGTTCCATTGTGTCAAATGAATCCAACACCCGTCTTTTAAGTCATAAAATAAATAAGAAAAGTACAAAAACCAAAACGTTCGTTTTTCTTTTAAACTAGCAACTCTTGTTTGAAACATTTGTTCGTAAAACGTTTGGATTCGTTACAATTTTAGCTCTCATCTATATAATGAGCACAAATATAATTACAATACATATTATTATATGTGTATTCATAACTGTATGGATTGAAAATTTAGAGTTTTTTTTATAAATGCTCGCGATTATAGTTCAATATTGATACTCAAACATATGTCGAGTATCTAAACAAGTAACTCTGTTGGTTGTTATCTTGTTATAAGTAAAATTGAAATCATTCCTCGGTATTCCATTGATCTGCGTGTGAATATCGGATGAGAATACAATATTAAACCATAATATATTTTACAAATAGCATTATAAAATATCATGCTCATATTTCCATGCGCTTCATTTTTTTAATACCTTTTCATTTCTATACTGAAAGAAAATTCCTTTTTATTTGCCCTTTTATTTTTATCAAAAAAGCTTGAATTCATAAACAAATTTTTACTTTAAAACTTGGTTTTTAAATCGATTTCAAAACAAGGAGGTTATCAATTCAGCCCTCATGTATGTAATATTTAGGAATTATATGCCAAGTTTTATAAATGTATGTATAAGTTTGTCCACGTATTTCTTGCAATTTTTTATAAGATTATATCTATATATCTTTCGTCTTACGGAACAATGTAAGTTTCATCCAAATTGGTTAAGTAGTTTTCAAGATAAAAATTATTTTCAAAATTGATATGATGTATGTATGTATATTTGTATGTATGTATGTTGTACCGTAGCAGCCCAATAAAACTACTGAGACCATTTTAAAAGATGGAGTGTCAATCGATTCGTTATTACAGTCCGGATGCCACGTACTCTATATATTTTAAGAATTAAAATCAATAACGCAGATGGAACAACAAAAGAATTATGACTATGTATTATTTAATATGTATTGCTTGGTACAAACAATATCTTACAGGACGATCGAATGCGACCACGGCAAGTCTCTAAATATCACTTTACTAATTTCGGATAAGAATATTTTCTTGTTGACCTTTTAAGAGCACATTTTCGTAGTAGGGTTTTGCACATTTTCGTAGATCGAGTTCACATGTGATTCGAAAACTGGTATTTGTAAAAACTTATTTTATCCCTGCTGTGAGAATCAGAGAGAAAATTTAAAAATTATATAAAATGTTTGCCGTTTATTAGACTTAAGATTTAAGAAATTAATAATTAAAATTTGTGATGTCACATGTTAAAATTTAAATTCTACAACGCGAAATTTAGATATCAATAAAAAACTTTAAAAGTCTAGGAACTTGATCTACATTTATTAATAATTTAATGCAACATCATTTAAAACTTAAACTGTGGCGTTGTGATGCGAGTGAGACACTCAAATTCGCGGCAAATTTGTATGGTAAGGGTTTAAATAGGTTGAGTCGTCGGCGAGTGCTCGCACACTTTTCTACTGTTCCGCTCGTCGGTTGTTTGGGAGACTTTCGACAAGTGTTACCACACGTGCCGGCTCTGTGACTAATTTTTACTATTGAATTGTTTACTTAATTTTTGCCGGGTAACAGTCATAGTTTTCTCAGTTTAATTATTGGAATATTTTATCTCTAATTTATATAATTAGTCGTTTTTAACTAGTCGTTTCTTTTTTTTGGTTATCTGAAATATTGGAATTATTATGTTGATTTTATTAGAATATTTAATAAAAATATATAAAAAAATGAACATAGCTGTTCATTCTCTCGTTTATTTTTAAAAACATCCATTACTTTAAAAAATGTATGACATCACATCAGAAGGGGGTGGCGGGATTATAAAAATGTGACAACCTGTGACAAACACAGGAGGAGGTGTTCAAAAGACATTAAATTCGTGTGACGTAATTCATGGATGACCTCTATGATTACAATTTGATATTCAATTATATATTTAGTTTCTAAACAATTAACCTTATTATTTATTATCTTCACTTTTTTTGGTTTTTTTTTTTGGAACGAAGTTCCTTATGGCAGGCTTGGAGGGGATAGGGATTTTGCTGTGTGAGCGAACTGAAAAAAATGTGATAGTAAAACCGTAAGAAAAAAAGCGTGGAATTAAGACGTGCGCAGGCGCGAAATTCGCATACACAAGCTAGTAGTGTATAATACCTTTTTCTTTCTCCCTCTTCCTTTTCGTTCTCTCGTCCCTTCTCTTTCTATTAACACTCCAACCCGCCAATGCATAGTATATACTAATGAATTCATGGACAAGCACATGGCGAATACTCACATTATAGATACACACACATTTAGTTGATAATTTGAATTACGATGTTTTTTTATTTTAAGTAATTTATTATTTCCTAAAATACTGAATTTCCTAAATACTTTCTTGTACTTAAATAAAAATTAATCAGCAAAATTTAAGAGAAAAATCAAGATAACCTACATAAAATTGAGCACGATTTTTTTTGCAATTTGTGTCGATTCTACATCAGCCGAAGGAACTTCGTTCCTACCTGGTGTCCCACGACACCACATCATTTTTTCTTTAATTACATAACAGTCAAACATTTACAAAAGCCCGTTACTACTATACTAGTAAATGTTTGATAATACGCATATTATACTGCACATATCCTATCATTGATTTATTTCTACCTATTGTATGTGATATGCGTATTGTAGTATTGTAATATGCTATCATATACACAACTACCTTCAATTTATAAAACTGGATGGATGGAATGGTATGAGTATAAATAGAGGTTTTATGATACCATTGTATTATAAGTGATGGCTTCTGTGTTTATATCCCAGCTTTACAGGGGGTCACAGAAAAACTATTGTATCTTTTGTCTATATTAAGTAATTTTTGTACTCGACATGTATTTATATCAGGATATATTAATTTATAAGTTTGTAACGCTAAAAAATTTTGGTATACGTGTCCATAGAATCATCTATTTAAGCAAAACGAAA
Organism: Chrysopa pallens; assembly: GCA_020423425.1. Taxonomy (NCBI): domain Eukaryota; kingdom Metazoa; phylum Arthropoda; class Insecta; order Neuroptera; family Chrysopidae; genus Chrysopa; species Chrysopa pallens. The sequence goes on along the minus strand of CM035592.1, from coordinate 101,835,871 downwards.
CGAGACAGTGAATTAAAATTTTTGGGGGTTAATTTCAAATCTAAAAATTTGAATTGAAGTTCCTCGAATGAGCAAAATCGTTCCATTAGGGTAAATGGATCCATGACCCAACTTTTAAACTGTAACAGTAAAATTCAAAAACAAAAATATTTATTTTAGACAACAAGCATTTTTTTTATAAACTTTTTGAAATTATACTTCTTTAGGAGAGTGAGAGTGGAATTTTAAGATGCGCGCGCATTTTCGTCACACAAAATTCACAGGTTGAAGCTGTTGTTATGATTTATGTTACACTTAATGTAAGAAAATATATATTTATTTATTTGGGTTTTCAAATGTAAACTGAGCTTTATTGATTGTGTTGACTATCATTCTCCAGTCCTTTTATTATTGTATTGTAATTAATTATTTGCATGCTATTAAAATTGTTTTTTAATGATACCAAAGAAGTATAACTTCTGACGCGCGTACATTAGTACACGCACCCATTTTTTTTATACATTTGCCGAGCGTGCCGCAGCAAAATTAAATTTTCGATGCCGATTTTTAACTGGAAATATTGGTTTTGAAATCTCTCTTTGAGTTGAAAAAAAATGTTTTTAGAAATTGGTGTGTCTGTTTAGCTGTGGTCATAATATCTTCCGACCCAAAGGACCTACCAAATTTTTAATATAAGCTTCAAAGACAAGAAAGTAAGCATTTTATCAAAGTCGACTTTTCTCAGACAATACATCATTTGATATTCGATTTTTCATGAATTACTAAAAAATCTCCAACAATTTTATTTAAATTTTGTATAAGTGATAAACTGATCAATATCTATAACTTTTGTTTTAAACTTTTCCCTGGAAACATTCAAATAAAAGTGGTTCGGGGCAAGAGGGGTAGAGTTTAATTTTTCGAAAATGAATACAATCATTTTCATTAATATTTGTATATTTAAAGATTCATAAATACCTTCTATTACAAATATCCATCTTGAAAAACTCAAATAAGAGTTGTTTTTGGCAAGGGGTCAGAGTTTATTGTTTTTGTTTTTTAAATTAATTCTTGTATTTTCATCAAGTAAACCTAAATTTTGGGACCCAATCCTTAATCCATAAAAGGCCGAAGAAAAATAAATCATTTTTTTGTTTTGTAAACCGTTTAAAAGCAAGATCCATATTAATAATATTATTATATATTTATTTATAACTATATGGACTGCTTATTTAGAGTATTTTATGAAAGCTAAGAATTAAAAATAGTATTGATAGTCCATCATATACCGAGTATCTAAACAATTAACACTGTTAGGTGATATTTTTATTTGTTACTTTTTCGTGATATATATTATTACTTACCTACAATGCCAAGAAATACAAATTATTAACATTTCAAAAAAAATTGAATTTCAAAAAGAAATTGTTTAAATATAACCGAGTGCTTTTTTTTAAACATTAGATACAAATTTGGAAAGACTAAGAAAGACATTTTGTATGCAATGAATTTTTTATGCACCATATTTCTGAAACACAGTGTACTGTACACTATACATGTTTTAAATGTTTTTGGATATAACGACATTTTGTTTTTTATTCAAAAATATTATCATTTAGAGAGTAATTAAAATGGAAAATGGAGTAGTTTTTATTGTATAAATTTTTTAAAAATTTCAAATAATTTATTTACATTATTTTTTTTTAAATTAATTTCATAAATGTGCAGTTACACAATTTTTTTGGAAATACGCGAATACGAAATTTTCTTCTTTTTGCAAAAACGCCACTTTGTTATTTTCGAAAGTAGGTAATATGGATTCTATTTATATGAGGTATTATAAATTAAATAATATGAAAGCTGGCTAAATTAGAAACATTTGTTAATAGGTATTAAAGGAATTTTTTAATATCAATTTTATTCCAAAAATTTATTAAATTTATGTTCGTTTTAGAAATCACATTTTTCTGTTTTGTGCTTTTATAAACCACTTTAAATCCACCATCAAAACGAGCCAGACGTCATACCTACGCTTTGGGAAGAATCATATATGGGTGTGGCAGTTGCCATTAAAAATTTTTATTTATAGTGCCTTTAAAGCTTAAAATGTAAAAAACTTGAAAATTCTTCTACACTAAATGTAATGATATATACATTTTTTAAGTTGATTATCTAAAGATTTAGTACCTACCCATTTCATTTGAAAGCTTCCTGCTCTCTCAAAGAGTGGATATCATCCAATCTGAATAAATGAACCTTTAAATCAATAAATTTTAAGCAATTTCAATTTTTTTCGATAAGTCAATTATTTTTGTCCGTGATTAAAAATGTCAATTTAACCTGCATAAATTTTGAATTATTTTCATGAACACGTAGATACATTTTTTTAAATGTAAATAGCTTCTTTTCGTCTCATTCAATCTCTCAGAAACTTTTAATCGTACTTAAACAAAATCTTGGCTAAAAATCTTATTGTTTTTGGTAAGAAACTAAGAAAACAGTGAAATTTTATTATAACTCCGTTAATTTGTTAGTTAACGGCGTCAAACAAACTGTATTTGAGTTTTTTTTATTGTTTTTCATTTTCTTCTTTTTATAGTTCAAAAGTTGAATTAAAGAAAAGTTTTCAGAGTTGCACCAATTTTTTAATAAGTTTTTGAATTTGTTTTTTTTTTTTTTTTATTATAAATTAAAAATTACATTTTACAAATAAACATTTCTCAATTTTTCAATACGAGAACTGAACGTATAATGACTATACAGAATGATTAAGTATCATGATGGGTGTCGAGTTTAAAATGGGGTCTTTTTTTGGAAAAACCAATTTTGTGGATCCGTGGGACACAATGCATAAATTTAAAATTTCAAATGGACCATATATATACCAACGAAGCTTAAAACATTTATTCTGTCTAATAATATTTCTCACAAATTAAAACTATCGTATATAGGAGATTCAAGATTTCAGCGCTATAGTATCAAAAATAATAACTACTCATAACACACAAGGCTGACTAATTTCCATAGACTAAAAAAATGTTACTATAGTTATTATAATATCATTATTATTAAACACTACATCTATTACAAGTTTTATGTCTATAGTGTTTAAATATTGATAGTTTTAAATAGTTCTTAATTATACCGGTATTTAGAAATTTTGTTAGCATTAATGTCCAATAGCTGCTCGTAAAACCATCTAATTAATCGATTTCCGTTTATCTGCCAGCTCTTTACTTAAAAACGAAAAAGGATAGCGTTCTGATATTTAGAAAGCATATTTTAGACTTAAAAAGTGAGTTAAATTTTGTGCATAAGCAACGGAACCGTATAAAAGATAGTAGAAAAAATTCAATTACATAAAATATTTGATTTATTTTAAATAAACAACTTTTATTCGAAACATTTTTTCCCAAAATCTGTTAGTTGTTAACTACACTTGCTTAATAGTTAACGATCACTGTCATTGTTTATCCAATTGGTCTTTTGACAGCGAATTATAATTCCTGAAAATAAACAATTTTTGGACAATAGCTAAATATGTTACACTGCAGTATTTATTTGAAGTTAAAAAAGACTGTTGCATTACTAATTTGAATATGGTTCTGATATCATTAATGGATATCGATAGTAGAAAAAAATAATATTGCAAATTAAAGGTAAATATATTATGAACGTTCAAGGTTAAAAATTTTGAGAAAATAACAAATATACACATCAGGAATCAAAAATTTCGTAAAGGACATTTTCACGTTATTGATTGAAATCGAGATACATGCACACAACCTAGTAGCTTGGCGCTTAGGGGGCACTGATCATTTTTTATATAATGCACGATGATATAAGAAAACAAATGAGTCCAATTAGGTCCATCAAAGATAATTAGAAATAAATAAAGACAAAATAATTATTTTAGAAATATTTCAATGATATTTGGAAATATAGGTATGTATCATTGCCAAGGCAAATAAAGTCAAAGATATACATCGTAAATACGATTGATGGATTTGATAATTTAAATTTGGTATGTCGTTCGTTACATAGTCATTACAAACGATCCTGGGTCGAATTACAACGATGTCATCTTCGGCTCTTGAAGCCCTTGATTAGAAACCAGTTTTTCGAAAATTACATTTTTATTGGGCTTGTATAGTTTATGCTTGTGTATTCCCCCCTCTACAGAGAGGATTTTAACAGATTTAATAACAACTAAACCGATAAGGTTATCGAAAAAAAAAAAACAAATACGTATTTAATATTTTAATTTAAAAATGGTGTACTTTTTCTGGTAAAAAATTCATCTCATAATTTTTTATGCTGAAGCCAACGAAGCTATCTGATTTTAAATTGGTAAAAAATAACAAAATTGTGGTATAAAGTTTGCTTAGACTCTAATTCCAATTAATTTTTATACTCTATACATACATAATATATCAGAGTATATTAATTTTAGTCTTAAGTTTGTAACGCTACCTAATATTGATCGAACAAACAAAATTTTAGTATACGTGTTCATAGAAACACCTATATTTCTGCATGCCCGTCCGTCTGCCATCACGATAACTCAAAAACAAAAAGAAATATGTGAGCTGAAATTTTGGTGATCTATTTTAAACATAAAAATTGAGTGAATGAGAAAAATCGGTCCAAAGGATCGTCTTTGACGCAATTTTTAAATTATAAAAAATAAGTTTAAACACAAAAATTTTTTCTTTTTTTTTTTTGAAACAAACGACTTTTGTTTGAAACATTTATTCGTAAAATGTTTGAGAACTCCACAATTTTGGCTAATAAACACATATATAGGTAATCAAAATACATATTATTATTGATATTCATATGTAGGGGAGCGGGGGGCTTGTTGTTACAGAGGTAAGTAGTTACACGCCTTTTTTACCGGGATCTTTAACTCGAATCTGCATGCCGTTACGTCAGCAACCACTACAAGTACCCAAAGACATCGCTTTTGTCCAGCTATCAAAAGAATCTGCAAGTGCGTAGACCTTTTCGTACGCTCACCCTTCTCTTAAATCACCGATCAAACAGTCTTTAATATTTCATGATTTCTCTATTTTGATTATGGACCAATGGAATACCGGTTTGTTGTCAGAAAAAGTAAGAGAGTACAACAGTAGGTCCAGCTGGACGTCAAATCGTAGGTCCAGCTGGACGACGTCAATCAATTATGAAATTTGGTAAATATCTCTCATTGCGCCTGCATCGACGAAGTGATTTTTAATTCCTGAAAATAAAGTAAAATGTTTGCAGGAGGGTTGGAAACTGATTAGAGGAAACAAAGTAGTTTTAGAAGGCATATCGTTTTATTTGAATCGTATAATAATGTTAACTTTCTGGTAATACACCATAATGTAAGAACATAATGTGATTCCCTACCTTCATTAACGTGGTATTTGTTCATTATCGTGGCCAGCATGCAATCATGCCTTCAATTTACTAAAACACATTCAAACTTAACAGGCGATTTTAAACTCAAAGTTTAAGATCCAAAAACATTACTGAGCTTAAGGCAGTTTGGTAGCCGCAATCCGAAATCAAATAAAAGAAGAGATCCGAAATCAAAATGAAAGATTTTTTTTATTTATTTTTTTTACTAATAAATATACGAAGTATGCTATAATAATTGATATACATTCACATAATAATTTAATTGATATAATTTAGCCCCGATTATAATTAAATAATTAAAATAATGTAATAAGTAAAATATTATTTGACTAGTACTCAACTGACACTAGATCATACCAACTTTAAATGATTTTCAAAACATAACCCTGAACTGTCAACTTTATTTTTTATATCGTGAATTATTTATTTTTTTTTTTTAATTTTAATATAATTAAATAAATGATTTCGTTAGAAAATAAATTTAATACTACAAAAAAATTTTTATATATTTATTAATGTTCAATACACTTTTGTTGTTGTATACTATTAAAAACGCTAGTTACTATATGAAATTGGCGCGCTTAGCGGAGCCGCCATTTTTTCCCTAGTAAATATGGAGGAGAGATTGTCTCCGCTAAGCCACGTGTCAACATTGAAATATTAATTAAATCGGAAGTACGTGGTAAATTATTCTGAAATATTTTCAGTGTATATTTGGGATATAGTTCTATCAATTTAAAAGTTTTTTTTTGCGGGGTCAACTTTGCCAATTTTCTACAAACCTTCCATTTCCAGAGTTATTGAACAAAGACACTCATAAGAGCTCGTATAGTTTTGCTAAACTTTAATTAATTATATCTCTTAAACGGTGTTGTAAAAACATCTGATTTTTTTTCTATAGGTGCATTTAATTATAATCTTTCGAATAAATAAAAATATTAGATTTAATTTAAGTCATTTGGCTACTAAACTATTTTAAAACAGCTTTGGTGGAAAGATATCCTCATAGAAATGAGAGGATATCTTTTGTCCCATTTTAAAAATTTCTATCTTAAATATACAAGAAAATGTTGCAGTTTTGTTTGTCCGGACAAACATTTTCAATAAATAACCGTTTACAAAAAAAAACCCGTATATACCTAGTCTCATCCAGGCTAAAATCCATAGTTAGAGTCATGGGATTGAAAAAAAAATTTACCAAACATATGGGTAGTTCCTATGATTGCTTCTCTGGAATTCTGGAATCCTGGAATGTATTATTTTGAATATACTTATTTCGAATAAGATAAAAATTGTGAATGAAAAAAACTATAAAGTGCACTTAATACAACTTTAAACTTTGCTGTATTATATTTTGGGGAAGATTTATGGTCAAAATCGCATAAAAAATTGCGTTAAAACAAAAATAATTGTTTGATTAAAGCATTAAATAATTTAAACTATAATGTTTCTTAGTTAATAGCTAAAGATCCGGTCAATGTATTCATAGGTTTTTCGAGCGTTTAGTTTTATATACGGTATCCATGAGTTTTCAGTCAATATTTAACATGCCAACCCCCCACTGCTCCATTTTCAAATTTCGTTTTCTCCTAAACGGTTGAAGCACAACAATCGGAAATAGAGCAACTAATAACACATAAACAGGGGAGATTACGATATCCGTGGCGCCTCGATTTAACGATTCATCTTGATAAAACGAGCCAAAATAAGACCAAAATGAAGAATACCAATTTCCGAGTTTTCGTCTATTTTTCGAGTTATACATGGGTGGTTTAATCACAGGTTGAACGTGGGGGCCAAAAACCAACCAGACCTGTGCAAACTAAACCACACTTTTGGTAAAATAAGCCAAAATAGAACGAAAATGAATACGAATTTTCAAGTTTCCGTCTACATTTTGAGTTATACATGGGTAGTTTAATTACAGGTTGAACGTACGGGGCAAAAATCAACTCGACCCGTACAAACCAGACCCCAGAAATTCATGTGTTAATAACAGTCGAAAATGGCCTAACATGTATTTTTAATACCTAATTGTATTAAATATACAAAAGTTGATTTTTTTTAAACGAATTAAATTTCGGTTATTTGTGCTTGAATTGTGTTTAAATTATAACAAAAAATAATAATTAAATCTTGTGACATGTTTTAATTTGTATTATTTATGTGACAAACACGATAATTTCTAAAAATAAGTGTCGATAATTCAAAAATTAGGCGAAAACTCGTAAATTGATATTCTTTATTTTCGTCTTATTTTGGCTTGTTTTATCAAAATTAATCGTTAAATCGAGGCGCCACGGATATCGTAATCTCTCCCATTTAATTTACATTCCATTAATGTAAGATGAAGTAATCGTTTTTACCTAGAAATTCTGTAACAATCAATGTATAGCTCTTCCTTCCACGTATCCCACCATGCTTTTATTCTAGATGATGAAATTTGTGAAATTAAAAATAATGAGTGGAATCGATAAAACAACAAATTTAAAGTTAAAAATGCTCTATAAAGTTTTTTCGAAATGTAAAATTTTTTTAGTTATTCGTGGTAACGAATTTAACGAATAGCTTGAACACCTTACATTTTGTATTTTATATATACGTATTTCGACTACAAAGTAGTCATCATCAGTATGAATTAGCTAGTTGTACTTTACATTATTTTGTCAAATAAAAAACCAAGTACAAATATTTATTTTAGATTTCTGTATATGTACAATTTTAAACGTGATTATAATTCATTGAAAGGTGCTAATTCTCTAGAATTAAATTCTGTAATTACTCATTCTTTTACCGAAAAAATCATTTTTTTTTTAAAGAATAGCGTTTCCCCCAACTATTAAAATTGTTTGTAATGCATGTAAATTTTCGATTGTATCAATAATAATACAGTGGAAAGGACTAAAATAAATAGGTAAACATTTTAGTATTTAAAGGTCTACCACTTTGCTCCCGCCGTTTTCCAAAAATGGCGGTAGTAGTCGGTAATAGTTGAAATATATTAATCACAGATGTCACTTTGTTTTGATATTTGTAAATATAACCCTACTTCGATATAACTTAATTTGTGTTTGCATCATAATAAAAATTTTATTAAATATGTCCGAATTTAAATCGAATTCTCGTCATTTGCGGGAAGTATTGCTTTTTTGTTTCAATAGGAAAAAATCTGCAGCTGAGGCTCACCGGATTATCTTAGATACTAATGGTAAAACGGCTATTAGTGACAGAACGTGTCGGGAATGGTGATTTTTCTGTCGAAGACCGTCATAGTGGTGGACGGGAAAAAGTTTGGAACAGCTTGGCGTAATTTATTATGAACTTCTGAAACCTTCTGAAACCATCACGAGTGAGCGTTATAGAACGCAATTGATGCGCCTGAGCCATGTTTTAAAAGAAAAACGGCCACAGTACAACGAGAGACACGATAAAGTGATTTTACAGCATGATAATGCTAGACCTCACGTTGCCAAAGTGGTGACAAAATATCTCGAAACGTTGAAATGGGAAGTTTTACCTCACCCGCCGTACTCTTCAGATGTTGCTCTGTCTGATTTTCACCTATTTCGCTCAATAGCAAACGACCTGTCTGACCAGCACTTCAACTCGTATGAAGAAGTGAAAAATTGCATCGACTCATGGACCTTATCGAAAGATGAAGAATTTTTTCGCCACGGGATTCACCTGCTACCCAAGAGATGGGCCAAAGTGATAGCTAACGATGGACAATACTTTGAAACTTAATGTATGTAATAGTTTTGTTGTAATAAAGTCTCAAATTAAAAAAAAACGGCGGGAGCAAAGTGGTAGACCTATGTAACAATTATAAAACATAATTTATAGTATTTAACATTCATATTATACATTCACTGTAGTATAATTCCTGCATTTTCATGTTTTAAGCACTATGGGAACTGCACTATAATATATAAAAAAAGAAAAGAAATATGGCGTACTTTATTTAATTCAAATCAACATTTCTATAGCAATCTTTATGTATAATTTGAAGAAAAAATGAACGTTGCATTACTTGGGTCGAAGTGGAGTTAAGTTATTAAAATAAAAAGATTTAACAAAGGTTTTTGTTTTTAATATAGCCCATTCAAAACTCACAAAAAATGAGCCATTATTTCTTACTTATAAATACATAATTAAATTTTTTTTTATAAAATTGGTAATATATGGCTGCTGTTTAAAATGACAAAATATAAAAATTTTTTAAATCGACAAATTCAAGAACAAAAAATATCCCTTTAAAAAAAGTATTTTTTTAAAGTTGTTTTCAGGGTTGCCAACCCTCAAAATTGTTTCTCTTTTAGTAGTTTTTCTCCCAATTTTAAAAGTAGATTAAAAATTAATAAATTTATTTTCATTTTATAAAAACTGTATAATTTTAAGTTGAAAACATTAAATGTTTTTGGAAATTAATTTTATTATTATTATTATTGTCATCTCAGTGTCATCAAATTTAGTCAAAATCGTATAAAGAAGGCATCGAAGGATCGAAAGTTACAACACAAAAAATATAAATAGATGAATCGTGCTCGTTCGTCCTTTGTTTGTTATGAAAAGTTTCACGTTAACATTTGTATTCTACAATTTCATTGGTTGTAACCAATTAAAATAATATGTAATAACCAAAATAGAAATAGAATCGATAAAAAGAAGCTTTAATGGACTAACGCAAACGATTCAACTTTAGATGTGAAATTCAAGATCGTCTTCCTCACTTCGTTCGATCGATAAAAGTAATTCAAATAATTTTTCGATTTTTTCTTAATTATTGGATTCAAAATAATGTTAGAACAGTTGTAAGCAAAAGATTGGATTATAATTCGTGGTCTTATCGAATTAGTTGTTTTATAAAATAAGACGATTGGTTGTAGTAATCACTTTTACAACAACATTTACGGTACAACCACATGAAAATATAACATAATTTCACACAAAACATGAATTAATTTGTTGATTGTCCATATCAAATGACTATGAATCCTGGTCGAAAGCCCCACCTATTTATATGATGACAATATAAAATAGCATATTATAATCTAGATATAGCAAATGAAATGCATTTATAATATATTTAAGACTTGGTTAAAAGTATATTACTTAGTAATAAAACTATTCGGCAGGCAGGCAGGCAGGTCACCCTTTTGGGCCACTCACTTATTTGAAAAAAGCGCTTGCGTCATTAATTTATCAGCCATGCTCCAAAAACTCATTGTACATGTAACAACAACACATACTTTTGATAAAAGTTATATCTTTGCTCCTATGAACGGCTGCAGGCTTTTGTATTTGACTCCTCACCCAGGGCTATACAAATCTCGTATACTCATTGGCCATCATCAATATGTGCCCTCATATACTATATGCATTCTATTGTATTGTGTTGTTGAATAACAAAAATGTTCCTTTATTTTTATATGAGGATTCAATGATATCAAACAAAGATACAAGATCGTCACTTCTCATCAAAACCTATGTTCACAAAAAACATTTTTATCTATCCTTGTTTAACATATAGTAAACTCCGCCCAATTTACACTCGTACTCATGTTTTGTGATTGGTGTAAATATGGCACCAATCAACTAAATAAGTCTCTCTCACAAAGAGGGGTCTAGACACAGTTGAAATACCCGCAGTCGTCAGTGTTCGGTAAGCTTATACAATTTGTGTCTTTCATACATACAAAAAAAAAACCCAAGTTTCTTATGTTTTTTTTTTGTCTTTTTTCCGTTCGAAAGTTTTGTGTGACATGGAAATTTTCGTGGAAAATGTGTAGATAATATTAGAAAATATCGGCGAATGGTAAGTAATTAAAAAATTTCTTCGTAAAAACGTCAGCATTTTTAAAACAGAGTCAATATTACTACATTCTATTGTATAAATGTTTTCTCTAGTATAATAGCATCATAATATCATAGTGAGTGAGTGAACTGAGTTTGTCTGTACTGTGCATGTATGTTATGTTGGTTCAAACATACATATAAGTGGCAGCCATCTATCCATACGAGGCAAGGGGACGTCGATCGTTGGGTTCGTCCATTATGAAAATAAACTTGCCTGACGGGTAAGTCTCGCAGTATAATATAAGAATGTGTATACATTCAATGTTAAAATATGGGTGTTATTTCACAGTCTAATTCAGTTACTTGCAAATAATATTTAATTTTTAATATATGAACCGGTTTTTGTGAATGATAAATCGGATCCATTTTTATTATTCTTACATATGTGTGAGTGTGTTGTGTGTGCATGCATGTGTAAATATAATGAATACATTTATCGGTGAATTTTTGATTAGCTGGCTTTATGTATGGCTGTATTTTTGTACCCACTATTTAATAATAAATAATATGCATACTCGACCATAATATTGTTTAGCAAATCATGATTTTTAATCCTAAATATGGCTGCCAATTATTATTGTTCTTTTTTTAAATAACTTGATTAATATTTTTCACCAGTTGAAAATCGATTACGTACTTCGGGACTAGGTCAATAGGACAATTATATCTTTCTATATTCGTATCTTTGTCTTATTTATAATTTTAACTATTTTTCATTCTTTTTATTTTATGTAAATTACTTTTTCTTGAATTTGTTTTGTCTGCCGACGCTTTTTCAAACATATGCTGACCCTGAGTGTTAAAAGATAAAAGATTCTATCTAATAATATGTTGTTTTCAAGGTTGAAAAAGAAATTTGGGTAAATTTATTTTGCATAATTTTTTGTGAAAGTGGATGCTTTTTCTGGTGATTATTTTAAGGTTTCTTTGTTTAATTTTTTTTGTTCAATTTTTTTTTTTTTTGTAGTAATAATAAATTATTATGTGTAACAGATTATCTTTGTAGACAATCGTATAGAGGTAGTTTCGTTCCGACGATTTATTGTGTATGTGTGTGTGTGTGTGTACTTTTGTATGCATTCACTTGTGTATACTTACAATTATTAGGCCTAATGGGCACTCTACTATGTAGTCTTTGCTTTCTTTTTTATATACTTATATTTTATTTTTTAAATTACGTAAATGCTAATTATGGAATACTTTTAAACTATTAAAGTAAAAATTCAATTTTTAACTGGATGTGGTCTTGGCTAAAAATACTCATCTGTTTGTGGTGTGGCAAAAATTTTGATTTAATAGGTTTTTAAAACAGCATTGATAAAAATTAAACTTATTAAAATTAAAAATTATAAAGAACATCTATGAATGCAAAACGAAAATTATACTTTTAATTGAAAAATCGTTTTTACGTTTTTTCGATCATTTGCGTCCATATTAATGTAAATAATTCTTGAAAATTTTTTACTTAATATTAATAAATTACAATTTTTTATAATAAATAATCTTGATTCGAGAAACTAGTAAGACATATTATCTATAATATAGTAGAAATTTAATTTTTTTAAATATTTATGCAAAATTAAGAGTTATGTTGTTAATAATACATTAGGAATAAATTTTTTTTAATTTCATAAAATGTTGTCAAATACAATTTAATTCCTAATAGAAATGTTTATAAGGCCATAATACACAAATTGTGCCATAAATTAAACAGAGGGAAGGGGTCAACGAAGTGTGGAGCTATGATTAATCGTTTATCTAAGATTCGTTAATTAATTTTTTGTTTTTTCTGTTTTATAAAATTTTCGAAAATAATGTTGAAACTGGTATTTTATTTAATCATTTATAGACGAAAATTGTAAAATATGCCACGTTACACATAGGGGAGGGGGTCTCATAAACGTGACCATCTATGACAAGGACAAAGAGAAGAGTCTGAAAATTATTAAGTAGTGTGATTGCCAGCTTCTTAGGTTGCGATTCACAGTACTATAATTCTGGAAAATAAATAAGGGGAAATGTTTTATTTAATTCAAAAATCTTTTAAAGTAAAACATAACTCTTATAGCTTTAAAATATACTTTTAATAAATAATGAAATGGACAAATTTTATAGATCGATGTATTTTCCAAATGGGATCTTTAACTAACATTCTAAATATTGTCATAATAAATTATTTGAGGCTTTTTGTCAATCGATCTAGATTCAAGGCTTAGAAATCGAAGGGTTTATAAAATTTATATTAGATTTTGTTTTAAATATATCAGATTAGTGAAATTTTTAAGGAAAAAACTTGGTTTAACTTTTGAAACTGCTCAGTATTCTCATCTGAAATTTTTTTGAGAAATCCAATCACTTTGGGTAAAACTTGAGTCACATTTCTATTGAATTCTTTATTAGTTAAAAACATTTTTGTCTTATATAAAAAAAACTTATTTTAAGATAGTTGACATAAAAAAATTTTAGAAATCAATCTGAATTAATAGAAAATTTTAATCATCATTCTTACAAGTGACCCGTGTTCTCAAACAAAAATTGTAGGTGGTTACTGAACATTTAAAAAAGGGATAGCAGAGCCTGTTGAGATATTTCTGGCTTTTTTCAAATATAAATAAAATGTGTATCTTTTAATCGTGACGTATAAATGTGAGAATTAGATTCGCCTGTGGGAACCCCCATAAAATTTTCAATGAACGATTAAAAGGTTAAAGAGAAATATGAATTTATTCTATTTCTTTCTACTAATAACTGGACAATAAAGTATGTATAAATAAGAACTATTAAATCTGAATGCCATACAAAAACTGTTGCATACTATAGGATTCCGTATGAAAAATATGAAATTTTCTGTTTGTTATCATTTAGTCGTGTAGGTTACCAAAATTTATTTATTCTGAACACTCTCAAACCCAATTATTAAATATTCGATTTTCAATAGGTTCAAAAGTTTTGAAATTTGCATCTAAGATTTGTAGGAAGAACATTGTATAATAGGGTATCGGATTGATTCTAAAGTTGCTTTATTTCACACCAAAATGTGAAACTAGATTCAATATCATATTGAACAATGATCATTAAATATAAATTTATTCAAAAACAAAGAAGTTTTAACCTATCAAAGGTTTTTTTTTTCTATTTCTCTCTTGAAAACGATGTTTAACATGTAATTTATATGGATATACTAACAGTTGGCGTCATACGTAGGTATTTCTCTCTTTGTCTACTTGGGAGTTTTGAATGTACATGAAATAAACACACTTCTATTGAAGTAATAAACAAATTTGATCCGGTCGCCTATTGCGACCTATTTTCTCTATGAACATCAAAAATTATTTGAGGACCTGGATACATAAACTGCAGATATTCTGTAACATATAGAAATATTTGTATTTAAATAAAAATACATCAATTTATTATTTTTATACTTATCTGTAGTATGATAATTACAAAAACGTTAAACGGATCCATTATTAAGATAAAAGCGGGTCGGTTTGTATTTCCTGTAAATTAAGAAAAATCAAATTAAAATACAAAAGTCTTACGGTTTACTGCTTAATACTGTTAAAAATGCGATTAGTAACTCTTCCATTGAAGATCATAGCATATTAATTTTTTAGTATCTTGAAAATTTTAAAAATTTATCGCAAATATGGTGATAAATAAATTTCAAAAAAATTTCGTTTTTATAGGCTAAGAGTTTGTGGTCAGTTTTAATAACGATCTTTCTATAAATTTTTTCAGTAATATGTCGTAACCTGCTACGTATACTACCCACGTTCTGTCTAAAAGCCTTTTTATGTAAAGTTTTACACTGAACATTTTTATTTTAAATTTTATTTTTTTGACGCTTTGCCTTTTTGACTATTCTCAACTCTCATCCCTTTCGAATATATAGTGGGTGATAACGCCCAAGGCTGATTATTGCCAGAACGTGCATACGGAACTAAGTACAACACTGAATAAGTTTCTTGTGTGAACCTGAAGATGACACCACTGTTCACACATGCATATGATTGTTGAATAGTGCAAAGAGAATTCAACCCTCTCTGCTGCTTACCTTCAAACAATACCTGTTTAAATATCGTATGTATGATTAAACGCATTCATTAAGTTTTAGCTTACAAGTTAATATAGAACATGTAATGTTTTAAATATGTTAATTTGGTTTCTATACGATTCAAAAATAAAGAGTTTTGCTAGATTGAGTTCTAATATTGACACGATAACATAACTCACTTCACGGATTGTTTTTATCCATTCGTGGTAGTATCATACTCAAGATCGATAGAAAACTGCAACTTTCGCGGCAATCGTGTCATGTGCCGGACTTGACAGAAACACAATCCATACTTTATTTATATGTTTTCAGGCCAAAGGTCATTCATGCCCTCCTTGCGAGTGAAGCTTGTGCATTGAGTCCGAAGACTGTGGCCAGGCCGTAAGCTTACATATACTTTTCGGTCGTTTTGATCTTTATTACTTCTATGGTAATTCTACAATTAATAATTTCTTCTTAATCGTAGTATTTCTGTAAAGAGATGGAATAACGGTTCAAGCAAAATACAATCTTCTGAAAAACAAACATTCGCCTTTAGGATATTTCTAATTCACTGTCTTATTTAGAGTTTATTTAGTGGCCAGGTTGATCATAAATTATGTTCGTATGCGTAGAATAACGTGTGATGAAGGATGAGTAAACTAAGGAAACGTGACGATCATTGTCACGTCACAGAAGATATGTGTAAGGTGAAAGAGATTTTTGCCCGTGTGTGCGACACCACATCTTCGCCCGGCACCTCTTCTGTGTTGATTGACCCTACGAGAAGTAGGATCTTAGACTTGTAAATGTCGTAACGGAAACAAAATCTAACGTGGTGTATTTAATGAATGGTCTCATAAACTCTCTTCTGCTCAATACCAATATAAACGTTAACAAATAGTACAAGAATTACGTAGGTCTCAGTTACATGACAAGTGTTATTCGCCTAAACTTTTCCATACAATCTACCTACATGTTAAATAGATAGATACATACACAAATAAACATTATGGATAAATTTATTCGAACAACAACAATTTCTAATGCCTGGGAGTTAACAAACTTTAATAATGTAAAAGGAAGTGTACATGTGTGTGTGTGCATTGATGTGCGTACGAACGTGTGCGTGTGTATGTATGTGGATGAAGATAGGTTTGGTTATAACCATTACTTATTTAAATCTATTTATTATAACCACAATATATGTATATATATACTGCTAGGCTATTCTAACTGTAACTAGTTAGTATACGATGCATATCACGTATATAGAATGTGTATCTCCTTCTGTGTTGTATCTCTATCTCTATGAAACGATATATATATATATATAAATGAAAATAAATAAAATTATAGGTATCTGTGATTTCAAAATAATGTATTAGAAAAAGTTTTATAAATGTAAGTTGTTGTAGAAATTTAACTTATCTGAAAACTTTATGAGGTGTCAATAATTAAAATCGATTTACATTTTGCCGCTTGTTCATAGCTTTTTATTATTCCATTTTTTGTCCTCGGCATATATAAAATATATGAAGAAATTTGAATTTAAAATCCAATTGTATTACTAAAATTAGGTCGAAATTAATTGCCATAAATGACTTTTATAGTATATTAAAATTAGTCCAAAAGTTTTTAATGCTAAAAAATATTGAAGGTGGGTATTGAGAGTGATTTGGACATATGATACACTAGAGCTTAACTTTTAAATAGAAATTTTATGAAATGTAATCTAGGATGATCCGAGTTTTCGACAAAACCCTTGGTTTACAACCAGGAAATTTTGAATGAGCGCTTTATGGTGTAAGTAAGTACTAATAAGGGATTTTTGTAAATTAATCTCCTAAGGGATTGAAATTATATATCAATCTATTATACCTTGGACAAGACTTTAATACATCCCTCAAGGTACAGTCTAAATCGTTGAGTCAGATACCTTGAAATTTTGAACAGATAATCCTGTAATAAGATAAATAAAAACTAAGAAATCGCTAGGGAACTTGAAATTTTAACAGAACATCCTGTTATGAAAATCGATTTTTTAGAAATTTAACGCTTAAGGGGGTGAACACGACATTTGAAGTTTGTTAGATTTTTTTGATATATTTTCATTTCTAGTTATATAACTCTCAAAGATTAAAGAGAAAGGCTCGATTACGGAATCCGTGGTACCTCGATTTTTTTTATAAACGAAAATGATGAATACTAATTTTCGAGTTTACGCCTATTTTTCGAGTTATCTATTGGTAGTTTAATCACAAGTTGAATGTAGGGGCCAAAAACCAACCCGACCCGTGCAAACTACACACCACAAATCCATGGATTAATAACAATCGAAAATAACGTACATGTATTTTTAATAATTGTATTAAATATACAAGTGTTGATTTTTTTTAAACGAATTAAATTTCGGTTATTTGTGCTTGAATTGTGTTTAAATTATAACAAAAAATAATAATTAAATCTTGTAAAATGTTTTAAATTGTAGTATTTATGTGACATAAACACGATAATTTCTAAAAATAAGTGTCGAAAGTTAGGCGAAAACTCTTAAATTGATATTCTTTATTTTCGTCATTCTTCATTATGGATTGTTTTACCAAAATTAATCGTCAAATCGAGGCGCCACGGATATGATATCGTAATCTCTTGAAGAGAAAAACATAAATATTTTGAATATTTAAACATTTTAATATTTCACTGTACCAACATGATACATAAATATTCTAAATTTGAGGTATAAAAGCACATTAGAGTTTTATTGTATTAAATTTAAAATTCAATATTTTTAATATTTGTATCACGTGACCTAAAACATGAGCTGCCATGATGAGACGTCATGCCAGTATACACTATTAGATGTCACCTGTCAGTTCAATCTAAACAGTTATCTTAGTAAAAGAATATTTCAAAGTATTCGGTTATCTTTGTTCTCAATATGTTATATCCAATATTATGTACCAGTATTACGTCACCAAAATGGCAAACAGCGGGTTTACGGGAATAAAAAAGGTTTGAATTTTTTAATGTAATTTTATGGCTAGAAGTCGTGTTTATTTTTTATTTTTTTGTGACAATTAGGAAATTAATATTTTAAAGAACTATTTAAAACATAGTAAACTACCCTATAACCATAATAAACCATTAAATCCATTAAATCATTAATGATTGCAAAATTTATGCATTTATAAAACGACCACTTAATTTACTCATCCAATCAAGTACAATTTTTTGTTAGATGTGGCCTGCAAAAAATATATATTAGAAAGATAAAATTATTTTAATTTTCTATTTAAATAATTCAAACGTAAATATTTTTTTTAAATATATAAACAGCTGCAAACTAAATCTATCCATTGACAAATTTTTATAAATAACTTTATTCTGATTCAACAAAAATTGAATAAAATTGCAAATAATACCGAAGACCCTTTACTTGTATGGACATGGAGACACTTCAATAATATACTAGAGATTTAATCATGGGTAAAATATAAAAAGTCTACATTTTATATAAAGGAAATTTTTTTGTCAATCTGCACCAAAGTTTTAACCATTTGAAAACCCACCCAATTCAATATTTATTTCACACTCATTACTTGTTCGCTTTGGTGAACAATTGCAACTTTCTTCAATAATGTACAGAACAAGTATATACAACGTTTTGTAAACCTTTTCGTCAATACATAATATTCTTGATCCATTACTCCATCTTTTCTCCCAAAAATATTGCAACTTCGGCCTTTGATCACATAGCTCGAAAAGAATAGTTAAAAAAATAAGAAAATGGATGTTCTATAAGAACGCATTCATTTCTAACTCGGGATCAAATAGTAAAAAAAAAAAAAGAAACAGTATTTATCAATGGATTTCCAGCAAGTCATTGCACTGAAATAATCTGACAATTTCATCAAAATTACATATTCAAATCGCGTTTAATCGAAAACATCAAACTTGTATCATAACAATCAGGAAGATCGCGTAAAACGACTGACTTTATTGAGTAGATATCGCGGCAAACAGGTTCTAGGAAATTTTGTGTTATTTTTTGACAAAAAATGGGTCCCTGGAGTGGTTAAGAACTTGAATTCACAGTGAGAAGCGATAATTGGCACCGCAATCGGGTTATTTTAAATGATGATCTTATTCGAAAACAGATAACAAAAAATCCAAACGAAAAGCTAGCGTTCGGAACATGTGCCGGGTACTTTAGTTTCACTAAAATGGTATAATTGTACCACATTTTTAGTAGTGCCGATTATTTCAATCAACTAATTAGATTTAGAAAAAATACCTACATTTTTTCTAAATTCTTACAAACTTCTGTTATAAAGATATACGATTTCCGTGAAATAACAATTATATCAAAATAAACATTATTACAACAGTAGACAAATAAGAAGAAGGAACTATTTCCGGGGTTCATAATAAAATGTTATCAAAATGTGATAATGAATGAATGACTCTAAATAAAATTAAGTTTCTTAAGTATTATACAATTTTTTTATTGCTGATTCCAATTTTTTTTATTAAAAACAATAAAAAATATTGAATTAATTTCTCATATAAACTAAGTTTAATTATTTATAATACTAATACAGCATGTTTCAAAGGGATAATCGTAACAAACCGGAAATACATAAATTTCAAGTACTGGTACTTTTTAATATAGTTGCTTCTGTCAGAAATAAAAGAATGAAATATCACATTACATAGAATTAAGTGCCTAAAATTGTACCTAAAGCGTTTTCGTGTTCTCTTGTCCTAATTTTCGTACATTTCGAAGAATATGCTTCAGCTTGTATATAAATTTATTCATTAAAATGCAAAAGATCACACACCTCTTGTTCGAAGAGAACTCATTGTGTAATACATATCTATTTATTTCGAAAACTTGGAGGAAGTTTGAAATTCCCGCCAAGTAGGTAATTTCCCTCTTCTTAATTCATATTTTGGTTCTCATTTGCGAACTATTTTCAGTTACGTTGTGTACTGTAAACGGTTGTTTCCCATTCAGACATGTAAACTCCATTCTTATAATATTTGTTATATCTCTATTTCAACTATTTGTATGTAGTTATGGACCAAGTGTTCAACGTAAAACAGATTCCTGATCGGTTAAAGAAATTACTTGATTAGAAAATCAAGTATGTATAGAATAGAGACACGTTTTAAGACTTTTAGTCTATAGGTTGTTACGAAATCTAGTATTCTAATTTAAAGACTGAGATGTACTAATGACTGTACACATTTTAAAGTCATAATTTTATCCTTGTTTGGTATTATTATGTAGTCCTTGATACTGCTTTGTAGTAAGAATTTTACTGCTGTTTTTATTGAATTGGCGTTTTACATTGCAGCCTTTTACGCTGCAAGAATTTCATCCTTTATCCTTGTGTGTTTTAATTTTTAATAATTCATTTTTTTATTTAATTTGGTTTTAAATTTTATATATATACCATAATTAGCGATTTTGTAGGAATATCTATCTTGATTTTTTCCTAAACCGTAGTGATTTGAAGAGGTTATTCGTGTTGTTGATTATTGCTGTAACTTATTCAGATTGTACTAGAATTCAAAATTTGTTGTATTTGTAACTTGTATAATTTGTGAACAAATAAATTATAATTATTTAAATTTGAAATTTAATGTATTTATGCTGCCAAAGTGGAATTGGGTTTACACTCCATGTGCCACCCATTTCGTCTCTTCACAACGTAGTTGCTTCCATTTCAGAAGGTTCACAAACTTTTGATCGCAACGTCCGAATGTCCGCCTGTCACCGTAGTTGCACAAACATTAGTCTTTCTATTGTCCTGCTTATTCGCGACTCCTTCCTGGTAGTTGGGAACAGGAAATTTCAAAAGAAAAAACATTTCTCGTTATTGACGACGGGCTCCATTTCTCTGGGAGCATATAGTATGACTGGGTTTGGTCCAATTTATACATATGTCTGAAATAGTAGCAAAGCATACGTAGTGCCGCATTATTACGATGTATGTAGGTGTTCGAGATACAAGATGGTCATGCAAATGAAGTGCATCAGCGTCTCCGACCGAAATTTGCACGCCTTGCATAGAGGGATGGAGACGTCAGAATGATATAAATGTTTCTCGCGTGTTCAGGATTCAAGATAACGGTAGAACATATCCTGGTGGTCACGATTGCGGTTTCACAGCTGAACGTTTTCGAGTTTAAATGAGAAAGTTCAAGTTATCATCGTAATCTCGATCAGTCGGATCAAAGATGAGGCCCAATTTTGATGCTAAATGTTGTACTGCTGCAGGGAGCAAGAATACTTATTTACCTTGCAACTCGTGATCGCGTAAGATTGGCATTATGTTATTTAAATTAGTGGTGACCTAACAAACTATACCTAAAACTATCCTATCATTTAGATATTCGACAGATAGGTGACCTCTGCCTACTTATTGACGTGGTAGATAGGTAGACATGTTCATGAGTTTGCGTGTGCCCCGGTTGAGATTCTTAAACTCCTCTATTGTCCATTTAATGAAACCCAAAGAATAGAGAAGGATGGGTAAATATAGCATATTATTATAGTTGCATGGATCTAATGGACTCCTGCCTGAGAACTCAGATTTGATGAGATGTCTATACCTCTCGCGAATAGCTTCATCAACACCCAAGTATGTGTATAACTCTTCTTCATTTGACGATGTTTCCATTCGTGAGCTACATGTCTGCATTCTAAGCCAGGACTCTTCCCCATTTACAATGTATTATTATTTTTATCGGTTATTTTAATTCTTAATGAATACGTCCACACGCTATATTAATTAGGCTGCTTAGTTTTGTAACAACCTAAAAACTACGACTTACGAAATGAGCTTCCACTCTATAAATACTATTTTTTTCAATTAAGTAATTGCTTTAACCGATCATGAGCCTTTTGCGTGGCCTCTTCCGATCACAATCCGATTATTTTGACTCCTGTTTAATATAACTGCTTTATACTAATTCTTTAATACAGGTGAGTACGACGTTTCATTGAGGTGCAAATATCATTTATATTTATTTGTATAACTGATATAATCTGTTAATACAACAAAAGTTGTTTAAAATCTTAAAAGACAGAGAAACAATTACATTGTTGTCGTAATAACCAAATATAACTAATAGCTAATAAATAAAATGTTACTCGAGGATCCTACAGGAGCAGAGACCCTGGAAAATAACTCTGATAACTCTCTCTAATGCTTTTTAATATGCACTTATCTCCATATCCCCCTTTCATTATAAATACTTTTTGTTCACTTAGTAATCCTTTGTCATTGCTATAGGACCCTCAGGGCTAGTGTCATTTCTCATTCTTTATATAAAAAATACACTTTAAAATGGAATCCACAATCTCTGATTTTATTCAAACTAATATACCGAGAGTAGACCGTATGAAAGTCCTATGGATCAGATCCATGAACAATTTTTGGATTGAGTGTAATATTACTATAGACTTAAAGGTCGACATATCTATGGTATTTTCGATTAGCCATCTTTATTTATAAGTTACGTGAACTAAATTTATTTGAAAAAAAAAAGATTGACCATAAAAGTCTTGGACCACAAAACAATATTTGATTTTCAAAATTTCATGAAATTTAATCTATAATTGGAAATATTTTGTTACAGGTTGTACCATTAAACAATAAGAACCAAATTGGAAGGAGAGCGAAAGGGTAAGTACTCAATTTTTGTGAAGTTCAACAATTACAACCCACAAATATACATTTTAAGCTATTAGGGTATATGCTTATATCTTCTATACACATGAGCAACCCTTGTTCTTTAGTGGTCATATCTCGATTTTTAGTAAATATATCAGTTTTCCTGTCTAATTATATTAGATTTTACTGAATTGCGAGACGCTTTCTAATCGCAAAAACATTATTTATTGGCACAATGGACGGTTTAGAAGTTTTTATAAAAATTTTACTCAATCTTTTATTCATTTGGTCAATGTTTTCCCTATTTTCTCTAATTCAGATACAAGCAAATTAAAGGCGAAAATCTGCAATATACTTGATAATATTTATGTCATTAACTGCATACAGAATCTGACTTTCCTAGTTGATTTTCATGTCATTCGGTTATAGTCTAGTTTTTGGAACAATATATGCATATAGGTCTAAAAAATAGTGTAAGAAAACATAATTTTAAGGGTTCCGTAACCGAATGGTGAGAGAAATGAAACGCTTTCAATTTCATCATATTTGCCCATGCGTCCTCTTTGTAATTTGTGTGAATTTTGTCAGGGACTTGTCTTGTATGAATCGCATTAAGATGCATATTTTGCTGTATATGCGCTATTAAAGTGATTAAAAATGATGGTATACATTTTACACACTTGTGCCATGTGATAATTTGAATAAGTTTAGACAGTCAAGTGGCTGTGCGATTAAAGACATCCTAGTTATTGACAACTTGGGATTGGAGGCTATGGGTTCGAATTCCGATAGTGGCATTTTATCAATTATAATTAACACGATGGTTAACTGATTACATTATCGATGTCATCTTCTATACTTGTAGATGTTTTCTGCAGTACGTCTGAAAAACGGAGATAATACTTATAATAAACGTATATGTATTCTCATCCACTATTTGGTACCTAATAGATGCTACGGAACCATAAGTTAATGCAATTTTCTCATAAACTTGGTCGGTTTTTTGTCTTCCATTGTATCAATTTTGATTGAAGAAATTATAAACAATAACACGTTGTTCTAAGCATTTATTTTGTTCAGGCAGGTAGTTCACTTTTGAGCCAAGATGACAAAACTTTTGGAATAACTAAACTATTAAATCCTAGAGGTAATTTTATATTTAGAATTTGTGACAAGCAATAGCTACAGATTCGTTAAAATAGTGTGTGTGTCCCGAAGTGAGACGAAAATTATACTCTTTTATTCGTTTTTAATGACTAGAATTTACGTTTTTGTTTAGTTAGTATACAAGACAAAGGTACTCAATAATAATGTCGTCTCACTTTTTTCTATTATACATCTTATTTAAAATTTTGGAAAACTATAAAATCAAGTTAAAACTGAAATTTTAGTGGTGTTCAAAACATTATATATGAATATCCTCTTTCTAATTTTTAATTTGGAAATCAATAAAATTCAATCATGACATTTTCTTTTGATGCAGCAACTAAACGTGCCACAATAAAAATCTTCATTCAATCGACACAGTCGTTTTCTTTTCATTATTCTCCACATCCACAAATATCCATAAAGGACAAACATTTTAAAAAATTCAAAAAAAAAATGATGTCGGATTCTAATAGATTAAATTCGTTGAAATGTTAAAAATTTGATAAACATTTCATTTCCGAATAAAAATAAGTTCCTCCTTAAATTCAACGTTTTCAATACACAAGAAGACATTCGATATACACCGTCATGTCACATCACGATCACGATAAGGTAGGTAGGTAGGCACCATTTACAATTTAATCTAAGATTACCCGACCGCCGACATCTTTATATTTTTTATACATAAGAAGAAGAAAAAAACGCCTCAAGTTACAAAAAAAAAAAACGAACTTAAGGTTAGGTTTTACTTCATCATAGAAAAAAAAACTAACTGTTCAAAAACTCGTTAAATTTATACTTTTATTTTTTTTACTACCCTATTATTGCCTATTCGGTCTGCGATTAAAACGCATCATCATGTCAGTCATCAGTAGTTCTGAAGTGAAACGCCACATTGTGTTGTCTATCTCTCGATAAAAAATCATCTAAATATTCTCTTCTATCTATATCTCAAAAAACACCAGACGAAGCCTGTTGAAAAACAATTATGGTTTTTATTTTACTTTTCGAAAATTAGTGCAAACGATTCTAATGATTCACAGTAAATTTTATATGAAGTACTATTTAATCGAAAATGTATGACTTTTAACTATACAGTAAAGTGAATAAAATTAAAATTTTACTTTAAAAACATGAAACTTATGAATATTGTACTTTCAAAGTCTTACTGTAAAAAATATTAGCTGTGGAGAGTGTTAATTTGTGGAAGTTTTTGTCATTAATAAAATCCATTTTTATATAGCTTAAGTGGGTTTATCAACAATTTCTGAAATATATGGTCATTGCACCACTTCTTGCTTGTTTTACATTATTTTCAACTTGATGAAATGAACAAAGAATTTCCCTCGAAATTGTTAATAAATGATTAAATATAGATTGATAAAAAAATGATTTATAAAAAATTATACAAACGTGAATACAGGAAAACATATTGGAATTATAATTTTGTAATTAGTTAAAAAAAAACTATAAATACAAATGTTAGAAATTTTATGATTATTTATAATCGTAGTAGTTTAGTGATAAATTTTAAAGAGTTTGTTTAAACAGAATTTTGTTTTGCAAGTTCTTAATGCATGGAAGGTATATTAAATTAAGTCTAAAGTTGGATGTTCAAAGAATCAGTTAGTCCATTTTCCAATGACTGTCCATCTGTCTATCTGTTTTACAGATAGATAAATGAAACTTTGATGGCGTGTTCTACACCTTAAAAATCAGTTTTAGTTCGCAAATGACCAAAATAGGTCACATGAATCCGTGACTCATCTTTTAAACTATAAGAAATAATTGAAAATTGCAAATACGAAAAATGTTTTTTTCTAAAAAACAAACAACTTCTGTTTGAAACATTTTTTCATAATCTTAGATTCGCCACAATTCTACTTGAAATTCAGGTAATAACAAATATTATCATACAACAATCCTATAATGTGAGGAATAATTTGGTTTATTATATTGAATATTGCTCATATATTTTATACATATCGGGTAAAAAAAATATCATTGTTACTCAATCTTATTTCGAGTATTCAATTAGTCAATATTGTAAGTTTTTATCTTCAATTGTTTTATACATTCTTTTATTCCAGTTTTGCTTATCTTCCATTGTTTTCTACATTCTATATCCAGTTTTTTCCTATAATACATTGGACATTTAAAATCCATTATTCATAAAAAACACGTGAAATGTTCAACTAGTATTAATATGTTAAGAAAAAAAACTAAATATTCACTTTAAACTGATTCCTTAATTTGTAGTGGCAAAGTCAATCCATACATCACTTTGATAATATTAGTTTTGATTACATATGCTAGGACATTGGTCATTGGACTACGAAGAAAATTTATAGTTTACACAGTAAAGAAAAATGCAACTCATTTAAAAAATTTCATCTCTTTTTATATTATCATTCAAATATTTGCTGTCTTTCTTGTTGCATGTGTGTATCGTATACGCAAACAAGGGGAATACTGTAACCAGTTTTTAATTTGATCTCTATTCATCCTATCAAAATTTATATATCCATCTTATTTTATATCCAATGCTTTCACTATTATTACAGTGTTGTCGTATTTAATATGTATTATATGTGATAACATTTATATAATCAAATCAACGTTGCCATTTTTCTCTCCTTGTTTTTTTTTTTGTCTTGCATAGTGTGCGTTATGTGATGTATTTCTTTTTATATATGAAACATGGGAAGTAGTAGAAGTAGAGAATAGCGAATAAAATAAAATAAAAATATTTAATAATTTTTATTTTTGTGTGTGTGTGTTTGTTTATTTTATCTTTTACGATATTTGTTCATAAAATTATTTTACTGTAGTTGATAAAACAAAAATCTTAGTATATTTGATGTGTGAACAATGGAACAGTAATTTTATTTGAGGTTATCTCTCAGTAGTGCTGAATCTCAACATAAACTGATAAAATTGTTTTTATTACTTTATATATAAGAAAAAGGATTGTAGTTTTTTTTATTTATACCTATAGGTGATAGCTTATAAATTATATTGTTTCTCGTTTACCTAAAAAATGAATTCTGTTGTATTTTGCTAAAATTTGAAAATATTTATAACGTAAACTGACAAAATATTATTAAAAATAAAATTAATATGATAAATCGACGACTTGTTTCTATTAACTAATTTTAATGAATTATAATTTGCTGAACGTAATGAGATCTATGGTTTGAAAAATACTAACTTGTCTTAAAACACTATTTTCTGTAAGTTAGAAAAATAGGAATTGTAATGTTTTTTGAACCCGTTCCTATTTAGAAATATCTTTAAAAATATTAAATCAATGCAATAATCTAGGAAGATGGGTACTTGATGTGTAATGGAAATAATCAAGCCAAATAAAGTATATTTGTGTTTTGTTTTGAATAGCCATTATCATGTCTGTAACTCATAGATTAGTTTATACATATTTTGTCACTTATTACTTTGTCTATCAACATTATTATCAACAATTTCGGACGTAATAACAATCAAATGAAATATTTTTGTATTTCTTCAATAAATTGTATATCACATTTGGTATACAAATTATATGCAAACAATTGAACAAATAGATTTTCTATAATAAGTAAACCCTATTACAAATTTTAGCTACTCGTGGCGCTTTCATCGTTTAGGTAGTAACACAAACTCAAATTGGAAAACAAACATCTGAACTAAATCGTTTTGTCAACTTTTTATAAACATGCATGTCATGATTTATATGACGGTAACGTATATAACCTTAAAATGACCGACCCGACCACATATAGCTTTTTCGTACAGGTACCTTTATCTCTTTTCTTGACATTAATATCAAGAAAATAAACTGCAAAATATTCTATAAACAACTTTGACATTATCTGTTTTACATATCCTGATGAATGACATTATCTTTTATTTTTTTAACCGACTTCCAAAGGAAGAGGTTATCAATTCGAACAGTATGTATGTAATAATATTGGAATTGTACAAAATCTATATATGTTAGCTTCCCAAACAAGAATGTATGCATGTCCACGTATTTCTAAGAAACTAAGAATCGAATCGCTATTATTATATCTCTTTAAATAGAATCATTGTAATCTTTCTTTTAAATGATTATATATCTTTCTAAGTGTTCACTATAAGTTTCATCAAAATCGGTATAAACAGTTTTCAAAAAAAATGAACTAAAAAGTAACAAACAATTTTAATTTAAATAAATACTTCTCAAATAATAGGATACTTTCGGTAAACAAAAATAAATTATGAAATTTGAAAAAAAATTAAAATTTATGTTGAATTATTGTTAAATATTTTGAATTTGAGTCATAAGAGTCACATTATTGTTTTACTATCTATATTAATATTAAAAGATATTCAATATTTTTAATGTTTATATCACGTGATCGATGATACGACTTACCATGATGTGACGTCATGTTGGTGTAGAGGAGAATAGGGTAATGACGGTAAGTGTATAATGGCTGTCAGCATCATTATTCCAAAAAAGTTAGTAGTGTTAGAGTAAGTAGGTAACAGACCTTCGTATTATACCATTTAGGTTGCCGACAAATGTCTGCTCAGTTGCTACTATACATTCAAGCAAGAGTGGTGCATCTTAATTGTTTTTTGCCGCTTTTGATATAAAATAAAGACTACAACTTAAACGTTAATTATAGATTTTATAATTTTTTTTAGTTTTATGTTATTCTTATACATTACTTGAACAACAGAAAAACATTTAAGTACAATATTTTTAAATAACATTATTTTGTACATGTTGACATAAAATCGACTAATAACTTTAAAAGCTCTTTAAAAATTTGAATTTTTTAAACTATTTTAATTATATAGATGCCAAAAATAATTCGTAGCTCTACCGATAACGCATGTGAAACTCGAAAACTTTGGTAAAAGCTGTAAAACTTATTTATGCAGGAGAATCCATGAGACAAGTTGCGAAACTCATGGAAATACCATTTTCAACGCTAGATTTAAGAAAATATACCGATACGCTCTATGTAGGTTTCTGGTCACATCGCCATCTCACTCAACACGGCCACCATTAATCGCTCGTGTGGCTAAGGATCTTTATAATTATACTAAAATCATTAAAAAGCAGTCAAAAATAAAGTTTTTTTGTTAGAGAATGTGTTAAATTGATTGATATAAATTTTAAATTTTTCACTTTATTCACATTTTCACTTAAGTGATGGCCATTACGCCGTTCTTCTCTACACTATTAATATATCGTCATCTGTCAGTTTAATCTTAACAGTTATGCCAGTTAGTAACAAATTATTTGAATGTGTTAGGTTATGTTATGTTCTTAATGGTTAGGTTATGTCACCAAAATGACAGATATATCGTTTTAACTGTAACAAGATTTAAAATATAATGTAATTTTATAGCAAGAAATCGTGTGTGTTTTACCAAAATATTTTTTATGACTTTTTATTAGAAAATCAAAATTTTTATATTTTATTGTGACTAATTACAATTTGATGTTTCCACTAATAGTATTTCTAGCAAATAATAGAATCGTTGGCACCCTCGACTTTGAGTAGTAGATGATTGCAAAATGAACTAAATTTATATTTAGTTCATTTTTTTTGAAGGCGATGCTTTTTTTTTTAACTTTGTATTTTTAATTTCATTTCTTTTCGTTTCGTATTGTCAACATCTAAGTACGTCACGTCTTTCACGTAGTCTGTTATATTTCAAATGTAAAAATAAATACGTTTGATGATTTATAATACATATCTATCGATGAATATATTATTATTTTTTTTTTTTTAATATAGGTAGTTCATATATTTAAAATTGAAATGAAGATTTCAATAAATATGCAAATACGTGTGTGTTTGTACGTACACATAATATTACAATAATATTCTATTGTATATTTTTGCATTAATATCAATAAATTAAATTTAAAATATTATTATTATATAATAATCGTATTTGTGATTTCTAGGCCAATTATTTTAAAAATAAATTGGATTTTTAAATCAAATTTATTTTTTATTTGAGTCGAGTGATTGGAGAGTTATTTGAAAAGTTGAGTAGAGAAGACTCTAATATAGAATTTTGCATAATTGTGTCAAATTAATGTGAATTTTATTATGTAAATTGAACAGTTGGAAATTTTTATTTGTTTATTGATTCATCTGTGTGTAATAAAATAAAGTACAAACTAATACGATTTTGACTTTCATTGCGACAGTTTATTGTAGATACAGTTCATGGTATTGTTGTCACTTTCATGCTATGTGACTTATGGTAATTGGTATTTGTAATTAGTCTTTACACAGCTAGTAATCAATAAATAAACTTAACCGTTTGTCTTCAACATTTCACTTTTATATAAAACATATCATATTCACTTAATTCCTTATCTTCCAAATTTAAATCACAATAAATTGTCATCGATTTTACATAAGCCATTTTTCTGGTTAATGATTGGCTTAAATATAAACTGAAATTTTATAAATTTTCATAAAAATGATTTTTATACTCGACATTACATAATATATCGGAGTATATTAATTTTAGTCTAAAGTTTGTAACGTGACCTAATATTGATCGAACAAACAAAATTTTGAAATAATTGTTCATAGGGTCACCAAATTAGTTTCTGCGATGATGTATATAAGACATAAAAAGTGAGAGTAAGTTCGTGAATGAGCACATTCGGCCTATTAGATTAGCCAAAATTTCATCTCAAATTTGGATACTAAGCACATATATTTCCAATAAATGTTATTATAAAGATTGCATATTTAGATTATTTTAATGTCTATCATAAAAATACTCAAACATTGATTGTCAACCATGTCGAAAATACATTTAACGGTTTTCAATTAAATTCAAAATCCCACGTTTTTCAATCAAATGTTTTACTTACGCAAGTATTAGGATATTTGCCTGTCGAAAGTAGTATCTATACTCAATTTCAGAGACGTTACCGGTAGGAGATTTTCTTCTTTAAAATGCAAAGTTACAATAATTATTGCTTAATGGGCTCCAACACAAAAAATAAATCACAGATCATCTGAAATTTTATGATTTATACATAGCTACCGGTATTGTAAGTTAAGTCTAAAGTATATAGCTTCAAAATATTAGTTAAATTACTGTACTCCATTGTATAATTGTTAAGAAGTTGTGTATATGAGTGTCTATTTTCGTATAAACTAAGAATGCTATCAAATTGGTTTAGGTATCCTTCGAAACACGTTGATATGATTTAAAAGATCATTAAATTGTTATTTAAAAGATGATCATTATTCGAACAAAAGTTATTTGATAATTTTTGAATAAATTCTTTATATTATATACTACGTATTTATTAGACATGTAAATTTTTATTTAAGACCAGCTATAGCCACGACTTATTATTAAATATTTCACATAAAGTGTGACCCCCTATTTCTCACTTTTCCGTGTGGAATAACCTCCCATTTATTATACCTGCGTCTGGTTAAAATATATTTATCTATTTGGATATTACACTAAAATGATAAAGAAGAAATTAACGTTTTCTGATGAAATACCTATAAAATACAAGCTTTTTAAGCGCCTTTATATGCAAAACAATGCTTATTAGTTACGATATACTGCATAAAAGGAAAATGTGTTTGAAAACATGTGGTATGAAGAGATGTGAGTTCCGCTCACCATTGCAATAAGAGACGATATATAATATATAATCTATACATTAACAACAAAAAAATGTCGTTAACGAAGTTTTTCTACCAGTATGAAAACTGTTCGTAGCAGTATCATTACTGACCTTTGTGTAACTACCGACCGCGGAAGAGGAAAAAATCAATATGTTATCAGTAGACTTGACTCAGCTATAATGTCCCTTGGTGGCTTTTTAAATAATAACAATACATTTTGTGTAAAAGAAATGTAATTTAGATAAATGCTTTCTTTGTTAGGGGTTCTATGTAATTATGTCTAATGTTTAATGTCACATAGGATAAAGCTACAAATAAACCAGCTACATAAATCTTCATTATTAAAAGTATAATTAACTTGAATTAAACTTTTAAAAAAACATTCTGAAGTATATTCCTTGCACCAGGTGAGCCCCAGTAGTAGATGGAGACCCCCCTTTTTTTACCGAATTTCGTATTCTGTTAATAGAACTCTCGAGGTGGCCATGGCATAAAAGTAGCAAATTTTTCTTAGTATATCGAGGAATAATTCTCGAAAAACTGACCTAGGAAAGTTATCTTGTAACGCTAAGTCTAAAGCTTTTAACGCTAGTAAATACTGAAGATATTAACGAAATTTTTTTATTATTCATTATTAATCACTTAATTAGTCCGTTTTTTCTTTCCGACATAACATCATCACGAAAAAAGTAACGAGAGCTGAAACTTTGATGGCGTATTCTAGTCCTAACAGTCCTAACAGTGATTTTAAATAAATATACACTGATTTTAAATTACTATAAATATGTAGTCCTAAAAGTGATTTTAAAATCGGACCATA
The DNA here is from genome assembly GCA_020423425.1 of Chrysopa pallens. Lineage (NCBI taxonomy): Eukaryota > Metazoa > Arthropoda > Insecta > Neuroptera > Chrysopidae > Chrysopa > Chrysopa pallens. The sequence goes on along the minus strand of CM035592.1, from coordinate 101,803,261 downwards.
GGATCAATGTACCTACCATTGGACCAGTAGATCGGAATGGATTCATGATCCATGTTTGAAATCACAAAAGAAAAATTTAAGAACAAAAAATATTTATTTGATAAGAAACGACTTTTAATCGAAACATTTTCTCGTAAACTGTTTAAATTCCGCCTTTAATAATTTTTGTTTATATTTGTATGGACTGAATATTTAGAGTATTTTATGAATCCTAATGATTGAAACTAGTTCAAACATTGATACTGAACATGTCAAATCATTATCAACAGTGCCATGTCTGCGAGACATTCGCAATTATGAACAAACATATTTTGTCAATTTGTTCCACATTTTTCAGTCATCAGCTAAACGAAAGATTTTCTACATTACTTAAAATTACATTTAAGTTCTTTATATATGAGATTCGTTTTTTTTCTTTTAGCCTTCGAACCAACCAATTTCCGTGTCAAAACAAAATTTTCAGTTGTTTTACCGAACACAATGTCTTAAGAAATTTAATTTTCTAAACGTTAATGTTTTTTTTAAAGAAAAAAAAATACAAAACCAAAAACTTGGTTATTTCAATTTTTAACGTAAATTTTGAGGTTATGTAAAAAAAGTGTAAATACAAAAGCTGTAGATCTTTTTATTACCTACAACTTTACCATTTAACTTTTTTCCATAGGACTTGTAGTTTTGCCGGAAATTCAGATAAACCGAATTTTACCCTAAAACACCCCTCCCCTACTTCCCGAAGTCAGTACGCCCGTATTTATCCTTTCATTTTTATATCTTTCGTTTCCAATTGGTTTCATTCTACTATAATTTTTTTTTTCAAAAATCATCTACCCTGGTATATAAATGGCATAAATAAATATTTTTCTAATCCAAATATTTCAAAAAAAAAGGTATAAAACTAATCTAGTAATTATAACAGAGTTAAATAACGTTCGAACAACAATATCACTTTTTATGTAAGGTTTCATAGAAGGATTAAATATTAAATTTTTAAGGTCAGACAACATTTTTTTAGCATTGTAAAAAAAAAAAATAAATAAATAATAAAGGCCAAAAAAATTTCTTAACAAAATTTATTTAAAAATTTCATTACAGTTACCCTTAAAAAGTGTAAGTAAATCATAAAAAAAAATGGATAATGATTCTAATATTATCTATAACATTGCAGTCAAACTCTTATGGAGATCTTCCAATAAGTAAAAAAAAATTATTTTTTTAATATAACCATTTAAATATAATGTACAACCTTCCTTACAAATATTCTCGGATGACAAAGAAATACGTTCAACGTATAGAAACTGGAAGTCAGTTTTTAGCGGTTAGTTAGATTAAAAAAATTATGTAAAATAGAGTGTTTGACAAAAATCGTCACAATTATTATAAAATACAATTGCACTACCCAACTAAAACCTTTTGAATTGAGTTAGGATAATTCAAGTTCTAGGAAAACCAAAACCGCAATGCAATAAAAATAAATCTAGAAATAATATTTTTCACACGACAAATTTTTAATAATGGATAAAACCAATCTGAAATTTAATAAATTTAACTTTAATTTCAAATTTACCAGGTGTATCAGACAAATAAGATTATTTGTAATAATATTTACAACTGGAATCATGAATTATTGAGTGCCATTTTCTATTAATCTGTCCCATATACCGATCTATAAGAGAGCAGTACGTGGGAAGCATTCAATGAAAAAAAAATGTAACCTGCTTTAAAAATAAGATCATTTATATTTTCAAAATACCTAGATCCCCAAAAACTTAGCAATCCCTATAACAAACCAGCCGAGCCGTAATAATCGAAACAAAAATTACTTCAGATTTTACACTGAAAATATACAAATTTTTATTATAAAAATATTTAAAAACTTTATATAAAATATTGTAATTTTAAAATTACAATTTCATAATACACTAAATTTTATTTAAAAATCGACTATTACATTTCATTGAAAAATACACCAATTATTTTTTATTTCGACCTTACCTAATAAATTTCAAAATTTAATTATATTTTTATACATGATTTTTTCCAATAATATTTTTAAGAATTTCTTTCTACTATTATGTTAATTTCTACTAAAGAGAAGGTTCTTCGAATTTACGAAACAGATGATAACGAGAACTTTGTGGGTCGAAGTATTACTCTGTATTATAGTCTCACAATTTTACGGCGAGTCGGAAAAATAAAATACGAAAAGAAAATTAAGTGCGCTTTTTTATGATTTTGTAATTGTTTTTTAAAATTAAACAGATTGGTCAGTAAAAATAGAAACAATTTATGTTTCTTTTGGGCTAATGCGTAATTTCAAAGAATGTTACTTTATCGTTTGGAATACTTGAAGTGTGTACATAACTTTTCATTATTGAAACTTTTTTAATTTTTTGATTATTTTCTTCGCCGAAAGTCAACATTATATCCTGCGTTTTTATAGTCGGATTATACATGCCAAATTTTAATACATTATTTTTTGACCACGAAAATTGCTTAAACTTATAAAATTTACTCCAGCTAATTTTAATTAGTGTACAGTGGTAAAAACTCCACAATTATTAACGTACAAAGTACATATATTTATTTTATAAAAAAAATCAGTTGATATTTATAAACAATTAAAAACAAATCAAAATATGTATTCATTTTAACCACTAAATCATAGTTCAATAATAATTGTTTGTACTGTCGCACTATTACATACACTGCCTTAATAGGATGCTTCACCAAAATTCACAAATATTTGAAAAAAAAAAACTTAATTTATTGGCATAAAAATATTTGAAAAAAATCTAAATTTATTGAAATATTATCGCCATGAAAGTATAAATTTCTTTCCCCGTTTTCATGTAAAAATATTGAATGCCAATTTTTCATTACATTTGCATAGTTATTTTTTTTAATTCCAGACCGTTTTCTATTCCATTAATTTGAATAAATTATGTCACAATAATTATGAAATACTATTGTTTCATTGAAAATTTCTTATTATAAATGTGCCATTTTCGGTAAATCATCCTCTTAAAATCAGAAATAAAATTCACAAAAAAAGAAACTTTCTAAACACACTACTTCAAAGAAAGAACAACACTCACACTTCACTGCTGCAATGCAAATAACATGCAATTTGTTATATAATTAAGAAACACTTGAATAAAATAAAGAACACATTACACAAAACAATTAATTTTTTTCCAGATAATTAAAATAAAATTAGTACAATAATAAATAAATTCCACACAGTTATTATTTTATTACTACTACTCGTACAATCCAATCCAATCCAAGCAAGCAAGCATCAAACATCAACAACAGCACACACACTAAACAGTAGTTTAAATAATAAAATATAAATGTGAATGATGACAAACTTTTGAATAAACTAGTGCTATATATTTAAGTATTTATTGTTTAAAAAAATCATCATCATCATCATCACACACATATTAAGACTCCACTCTATACATATTATGAATATACACAACCAACGAACATGACAACATTCCTTACCTCTCAAATATGTCTGTCTGTCTGTCTGACGTTACGTACTCACTGACTGACTGACTGTATATTAGTGTTCAGTATGTTTGGTTGTATAGTAAACAGAAGTCTGTCTGGATTTATTACCAACAAAGTATAGCATATAGAAAATAAAAAAATTTTATATACAAAAATTTGATGTGGCTAACTTCATATAACCTCTATATATATAATACGAATTAAATCTGTGGTCCCTTTAGAGTTGATTTATCTGATCTCGGTAAGTCGTCAATCTCCTATGTCATCGACTGTAATGTACACAGTTTATCGTGATTGTACGTTATACAAGTTTCTTTTGTCTTCGACCGTAATATACGCAATTTATCGAAGTTGCGGGTTTAATTCTCATCTGGTGTACAAAAAGGCTAGGATGGCTTACTTGCATGGTATACGCCTCCTCTTTATCTTCAGTAGCACTGGATACCGTAACATACGTGTTATTAAAATAATATTCGGCCGAATAAAAAAATAATTAAAAAAAAAAAGAACTGTTGAAATAATTATCAGGAAAATAAGGCTTAGTTTATTTTACTTCAAAGTAGTGTAAAGCATCCACTTAAGGGTTTTTTTTTTCTCACAGGTTTCGTGTGCCATATACTGAAATGTTTTCATTGATGAACGTTATATCTAAATTTATTGTTTCTCACACTTACAACATTTTGAAATTTGTTCTATGATAAGTATTGAACAATTATGACAGATGTGTGGCCTATATTTTCTACTTGGTTAGAAGATGGTTTTATAGTGAATGGTGGTGGTCTACCGTACACGAAGTTACTTACTAGTATACTATTTCGCTTCGTTTGGCTATTTTACAATTTTTATAAAACCAGTATATAGATGTTAAAAAACTTTGGTAACAGACATTTCATATACAAAACCGTTCCACATTTATCCATCTATTTTACCCATAAAGGTCTGTCTGTTTGCCTGTTCGTAAATCCCCCCTTTTTGTATAGAGAGTAGTAACTGTGTGTATGGTAGGTATAATACTATACGTTTAGTCAGAATATGAACGAACGTTAACATTTCAAACAACCGTTCGCTGCTTTATACTTACTATCTATCTATACTGGAGTAGAGTTGAGTTGAGAGAGAGCCTATAGCTTAGTAGCTATTGTGAATATTTTAATAATGTATAGAAATATTTCTGTATGGTATTTATATTATTAATACAAGATATGGACTATGGCAAGGATGTTGCTATTTAGGTGTCTACTAGGTATAAGAGAACTATGTGACGACCGTTAGTAAATTGGAGGGAAAATCGTGTTCGTGTCCGGCTGATATTACGATTTCCAAATTTGACCATCCCTTTCTAAGAAACCACAAATACTTCCGAGTTTATATTATGACCATAGTCTACTAAATTCACTTAAAAAGCAAATTTATATGTTAATATCTTCTGACATCTCTCTGATAATGTAGTCTTTGTAACAGATAAAATTTAATCTGCCACCGGTACGCAAACAATTATCGTATTTTTTGCCTTAAATGTTCATACATTGCCGAAAGCTTACCAAAAAGATTTAAAGGAACAATCGTTGTTTCTCCTTTATTATTATTTGTACTGATGTACAGATCAACGTTAAAATTTAATTATATCGAGAATATGCTCAATTTAATAATTTAATTAAAACAAAAGTAAAAATTACTCAAAATTTTAATATGGAAAAACCATCTGTTAATCTATGTAGCTTAATTGACGTAGCTGCAGTATTACTAGGGTTGCAGGGTGGATTTTTGCTTAATTCTTAACAAAACTTAATTTTAAACCTCGGATGGCACTTGCATGAAGGAGGTGTATGCGAAATAAAAGTCTCTTAAAATAAATGAATTTCCCAAATAATCGATCGCTTATTATAGTGTTAAAAAGTCTTAGAAAGACCTATAAGCCAGGATTACGATCCGCTACCCCCCATCATTGCTATGATGGACAAATTGAGATTTATGAAATTCAAATTTTAAGTTTTTGGATATGAGACATATAATTTAAGTTTTATATATTTTTTATCAGATATATTTTTACTACAAAGTATGCTTTTTTATTTAATTTATTGAAAAATCGAAAATATTTCTATTGGAAATATTTGAAATGAACTTTGATAGAAGTTTCCAAATAAAAAACCAAAATTCTATGCTTGAACTTATCTACTTCGATAAAAATTCTTTAAAATGAGTTATTTCATGTGTCTGATTCGAGGGATTTTAACAGTATGCAAATTTTCAATGAATTGTACTTTCTTTTAATTTGTAGACAAACTATATCAAAATAAATCATCAGGTTTATTCACTTTTTTTCTAAAACATTTTTGCATGCTCGTATTCCATTAAATAATGTCAGTCAACTGAGGAGTCAACAAGAAAGTATATTTTCAAATTTTCTATACGATAGCTATGTGTTGATTCCTTGTTTGTATGTTTTTAATGATGAGATGGGAAATATAAAATATATAAGAATATTTTATATATTGATCGAAATAAATTTGAAATATTTTCGTAAAAATTTTTATCAATATTCATTCATACCTAGACATAGAATAAAATATAAAAATTATTTCGAAATAAGCTCTACAGTCTAATAACGTTAATGTAATTTTAAGAGATGACACCTCGATTTTTCTAAGAACCTTACTGATAGTATATTTTTATAACATTCTCACAATTTGAGAATTGTTTCGTCGACAAGTCTATATAATATCGAAAAAATTAGATATTTAGATTTAATATTTAATAACTCAAAAATGATTGCTTTATTAGGTACCTGTACTACTCTCAAACAAATATCAATAATATTTCTTATATTTTCCCAGTTATTTTAGACATGTGTAGGTAATACAATTTGTGGATTACTGAATATAGATGATTCTTAAAATTTTTAAAAGTCAAAATCAGCCGTAATTGGTGTAACTTACAAAGTCCCGCCAAGATCTTCAAAATTCAGTTCATTATCCTGGAAGTAATAATAATAATTATTACAATAATAACAAAACCTTATAATGTATCCCAAATACTACGAAAAGATCTTCTATAGATTTTCATTGAGTCTGTCGACTGCGAATCTCATCTACTGATATCACGCAAACTGTACAATTTTATGCCTCCAACTTGTATGTAGATAACTTCTCCCACGTTTTTGGCCACATAATGTACATACGAGCCGCACAGTGTTCGTCTGTCATCCTGGTTATATGACCAACCCCAAACGACTATAGTTTTTAAGATGTTACATTAACATCAGTAAGCTGTTTTATATTTAACATAATCCGTGCCAACGTTCTCCAATAGAATCTCAATTTTTTATGGTGTTTTCAAAATTCAATGTTAAAGTTTGAGTTTCGTACGTAAGCTCAGGTGTAATGTAACATTTGAAGATTTTGGTATTGAGAACTAGCGGGATGTCGAATTTTATTATTAACTTCAGGGACCAGAATTTTCTCCAAATTTCGTTATCATTTACTACACCTGAATATGGCTCCAACAACTAAACGGTATAAACTGATCTAGATATTTAGTTCCATTTTCAATTTACATAGTATAACAAGGTTTGGAAATTATGGTCATTATTAGAAACCAAAATTCGGTCGTCTACGAATCTAAGATTTGTTAATATTATACCATCTACTTTAGTGTGATAATCTTTCCAATCCAGTGACCGGAATTAATACAGGATCTAATAACTTCCCTGATAATATATAGAGCCTGAATCGCCTAACACTCAGAAGTCTGCCAGCGTACGACTTGGATTTTTTTTCTATTTTAATGGTTTAAAAGTTTGTTTAAGGTTTTATTTGACAGAATTGGCCAATTTTGTTTATTTATGAAACTCACTTTTTAGGTCCAGAATATACCATTAAACTTTCAGCACGCTATATCTTCAACTTTAAAAGACAACTGTTAATTCTCTACTTCGTGAGCAATAGAAAAGCTCTGCCCCATTTATCATAATATTCGTAGAGGAAAAAAAATGTGTTTAAAACATAATGAATTTTTACAGAACTATGTAAAAAGAATCTATTAAAATAATTTTTTGAGTTATCATTCTGTTAAAATGTTGTTAATTAAGATTAATCAAACAATTAGTATTTCCGAGAACCATTCAATAATATTTGACCGGAAAAAAAATGTAATTCAAAACAACATCGATCGATTTTTATTATAATCTAGTCATGCAACAATCGTCCAAGTAAGTTTTGAGATACCGCTTTTTGAGAAAGTTAAACTCACTTTTCAGATGCAGAATATTACATCAAAATTTCAGCAAGATTTCAGTTATGTTGATGATTGGCAGAAGGACGTGTGAACGAGCAAACAGAAAGACAAATATGGTCTAATGATGTGATTCCACATTTCATCAAAATTTCCTTCGTAATTATTTCAATTTATGATCCATTTTTTGCTAAAAATAAAAAGATTTTAGTCCTTCTCATAGGTTATAAAATAATTTATAAATAGAAAATTCGATGAAATATTAGATTGCTCCTTCAAGCTTCAAATTGACTGACATCCGTTGTTTTTTTGTTATTTTAGTAGGAAGATCCTTCAATAACAAATGCAAAGCCATTTTGTCCATCACGTGATAAAACCAGATGTCCGTTGTTCGGCAATTTGAAAATAGTAACAAATTTTGATTTTGTCAGTCGAAGGATATTCCAATTTGTCACATATTGGACAAAATGGTTTTGTGTTTTTTTTTATTTTTTTAATGCTTTTCCTATAACAATAACCAAAAAAAAAATAGATGTCCGTCAATTTAAAACTATCAAAATTTGTACTGCCTCCGAAAAAAACTGACGATTTTTGTTACACTAATCATAAATAAGCATACTAATTTTTAGATGCATATTTATCAATGATATGATATGCTTATGGGCACCGAGACTATTTATTTTGACCTCACATAGTGACTACCAAAAGATTTGTTAAATTGAGTAAAAATTTAATTTACATATAAGATGGGCGTAATCCGATTCTTGATATATTTTCAAAAAAAAATAAAAAAAAAAAAACAATTTATAGAACACAAAATGTATCACGTTTACAAAATCTGACAGTCAACATACTATATAAAGATTCTACGCCTCCTTCAAAGCGAATGTTAAAATCTTTCTCTATAATATATTTAGGTAAAAAAAAAAAACTACCCAAAAAATGATTGATAATCATCATCTTTTAGGTTTTTAATCTATATAACAAAAATATTTCCAAAATTATTTATTTTTTTTTGTATTATTATTGTTATTTAAATTCCTTAAAAAATTGGCTTTTCTATCTCTTTTTGAAATCTTTAACTACCTGCTGCTTTGTTAAACTGTGAACGAAGGACAACACAAATATAAGAATTCTCTTTTTAACACATGGTGTGCGATAATGAAGTTACATAACCTAATAATTTTAAGGTTATGTTCGCTTCTTTTTTTTTTTTTTTACACAAATGTCAATATTTAAATGATGTTAAAATAAATGATTGTTAAAGAGTGTTCTATAGAATTGTTTGATTAAGATATATTACTAGTCATTAGTCATAAGCGTCGACATCGACATTTTGTTCATTATCGTGTAATCGGTAAATATACTTTCAATTGAATAAAATCACAGCAGGTGGAATCTTATTTTGTAAGATGCCAAGCAATACGTCACATGTGAAGCAGTTTCTTTTGATATCAGTGCTATATTATTATTAATTATTATAAGATGTCTTTTATATGATTAAATATTGAAACATATTAATTTTCTAGTAGAAATATCAATTTTTTGAGGTTATGATATAATATGTTATATTTATCATTGTGTCAATGTGTTTTGTTCCTTATCAAGTTATAAATGATTCAGTGCTTATATTTCTCTTAATAACGTATTATTAGATATAGAATATTTAATGGGATTTCAGTTGATATGGCAAAACTACATATCAAATTTTATTTAGACTGGAGACTTTAATTTTCTCTCATCTTGGGCTATAGTAAAAGGAATTTCATTTTTTTTTTTATAAATAAAAAAGCAATTGCTTTTGAATGAGGAAGAAGAATTTGACACTCACGCTTATTGGAGGCGGGCCCGTTTTTGCTAAAAGGCACGCATAAAATTTTGCTATTCCTTTTCATTAGTCAATTAATGTATTTTTTATTGGCAAAAATAATTTTAAATATTTATTGAACGATCATCATGAGTATAGCAAAAAAAAGACAATCGTTAATTTTCTACTTCGTGTGCAATAGAAAATTTTATGAGCTCTGCCCGACTTATCTGAATATTCGTAGAGGAGAAAAAATTGTCAAATTAACATAATGAATTGTGGCAGAACTATGTTAAAAGAAGCTATCTTGAAAATTTTTACAGTAGAGTTATCATCCTGCTAAAATTTTGTTAATTAAAAAAATTAATCAATTTATTTTCGAGAAGCATTCAATAATATTTCACCCAAATAATAAATGAAATTCAAAACAAATTTTTCGATTTTTATTATTATCTGGTCATGAAAGACGATATTTTGGAACAATTTCAGATTTAATATTAGAAACTACTCATAAAAACGTTACGTGAAATTAACTCCTGAGTTTTTTGGAAAGAAAATCCAAAATTTTTATCAAATGCATGATCATTTTGGGTATTTGTGGCGAAAAGTATTTATCGACGAGATACAATCCTCGAAATTCGATATGGAAAGTATGATGTTTTATTGCTTTTGATATTGAAATAAGTTGAGACGTACAGGCGTAAATATAATACTGTAACTACAAAAATCAACTATAATTCAAATAATTGTGGATTTTGCTCGAGAGTTTGAGAATATCCAATTTTCCAATAGTTTTTTAGATGTACGAAACTCAAATAAATATTTTTCGATTCGATGAAGAACAATATTTATTCGCAATACGATACGAAAATGGACATAGAAAATCAGTATTTTGTATAACTTCTTATAATATTTAACATCCATTGTTAATCTATTTTAACCAATACTTACTTGAAATCAAGAAAATTAGCTGCCAAATCTTCCATTAATGAAGGATGGATTTATCACTTGTTTCATCTTTTCATCCCCTGCACAATGTCCCTGTAAACAAACAAAAAACACTCTAAAGTGATATTTACTTTTCTTTTAATAAATTTTACAACCTATCGAAGTGTAAAAAATTGTACGAACCAAGTTATAAAAACACTTCGATTGAATAAGAAAAATGTCGTAGAATATGGAAAAATAAGACATTAAAATAAAAGTTAATGGAATATTTTCCACCGTGGCCCACATACATTAACACCTCTTTTTCGTAAAAAAGCGTTTGCTTAAAATCTATATATATCTGGGTAAAAAGCATTAAAAAATGTTTAATAATTCTTTTATTTCATAAACATCACTAGTTCGATAAACTACATTATATAAACGGAGATAGATTGATAAATATTGCGTATGAAATAGAAAGAAATAAAAGTATATATTTTTAGCATGTAGATGATGTAAGGGAAATCAGCTGATATACACACACATATGAAGCACACATTGCATGTCGTCTGACATTGCAAGGGTTCGTTTATCCCTCGATTGTATTTCACTAGAGTTTTGTAAATCGGAAGTATAGATGAAGTCTTGTAATTCATAAAAGTACAAAACTTCGTCACCTTGTATACATTGCAAATTTTTTTATGCTCATTTATACACCGACAAAGTACAGTTGAAAAGTGTCTTATGGCAGGTCGGTTGAAATATCATCATAACTTAAATATCCCAGGCTATCCTACTTGTTTGTCGTGCCTGGAGGGCGATGAAACCTTTATTCACGTCATTTGCACCAGTAGAAATTTTCAAGGTGTCAGATATTGAATGCTTGAGTTAGAAACTTTAAATCCATTCATTATCGATACATTCCCTGTGGAGAAGCTGCATACTTTTCGTGTGACTACTGGTATCGAGAAGGCACTATAGTTTCATCTGCTTCTGATGAATTTTTTTCTCTGCACTCAGTTTCGAGAAGCGGATGCTTACATTAGTAGAATATTGTAGCTTCATCAATCTATCTTATAAATATATCTTTAAGATTTTCGTCGGTAAATGGGTTCTTCGATGGTAATGTATGTTATCAGAAAACATGATACGGAAGTTATCCAGCGATTATGGTTCACAGACCTCAAAAGCACTATTTTTAGGTATACGTTCGGATGGATGAATGGATGTCGCTAGTTTATTCCGGTAATAATAGTCCTATATCATTCAAATTTAATTAATGAGTAATCCGTAATATGTATATATAAAAATAAGCATATTATGAGCTATTAAGGCCAACTTAAAGTATTAAAGACAATCATTTGATGTGAGCTTGAGACATTCATTTCAATGTATTTATAATTAAATTTTTTTAACTTAAGCGTATGTTTTGAATTTTCGTCTTGATGATCGATTTTTTTTATTTGAAATAAATTTAATCCGATGAATCTTTATGTTTTGGCATATAAAAATCTTTTGTTTTAATTTTTTATAAATTAGAAAATTTTTGGCCTAAAGTTTTAAGTTCCAATTGGGTTTGACTAACTTTTTTTGTTATATAGCCTTGAATTAAAATGTATAATTACAAACACGTAAGCTACTGTGGACAAAAGTTCTGGGAAGACTGAAAGTTGTGTAGAAAGAGTTCATTTTAATTTCTGTCAATACTATGACTAGACATTTCAAGGATGAACATATTTCAAATGATTGTCGCCATTGTTTTGGTATATTCACGTTTCTGATGTATCATCAACGCAGGAATATACACAGAATATTCATATTACAAGGTGTATTAAAACAGCTGCTGGTGTAACAACTCAAAAAAAGTGGATTCCACATCCTATGTACCTACATGCAAAAAAGGAAAAAAAGAAATTCCTCTTTGTCTGTGATATTTATATAATTCAGTATATATTTCTTCTAATTGTAAGTTCATGTTGTAATAGCCTCTCAACCAAGATGAGGATACTATCTATGTTGGTACGTACTTATGTATGGTATATGATCTAAAAGGCTGTAGCCTATCAGGTTTTATTCTATAGTATCCATGGATACCCTTGTTGTTGAATCATCTACCACATCTTTATTTATCATAAAGATTCATATTCTCTCGTTAGTAATTTTATGAAGTGGATATTTTTGTTATTCAAGAAATTCTTTATTGTACGATGTGCGAAATATAAAAGGTGGGTATTTATGTGAAACCTGATGTGCTTATTATTTATTCTCATAATGTTTGTACAAATTGAAATAATGAAAATATTCTGAGAAGTATCGAAGCGTATACTCTTTTCAATTTTCTTTTGAATACTTTCAATATTCTTGAGAGATCGACTTTCTATATTTAGTACAATTTATAACAATTTGCATCTCATTTTAGATTAGTCAAATGAATTATTATGTCTTATTTTCTGATAAAGTCAGTTTTAGCTTATAGTAGACGTAAGCTATTTTTTTTATGAAATTATCTCAATAGTAGTAATTAATACTAAAAATAATACTGATACTATAAATGTTTCTATACATGCATTATACCTTCTTTAAAAGCAAATTATCACCATGGACACAATGTTAACATCATGCTTCGATAAAAGATCGTATGAAAGTTAAATAGTGGACGCAATGGTATACGATGTTAGTCATACTTCGATAAAGATCCTATGAAGTTTAAATAGATCATCGAAACTCCTCTATCAAAATGCTGATCGAACTGCCATCATTAATACATCCATCTCCCTTTTCTGACTTGAATCTTCTTAATACTTTACTTGGATATTCTAGGTCTTTTGAACTTCGTTAAAATATAATCCAAAGATTTTGATAAAAACTAAATTTTACTTTTGGCTTTCGAGTATCAAAAAACAGAAAAGGCTAAGTACAAGTTTACTAATTAAAACTAAGGTAGAAATAAGTAATATCCTAGAACAGTTTCCAGAAGGGTTCCCGTTTTTTTTTTGGTTCTTTAATTCGCAGATTGGTATACAATTTTATTTTACAAAACATGAAATAAAATTATTTTTTAAATAATCACTACAATTAGGTAATTTTAAGTTGAAACTTCACGAGTAGCTTCGTTGTGGCTAACACAACAACATTTTCTTCTTAGAAAATTCTGAAAAGTGAGCCGTTTTCTTTTTCGGTGGCTATAACGTTTTCGATTCACGGATATTCGGACGTCAGACAACGAACACGACAGTTTTATCAAGTATCGTTTATGACTAGCCTTTCAGTTAAAATACGTAAAACGTACAAACGAATATCTGTGAATTTTAAGTTTTTGGTTGCAATCGATAAAAAAAAGATCTACAAAAGAAAACAAAACGGCTTACTTTTCAGAATTTTTGTAGAGGAAAAAGTTGTTGCGCTAATCCCAAAGAAACTACTTATATGGATGATCAAGCCGAAGGCTGTTGTGCCTTAAATACAAATTATAAAAAATAATGTAAGACGAAAAAATATGTAAACGCATAGAGTTTGAGCTTGCAAACTTGATTCTATGATAGTTCCCATGCATGTTATCTCATAGCATTTGTGATCCACAGAAAAATGAATATTTCAGGCTTTTCAGCAGATCGCTTTAAAATATGCTCATATTTATTTGATCCCCGCTCACAGACAAACTTGAAAAATTTAAAACTACATAATCTTAGCACTGAATCAGGTAGTTCTGCATTATATATTTTGTGTCTAACAACCATGAATTTCATCAAAATTAAAGTTTCAAAGTTTGAAGAGAAAGAGTTATCCTTAAGTATAATTTTCTCGGTAAAGAACATACCGTTGAAAGTAATTGAACAACCGATTTTGAGCCAAAAACTAGTTATTTATTTTACTAAAAAATATTATCAGTAATGAAATATAAGACAATTCTTACTAAGCTGGAAATAATTATACAAATAAACAGAAACGATAGATTTCTGTTCATAGTGTAGAAATTTATGCCTCGGACTATCCGATGTAATGCTCAATCAAAAATTTTAAACTAAACAAAAAAAAAGTGTATCATGGGATGGTATAGTCAATCTTTTAGAGAAAATATGTTTACATAACACCCATGGGGAAATCAATGAAAACTCTACATAAATAGAACCTACACTCATTTGAGTAGACATAATCTGATTCTCAATCTACTCCACTTTTACAAATTTACAAATATATAATAAATTAATTCACTCAACTATTAAAATTTTTATAGATAAAAATCTGAAAACCCTATACTCATTCTGAAAAACCAGGATTTTTGCGCCTCATATATTCTACAATGTATAACCTATGTGTTTGTGCTAAAATTTGGTTCCAAACATGGATTTGAGCATTCAGTAATAAGCAATATATAAGTCTATTATCTTCGCCAAGAAATGTTTTTACAATTCATGCATTTTGGAAATATAGACTTAAAATTTTAGGCTTTTATTTAATTTTATATTCGAAAACATAAAGAAAACAACTTAAATAATTGATAATACAGAAACATATGTTACATAAAAAAGCTTATTTAGGTGGTATTGAAACATGGAATCATAGAGATGTCATAGAGGTATTTCATTATGTTTAGTTTGGTTATTTCAAGGTTTATTAGAAAAAAAATACAAATAAAATTTTTTCGGTTAATTTTTAATCTCCTTAACAAAATCTCCTTCTAGATTGATACACTTTCACAGACGTCCCTCCAGCTTTTTAAAGTCTTCTTGAAAATTATAATTGTGTTAGTTGCTCAAAATAAGAATTTGTGTCTGCGATAACCTTCTCATTTGAGAAATCGTTATCCCGAGCCATTTTTTTTTTAATAACAATAAAAATAAGTTACTTGAAGATCTGATGAATGCTGGTCTATCAATTCGATTGCTCAATTTTAAACATTGAAGTTTCGTTTGAACCATATCGTGGATACTCACGTGTGCCGGACGTCCTGAACGATGTGCGTCTTCTGTTAATTTACGGCCACGTTAAAATTCATTTATTCAATTATAAATTTGTGCAAATACAGTAGCGAAAAGCAGACCAGTAGCGATGTTACTGAGCACCATTTTTTAGATTTTTGCACATCTTGACCTGCCCTAGGATTGATTTTATGTTATTGACGTGCCCTAGGATTGGTCATATATAGATCTTATTTTAAATAGTAGAGAGTCGATATCGATATAAATATCCTATATATTTCGTTTTTAGCAATGGCAAAACGAAATCGCTGACTACTCTTTTTTAAAAGAAAGGTATATATAATTAAAAATCGAAAGTATGGAAAATTTCTCATAATGGATTATTTAACTAACGAACGAATACGTCTATTTATGAATGAACCACCACAATCACAAAATTATATAGTCATAACATTTTCTATCGACAATTCCCACTTCGATCGTACGTATTATTGTTGTAAACAATTCGAATAAGCAATTTAAATTATAACCACTTTGTTTGATTATATTACAAAACATCAAATTTATCCAAACACCGCATGGGATTGAAGTGCTTCATCTTCTCTACTCTTATATAAAGTAAAATGAATAAACTATATATTCAAAATAAAGTTAAAAAGAAATAACAATAATATTAAAGTAGATATGTCATCATCAGCAAACAACTACATATTTAGATGTAGAATAGTACGCGTTGCGTTGCGTTGGTCCTAGAATTAAAATCAGCTGCTCTAATAATAATATTATTACCTATATATACCATTCTCTGTAGTCCCTAAATTTAATATTTGAAAGTAACATACAAACACTGAAACACATACGTACGTCAATATACATACATGGTTTATACTTTTTCCTGGGAGGTGGAGTTTTTAACATCAATCTCAAAGGTTCTCTTTTTTTTTTCATATTAAGAGAAAAAAAAAATATATAACCCCTACAGATTTTATTTTTCACCCTTGAATTCTGTGTGATGTGTGTCTTATATTTTATTTTCTTCATATCAAAGTTTTTCCAGAGTAACAGTTTCATCTGTAAATGTGTTTTATATTTGAAAGGACTTTTGTTTTCTTGTTTCTGTCATGGTCTAAATATTTAATAAAGTTTTTAGACATTATATACGTATATAATAGATGATGATTTTAAATTACATTGTTCAATCTTATTTATGTTATATAGCATTATCCTTTGTCTTAAGAAATTTACAAAATACAAATTTTTAAGTTAGAAAAATTTGAATCTATCCTTCAAAAATTACGAATTTTTTTTCATCACATAACTTTTCAAAACATTAGATTAGGCAAAATTTAAATTCAATATTAATTTGGTTGAATGTATTTTGTCGAAAATTGGAAGTACATAGTAGTATGATTTTTTATCATGAGGTGTCTCTGACTGGCCTGAACGTTTCATAGTGATTTCAATTGTGTCAGAGAGGTTAGGCATCTGCCAATAAAATAGAATTTATGTTCTATCGCATAAAACACTTTGTTAATTGTGTTGAATATATCAAATGATTTGTTGTCTAAGGTCGTTTGCAACAAGTTATAATTTTCTGCTTTAATCGAAGAAAAATGCAGCTCAATGCTCTGATAATGATTGCCAATGATCAGCAAGTTCATTGTTCATAAATCATGTATGTATCGCTGGTTAGATCTGAAGAGATACACGGTTCCCCAGATACACTATAATATGTAATAAATAATCCAAGTTCGAAGATCTTAAACTGACCTGTAATACGCAATAAACAGTCTGCTTACAACTGAGAAATACTCATAAATATGAAGTTTTTTAAGCACTCTATATTTACCAAAATATATTTATAGGAACAAAAATTAAATTAGAGAATGGATACTCTTTTTATAAGTACGTAAAAGTGTTATTATTAAAGAGGAGTAGATCAGCGAAATGACGTTGACTTGACCATCACCATTTCCATTAAATCGGGGAATGGATGAAAATTTAAAGGAACGCTTATACGAGGGAACACACATTTTCACAAAATTACATGGTGTGTGTAATGGCAGAAAATTGCTTAAAAAAGGATTAAAAAGCACTGCATCATTAATTTTATTCTAATATCTCATGAATGGTCTAGGCTTACCACATTTTGCATATATGTATTGTAAAATCAACAAACATGTTAAAGACAATATTGTAAAATCAATACAAGGTTATGGAAATAATATTTTATCTGTTGTGATAAATTAATGAAAAATTATCGAAGTTGGGACGTAAAAGGTCTCTTCATTGTTAATAAAATGTTTAAAATCACTGAATATTTAAAAATACCAAAAATAATATTTCAAAAATTTTCATCAATATATAACATTAAAAATATATTCAGAAAAATTATTTCATTCCAATCACAATAGCTTCCAAAGAAACTCATTTTGCACTTTTACTCGACAATGTAATATTATACGTTTCCTAAATATTATTTATAATATCAAAAACTATACATTATATTTATCGTATTTATTTTGTTTTTCGTTTTAAAGCAACTAAAAAATTAAATTGTAGACTTGGATTTATAAAATAAGTAATGTATTATTTCTTAATCCTAAAGAAGACATTATCCTTAATCCTAAACCTTTTTAAATGTAATATTAGTCTCATAAAAATTAGTAATAAAAAAAGTTTGTTTTTCACCTAAAATTACAAGTATGTTAACACCTTCCAATAAAAATAGGAGGAGTCAAATAGTAATAAAAAAATAAAATAAATGCAAAATAAAACATACATTTTTTTGATATAAAAATCAACAAATTTAAATATTTTACAAGCGTGTGTTGTTGTGTGTGTTTTATATAATATAAAGGAATCAACTTTTTATTGCATGGCAATAAATAAGATAAATATCCAAAATATGAGTATCTATGTGTACAAGAATACAATACAATGGAATAGAATGCAAATAAGATAAAAAATAACTGGTACACATACACGCCATACAACCTCTATGTATAAATACAATTTAGTATTTAGTATTCGTTAAACGTATTTGTCAGAAAGCTAGCTGACCGATTAAAAATCGATTGATACATCCATCAACAATTTTTTTGATATTTTATTTATATTGAGGTCGATACAAAATAATGGACAACCGGAGATAATCGACACTAGACATTTTTAATCCACTCGTCAAAATCTTTGTTTTGATATAAATTTGGTTCATGTATGTATCTTATAAATGAATATGATGGCTAAAAGTTTTCATTAACATGGATATCGGCCTACAAGGAGAAAGTATCCTTTTATTTAAACGCAACCAAGATCTACAACCTATGAAAAATATACTTGATACACAAGATAGAAAATTCATTTTAATATTATATTTGAAATAAAACATAAAGATATTTTTGTAAATAACGTCCCTTCAAAAATATAAATGTGAAAAGAGGTTCAAGAAATGATTATTATAAAAATATTATATAATTAAATGAAACGGTATTGTAAGTCAAGTGATTGTCTTTGACAACATCAATGGATCACACGATCTGTAAACAATAATCCGAGTAGCCCTTGATGAATCTGTGCTTTCAGGAATATAATAAACTAGAGTAGCTGATTTATTAATTATGCTAAATAGAGTTGTACAGTCTAACCAGACACCTTTTTTCCTATTTAAAATATAGTGTATGCATAGCTTGCTTGAAAAATCTTTGACTCTAACATAGCCTACACTTTTTAAGTTTACACAGATATGAGAACAAAATAACTGTATTCATTTTACAAAAAAATCTCACCATTGGGTATTTTACTGAAACTAAATTTGCTATATTTCACATTAAGATATGAAAAAAGACTCAATACCGTAACAAAACTGGAAAATTTAATTAAAATTGATTTCTTAAAAAAAAAAAAACATGTTTACCATGTAATCTCTTTAGGAATTCTATATAATGACGTCACTATATATGGTGTCACTTTCTTTGTCTAATCAGAAATGAATTTTGAATTTTTGTATTTTGAAAAAAATATCAACTTTTTTCCACTCTAGAAAAATTCGATTTTTATAAAATTTGGTAGGCATATTGCATTTGGCAGGCATGTGATTATTTTACTGTATAATTTTTAAGTGAAATCTTCAAAAATACCAAATTTGTTTTCTATGCAACCTAAGAAGATGCGATTTTTTGCATCCAATTTGAAATAATCAGATATAAATAGGAAAACAGTAATTGTTTTGCATCCGTTTCCTTTAATTCCTAAAAATATCAACTTTTTCTATGCAAGCTAGAAAGATGTGGTATTTTGTAATCCGTGTGAAATGATGAGGGAACAATGACAGGAGTTTCTTGCTATCGATGTGGAAGGAAATGATAATGATAAATATGAAAAATTTGCCTTCTTTTGAATCCGCCCACCCGTTGTATGCAATCAAAGAAGATGGGGTATTTCGTTTATTTTCAAGTGAAGTATATAGCTCATAGAGCTCTATTAGTATAAATATTCTGAGACACTACAATACTGAGACAATATATTTTATTGAGAATCATTTATACTAACAGTAAGATTGGGTATAGAAGGAAAGCAACTAATATTTTCTATATATTGCAAAAGTTTTTATATAAAAATCTTGAAATTGTTGAAATAAAAGGAAAAAACGATTTGAAGTTGTTCTCATCTACACTATTGATATCAAAGAGGTAGAAGCATTGTTAAGAAAGATAAATATTTCCTCCTATTGAATGAATGGGTATTTCATAAAAGAGTTTATGTAACCTCCTCTATAAAAAAAAACACTGACTTTCAAATCAGAAACGACGATATGAGTGTTGTTCAAATGCAATTTTTTTTTTACAATAGTTGCCGCTGTAAAAAAGTTTATATGATGCCTTCAATAAAAAATTTGTGAAATATTTAAAGTGGAAGTAATGTGAAAATATGAGAATACACTTTCATTTCAATGATTTGAAAAAATAGTATAACTAGACGATTTTGCATTTCGTTTGCCTTTGTTAACTATCTATGTTTATTCCCTTGTAACATTTGAACGCCTAGACCGATTTGACACACTTTTATAGAATCGCTTAATTAGTCCATTGTCGTCTGTTCGCCCGGCCAACTATTCTCCCATCCTTCAACAAGAGTACTGAAAAACGAAAAGCGGTAACGAGCCTAAATGGTATATTTTGATTTTGAGACAATAATGGAAACTATGTAAGTTTCCATTGTTGTTCTTAATGTCATTGTTCTTACGTCATAACAGGTCATTGCTGGCACTAGGTTTCGATGCGTTGTAGTGATGGATGCATGTTTAACACACCCGGTTTTCTTCCTCCAACTAAAGATTGGGTACCCATTTTTTTTGATAGGATGACGCAGAGTGTAAGTCAATTTTTTTAAAATCTTCAACTTGATAGGATTTGAAAGAAAATTCTTCGCCATTTCGTTTCCTAATAACTGTTAATACTTTAGGGCACGGTGCTAGAATACAATAATATACTAATCAATTTTAACGTTCTATGATTATTTTATGTTAGTTCAGCCGATGTGCCGCTAGATGTCGCAGTAGTTGCGGGGTCGATGCTTGCACTCAATTATTAATAGCAACACGTTTTCGATCATAATACAATGTATACATATTTTGACGTTGTATAAGGATGCTTAGAATGCTATTCAGAATACCGAAGCTGTTTTTATTTACTATTGTGATTTTAAAAATATTTCATTACCGTAACAGTAAATTATATAAATTGTCGTTTATTAGGTACTTCACACGTAAATTGGTAAAAAAATTTATTATATTTTATAAATATTATTATTTTAATAAACCCATTTTTAGTTTTAAATTATTTGTAATATATAAAACATAAAGCAATTTTATGTTAAAATTTTCAATATTTCAAAAAAATTTGCTAACATGTGTCGACACTCTGTACAAAAAATAATCTTTTTCGACACATGATAGCGGGAAACTGTGACACGTCCCTGTTGACGCTAGACACTTTTATTTCATTCGTCAGCGGTTTTCACCCGTTGAAGCATTTCTAAAATATATACGTGGATGGGCTAAATTGGACAATTAAAGAACCTTATTATCTTTAAGTTTGCATGAATACACCACAAATAATTGTTAATGTATCTGACCCAAAAAACTTTTAATCGGTTGACTTTGCTAAGGTCAAATTTTATTTTGTTTTTACTACAAGATATTAAATGAAATCACAATAATTAGATTCGGTATACCTCGCTTTAAATCGGAAATTTGTAATATTAATCATATTTGTTATCATAAAAACTATAATGATAGTTAATAATATACAATAAAATTCGATGCATTGTTTTGTTTTGTAAATATTCTTATCGACAAATAATATTGATAATATTTGTGTTTACTTAATCAAAATAAAAATTTAAAAAAAAATCAATAATTTTATTACTTAATTTTTATAACTTGATTTTGTATTATTTTCTTTTTTTTTTTAGGTCAAATTTTTTGTGTTTAGGGTGACATCCACAATTCTGTGTCTTCATACACTTATATTTAATGTCCCCCCTCGCTATTTATTTTTTCTAAATAAAATGAGAATATAGGATAAATAAAATGTAGGAACATAAATTATTATTATTATTTTTTTTTTTAAAAGGGGGAATACATAAAGATGTGTTTACAACCCCTCTGGCATGGCAGCCAGTGTGAATGTTATTGCCAATTATGTATAATTTTTTTAATCGTATTTTTTGACAAAAAAATTTTATATACCTATATACATTTTTTAGAACGAAATTTAGTTGAATTTAAAATTATGCACCACATATTTTGTGATTTTTTATTTTAGTAGGAAAGGTAATGAACTGTTATTTTTTTTGCTTTCAATTTTATTGTGATAAAAAAATAGTGCATAATAAATAGAAAGACGTAATTGCGATTTTAAATAAAATTATGTTCCATATAAATTTGAGATTTTGAATCTTAAAGCATTTAGATGAAATTCGAAAAAGCAAAAAAAATAAAGGATTTTTTAAAAGGCGTTAGAAATTTGAAAGGCTATCATGGTTTTTATTTAGAAAGTATTTGAAATTCGTTTAGAAAAAATTAAAATAGAAAAAAATAAAGGTAATTATTTAACAATTAACAGCGTTAATTGTTTAGATACTCGACATATGTTTGCATTTTAATATTTGGACTATTTTCTTATTGGCATTCATAAAATACTATAAATATTCAGTCTATACAGTTATATATGTATACATGTATAATAATAATATGTATTGTTATTACCTATATGTGTTTATTAGTCAAATTTGACCTAAAATTGTGGAGAAATCAAACATTTTAAGGAAAAAAAAAAGTTTCAAACAAAAGTTGTTGGCTTCAAAAAAATTAACATTTTTGTTAAACTTTTTTTCTATTATGTATGTTGAGTTTAAAAATAATTTCGAATTTTGATGTTTCATATTTTTTAGACAAAACTGGTTTCTATTAGTTTAAAAATATTTTTTTAAAAAGTTTTCAGGGAAAAAGTTTTGCTGTCAAAAAACCTTAAATAATGTTTTTTTTTTCGAATTTGTTTGTTGTGAAAATAAATTTTTATTTATACAAATTGAAAGTTCTTCTAGCATTATTTGCAAGGTTTTGTTTCGCTCGACTGCCCTAAAAGGAAGACGATTTTGATTTTCAAGACGAATATTGTAGCGTAAACGATTATAAATCGATTCTAAAATGAAGAGTTGTTGAAATCGAGTTAATCATGAGTGTGCTATTTATTATATGACAGATATTTTGGAAACATTGATATAACTGCCGCCAATAGTCGTTTTTTTTTCTACGCCTACTATATTTTCAATTTTTTAAGTCTAAAATACATGAACATAATTTAGTGAAATGGTTAAGTCAAATAAGAATCATTCAAGAATCTATAATTCAATTTTTGTTATTAATTAAAAAATTTGTTTTGTCTAGTTCTTGATTTTTGTGACTATTGACATAAAGACAAGAAAATTACGTTTCAGTTTTTTTTTTCTTTTAATTAAACATCGATACACAATATAGTAGGAAAAATGCATATCTTAGACGAATTCTGATGGAAAAAATACATTCAGTTTCGTTGAAATACACTCATAATATGAATTAGATTATTTCTTAAAATCGTACTCACGGACCCTAATTTATTTAAAAAATTACTACAAATACATCATAATTTAATGAAAAATTTAATTTTTAATTTTTTAAATACTCAAAATATGGGTGAGAAAAATTGTCAAGAAAGAAGGTTTGTTTTTTTTTCGAATCATCAAAGTAACAAACATACTTTAGTCCCAATTTCTAAATAATAATTAAATTTAATAAAGTACTAGCTGGTCCCTTTACAAAATATTAGGTTGAAACTTTTTCAAATTATTTTCATGGCTGTTTGTATGTCTTTATACGACCTAGAATTCTATATTATAAATTTAATTATCTTATTTAAATTTACATATAAAAAAATATAAAATACTTATATATATCAGATTTTAATATTCCAATCGCGAATATGATTAACTTTGTTTCTCTATTACAAATATACATAAAAAGTTTTTTATATTAAAAAAAAGTTTCACTTCATTATAAACAAAATTTTTATCGTTAAAAAAAAAATTATTGTTAGAGTACAGTTAATTAAATTTATAAAATACAATATAATAATAATACCTATAAAGAAAATTACAATATAATTATATTAATTAATTAAACAATAACATAAAACTAATAAATTAAAAATAAACTTTATATAAAACATATCAAAAACATCAAGATGGTTTTAAAACGAACCAAAAAATAAAAAAATATTAGACTTTCGAATCACAATCGATGAAGGAATTCTAATTTTAATTTAATGTTAAAAAGTATGAATTTTAAATAGTCATGAAAATATTTGACAGGTTTAAAACGAAAAATGTGTTGATACAATACAGTTTTAAGTGTAAAGAGTAACTATCAAAGTTAAAATTATTATATTAATAATTTTAATAAAAATTAAGTCTTTCATCTTAAAAGTAATAAATATTTCCATAGAAATTAACAATTTTTAATCACAGGAAAACACGAATTTATCAATGTGTCCACACAACCATAACTGAGTTCCTTAAGCTAATGCCATATCCAATGTCTTAAAACAATTGGATGTATAAAAGTCTAACATTAAAAATTTTCTAACAGGTCGTTTTCCAGTCTGCCCAAAATCGATTTAGTAGTTTAAAGCCTAAAAGTCATATTATGACAACAGACTCACGTTAATTTCCGTAAGCAAACAAACTAACGTTCTACAAGTTTACTTATTTACTATTATAGAAACTATACTAAGTTTTGGCTAAGATCTAGCTAGATCTTCTTTGTAGGAATTTTCGGATAGCTGTCCTTATTTAATTTATTATAGTTTTATGTTTATATATTTTTTATTATATATATATATTAAATAAATTGCATGTATCAAAATATAATGAAAGCGTTGAAAAATAGAAACAACTAAGTTTTACAATTTTTTACTATCATGATTATTCCACTATATTATGTGATAATATTAAATTAACATTTTTTGCTATGCCTATTGCCTATAATCTATTGTATAAATGAGACTTATCTCTAAGTCTAGTCCATATATCAGCTTGAACTTAATATAAAATTCCACGTGAACAAACATAGAAGAAAATCAATCAATAAAACACAAAAAAGAGATAAATAAACACAAATAACAATAATAAGAATATTGTGTAATTTCAATAAAGTTGCACACATACAGGTCGTCGAATGAATAACCTTCTTTTTTGGTAAGTCGGTTAATTAAAAAAAACTTTATATATTACCCTCAAAAGTATGCTATAAAGTAGCAGCTTACGTGTACTTGTAAAAACTTTCTTGTAATGTGTAACGTTGTAAGTTTTTAAAGAGACAACAGTACACATATTACATTACCTATACTAGATGTGTGTTGTATTTGAGTGACATTGGAATGTATAGAAAAGTTGCCGACGGCTGGCTGGCTTGGCTGTCTTTGTAATATAAAAACATTTTATTCGTCTATTTTAACAATATTTTTGCTAACTTTCTTTGTAACATAATCTTTTTTTGTTGTTGGAAATAATTTGCACAAAATTTTTGTAATTTTTATATTGAAATAGTAGGGTATTAACTATTACAACCATCTTTGAAATATAACACAATTTAAAATACATTTTTTTAAAGTGAATATTTTATCTAGTAATTTTTATTAAATTTAAATAAATATGTTGTGTAATACGTTTTAATTTTTTACAGATTAATTCTTAAGGTGTACTACAATGGTTTAAGATGACACAAAAGGTATGTTTGATTAAAATCCATTTTTCATGCGTTATTATAGTTAGTTATAAGTACAAAATAAGCCTACACTAAAATTTATTTATAATTTGAAAATTCCTTATTCGAAAAATTCAACGATTTCCAAACGATGATGCATTTCGCTTATAAATGAAAATTTCCCAGAATGTTATGTAAATTCCTATCTAATATATAATTTAGCATTATACCCAGTTTTCTTAGTTAGTGATAAAACTGGTAAAAAAATGTAAAAAATACTTATTTACTGGCATTATTTGGTACGGAGTCTAAAAAAAATTAACTATTTACTTATGAAGTACTGCCTACTGGAATACAAGAAAGTTGAATGTAGGAAATGACCATTCACTCGTTTAATTTTAAAACCTGTTGCAAATCTGGCTGATTGCAAGCGCAAAAAAGAGCAGAAGTGACTGGATGAGAACCGATATTATTGTAACGTTTGGATGTTAAAATCTAAACAATTTTATAGCATAAAACTGGCACTTTCTTATTAATCTCTACACGTTTATGTGATCGAATATTGGTTATTTCGTAAATGCTATTATGTCATATTCAACACATCCATATGAACCTAGATATTTCTGAATTGTTTATTTCATTGTGACCCTCGAAATGTTTGCATTTTGCTTCTTTAAAATTTGTAAATATTGCTGATGAGTATGAAACAATCTTGAAAGGTTTCTCAAGGTCATATTTTTTCTCTCGAGATACGTGTTTTTCTCTCAAGATATTTGTTACGACCTTTGTAAACGTGACTTCTACTCAAATTAACGCAAAACAAAGAATTATGCTGTAGAAACTTAACCTAAAATTTAGTCTGGGAATAGACTTTATCTCGTCTTTCTTAAAACGATGTATTGTCTAGATGGATTATTATTATACACAATAAAATTGCTAAAAAAGGACTTTTTTAGCTAAGCATACAAATCCACACGCACTTTAGAAATGGATACATTTTTGTATGGAAGAAAGAAATGGCGTAACAGCTGTATATCTCTCATTTCCTTCCTTTATTCAATTTTCATTTTAAAAATTATTAAGAAGACTGGTTTGTTTCAAAAGAATCTATAAATTTTAAGCATAACGTACTTAAAGAAGTTCGACCGAATGCTTACTCTTGCAGAAATTGACTACTATAATACAAAGTAAAGAAAAGTTATACAAAACTTTTTTCCAAATTTTGATCATTTCTCGAACTTAAATGAGTAAATAAATTTACATCAGTAAAATTTTTTAAAAGAAGAATCATTTACCAAGAAAAAAATGGACTTTAACCTAATCTAACAATGTGCAGTTTTCTTGTTGCGGCATGCCATTTGATGGTCCACTATCTCAAAAACTGTCACTTGCCCGTATATATGCCTGTCTAAAATCACGTAGATCATGTTTTTACGCTTTACTCTATCTGGCTAATTCTCGAGACATTCATTGTGCATACCCTTACTAGTGCTAAATATACAGAACCGAGATATACGACTTAAAATTTCGCTTTAGTTTTTTAATCTCGCCCCGTCCTTTATTTTGGGGCTTAAAATGCAGACCTATGCTAACTCGTTATAAAATATCACCAGCATTTTTATCACATGTTGTACGTAAGGGCCATATTATTATAGTAAACATTAATCAAATACAAACTAACAATTACATGCTATTTCAATTTTATATTACATGCTATTTCTATTTTAGTTGTGGCTAGTTAACTTAAAACAACTACCTTAACGCATAATCTGATTTGTCGTGAATTTTCATTTTTCTCATGTAAAATAATTTGAACATATTTATACATTTTAAGAATTAAATGCTAATGACATTTTTATTGCATCTGTTGCAACATTAAGAGCATTTTTTTTTACAAATAGACATTTCCCATAAGACACAATGAAATTATTCTACATACAGAGATTAATAATAATATAGAAAGGTGGAACTGTATAAATAATTAACTAGAGTTAATTATTCTCCACAACTTGTTTGATATGTTTTTATAAATCGTTCGTAAATAAAGATAGAGAGAGTATATAGATATTATTTGTTTGCTTGTTTGTTTAAACTAGTTTTAATAATACCATTGGAAGTAGGAAAAGGAAACCTTCTCTTGCTTACTTACGCTACTTGAACCATTATACATACAAAGATATATATCTATATGTGGTTAAAGTATGTTTGAGAAGAACTTTTGAATAATATTAAAACGTACAATTTATATTACAAACAAGAAACAAGTATGTTTTGTTGTTATCGTTCAAACCAAACCCAAATTACGTTATAAATTGTTTTAATTGCGACTAGTTTCTCTGCAAATTTTACTACATAGCCTGATTGTTTTTAATTACTAATATGATTCACTCAATAAAAAATATTATCGAAAGTATCCTTTCTAATATCCAGGCTGTGTGGTTAAAAACATTAGCCTTACGTGTACAATAGATAGAATAACATAATCAATCATTGATACAGAAATAATCTTGTTGAAAATTAGTTGTTTAAATCCTCAAGTACTTGGCTATAAAAATTTGTCGCGAATACACTGGAGCGTGGATGGGGGGACATTATCAGTTCAAAACTAAGGATTAAGCATGTTTTTATTGTTTACTCCCACTGTTTGTAAGTCAACATCTATATAGTCTTTATAAACTTATTTTAGTCCAAAAATGGCTAGTTTAAGTTAACGGCTCAGGTCGTCGATAAACCAAATACAAATCGCGAAACCTTTCAATTCTTATGACAGTTGCTTGCTAGTGGGAACATAAACAAGCTTAATTAAATTAAGCATTTCAAGTTTTAAAATATTTTGGAAATCTTTTCCAATATTTTATATTACTTTATTTGTTCCAGTTTTTACACATTAAAAATATTCAAGGTACTTTATAATTGTAGTTACAGAACCTCCAATTTCTTCCCGGACAGTCTTCTTTCAAGTGACTCACACTTTCAGCTACATTATATAAAACGCATGCTCTAACACCATTCACTTCTTATGATTATTATGAATACAAGTGAAATGTTTCATTTTTGTGTGCGGTTGTCATATTTTGTTGTATTAACACATTATATCCGTTTTACAAAAGTGGAAATGACATTGGCACCTGAAGAAATAGAACGTCTATTACGCTATTTAATTGAAAGGTATTATAAATATTTTCAATTATATCTATTTTTCCACCATTAACTTCCTTATTTTCCCATTAAAATACATGCATTCTATAATTCACCATCAGATATCTTTCTTTCCTACCACGTACAGTCAAATACTTTGCTTATAGTAATCTAGATTTGCACAGACCACTAAGACTCTGTAATATGATTCGAAAACTAATTCAACGCTTACTCTGCAGCTATTCTGAATTTGCCTTATTACATATCAAGATTTGGAACTTAACTCAATACTAAATCAACGATTATATATCCATCTCATTCTAGAAAACGTTGTTTAACATGCTTTTTATATGGAAACATTCTAAATGACGTCATAATCATGTATTTCTTGCCTTGTTTAGTTGGGAATTATGAATGTCCATATCTTGCTTATTTTTATATATTTAAAAAACAAATAACTTCAAATCCATGTTCGTGAAGTATAGACACTTTATTTGAAGTAATTTAAAACATTTGGTCAACATCCCTATTCTCTTTCGGTTGTTTATGTGTTTTCAAATACTTTGCTTCTAGTCAATTGAAGTCGAGTTCGGGATGGATTTTGAAACATCTAAAAAATATTTATCTTTCAATATCGTCTTAAAGTCAATCGAATTTGAGAATTAAATTATAAAATGTTTCCACGTAGCAAGAATTTTTCCGATTCTCTTTGCTACGTAATTTGGAATAACGTAATTGATAAATTTGGTTTCCTGCTCAATGTCTCTGTATGAAAAAATGATTCTAAGAATGTTTATCTTAGTGCTTTTTTATCTATTGTAATTTTAAAAATAAATTTTAATCTGAATAAAGAAAATCGATTTATTACGAACAATAAGACGGAATAACAGTGATTAGGATGAAAATAGGATGTTGGAATAAGAATGAATATCGCGAAATTTTTGAGGTTTTAAATTTTCCTAATTTTTATTTACTTCATATTTTTATTCTTTGTACATTCAGCAGACATGCAAAAGAAACTTCTTATTTTAAGATTTTCATAATTTTTCTTGTCTAGTTAAAATTTATAGTATTTATGAAAATTTGTTGAAAATGTTTTTACAATAAACTTTTGGAATATATAAAAGATAAAATTCTCATTATATATTCGTATAGTTCTCATTTTCTTTCCCTTAAAATGAAAATTTGTTGCAATCACAAGGGAAATACATATATTATAACTTATATAAATATATTCTTAAGTTTTTTTTGTATATTCGAAGGTTTTTTTTTCGCATGTCTAGTTAAATGACAGATACTTGGACTTACATATTCAATAGGCGAATCGTGTAGAAAAACAGTTTAGTTGTTTTCTCATTAAATCTTATGCATAGAAAGTTGAAACGTTTTTTATTCAAAATTTCAAAAATCGAATCGGTTAGAAGCTGCAGATCGATAAACTTGTATACTCAAATGGAACATATATAGTCATATCTTTTTCATGAGTTCCGATGAGACTCGAGTTTGGATCACCATCATTTTCGGATTCTCTTTTCTTTATGTGGCTTGACAGGGATCCTAAAATAATGCTTTCCAGTTGGTAATTGAAATCAGATCTACAGGTAATCAAACATTTTGCACGGTAGTAATACTCTGGAACATTTTATAATGAACTAGCGGCCCGGTACGTGCTTCGCTACGTATTAAGTAAAATAATAAAAAAAATTTATTGGGACATCAAATTCATTTATTCAAACAAAAAAATATTTTATTAAGTGCTAGCTATTTTAAAACTTAATCCAAAACATTTGGATAAACAATATATTTTGTTTTTCCATTTTGAGCATCAATAAACAAACGGCTGAGGGTACCGACTCTTGAACAGGCAACATAAAGGATGGCCATGTGAAAAACATGATTCCTCCAAATTCACACCACAAACGTGAAGTGTTTGCCCTTGGGCCTTGTTGATGGACATCGCAAATGATAAACGCACAGGATATTGTAATCCTTTGAACTCAAATGGCATATCAGTTGGATTCATAGGGATACGCAGTATCAAACTTCTCCTTTTGATTTAGCAGTTAAGATCGTAGCTTCATTCAAATTTGGCAATAATTTTTTCACTGCCAATCTGGTGCCATTACACAGTTTTGGTGGATTAATATTTCGAAATAATATAATCAATGAATCATCTTTCAGATTCAAGCAATGCGGTGATATACCATCCGGTTCCAATGAATTAAAAAATTCAATTAGATAATTCATTGCCTCATTTAGTTTCATAACACTGTCAATTGATTTATATGTCGTGACTACACCTGGCAGTTTCGCTTGAATTTGAAAATTAATGGCATTGATATGAATGTTCTTCGGTGCTAAAATGGTGCGTTCTCTCAACCAATCTTGATTTATGTTATTCTGAAGAATATTTGGAAAAACACATTCAATCAATTAATCTATCGATTGCGTATTTTGCCGTCACCAATTTCTAACAATTGTTTTGAAAACTCATGGGCAGCTGGATCATTTTGTAGGTGAATACGCATATTATTGTTCAGTGTCAATTTCATCAGCAGGAATTGATCGAGGAATTACAGACAATGTTTGACGAAAATCCCTTGACAGTAATATCAAAGCACCACCAAAAAGCTGTTGATAACCACGTAAATCTTGAATTGTTCGATTAAATTCTTATAGTGATTTTTTATTCGCCATTGTACGCTCATCCCATAAAATAATTGACGTTAATCTCAGAATTTTTAATTTTTAATAGCAGAATTTCTCGAAATATTGCAAGTTGGAGTTTCAATCACTTGTACATTCAATGGCAATTCAAATGCAGAGTGTGCGATCCAACCTTCTAATAATGTAGCAGCAATTCACGAACATGTAAGGGCCAATGAAATTTTCTGTTCCGATCGAATAGTTGCTAAAATCAACGATATAACGAACGTTTTGCCAGTACCACCAAGCACATCCAAGAAATATAGTCCACCTGTATTATTGGAATATGTCATATATATGGTTTTGCTGAATATTCAATTTGGTTATATTCGACTGTACAAATAAACGCAAATCATTAGAATTGAATTCCTGCTCACGTTGCAATTCACGGTCAAACAAATCATGCATCTCACGATTTGGTGCGGTCATACCCTATTATACTTATGCTTTATTTGCAATCGTTAGACACATATCTTCAATTATTATCAAAGCTTCGTTGTACATTTCCAAGGTAATCATATTTCACATAAACCATCTACTAAATAGTCCGAACAAAGCCTAAACATTTGGTTTGGATACGTGAGTCCGTTCTTGAGTTATAAAATTACAACGAAAAGTGGCATTGATTTTTATATATATATAGATAATCCTGAAACTTATTGCAGGGTGTCTACTATATCTCAAAAACAAAATTCTCTGACTTTTCCATGTCTCACATTGACTTTTCCATGCCTCACATTGAAATTGCCTGACTATTCCTGGTTTTCTCTGACCAGTACACCTTTCTATAATAAATGCCTTATAATCCAACAAATCAACACACCACGATGTGGACAAAAATTTTATAACCTGTTCAACTATACACTGACAAAGGTTTGTGGGCTTAAGAACACATTACAAGGAGTGTTGAATTAAACAGGATCCGGGAAAACACTTTCCACTGGGGAAATTAACATGAAAATGAAAATCCTGATACGGATTGAATGCTTTAAATAACGTTGTATTTTATTTGTTTTTCATCGTAGATCCAATTTCAATTCAAGATATTCAGCGCTCTTTTCAATAATTTAAAAAAACATATATGAAAGCAAAGAAATTCAATTGTTCCTGTTTGTGAATTTCAATACACGGGAGACGAGGAATACAAGTAATGGTGTCAGTAAAGGAACAATTAACAAATGAAACACTCGTTCTTCTGAAGTTGGTGTAACAACGTTTATGCAGCAGTATGTTACATACAAACTATTACAGCTAGAGACTGTACACAATTCTCACCCTCTTTCTAACATTTGTTTCTAGAAATCACCCTCATTGGATGTGAAGGAAAACTTGTGATTTCACACCAACAAAATTAAGTTTTTGCTTATAAATTTGTCTTATGTTTAAGCATCTTGACACGTTTATCCTAAAGCTTAGATAATTTCGTGCAGTCGTTTTGTTTTATAACACGCACATATATATCCTTGCTATGAAAAATATTATTAATAAAATTTTGGATGTAGAAATAAGATTTTAGTGCTCATTAAGTTATCTATTTTGACCAGTTTCGTTTCTACTGAAATATTTGTACATTTTCTAATCCTAAAAATTTCTGGAGAATAAGAATCGGAAAATGCATACAAATTTCTATAAGATATATCTAAACTTTTAGAAATATGAATAGTAAAAAGAAGGTTTTGGTTCATCTATTTATTATATTTACCCATAATTAGCACATTTTTGGCCATAATAAACACTTTCTAAAATTGTTATATCTAGTTGTTTAGATCTAAAAAGTGATTTTGTGATCGAACAAAATCAGTCAATGGAGTAAATTTTGCGTGACAAATTTTTTATTCCATCAACTAGCGAATGTCACGCTGTCCGTGGAAATACAGAGATAAAAAGTAGTCTTTATCGCCCGGGGATAGTGTAGCTTCCCAACGGTGAAATAATTTTTCAAATCGGTCTAGTACAAATGTTTTCTCTTTATATTATTAATATAGATATAAAAATTGAAATCGTTTCAAGTATAACTAAATCCATTTTTTATCAGGCTACGGCAAAGCCAAAAGGAAGTGTATGTTTATATGTTTGTTCCACTGTAGCCGTAAAACTACTGAATCGATTTTGATGAATGGTTTTGGATCTCAATAGGTTCGTTATGTAACACAACATCGTCTGGGTAACACAGGCTATATAATATCAGTAAAAAAATGAGTACTGCAAAAGTTATAATGACTTAATAGAAGTTAAACAATGTTTTATAGTAATTTGTCGTGGTGTGGATATCAAATGAAAGAGCACAATTAGTAAATTTCAAAAACATATTTTAATAACATACACTTAACCACAAAATTAAGAAAATATAACGTTTTTAGGCAAATAAGACCCAGGAGATAATAAGGCCCACATGCAAACTTTCAGGCCTATAAGATAAGTTTTTGAAAAAAATTTACTTACACATATGCGTTTAGTAATTGGTAATACGTCAATGAAATAAATTCGAAGCCGCTGGTGACTTCATGTTATCAGTAACGAACGCTTTGTCAATGAAGTGACAATAATTGCACCGTTTTATTAACTTCTGATGAAATAAAACCATATCTTCAAAAGTTTAATTGTTATTTTAAGAATTATATTGGACACATAAGGAAATGTAGGCTACGATAAATGTGTTAATATGTATTTCATATTAATTTAATTTTTTCGGTCTTTCTATGATTTTGTCATCCGACTTATAAGGCCTACTGCAAACATGCATTGGCCTACTTGATCTTTAATAGAATAATAACAAATGAACTGATTCGCAGATATTAGTATCTAATATACATCGAACGAAGTGCCTTCTATGATTTAACTAGACGATTTTGCATTTCGTTTATGTGGTGTATAAACTTATCTATATATATATATCTGCCAATCAATGAATATCTGTCCCTATTAAATTCACTGTACCTGTAGTTTTTGGGAAAATTTCACCTTCCTTTGTGAAAAATTAAAAAAAAAAACACTAATTTTTTTCTGCAATCGATGTGTAATGACACGAGCAGGGATGTTAAATGTAATATACCCTCAGGGATGATAACAAAGATGTTTTGTTTTATCTGATAATTTTAATTGTATTTCGAATATTGTCATTTTAATGTCTCAAATTGAAGTTGATAAAATCCATTTCATTTATATTTTTTTAAATTATTAAACCCGGCATATAAGCCGGCCCCAGTAGATTAGTTGGCCATGTGGTCTACTGTAATATACGCAGTTTACAGAAATCGATTCCCGCCGTCGCCACAAATGATTTTTTGATGTGATGTGAGTTTAAAATAAGAAATCGGTAAAAAAAAGAATAGACAAGACTCCTTGCCAGGTATATGCATCTCCTCTACTGCCACGTCGTATTAAATATTGATACAGATACTCTTAGAATCACTTTACTAGTTTCTTATTGTTCGAAAACGAAAAGTGACATGGAGATGCATTTTTAAAGACATATTCTAGACCTAAGAAATGATTGGAACCATGATCCATGTTTTAAAGCATAAAATACAACAGAAAGAAGAAATAGAAGAAAGGTTGAAATAGAAGCAAATATAAAAACAAACACCTTTTGTTTGAAACATTTTTTCGTAAGCTGCTTAGATTCGTCAAAATTCCAGTTCAAATACAGCCAAAAATACGCTAACATTTACAAGAAAATTTGTTGATTTTAAACGAAAGAAATATTGATTTTGATATTAAAAAATTGCTAGCACTTGCTAATTTGATAAGATTGAAGATTATCATTTTAATTATAGAACTAATATCAGCGATCTTGACTTTACAAATTTCACTTCATGCCAAATTTAATTTTAGAACATTTAAATTAAACTAAGTCGTTTACTATCTGTACTTCCTTGAAAAAATTTGAATATCATCACGGTAGGCAATAGGAACGTACTAAAGAAGCCAATACCAACAATTTTAATATTGAAAGCATTACCATTAAAACCACAAGAATCTTATCGTTTTACAGAAACGGAAGAAGATTTTGTATTCTATAATGTAATTATTATATGGTTTCACGCCAGCCGTGTTCGTACAATGTCTGTGCATTGTGTGGTTTAATGTGCTACACTACGTCAGTAAATGGTTCAAAGTTACATATACATATGTTTCCCATTGAAATTTTATCATTGACTCATTATTTTTCGAAATTAATGGATAGTAACTAGGAGAATATGTTTCTAGTTGAAAATTTAATCAGTAGCTAAACAAGGGAAACTCTTTTGTTGCGATCTCAAAGAAGAAAACTTTCTTAACGTTTACCCAAAATCTCATGATAGATTCATTTGAATTTCAAGTTTCTATTAGCAGATATAGATAGCTTATGTTTGGGTGAAAAAAAAAAAAAATTTGAAAATCTGTCGTTGAAATACGAGTCAATCTTATTTTGTAGAAGTGTAAATTAGGGTTTTGAGAAAACGCGATTTAAGTGCAACATACTAGGTCGGCCTTACCTAATGAGTGGATTTTCTAAGGTCCTTTAATGGAATTTACTTAAAACTGGGAAGAATATTTTAGATCTTTTTTTTTGAAAATTCGAAATAAAAATGTAACATCTTAAAATGATTTTTTGGTTATAGAACATTCACTTGAGGCAGAATTCAGTTAAAGATATCCGATAAAGATATTATTATTTGAAATATTTTTTTAACTAGCAGTCATAAAAGACTATAAATATCCAGTCTTTACAGTTATATATGTTTACATGTATAATATTATGTATTGTTATTACTTATATGTTCATTAGCCAAATTTGAGCTAAATTTGTGGAGAACTCAAATATTTTTTACGTAAAACTGCTTCAAACAAAAAATGTTTGTTTCAAAAAAATAAAAATTTTTTGTATTATTCTTCTATCTTTTATAGTTTAAACGTATGGTCAATCAAATTGATCTAATGGACGTATTTTGCTCATTAACGAACTTTAACTCCCTTTTTATGTGTAGAATACGTCAATTTCAGCTCGCTATCTCTTTTTGTTTTTGAGTTATCGTGATGACGGACGGATGAACGGACCCTCGAAAATGCACTAATTAGGTGTTTCTAAGAACACCCAAATTTTGTTTGTGCAGTGAATATTAGGTAGCGTTACAAACTTTACACTAAAATTAATATTACTCTGGCATATTATGTATATCGAGTATAAAAATAGTATATGCAATCAAATTCAAGACCGTCCTCTACCTTCTTCAAAGTCAATTAGAATTTAAAATTTAAAACATCTATAAAGTGTTAATTTCAACAGGTTTATATAAAATGTTTATTGGATAAGAACATAAAAATATCATTTTTCATAAATAAATATGTGTACTACCAAGCGAAACCGTATACCACACCATAACCTTACTTGTCAATAATAATAATATAGAAGATCGAAGTAGAAACTAATCTAGCGTGTAAATCAACAGAGTTAGAGTTAGACAGACGTGTATCATAGACGTTTGTCCTTTGTCAAGTGTATAATATGTAGTTCTTCTTTTAACCTATTTATATAGAGAGATGTATATAAACAGTAGAAATGTTCGAAGTAGAGGCATAACTAGGTTTATTATGAGTGAGGGCGAGGTGAATGTTTCATTTCCTAACTATTCTACAACTTTTACCATTAGGATTATGACAAATGTACGTACGTATTATTTCTTTACGGCCTTATGGGAATTAAAACTATATATTAACTCTTTATGTGTTCAATTATTGCAGAAAGAAGGTTCCTAAAAATTTAAATGGTCGTAATAAAGTACACTAATATAAAAAGGGCAGTTATATTAGGTTACAATCGTTTCGTCGAATCCCTAAATTGAAAGGATTAAATTAGTGGGAGAGGTCTTGATTCTTTGTCTCGGAGTAGTGCAACGATACAATTCTTTGTATATTTTCTTCTCCTTATGTCATAATTTGGACTCAATTGAGCTCATTTCTGTCAAGAAATAGACAAACTCCTTTTAATAACGTTTTATCTATATTTGAAATAATACATTTTTTTGCTTTGCTTTAATTTTTTGTACACGCCTCGGAAATACTATCTCATTTAATCAGGTTTTTGGATCATGAATATGTTACTCTTCATATAGTGGATGCAACTTTCATGTCGCTGATCACGGATTGGATTTCTAGTGAGACGATTGTGTCTTGCAAGCTATAACATGTAAAGTTTTGGCTAAGTGATCCCTTGGGTACACTCATCCCGAACGGGCGGTCAGATCAAGTGCTGATTTAACTTCCCGTTTATTGTGTAGTAGTCTCGTAACAATGCATCGCTACAGTTGTAGAGCGAAAAAAATGGCTTGTTGCGTCCCAGTTTTTTTTTTTTTTGTATATATCATTTTCCAAAAAATATGGCTTAATAGAAATTTTAGAAATAATTTTCTATCATATATTTGCAAACTTTTGCCTGTACTTACGATCATAATGAAGAAAGGATATGAAAGCGTGTAGATTGGAGTATCCATTATAATGTGTCAATATCTGAAAAATTATAACTTCAATTAAAATATGTATTATCAAATTCGAAAAGCAATAATTCAGAAGAAGAATAACTTTTTTTTTGTAAATAATCCATTATTGGAATAGTTGGAATAGGGAAATTTTTGTTTATCTGAAGTAAATGAGTATGCCAATGATATTATCTATATTCTGTTAGAATCCGTCACATGTTTATCTTTATTCTACTATGAACTGATCAGTTAATTATCATTAACTACTCGCAGAATAACAACTTCTCAATTCTTTTTAACTTTCCGATTACAAGAAGTGATTGTAGACCAGGATAGAAGCCTTTAAAAATGGTAAAAACTGAAAATAATTTTAGTAGGATGAAACCCATTGGAAACGGAAGAGAATATTACAAAAATGAAAGGGAAAATAACTAACGGGTAATCTGAGGTCGGCAAGGTGGTGAGTCTTTAAGGGTAAAACACGATTTATCTCGATTACAAATCCTATAGATAAAATTTAAATGGCAAAGATGTAGGTAATAAAAAGATCTACAACCTTTGTATTTACGTTTTTTTATTTACCCTCAAAATTTATTTGAAAAATTAAAATAACCAAGTTTCTGGTTTTAATTTCTATATTTTACAAACAAAATTTTTTTTCTCGAAATTTGGTGAAAACTTACCTATTTATGTACAAATACACTGTAATTTTTTGATTTAAAACATTTATTTTTCACCTTATTTTGAATAAATATCGAAAAAAAATCCTAATTTCCATTCGAAAAATTTTGAGGTTATGTGAAAAAAGTGTAAATACAAAAGTTGTAGATCTTTTTATTACATATGCCATTTAACTTTTTTCCAAAAGACTTTGCCAGATATCGAGATAAACCGTGTTTTACCCTTAAAAACTCACCCCTTCCCGACCATACATCACTTGTAAGTTATTTTTCCTTTCATTTTTTTTATATTGTCTTTTTTTTTGTTTTGTTCCAAAAATTATCAACCCTGGTCTATTTATTACTCGCTTTTTTTTTAAATCACCGATTTTCTTCCTGATATCTGCTCGTTTTTAGATGAGAAGAATGTATTTCTGTGGTTTTTAAATAAATGTCCATGTATGCATGTGAACAAAATTTTGCGCAACGCGAGTCTACGTGCAATAGTGTAATTACTTTGTGGTTTATGCAATTAAAAATACAAGTTAGCATACAAGTGTGATGACCTAATATTGCTCATTTGAGTCATATGCGATAACTTGTGATTTCAATATATAAGTGTTTATAAAATTCTCTGGCCATACACATTTTTTGACTACTGGATTTACTAACACACTCATTTAAATAAAAAAATATACTGTAATTTTTTTCCTAAAATTTCAGTTTAATGCTACCAAACGTTATCTTTTTCAGATAATTTTAAAACTTATGCAAAAATTTCCATAACAAAAATGAAAGATTAATTACCGAATTCAAATTCATATATGCATTTAGTCTATAGCATGATATTAGAGATATTATTTATCAAATATCCCAAGGCGCAATCTTTACAAGTTGTCATCTCAGTCTCACACATTACCGCTTGTTTCTTTATTAAAAAATAATATTGTTTTCAGAAAAAATCCTAGTACTATCATATTGAAGACTTCCTAATAAAGAAAAGTATATAGAAAGCTTCTATTTATTTCACTTGCTATTTAATTGGCTTCTATGTTAATATCATAAATCCTACAAATTTTTATATTACATTTGAAACGCACATGTGACGCCACACAGCCCCCCACCCCACTCACTTTTTACTTTAATTCTATATATAGTTTTTTGGGACTTTCCAGATATATATATATATATATATATATATATATATATATATATATATATATATATATATATATATATATATATAATATATATATATATATATATATATATATATATTATATTGAATATAGTTCAAATGAATAAAGCCAGGAAGAACATGAAAATAGGGTAAAAACTTTATATATTCGAAGGGAATGAGTGATATAGGAGAGGAACAGAAAAAAATAAGTAAAATGCCTTTCTATTTAATATCTGCCCAACCGTCCTCGTTGTCAGAGCACAAGCATAGCTCTACGAGATGTACTATACTGCATGATGATGATGGGGGAATGAACATAACAACGGAGGTAGTGTTTGGTTCATTTTCCCCCTTTCAGTTATTTCCCGATGCAATAGTATCTAGAGAGATTGTAGGTTGGTTAGTTTCACTGTACATATAGCACGAAGTGGTGTAGTATTATTATACGTACCCTAACCTGGGGGAGCCCACGCCGCTTAAATCGTATACTGTAGGTTTATTCTGATGCTGTTATAGTCAGCTAACGATGTATGGATAGAACACAAACTCTGTGATCCCTCGAGACATATATCTATGTATTAGATATAGGGAATGGTTTTGATGCCACACTGCATGTATCAATAACAGGTGGCATATTACAATAATAGTAATCATAAATTTTTTCCTTAAATAATGGGATTTTACCTCCGTTTATCAAACATCCATAACACCCACATCGTTATCTTCAATTGATTTCATAACGTGAGTACAGGTAAAGATATTGAATGAAAACAAGTAATTAATAGGAAATGCGTCTAACAGCCGATATTATTTTTTAAAGGAAATATACACAAAATCTCCACAAGTCAATCACGATTACTTTGTATTTATCTACGCAACGACAATCTAATCAATTAATCGCTCCGTTAGTTATAATTAACTAACAGTCGCTACCGGGATTCGAATCTCCCAGTCCAAGTAGTCGTACACTTTCATGTGTTGAACGCCTTACCTAAATAGGCCGCTTAGCTGGCCTCTTTCTATAATAATACACAGTTCGTGGTACGTTACAGTATTGGTCATTATCTCTTTAAAAACTTGTCAAAAGCTTTCAAACTTATTCGGAAAGCGTTGTAAAATTTCAAAATGTTGAATAACAATATTTTCCGATGATTGTTTGTCCACCACATTTTGATCCTTTTTGGAGACATTACCTCCCAATACTCATCACAAAGTTTCATAACTGGCTATCAAGTATTCATCACATTAGTTCAGGTTGCCATGGAAATTGATTAAACATTAGACTAATATGAAGCTACGTATAAATGTTCATAAAAATTGATGCTTACAAATTATAATTTTTATTGTATATCGTCCTTACTACAAATTTGAAGAACGAGTACACGATGGTTGGTTGTTTGCTGAAAATATGAAACTTTGAAAAATAAAAATTATAACAGTGGTTCTTCGGAGTAATATCGAGATGATAAGTATTAATAAAAAGTGTTAGTATTAAATTGAACTATGATAAGTGTTAAAAAGAACTCATTATTTTAATGGGTTTAAAAAGAAATGAATATGTAGGTCGATTATATACACGTAAAAATGTCACTAAACCAATATTTTGGAAAGAAATCAACAGTAGTTTCGAAATAACTAAGTAAAAGAGAATAAATACTCTCCAAATATCGAAACCGTATCGTTATTTCTTAGCCCTTCTATTTATCGCAAAGAATGGCTTCATAGATGGAAAGCCCTGAATCGACAATAACTATGTTTTATATACTGAAATTGAAGCAAAATTAAAATATTCTTAGTATGTGCCTACATTGGATAAATGTAACTTAAAATATTCTGATTTTTTAAACCAAAGCATCGATGCAAGCAGACTTGTAGACATTCATCCAATTGACGCTGGTTAAGGATTGGTAGCAATTTCTAATAACAATTGTCTACCAAGATTTTACTCATAATGAATAGATCAGTATTCTATAATTATGTTCTAGTATGCTGAAATTAGATGAATAATTATGATAAGAATCCGTGAAATCCAGAGCTACTTCATTTAATAAACGCTGAAGTTTTCTGACTCGTGAAGGGGAAGCAATGTTTGAATAAATATCCTTGATTGAAATATTTTCCACATCCTTTCAGACAAAACAACTGCTTCTAACAATCTAATAATCCGTAGTTTGAGTGTACCTACGTATGCCACATTTTTATGAACATTTTGTACATAAATTTATAAAGTAGGATGTTCATATCGTATTCATGCTATGAAGGGATATTACTCTCTATATATAGCACTGTATTCAGTATTTCTTTTTTCTTTTCTAAGGGAAAAATCGATTATCCATTTATACATTTATGGGAGGGATATGGTACCTTAACAGCACAGTATTTGACAGGCGATTGGAAAATGTTTTATAAAAATACTAAAAATATATTTATCAAAAATTTATGTAGATTTTTATAAATGTTATGATTTTCTTTTGTCTTTATAACAATTTTATGGGAACATATAGTGATTTCAATGATTTAAAGATCCCAATTTCATTTTTGTAATTATCTATTATAATTTGACATACTATTATCTAATTCTAATCTGATATTATCTAATTTATAAATTGTAAGTTGTTTCAATCAATTCATCGAAACTTGAATAAATAAATCGTATGCTTTCAAGTTAAAACTTTTGATTTGAAAAAGGAAAAAAAACATGAAATAAGTTTGTATCTAAATTATATTAACGTAAGAAGTACTTGCAGGTTGTTTAAAGAAATCTTTAAGAATTGACGATGACTGACCATCTCAAACATCGAGATATAATTGGGATCAAGGACTTTGATCATCCTAATAAAATACGAATTTTTTGTGAAAAGAGTATATTCTGAATATCCAATAAAAATGAAATGAATTGGCCACGTCAATAAAACAATGTATAGTGTGTGTTTTACGAATAATACGTTATACAAATTTAGCCAGTAGTCTTGGTACTCAAAATGTAGATACTGAGCTTCTTTGGCCGCTGGACTGTCGTGAAAGTGTTCCCTTAAATTTAGTTTCAAAGAACGTATATTGGATCACATATACTATTGCAAGTAGCTATTGGATGAGTAGCTAACATTTTAGTCCTTAATAATCCTTTAATTGAAATTCGCTAATTTGCTTTAAATCAATACTATACATGTTATATAAAAAGGAACACTTCGAAATGGGTCAAATGCTTGTTTTTGTTACACGGCACTAATATATTATCCCTAGATTTTAAGAAGTGCTATCTATATTCCTAGACTAGACAGCTGATCGATCACGCATTCAGTTTTATTTCCATGAAAAGGTTTCAAACAAACTTTTAAATGTTTTGTATTTATTTATTCTCTATTTAAGAGGTTTGTACAAGTCTCAAATGTACTAAACTAAGTATTTATATAAAGAGAAAACAATTTTTGTTTTTTTGTATGTTTGTAAGAAATAGACTTAAAAACTAAGATCCCATTTTAAGAAAATTATTTCACGTATAGAAAGTTAATTTATCAGCGTGTTATACATGGGCTATATACATTTTTCACGTACGCATCTATTCTGCGTTGCCTAAATTTTAAAAGTTCAAAACAGAGAGGTATTGAAAAATTGTGAATACAAGAAATGTTCATTGAATCGAGCACACAAGCTGAAAATCTACGTCAGCCTATAGATCTTTCTTACCTTAACAGCCGAAGGTATCAGTTTTATGTATCAGGCGTAGTTCACTTACAAGATCTGAGGCCGGATTCCATCTTTATTGTGCGTAGTTCTTCTGCGTGCCTACTTCTTTTGATAAAATTTTTTGGTACGATTTTGGCTTATAAAATATGTCATGTACCTTATATGATAATATTAATTAATTGTTAGACGTAGAATGTGAGATTGGAAACAAATAATTGCGACATCCCTGTTAATTTAGCACTCTAAAGTAACAGAGATCAGTTGTCAACATCTGGAACATCAATATAATTTTTCGGAGCTTTATATTTTTAAAAGAGCAACAAGAGTACTTACTCAGGTATTTAAACGAATATTTATTGTATTTTTGTCAGTCGTAATTTAAAATATTATTAGCATAAGTTTCCAATTTATTATTAGTCATAGTATGTTGATTTGTGTTTTATTGTGCAACCTAAGTTAAATTTTTGTGCTACAAGTTCAGGATCGTATAAACCCCGTCAGAAAAAACATTTTTCCATGGTAATTTTACCTAAAGAAAGCTCATTTTTAAACCAATCTTTAGCAAAAAGATAAGTTTTTATGTTTATCGTTTTTAACTATGAATTATCTTAATCATAGCATTAATAATAGGTATTGTTGTTCGGGTCAATATCGAACTGTGTGTCTGAATATCATAGATCAGACAGTATGGAGTCTTCCTAGGTGAAATCGGTGTTGAGAAAGTTTTCCAACTTTCAAAAAACTATTCGATAAAGAATTAGATTAAATGTTTCAAGTTTTGCAATAAAGCATTTTTCAATTTTTTTTATAGAAAATGAAGAATCCGTAATTTGAAATTCAAAACTACTATTATATAAAACCTTTTATATAAAAATATCGATAAGTGATACGTCACTAATTATTTGAGCTTAAATTAAAAATCCCAATGGCGTAATGTAGTTATGATGTATACGAATATGTTATCATAAGATAAGAATTTGAATATTTGAAACACAGGTATATAATTTTTCCTTTTTTATCCATAGACAGAATCACTGAAAATAAATTTTAAAATACATGCGAACAAGTGTTATTTCTTCATTGATGTGAAACGCGATAAATTAGGTACATATCAACAACATTGGATAATACATGATGAAAATCCAAGCATGTAATTTTATTGGTCGACAGGAAAATTGATATACATTGGTTTAACTACAAACACATGCCGACCGACCGACCGACCGACCGTGCTCTTTATACACCT
Source organism: Chrysopa pallens (assembly GCA_020423425.1). Lineage (NCBI taxonomy): Eukaryota > Metazoa > Arthropoda > Insecta > Neuroptera > Chrysopidae > Chrysopa > Chrysopa pallens. Next base: position 101,758,482 of record CM035592.1, on the reverse strand, counting down.
AAGCTTATACATCATACGATACGATAGTATACATCAGCTCTGCTAAAAATAGCTTACATGACGCAGTCAGACTTATAATCAGCATTGAACATAAAAAAAAATACATCTTATTATTAGATATCTGAAACGATGTGTTATTATAAATATATATAAATTTGTTGATTCAAGGAGGCTAAAATAATAAGTTTTTGATGTGCGCATTGTCGATTATAAAGTTCGCGCACATAGTTATTTGTTTGGTTTTCCAATGGACGCCCGCCCGTCAAACTCTACATACACTGAAATAAAATACAATATGTCGTCTCCTTCCATCCATCGTTCAGTTAGCAAGAAAAAAACTTTTCAATATGTAGATTTACCACACAGCAGTAATGTACAGTACAGACAGTATGCATGCATGCAGGTGTTCTAACAACAAGCTATAATCAGCTTTATACCTTCAAAAACTATATTGCTCTCTTGCTTATTGTAGAGAATCCATATTTAAATTAGATAAAGATATGAATAGAACTATACAACACAACACAACCATCATTTTCCTAAAGAGAACACAGTTCCGTTCAACGAATCACAATAAATATTACATATACAGTAACACATACATTGTGATTGGTGGGAGTAATGACGCTTGCGTTAACTACATCGGAAAGTCTATATCTATTATATAACGCATGCGCATCATATATAACAAATACAGTCAAACATAAAATAATAAACAAGAAGGTACCCTCCACAGTGTATGCTACGTTATCGTGTCTCTCTGTTAACAGAAGACTATAGAAAGGTGATTAATGTGAAGAAAAAAAAAGAATTTTCTGCAGTGTTTTTCTGGGTGCGATTGCACTAATAGCAGTGAGTGACGAGTTTGTTGGTGTGTGTGGTTCTGATTTTGTGAAAAGTGTTTTCGCCTCACATGTGTAGCAGCAAACTTAACAAAGATAATTTTTTATTTTTTAAGAAAACGTTTTTAGTTTGATTTTGTTCTTTGGGTTTTTAATTTTTCTTAAGTTCGAAAAAATAGTATTTATGTTTTATTTCCATACACATTATGGAACAACGGCGTTCCTTTGGATTTTATACTAAAAGGTATTTTTAGTTAATTTTAATTTTTTTTTCCGTTTCTTTATTTTATTTTTTTAATTTTATTTTTTTAAAACGAGTGGATTGTATATGGAATGTGTTTTAGAGAAAAGGTACACATTTATTTTTTTTTTGTTCTCCCCCTATTTAAATTTAAAAAAATGGAACCCAAAAATATGACTCTACCTCTCTTAAACATAAGGGGTCTTTTAAATGGATTACTTATTCCACTAGAAAGAGAAAGTATATACAGTTTTTATATATCGTCATCTTTTTTTATTATATCTAATAACAATTCTTGAAAATAATTTTTTTTATGGTATAGTTGCAAAAAACATCATATCTAATAAATTATTAATGTTTTTTATTTTTTGATTGGTTACTTAATTATAAAATATAAGTTTCAATAATTTTCTTTAACTGCGCATGTACGTGAAAATTGTGTATGTATTATTAATTTTCTATGAAAATATGCGTAACAAATTTTCTGTTTACCGTTTTATTTTATTTTCTAAATATCAACATCAAAACTCATGATTTGTCGTTGTAATTGGTTACATTATTGCGGTTGCGCAGATAATTTATTTTATTTATATGCGACAAACCCGTTATTAAAGGTTTTCTTTTTAGAGAAAAAAATAAATAAATTTAATTTTTTTTTTTAAAGATATCATTAAAAAACAATAATCAAGTAAGATTTCTCTTATTCGTACATGATTGAATCCAATCACTTATAATATGAATTTTCTATGGTTGCCCCGATTGTTATATGATGGGTAGGAAGGGGGAAGTGAGACGAATATGCGGGGAAACATACCTTACATCTGCACATAAATGTATTGTAATTTATATTTTGTAAATAACTGAATTGTATATTATAAATGACTGCTTATATAAAGTGGGGAGTTTCTTTTGTATACATACATACATCTATATTTTATTTGTATAGGTCAGGGGTCCTCAAACTTTTTTTGCTTTGTTTAGAAATATTCTCCCTCTTTTTTTACCAATAGAAAAAAGATCCCCCTGTTTTAGATGAATTATAACTGATTGACAGCCCCTATTGTGTAATAGTATTAGACATGCGGATTAATTTAAAAACAGAATGATGGGTTTTAAAATTCATACCGTTAAGTATTTTTTATGTGTCTAGAATTTTTAAATGGATGGAATTACATTTTATTTTAAAATAGGACACGCCTCTACAATTGCATATATTAAAAATACCGTAGAGCAAGTAAAACCGTGTTTGGATACTTATACTTAATATCGTTTCTTTGTTTATTGAAGGACGCCTTCCTTCGTTTTGAGAAAGCGTGGTGCAATCTTTCGCAGTTACATTATTTAAAATTTAAATGCGTGGCATCGACATTAGTCTAATGTTTTTTCTCTCTTTAAATGGTATGGTGATGCTTCAATGCATCCCAAACTTAAATAACGTGTTTTTGATGAAATTAAGTTTTTATTCTCGGTTTAAATTTATGTCTTATTTTTGTTCACTTCCAAATAGTCTTAATTTTTTTTTACACCTAAAAATTATATAAATCAATATTTACTTACTTACGTATTTACAATTTTTTCCCCACTGTTTTGAATAAATTATCTTAAAATGGCTCTTGGTTTTGACTGCATCAGTTGTAACCTTAAACAAAGTTAACTTTCTTATAGTATATACTTAGTTTTTGATATCCTGCAATTTTAATATTTTTCTACAATTTAAATTGCATTATTAGATGCAATTTAGTGAACATAAATAATCCAAAAGTACTTTTAACAATTTTATTATATTGACTTTCGCTTCAAATCAAAGAACAAGTCAAATTGAATCAAAAGTTGTATGATTTATCTGTTATTTTCGGGATTTATGAACATTTGTCTCTTAAGACGATGTAGGCAGTAGCTTTCCTACAATCCCAACAAGAGAAAAGAAATCCAATAATGGAAACTAGTTTCTAAAAACAAGATTTTAATATTTAAATGTAGAAAAGTTTACGACGGCTAATATGAATTAAATGACAATAATAAAATTTGTTTTTAAATTATTATATAAGAAATAAAAAATGGAATAATATTAATTGTTAAAATGGATTCATATTCCGAACTAATCAATTTTAATAATATATTCGAAAATAAATAATTATTTTAATTTCAAAAAATTTTGTTTTTATTTTTAATAAAAAATTATGCACAAACAAAAAAATAAAATAAATAAGATTATTCAGGATAGAAAGTAGATAAATCTACATAATTTAATGCTCATATTCATTCCTTTTTTTTTTTTTAACCTCATTTTGATTTATTTTACGTATGCCATATAACAAACAATTTACAGTACCAAAATATTTAAAATAGTAAAATTTATGAGTTTAATATCGTTCTAAGTTGGTCTTCAGATTTAATATAAAACATGAATTTTAAACTAAATAAGTAATAAAATCCAATCGTTTTCTTGGAGCCGTTTTAACCGTAAACGCTTGGCGTCTAGTCGTAAGCAAGCTCATTTGATATTTATTATTTTGATATTAGATAATTTTAATTTTATACAATAATGAACAAATCAGGCCGTCGCATTGGTTTTTGTAACCCGAGATTTTAGCGAGATTAAAACATGAATGAAATCAAAAATTGTTTTTACCTGATAAGATACGATTATTTTGAAATGTATACATTAAAAATAAAAATACACAAAACTATTGTTTGAGAGTTGCTGATAAAACTTCATTGTACATTGTATAATTTTATAATCGTTATCAACAAAGTTTTAAGTAATGTAATAATATTAATATTGATATTTTAATATGCATAAGTCAGTCATAGTCATCTATAGATAATTTTAACTATTTTAAAATTTTGTAATTAAAATTCTAATTTATATATGTTATTTTGAATTAATTAATGTGAGAGCAACTATTTAATTTATTAATCAATCTATGTTAATTGATTAATAAATTAATTAGTTATCATTGATTGATTATGAATCGATAATTATAAAGAAGTGATTTTATTGAAAACAGTTATTCATGTAATTTAATAAGACTAAGACGTAAAAGTGTTTTGTGATTATGGTTCAGTTTAAATTATTGGTAATAAAAAACATTTAATTTATGGCCAGGTACAAAACTACTAAATGTTTTCTAAACAACTTTTATAACTGTAAAGGGTTTGTAGATGGATTAATATATTGGGTCCCTTTACGTTCAGTAATGGATAAAAATAGTTGATACATACAGTTAAAATTACTATTTATAAAAAAAGTTGAATATTTGTATATGATTAAAAAAAATATCATAAGAGATAATGTATGCTTGATGCTGTATTCAAGGAAATTAGGAATTCACCCTTCGATTAGATTCGAATAAATTTAGTTAAATTGTTCATTTGATTTTCCTAGCTTTGGTTATATGTGTCTAAATTTCAGTTTGATATTGTATGCAAATCTGCAAACCAATAACCAATAAAATTTTTGTCAACTTTCTCAATAAAAAGGTTTTTTGTGTTTTATAAATACATATTTCAACTATAAAGTAGTCATCATTAGTATGAATTATCTAATCGTAATAAGGAGATTACTTGGCTTGCTCAAAGTTAATTTGGTTGGTACATGTGCAATTTATCTATCAAATTGCTACAATCAAACAAGCGGCACGTTTTTAATTTTCGTTCAATGATATTAATGTATTTTTTATTTTTGTAAGTTTATTTTTAATTTTGAGATTTTTTTTTATTGTTAGTTTGCAGATATTTGCAATAGAAGTTCCACATGAAGCCTTTTATAGTATGCCCACATAAACGTCAGTCGTATCATAACTTCTTAAATTGAATGCAATAATATGTTTTTTTACACAAGAGCTAGTTCTTAGCTAGTTTAAATAAGATAAATTCTCATGACTAAATCAAACTGAATTGTATTTGACAACAACGATCGAAGCCACGACGATTTTCGGATGTAGTTTAAAAAACATTTTCGAAATGAATCAAAGCAATGTCTCACTCAACTCATCAGATCCATTAACAATTGGAATATATAGCAAGTTTATAAAACTTTCAAGTAAGATTATACTCTAAATTAGTCAATTTTTAATTTTGAGTTAATTTATGATACTTTCACTAGACTTGTAATAATTTTTAATAAAAGTCTATTTCTATTTTATTTTAAAATCTCAATGCTGGGACATTTTAAAGTAATCAAGTGAGTAAAGTTTACAATAAATGTGTTTTTACTGCATTGTAATAATATTACGATTAAAATATATTAATAATATGTGAATTGTAGGTGATTTCATGACAATAAAACAAATCTAACTGTAAAAAATTTGATAAGATTGTGTGCTTTTAAGAAGTCTCATGAATCATAACATTGAAGTGGTAAACATTACATGAATAAACTACATTTTAAGATAAAACAATAGACACACTGTCACCCTGTTATTCTAACATACCAGGTAATTTTAAAAACTTTAATACTTCAAGAGTTATAGATTACAACTTTAATAGACGTTTGATTCATGCGTGATGTAAAACTACAGGTTGCTAATGATTAAATACTAATGTATCCTTTACTAGATCCAAATATTGTTCCTAGGATCTATCCTTAGTGTTTTACGCTGTTTGTTATCGGTAAATAGAGAGATAATGTTTATAGGCACGATTTAGTTAGCGATAGTAAAATTTTCCTATTTTATATAATGGTCAATTTTTTCTAAAACGAACTGAGGTTTCATTCATTAGGACACAAGAAACAAGTAAAATTGAATTTTTTTTATATGTGATGGTGTGATTTAATCTATTGACTGTTCTGTAAGTTATTCATAGAGTCGGTGTGAGTTAATGTAATGCCAATTTTATTGGTGTTGAATAATTTAGTATAATATTAATTTAGAGAGTATTACAACTGAACCACAGCAACGCGTCGTTGAGTTAATTATGTATAAAAATGGATTATTTCTAAAAATACTAATTTTTTTTTTTGAAAATATTACCCCATTCTTATAAAATTTGCGAAATATCGAATAATTTTATGTTTATATATTGCAAAATATTAAACCAACGTCTTAATTATCATCAGTAAAAATCAAATGTAATTCATTTTTTGAACAAAAATCAAACATTGAATTAAAATTAAAAGTTCTGGTGCGTTTACACGACACAGGCTTTCACTCAGACTTTAGTCTTTTCATATAATATTTCAATATAGAAGTAACTCTTTGCAGACTCGTAGCGCCGATAAAAAGTCTGCGTTGAATCTATAGACGCTTTAGGTTAAGTCTGACTTTTGTACATTTAAAATCTGTATCATGTAAGCGCATCGTTAGTGCAAATTGTATTGTAAATGTATCTGTTATACAAAAAATGCAGAGTGCTGATGAAAATAGATTAATTAGCATAATTAGAACCGAATAAATTTCAACTTTATTATATGGACTATTAAACATTATGACGTTTACTTAAACTCTGTGTAAAATTCATATATTCATTCACACAGAGCTCCAGTTACTAATAAAATATAAATGTGGCAAAATTGTGAGTTGCGACTTTAACTGGCTGCTTTACTATTGTGTATTCTAATATGTAAGAAAGAGATAGAGTTCAGCCCATATATGTTGTTAATATAAAACGCACCATGCGATCAGTTTGCTGGTCGGGTCTCAGTCGATTTTATACGAAACAACGCAACTGTACAGCATTATAGGCAGGCGGGAGATATAAAGAATCTATGACGAAACAATATTCTGTTCTCATATGATATGTTGGTTGTATAGTCTGAATACATATATCAACGTCAATGATGTCAAATGTATGAAATAGATCGGGTTCCGAGGGGAAATGAGCTTGGAATAAAATAAAAAGACTAGACTCTTTTCAATGAATTATCATCGAATTTCATTTTTTTTTTTTTTTTTTAATATACTAGCAAATGTCCATTTTTATTAGTTTAGTTCCAAGTTGGTATCGGTTCGGAATATTGATTGTAAAATAATTACACACAGAACTGTAGCAGTAGTCTTGAATCAATAAACATACCACTAGAAAACCTAAGAGGTTTTATGGATCAAATTAGATAATGATAGTTGGTTGCTATGTGTCTACAACAAGAGATAAATGAATTACGAGCGAGTGGAGTAGCTATGCACCTGTCCTGTAAATTTGGAACTCCAAGTATCCATTCTTGAATATAGACATAGTTCTTACAACACCATTTTTTAAGATTATACTTCAAAATCAAACGTCAATAAGTAAATTCACCAGTTAACTTCGACAGATCCGTTGGCTATGCCACCAACTTTAATCTGCGCAGTTTTTCGACGAAATGAGAACGATTTCTGCCGCCAATAAAACGATAAATTGTTGCGATGGGCTGGAAAAATAGGGGTGGGTAAAAAGGGCTTGATTGGTCTAATGCATCTACTCTACTGATAACAACAACTAGGTGGATTTTTAAAAACACGATTATTTGATTACAGATGTGAAGGGCAAACAAACAGCACAATCTTAATTCACGGCTTTCATTTAATGTTAAGAAATTATGCAGCCAAACTATTTTTTAGTCAATAGATTGTTTTACCACTTCGTTTGAATTTTCCATTTTCTTGTAAAAGTAGTTCTTTTATAAAATTATGTGCAGGTTGTTCACAGAGTGAGGATGAATTGAATTTCAATTAAATTGTTAATTGGAAAAGCGCTTTTTTGTCCAGTTTTTGCAAAACAAACCCTGAAATATATATGGTTTTTGCATTTGCTCCTGATTTAGAATTTCATGGTTATATTTCATTATGAGGCCTGAGGCCCATTATGTTACGTTACCCTCTATATATTTAAAACTCATTAAACTTTTTTACAATTAAATCCACAATAGAGTTATGCAGACTAGATTTTCGGCTGATTTCAATTCAAGACCACAAATAGAAAATAAAACAAGTTATCTGGAATACATAACATAACTAGCTTTAATAAATTTTTGTTTTATGGTTTGATCTCTTAGAGCCTAGACTACATTTTTTCAAACGTCACCGATGTATAAAATACATGTATCTTCATATACATGTTTGTGCTAGAGTAGTAGTTATTTCCATTCATGTATTTACTATTGCTGCGTTCATTCGCCACTCGTCTATACACTATATACGAAAACTCTTCTCGAGCTATAGTATATACCAATACCATCATCGTAAACATTTTACCCAGTAATTCAAGTATCGAGAGGGTCGTTATAAAATACCTTATTGTGTTCACCCGCACACACATATAATGTTTCGAACGGAACCTTCATTACTCAGACTGTTTAGAAGGGTTTCAGTTTGATAATATATTGTTGTTATATTCGAATTTTGTGTTCTTATTTTATTGTTAGATTTTATATGATACTTTTAAATATAAATATTTGATTGGTTAAATTTTGGTTATTTGTTAAAAATAAAACATTACACATTATAAATAAAAATTCTTATCTCTGAAACCAATAGAGTAATTAGTTGACTTATACTGGAATTCCTGCTGTATTACAATTACTATATAACAAAACTCCCGAATCCAATTAAGATTTAATCGAAATCGAAAAAGTGCATCCCTTTATTGTTTCAAAGTGAAGTTTTATATGTAGTCTCAATGAATTCCAAGCAAAAATACTTTAATATGTTATTCTGTTATTCTAATCAAGAGTTTCGTACGTCATATTTTGCTTATTTATAAAAATATGATGCAATGTAGAAAAAAAAAATTTAATCAACAATCCCAATTTTGGACCTATGACAAGTTTTGAACACTTGAGTTAATTTTAGATTGTACGATTACATTATTTGAATTTATCATTAAATGATATTAAGTTTCTGGCTTTTTCTGATTTTTTTGTAAACTTACAGTGACTCTAAAAAGTAATTCACTTTTACTTAAAAAAATATTTTAATTTTATTGTGAAATCAATCAGTATTTTCATATTAATTGTGATTCATTATTATTGTTATACTAGAATTAAAATAATAGTCTCTACTAATATTTGAAATTTTTTTGGAGAATTTCATTAAAAAAAAAAGTGGCCATGTTTTACTAACTTTAATTTTTACAGTATTCTACAAATTAACACCCCCCCCCCCACTAAAGTTAAAAAAATAATAATTTGTTCTAACGATTTTAACAAAAATTGATGATCTATCCACTTTGCCTTTGATAATATTTTGCATTTTACAATTATTCGTCATGAAATTTTAAATTCAGTTATTACCTACTCGAAATATTCGTTTACTTCACAGCTTAATCTGTACTGTTCGACTGTTCGACAAAGATAATAAAATATAATAAATTCCTATCAGAAAGTTAAAATTAGTTGCATTAATACGCTTTTGCCAGCTGGGACTGCATATCTGTCAATCAATGCCTACAATAATTCAAAAAGATTTTCAGTCATATATTTATTTATTTATTTTTATACTCGACATATATTGTATCTATATATTAGAAAATATTAATTTTAATCTAAAGTTTGTAACGTTAGAAAATATTGGTATGGGTGCTCATAGTATCATCTAATTAGGTCCATTACCATTTATTAGCCCGCCTGTCATCAGGATAATTTAGAAAGGAAAAAAATATAGCGAGCTGAAATTTTTGGTTGTGTATTCTAGTCCTCAAAAGTAAGATCAAGTTTTTGAATCAGTACAATCAATCTATTGGAACCGAAAAATCCATAAGCCAACTTTTAAACCATAAAAGATAAAAAACAAAACAAAAAAATTTCGTTTGAAATATTTTCTCGTAAAATGTTTGATTTTGCCACAATTTCAACTGGAATTTAGCTAATAAACATAATAATATATATATATATATATATATATATATATATATATATATATATATATATATATATATATATATATATATATATATATATATATATATATATATATATATATATATATATATATATATAACTATAATAATATGCGTATTTATAACTGTATAGACTAGAATGTTTTATGACTACAAATGGTTGAAAATAACATAAGTCGAATATCTAAACAATCAACTCTATTAGTTGTTATGTTTACTTGTTGTTAGTGTTAACGATGACTTTTTAGTCATAAAATTAAATTATAATTAAAATAAGAATAAAATGATTAATTGAAAAATTCGTTGTATTGTAAAAACAGTTACCGAAATATTTGTTTGTAACTTTTGATACCAAGCACCCCACTCTTTTTAAGAAATGCAATGAATTTTTCAAATTTATGCTAATTTTACACTTAATTAAAAATTATTTAATTATAACGAATTAATTAGTGGACTTTATTTATTTATATTGTTGTAATAAAATAAAAATCCATTCATTTATATTAAAAATTAAGATTAAAACTATTGGATTTTTCCAAGTTTTAAGAAACCATAAATTTCCTAATAAAATATTATGTAATTTGAATGCAGTCATCATTTTTTTCGTATTTAATATAAGAAATTTATCGTAACACTTTTTTTTGTAACAATTGTTAATTTCTTATATATTTTTTTAAAATTATTTCTTTATTTATCAATTTCTTAAACCAACTGCTGTCAAACTTTCCTTAAATTAGTTGCTCTTTAATCTAATACCTAGCGTATTTAAATTAGAGATTTTTCAATAATGGATTGGAATTATTTGAAATTGAACAAAATGTTGAATTTCTACGGAACCCTTGAAAACTTTCCAAATGAATTTTATAGGTACTAAAAGGTATTAAAAATATTAATAACTAACTGATTATTTCAAAAGGCTAAATGGTTTGGCTATAAAATATATTTTTGGTTTGGTGTATAATTTATATATATATGTATATTGTTAGGTATACCTGAAAAGATTACTTTCATACCCAACTTTTAAAAAGTGTACTAGATGCATGGCATTATATGGCGTGTTAAGTGAAGTCGATTTGTTTGTAATATGTATTTGAACAAAATAAGCATAGCACATAATCGTAGCGCTTGGTTATTTGTTTCTTCAGGTAACAAAACAAGTGTTTGATTAAAAAACTTCTCCATCGAATAAGTTACATATTATCGTACACTTCTATTTTTTTTTTTAATTTCGAATAAAATAAAGCTCGTTGCTTATTGTGCAAATATCGGTAAATTATTTGAAATGTTAGGTAATTTTTATAACACTGCCCATTCAAAATGTATTTCTTAATTGACTTTCTTTAATAAAAAAAAAAATAATACAGATTATTCTTGTTATTATATTATAGATATTTCCCTTAATTTTTACTTGACTAATTGATTTACGTACAAAAATTCTGAAACAATTGTAAAATCAGTTCAAATTAACATATCTTGTTTTTTCTCAATACATCTTTATAAATATTCAGACACAAAAAAAAAACCAAAGGACAGCATATTCTCGTACAATGTTGCTTTCCTTTTCCATTAAATTTTACGTCATAAATTTTTCCTTTCCCATATATAATGTTTAAGATTAATTTTGTACTTTAACTGGTCAGAAAAACCTGGAATAGTCTGGGAATTTCGAATTTGCTGAAAATGTTATGGAATAGTTAGGGAAATAGGCAAATAATGCAAATGTAAGAGAATTTTTTGTGGATTTTGAAAACATGAATTTAGTTTTTCAATGTTTATAATAATTATAAGTTCTTGATATCGTAATATATCCAATAATAAACGAATCATTGTTCAGACCTAAAACATGCAACCAAAAATTCAACACGCTATCTATTTTCATTTATAATAATGACGAGCAGACGATCATATACATTTAAAAAAATGCACTTATTGGTACTTCTTTGAAATGGATAGGTAATATTTTGGACTGTAAGATTTCAGATACCATGTTGTCAAATACAAAAAAAAAAAACATTCTCTAGCCCATTTGAACAAGTAAAAGAAATATATATGATCAAAACGCGATATTAGTATAAGCCATATAAGTGGATGCGATGTACGAATAAAAAAGACCACTGCATATAAAGGTATTCTTGCATATTCTTTTCTAGAGTATGCGGCGATTTCCTCATCAAGTGACTAAGAATGTTCGGCTTTAACACATTAAATATGTATTATGTGTTGTTAAAAGAGCTTATTTATTATATATCCAAAGTATTATTATAATTTAATCTACAATTGAATATAAACGATTAACTATCTCTGATAGTTTAAAATATGGGTCAAATTCTCATGGGACCCAATCGATCGATTTTGCTATAATAATTTATTGATTTTAACTCATCTATTAAGTTTAGAATACACCTTCAAAATTCCAATTGGTTTTCTGTTTTCGTTTTTTAATTATCTTGATTAAGGGCATCGATAGTATATGTATTTATTCCGTTACCCAACAGTTATACAGTTTTTCGTCGTTAAAATTTTACATTCACTAGAATCGAATACATTTTACTCAATTAATACTACAATAATTGATTAGTAACTGAAAATCATCTTCCAAAATTTGGAATTTAATTCTTTACATGAATATACAGTTCTTTACAAGAAAAGTGTATGAAGTATCAATTTTTTTCTATCTTGAATGGTCAATTTTTTATGTAAATAAAAAGCCGTTACAAAAAAAAAAAAAAAAAATGTAAACCGTTCATGCAAAAATAAAATTTTATTTTTATAGGTATAATAATGAAATGCTATTTTTAACAAAAATATACAACTAGGAATAATAAATACAAAAAATATTGTAATACATCCCCAAATATTATTATCGCTGTCCTTACATATAGTCAGTCATTCCTGTGACTATAGATGGTACTATTTACTTTACTAGTTTAAAGCAGATAGACCAAAATATGAGAAGAGAGCTTGCTTGCTTGTATTATTATTATTATTAACATTATCTTTAATGGTCTTGCATATGTAAAGAAGACATTTTTACACTTCTATTTTATTACTTTTTATATTTAAAAACTTGTTGGACATGAGCGTCTATAAAAAAAAATTCAGACTTCTAAAAATGCACTAAAATATAAAAAATCATTTTAAATGAATAGTCCAATCAATATCTATCTAATTTCTTTTAGAACAAAGTAGTTCGATAAATAACTAACAAAAGGCCAAAACAAACTATGACGAAAAAATCTTCGCGACAAATAAAATAAACTATATTTAGCATAAAAATAAATATCAAATAAAAAGGAAATTTTAGAAATCGTATAAAACTCGAAAATGAAAAAAATCAAAAGTATTTAGTTTTGTCCATTTTACTTGAAAGACTCATTAAAATGATTCCATGCGTCACACTCATCCGGAACTTGAATATTTGAGGTATTCTTAACACAATAAGGTTGTTGACAGAATTTGCTACATTTCACATCATAATGTGAAATGACTTAAATACCACAACAATAAATGAAATTTAGATACTGAGTTTGAGAACTTCATCCTCTGATACTGAATAAAGTACCTTCAGATTCTTCTCTAGATACTTTAATGAATATGGTGACTTCCACAGCCCCACTTTACTCCATGACTGATAATAGTTCACTATAATTTATATTAATTAAAAAAGTATGGCGATAAAAAATAGTCTCGTATGTCTTCTACTTCTCCCCCCCAATCCCTTACAAAATCGGCGTCTTTGCTTGTAACAAAAATAATATTATTGTTACTAAAAAGTAAGTGAAATAGGAATAAAACATAAACAGAGATGGATATAATGATATAGAAGAGAATACTCGATGAGAGAGCAATTTCTAAATCAACCAACCGACAATAGATAGAACTCTCACTTATATTCGTAGAATAACTTTTATGTCCTGTGTGTATTGTTAAGGGATGGATGTGTATATATGGTGGTGTAAAATCTTGTATTTCAACCCTCAACCCTTATTATTTTTCCCTACGTATATATTATTAGGACACACCCGAAATAATCATAATTATAACAAACACAAATATAGTACCACGATTTATATTCGGGATAAGTATACAATGTAGCCAATAATTCTAGATAGAAAATGAGAAAAATGCATTTTGATAACAAGAGGTTCAGGTTCGACTCGGTAATATGTTGCAAATATTAGGCATGTTCCCCTAGATATTCGATTATTAAATATAAAAAAGCCTAGCTGTTATGTTTCCAAAAAATTTTTACATTTGAGACGTAAATTAAGCAGAAAACTGAGGGAATTATCCCAAATTACATTATGATTTTTGTTAAATAATTGTTTCAGTTGCTGAATAATACATTTTATTTCTCTTAAACAAAATATATATAGTATTTAAGTTTCCAGAATGTTTACAAATATTTCGTTGAATTTAGTAATCTTTGCCTTTCTTAAATCTTTTCAAAAAGGTCAAAATTCTTCATCTGTCAGTCAAAAAATATTCTTTTTCTCTTTAAATACCATAATATACTTCTTCCTTTACCTGTGACCTTGCATTTATAAAAAAAAAAAAAAAAAAAGTTGCAAATTTTATTGCAAACAAAATTTATTGTTGAATACAAACTTTACCCTTCCTTTTGTAAAAAAAATAATTGTTGTTGTGCATAAAAGTAGTTAAAAATTACAAATATTTGCAATTTAAATTATTTTTTGTACATATAATCTGTTTTCAAGTTAATTGCTTTTTGTCATTGCTAAGAAAATATATGCTAATTTTATTTTTACCATGTATATTGTACAGTTCACTTAACAAGTTTAGTACATTTCTATTTTTTATTAGTGAATTGATTCCCTCGCCTGAGTTTGATGGAGGGCAAAATTTAAAACTTCAATGTTAGATTATTTCTCAAAATATAAAAAAAAAAAAGTTTTATCAAATGGAATTTTTCCGTTTACCATCTTGATATTTTAAGATTGAATTTGTGAACGGAGGTATTTTGCTTAAATTATAATTCATTAAATGTATTTGAGAATATCAAAACATTCATTTAAAGCCCTTTTTATTCAAAAAAAAAAAATTAACTTAATAGACTACAGAGCTGGTGGGAGACTTGAGTAACGGTCTTTCTTTATGGCTGTAATTTTTTTCAGTTCTGGTAGTAATCAACCCTGCTGCTAAGTTTGTCAAACGGACTATTAATCCCACTTTAATAAGGCTAGTTTGTAAGCTGGTATCATCATGTAAATCGCCCTAGACTGATTCCAACTTAAGATATTAAGTCAAGTCAACAAGGTAGAATTCGTGGCTTATGAATCCTGAACATGAAAGCTGTGTCAAAGAAAGGAAGGGGGAAAAACTAATTTCCTGTGGCTAAAATATTTTCAATCATAAGGAACGGGAACATTTTTCCCACCACCCTGTAAATAAAATAAAACAATAGACATGATTCTGGTAAATAATAACCAAATGACCAAGAAGATTAGTTCATTTTTTTTTTGCATTTTAATATAAATGAGTTTATAATTCGCGTTCACCTGTTATAAACATTTCTCCCTGTTTAATCGTTTCATGCATCGCTGCGTGACTGTTCAAGTGTTGTCTGTCTTCACTACGAAAAAATGTTTCAAAACAATAATTCAACAACTTTTTTCCTTGAAAACTTTTGTAATAACTTGCAAGTCATAATATGCAACAAATTATAAATAATACGTTTTACCTCTGGAGTGAGAATAGGTATTAGGTGTTTGTGCACATATTCAAATGTAATTCAAATGCCCCAAAAATAATGTGTTTACTAACGTTACTCTCTAGTCAATCTCAACTCTCTTTTTTCTATTATAGAACTCATCAACATTAAAAAAAAAAAAAAAAAACAATATCACAATAACACAATCAAATTGGATGGTTTACCCATGTGAAAAGTAACTCTGATAGACGCGTGATAATTGATATCGACAACTGAAAGTTGAAAATTATTACATTACTAATATCGCTTTTAAAAAATGAGAGTTGGTGGAGGGGTTAAAATTATGACCTATATGTATTTTTAATATTTTATCACTTACGGGCATAAAAAATAGTTTAAGGTCTATTCTCAGACCTACCGAATGTACACACAAAAATATCGGTACAGCCGTTTCGGGGGAGTTTGCAAACACCGTGGCAAGAAAATAATATATACCAAATCAAAAGGTTTTCATTTGATACTCATATGTCTATATAAATGAAAAATTAAGTATCCTATACCATTGCTACGATTAAGACATTCAATGGCATTTCCATTTATCAACCTTCAAGCGTATAAAAAATGTTTAAATCTTTATATTTTTTAATATCAAGGAAAGTAAACTGTTGTGGCATTAAGATATGGAATGATTGTTCACAGTTGTACGTGACTGTAGCACACATGGTTAAAGCGTATTATATGATTCATCTCTTAGGATTAATGTGCTGACTGACTAAAAAAAAGCGTTCCAAAATAATGTGCACAATTTTGTATATTCTTGATTAGTTCTTCCTGATTTCATTGCAAACAAAAATTATATCATTAGTCAAATGAAACTCTGATAATAATAGATTAGTAGAAGCATTTTATTGAAGTTGGAGATTGTGTTAGGTACAGCATACTTAGATTTTTAACTTAACAGTGCTCACTACTGTTTTTAAGAAACGTTTGTAAAATCAAGCATTTAAGTCTCAAAAAAAATTATTGAATGAAAAATCTCTTCTCAAGATAGACACGACTGAGGTTAGTCTTAGTTTTTTAATAAATAATTAACATAGTTTCTTTTCATTGTTGCAGGTCTCAACATTATGATAATTTACAACAATCAGCGGAACTAGCTAAACAACACAATAAACAACCTTTAAAGGATACAACAAATACTAGTCCAGACACCGGTGCTAAACAAACAACTCCAAACAATAACACACAAGTAAACGGTATAAATAATTCAACCAGTAATACAATCACGTCTTCAACAATTACAACGACAACAACCAATAATTTACAACAATCACGGAACAACAATACGAATGGTGAGGTAGTGACAGTTGATTCATCAACAAATAATAATTACCATCAACAAAACAATCAAAGTGGAGGTAGTGGTGCGAAAGATTCACTACAGTGTCTAGAGACATTAGCTAAAAAGACTGGTATCAATATTGATGAATTTAAATATGATGCTGCCAATACCTTGTTGAATTTAGAACGGGGTTACGATCGTATTCATTCAAATAATAATCAAATTAATTGTAGTCAGGCACAGCAACAAATCAAAATTGAACAACACATTACGACAACAATGAGTGATATTAAACAACAACAGGTAAATTAGTTATTATTATTACTTCTACTTTTGGGTTCTACAATCTTTAAGTACTAAGTTGAATCTTATTCCTAACACTCGATGTGCCAATAATTGATACATCTTTCAACTACCAACCTGGCATAAATTTGAATATCATACAACAGAATAGAAGCTACAATAATTTCCTGCATTTTCTTAACTGCTTTTATTAATTGTTACCAGCCAGACGTAGCCATAGACGTAATCATGTGGAAAGTACAAATTTTTTAATTTATACGATTCTAATTTGCTCAATTTTGATCATTTGATAAGATAAGACGGTAATCCTGAATGTGTCATCATTATTATCATATTTTTTAGAAAAGAGATAACGCGTTTTAACAAGATACTGTCAAATTTTACTTCGGATCAAATACCGGAATAAATTTAACAGCGACATAGATTTTACAAATTGATCAGTAGAGCCTTCTGCAACCAAGAATAATTTGAACTGACTTTAAAATATGACTTCTGCGCAATCATCATGGTGAGCTTGATTTATTCACATTTTTATTCGACAAGGCAAATCACTTATCCTATCACTTGAATATCGCACATTTTGTTTTGAAAATAAATAAATTTAAAAGAGAAGATTTGTTCATGATGAGCTCTTTTCAGGCTAGAGATAGTTTTGTAATACTTGGTCTTTCCATTATTCTCAGTTTTTGAACATTAGCGAGTTCCTTGTTACGAAAATCACATACTCCAGAGGCTGGTTAAATTAAAACAATTGATATTGTGCTAAGACAGGATGATACTTGATAGGTATTTGAAGAAATTTTCAAAATTTAAACTACTAGAGAAACTGTTTTATAGTTTACAATTAGGATTTAAGCGCTTACAGTCTTCGATTCAAATTAAGTATAAATTCTACTGAATACATGTCCACTTTTTAACCTGTACTTCAAAAATTATGAGCCTAGTTCACATTAGGACAATTTAACATATATCTCTATCATTATATTGTGTTTATCTTAATACTTCAATACAAAGTATACTGTTTCGATCATTACGGTAAAAGTTACAGAAATCAGAAGGGTTTCGATTGTCACAACATCAAAATTCTTACTTTTTATCTGAAATTAATTTCTTAAATATAAAAATTTAGTAAGAAAGTGTATTTATCATGACATGCTGTGAAAACACAGTATTTATGGGTTGAAAACAAATGATACCGCAGGAAAAATAAAATATATTTTTTCCAGTTCGTTACCATTATATGACATTTTGTTTATTGTTATCAGTAGGTTCGTTGATTGCACGCCTCTTTCTTCTCTCGTACAATTTTTACACGTATACTTATATTTTTATGAGATTGCTACTTCATTTAAGACAATACCCAAGTTTTTTTTATCATATCCTGTGGGCGCGCTTTTTTCTTTCGTATCTCACGTCTATTTCAATTACCTACTATAATCATTTATTAAAATTGTATACTGGTAGATATCATATTACATTTCATTTGATGTATTATTCACGAACTGCTAAGAGGTTGTATATTTAAAAGAAGGCTACCAAATAATTCAAATTGTTTGAGATGTTTTATTGAGCTTAACGTCAAAGCAATGGCGTTTGGAAAAAATTTTATATAGGTGATATTTTTTAAATTAAGGTAATCACAGATGAATAACCGAACAAGATATGAAGAATAATGGGCGTCAAATAATTCAGTCTATCCTTTCAAAATTCATCAAAAGTTAACAAAAATAGTATTCTAGAAGAAACAACAATTCAACACAAATTTTTTTGCCTGCTTTTTGTATACCTTTGATATATTAAAAGAAAGTCTTTTACAAAACTTGCCAAATATTTCGGAATTTTGGCATTTATTACTATGTTCATTGTTTTACATTGGGAATGACTCGCGAAAAAGTAGTACTTACGCGAAAGCAATATATTAACTCCATAAAACGGAGTATAAATCATTAAATCCATAATCAACACGTGGTTAAAATTTTGAAGAGGATTGCCCCCCCCCAAATATGAGATAATGCGAGTAAAAATAACAGTGGTAAAAGTTGCATGGTATAAGTGTTTGAAAGTATTTTTTTTTTTTAATTTCTTTTGAAAGTCATATTAAAAAACTAATGTTTATTAGAATTATTCTGAATTACTTAAAAAATGAGAAAAATTGATCTCATATTTTTGATAAACAAATAGCTACATTTAGAAATTTCCGAAAATAATATATATTCCGAAAATTTCATTTCGATTTTGAATATGTATCGTTTCTGTTTTTTTTTTTTTTGAGCTTCGCTAATAAAATTTTTACAATTATTTTTAATTTCCTGAAATATTATAAAACAAACAATTGCTTTTCGTTTAGGTATCTCTATAAATTATGAGTGAGGTACTATATTGATCTTCCAAAATGAGAATTTTTTTCTTAACGCTAACTACGTCTATGGTATGAGTCCCATTTTTACAAAAATTAACATGATTAAATTTAATTACAGATGGTTGACGCAAATCAACAAGCAGCAGCTCAACAGCAACAATTACAACAACAAGCTGCGGCAGCTGTACAACAACAACAGCAGCAACAAGCCGCTCAACAGCAAGCTGCACACGATGCAGCTCAACAACAAGTACAAGCAGCACAACAGCAAGCTGTTCAACAAGCGGCTGCCGCTGCTGGTCAAGCAATGGTACCAGCTCAAAGTCCACAACATTTATCTCAAGTAACGGTTGTCTCTTCTGGAGCGCAACCCACAAATATGGGACCTCCACAACAGGTAAAATATTTTGAATCAAAATTTATTTAAATTTTTTTATTATTGTTTATTTTAAAAACTTTGTCAAACAAAAAGTATTTTGTAATATTGCATTATAAATGGATGAAACTTGAAGACAATTGACCCTATTAGCTCAAATGAACTAACAGAGCTTTCTGTTTGGCAGAGTCATAAAATATTGTCATGAAAGAGTCGTACTGTTAAATGTAAATGCGTTGATCATTCTATACAAAACCCCCTTTATTTTTCTTAGACTAGCCCGTCCGAATATGCACCTATCTCATGAATGATATACTTTTTGCTATTTTGTTTTTGTTATCTTCATTTCAGTTAAATGCACACATAAATCATTCAATTTCATCAATCATACTATAACTATACATTGCATACATTAAATTAATTTCAAATTAAGTGGTAATATATTTTTGTTTTAAAAAATTGTCTGAAAATTAAATGCTTATTAGCAATATCTGAAGCTTCTTAATTGATCAAAACTATTTTATCAAAGGAAAATTTACTGATAAATATTAACAATTAGCTCCAAATCAAATATCCCCAAACTTTTTTTTTTCATAAACCACTTGCCATGTTTTTCGGCTTTGGGGGTAGACCACTGCTTCTTCAGTGTGAAGAAGTAATTAAGTCTTCAAGCATGTAATTAATGAAAAAACTTTATATTTCATGAAAAAATTATTTATTATAATTAAGCACTACATGTAAAAAAATTGAAGCAATTAAAATTTATTTAGAGAAATATAAGTTCAATTTATAAGCTTCGACAGAGAAAAATAACTACAGGGAATTTCACTAATCAAATTTGGGTTTGCCATTGTAAACGAACATTCAATTTTAAATAATCGCCTATATTCAAATTATACAACCTAAATACATACCTAACTTTTATTTTGAAAAATCTTAGAAATGTATTTTTCAATTTTGGTAAAATTCAGAAATTCATTTTTCAATATTTCTTCACGATTATTTTCCTATTTTATTGTAACCTTAACTAAATACTACCCGTATTATTCTAATTAAATAACAAAAAATTGGAAATAATTTTATTACAAAAAAAAATTTGAATCTCATACCCAAAGTATAAAAATTTCCATACGATTTGACAAAAAACAGAAAAAAAGTTTTTTTAGAAAATCATTAAACAAAAATATATCAAAGTAAAATCACATATGAACGTGGTGGAAGTATACCCAATTAGATTCAGAGAAGTGCCTCTAAATAAATAAATTTTATCCAAAGATGTATACATAGCTTTTTGTAAAATACGAATAAGCAAAAATGTAATACCACTTAATTCTTTATGAAACATCCAACTGAAATATAGTATTTAGTAATATTTTCTTTTATATAATTTATTACGTTTTTTTGAGAGAAAAATAATTTTCAAATTAGCAGGGTGCCTCCGTTGCCTTGCAACAGAGCAGCTCTGGATCAGTAACCGCCTCCCCCAGCACTGCTGCGACGTCGGGGAATATCACAGTTACCACCACAGCTGACTGGGGGAACGGACGGGCGGTCAGTACATCTCATCTCTATATGACTATATAAAACACCAATAAAAATATAGATACAGAAAAAAATGTTATTCTTACAGAAGAGAAATGAATTTATATGAAAGAAAAATTGATGAAAATGGATTGAAAATATAATTTTTCATTTACGGTGTACGAAAAACATTTTTAAAAAGAAATCAATAAAAATAATTTTTTTCCACTTTCTTTGATAACGTTAAAACGCCTAAAGTGTACACGCTTGCTTTTATCAATTTCTCACTTTTATTAATTAAATTTTTTCTTTCAAAAGTAAGAAATATTATTAAATCTCAAGTTTCTTTTATGTAGAAATTCAAATAAGCTTCTTTACAGCTGTGCCTCGGTAAATAAAGTATTGGTGATAAATTCACGTTTTAAACTCGATTCCGTTAAGGAAGTTCCCTCGGCAGTAACAGAAAAGATAAATTAGTAGATAATGATCCCAGTTATTAGTATGTTATATTTAGGAAACATATTGATATATAAAATAAAAATTTGAATACTTTGCCGATCAATTAATAGAGCAATTATTAATAAAAATTCACTAGATAACCTTAAAAGAAGTTTGTTAATTAAAGTTATTTAGTGTACTCAATTTTTGTTTTAAATAATATGTTTTGTTAACTATAACATACTAAAAATTCGGATCATTATCTACTAATTTATTTTTTTCTATAGTTGCCGAGGAAACTACCTTAAATATAAATCTATTTTTAATAGAACCTTCTTCCTGGATTAAAAAAAAAAACAAATAACATTGCAATGCCGTCTCTTTTCAAAAATAAAAATTTTTATTTTAGAATCATTGTTTTGTCTTGTACACTTACATAATATTTTTTATGCGATATCTTCAGAAAATAAATTTTATTGTGACATAAAAAATTTTATTCTTTTAAAAATTCAATTTTTTCAATCTTACAAATGCAGGGAGAGTATTTGTAGGATATAAAGACTCTGAATAGACAAAGCGTCTTTCAATAATAATACAGCAACAAGATGTAATGTTGTTGTAATATTTCGAGATTTAGATATTCTAAATATTTTTTATTTTATTTGGTATTAGAGTAAAAATTTTATGAAAATAAAGATTACAACTCAACACTGAAATTTTTTGCGCCCAATATTACGTTCTCCTCTGTTATTTATTTTTATTTCTTAGTGTTTAACCGACTTCAAAATAGTGAAGGTTATCAGTTCGGCTGTATTGTTATTTTTTCTTTTTGCCGATTTTAATTTTTGTTTTTTGTTATTTGAATGAAAAAAATTTCAGCAATAATCCAGACAAATTTAAGAAAAAAGTAATCGCCATTTTAAACAAATAATTTAATTATTTATAATTTTCTTGTGAGCAATATTATCTGCAATATTTTTATATACTCAAAATATACAATATGCCACAGTACATTAATTTTAATCGAAAGTTTGTAAATATTAAAACCACAAACAAAATTTTGATATTAGTGTTCATAGGCACAACGAATTAGTCTATTTCCGCATGCCTCAATAAAACATGTAAACAATTAACTCTGTTAATTGTTATCTTCACTTTTCAATGATTTGTGTGTGTTCTTGAATTATAGGAGTCAATTCTATGTTTTTTTACTTATTTTACTTTTGAATTGAGAATTAAATGCTTATTGCTGCAAAATTTGTTTCCATGCGATGGAAATGCAGAAAATAAATTTTACACATTAAAATTACAACTCAATCGATTTAGTCCTTCCAGGCATATAGCTGCTATTTTAAAACCAGGAAATTTCGAGTCCACTTTTGGCAGTATAATTTTGGTTATTTAGAGGTCCTTTGCTATTCAATAAAAAGATATTGGAATTATATTTAAGAAATTTGTTTAGATAGCAAAATGAAAAAATATTAATTTGAATTAATTTTATGAACAATGCACACCTTGGTCGTTTACGTTGCCATACTCAGAAAAAGAAAATAGTAAGAATATCAGATTAAAAATTGTAATTATATATAAAAAAAAAACTTTTTCCAATTTTTATCAGAATATTAAAATCAGAATATTAACTGACCAAAATAAAAACTTGATAAATGCAAATTTTACAACAAAAAGTGCATGCATACAATATTAATTATAAATTGAATATAAAACCAAAAATGATAAGTGAATAAATAAATAATAAATATAATTAATTATTGATTTAGGTGCAAGTTATACAACAACCATTACAAAATCCAACAACATATCTGCCTCAACTTTACAATACACAGGGTCAATTATTAATGCATGGCAATATTGCATTACATCCTACGGGTATCAATACTCCACAACAGATCCAGGTATGTATGCTTGAATGCTACTGCATTCATTTAGTTATAATAATGATTACTATTATTTTATTATTGTTTACAATTATCAACATTTAAAATTATTATTATTATTATCTATGAATACAAATATTATCATTTCCTAAACATATAAAACAACATACAGACGTGTAATCGTTTCGAGAATTTATTTCAATAATCATAAGGCTGCAGTCACACAAGATGGTTAATTCACAAATTTCTATAAATATAATTATATTTTATTTTAATATTAATAAATTCAAATTAACCAGTGTATGTAAAGTATTTTGAAGCTTTTCGTCAAAAGAAGGAGATGAAATAAAAAATATTTTTACTCTGATTTCTCACCATTTAACGTCGATTAAAACCGAACCGAATTTTCGTAGCTTGCATAGAAACAAAGTCGATATTTATGGAGCTTTTACCTTAAAGCAGCGGGTGAAATTGATAATATATCCGAAATTCCTCTCATTATTTTACATCATTTGCAAAAACCTACACGTTTTTAATTTACATGGATAAAAAGTTGGTATTTATGGAGCTTTGCCCTAAAAGTATGTCCTTTTGTATACATCGCATGTTAACCATTAAAATGTTAATTGTTATCGAAACTGAACCAAAATGTAAAATCTTAACTTAAAATAACCATAAATTCACTAAATAAATTCATAAAAATTATTTAATCGAAATAGATTTTCAAACGAATTTGTAACCATTTTTGTAACTATTATTTTATTAAATATTTTCTTACCCCCTCGACTCTACCTGACTGTCAACTTCTTACGTATTCATATTATATTATTTATTAATAATATTTTATTAAAGATAATTTATTGTTTTATTTCATTAGAATAAAATTGCAAGACAAATATCACAAATTAGATGATAAAACTAAAGTATCATTATCATTATTCAATGTTTAGAAAAATATTTAGTTCCAAGTTTATTTATTAAAAAAAAAGTATACAAAAAATATATTTATCCATTCTCCAAAAATATGTTTTATATCAAATTAAATTACAAAATTTGAATAAGGGCCTCAGAAAGTCATGCAAATTGTGAATTATCAAATCTACAATCTATAAATTTGAACAAACTAATAAAAACCTAACTATTTAGAACGGATACTTTATTTTTCTTTAATCAAAACAAATTTATTTAGAAATTTGTGTTTTTAATTTTTTTAAAGACGGTTGCAGATGTTGTCTCACTTAAAGTAAATATTTATTTTTATTAGATACATAAAAATCCACTAAAGGAAATCGAAATTGTTTAAATTTTATCAAGCTTAAATATTTAAATAATTACTTTACTACTAAAGCCGGTACTAAATCCAATTTAGGCCTATAAATGCGTTAAAAATTGAAGTCTAGATTATAGTATGTACAAAATTTATTTAATTGACACATTCAAAATTTATTTCTTGATTATTCTTGAAATGAGAATAGATACATATCAAAAATTTTTTTAATCCATGCATAGTTTATGAATTTAAAAACAGCAAAATTATATCGTTTTAATTTTATCTGAAAGAAATATCTTAATAGCTACAATGATGTGTCAAAAATTCTTCAAAACAAAAACAATGTTTCCAATCAGAGATTAATCAAATTAAAATATATTTTAAATCAAACATTTATATAAATTTAAAACAAATGAAGCTTTTATTGAAAAAAATTTTGCTTTAGAAAAAATGTTCTCTTACCTAAACATTAAATAAAAATGCTGGTTGCCTTTTACATGTATAAAACTGCCTTCTAAATCTTTAAAAGAATTTATTAGTTATTTAATTTAATTTTTAATAGCAAATAATTCACTTTTTAATTTACAAAATAGTATTTATTAAATTATAATAATAATATTATAATGACAATAACATATTAATATTGTTACAGGTTATCACAGCAGGTAAACCGTTTCAAGGAAATCAATTGGCACCACATATGTTAACGACTGCGCAAGGGAAACAAGTTCTTCAAGCTAGTCAAGGAGGTAAATTTAAAATAATTTATTTTATGACTATCATATAATATAATATGAATTATTTAAATTGTTTTAAAACATTATTATGATAATTAAGTAATTAAAATAATATGATTTACGACAAAAAAGAGTTAAGGGTTAGTTTATATCATTAGAAATAAATTTAGAATAATTTTTATATATATATTTATTTTCTAATTCATATAATTTAGTAAATAAATCAAAGCAAAAGTAAAATTCTGATTAAAATTTTTTTTAAATAAATTTTGCTTTTATAAGAATCTATAATACTGTATATATTATATTTCTATCTATTTTGCGCAATGAATAAACATATAGTTATCCAAATGTTATGAAAGTTATCATGCACAATCTTAGCAAACCCTTCCGTTTTCATGTTCTGATTGTGCATCTTAGAATTAAACATTTAACTATTATTTTAATTATTTGTGTGTAAAAATAGAATGAAATACAATTCAAACTGCTTTAGAAATGGTCTATAATTTGTTATTAATTTTTCTTAAGAGGAATACGAACCAATAAAGCGTCATCTATAATGAAGACAATCTCTAATGTTCTATAATGTAATAAATATTTTCTCAATTTTCGAGAATAATTAGCTCCAAACATAATTATTCAAATATAATGAAACTTGGCATGCATAAAAACGGACGACACGCCCTCCGTTATGTCAAGATTGTACATACCAAATCTCATTATATTTGGATAATAATTTTTTGATTTATGAGTAAATATTGAAAAAATTAAATTTATATTACATTATTGTACATTAGAGATTGTCTGTCTATAGATGCCTCTTTTTGTTTGTATGCCACTTAATAGTGGCTGTTTCGAGTAAAAATTAAATGGGACAATAATTGTTATAGTAAATTGGGTGACTATTAGACGATGATATAATGTGTAGAAAATTTGATATTTCGACATTTTGGTAATGTAACTTTAGATGCAAAAGAGGGCAACGTCCAGAATTTGGTAAAATTGTAGAAAAGCATAAAATGTGTTTTGCCTTTTTTTCACAATTGAAAAGATTTTTGCGATCACCGTGAATCGATATTGCCAATTCGCGTAAAATGTAGTATAAATGTGTATACAAGAAGAAACTATTGCCACTAATAATTTCTCAATTTTGTTTCAGCAACGTTTCCTGGCTACACTACAATTCCAACAATTCCCACAACACAGAATCAACAGACATTAGTATTTAGTCAATTAGGTGTAATTAGTTCTCAACCAAATATCTTACCAGCAAATTCTTCTGGCAATACATTACAGCAGCAAAAATCACAAGAAATGCATAAAGTAATGGGGGGACAAAAAATGGTACAGAAAGTTACTGGAGGTACTCAAGTAACAACGCAACAACAGCAAGGACAATGTGTACAAGTATCACAAGCAATGCTTAACACGCAGCCAACAGCACAAATTATTAGTCCATTACAGGTAAATTATTAATTGTTAATAGTAAAATTTTGAAGCAATAATCTCAAATATTAGGATAAATAGTAATAAAAATAATAACTACAATAATAAAACACAAGAAATTTTTAAATAACTAATTTGTTTGTGTTTTCGAATGATTTCCAACGCTGCCTACCTGACTGCCAAAAATGGTTGACAATTGGTAGGATAAATAATTTGGGAGGATAATTCTGGAATTAA
The DNA here is from genome assembly GCA_020423425.1 of Chrysopa pallens. Classification (NCBI taxonomy): domain Eukaryota; kingdom Metazoa; phylum Arthropoda; class Insecta; order Neuroptera; family Chrysopidae; genus Chrysopa; species Chrysopa pallens. The sequence continues at coordinate 101,730,987 of CM035592.1, read as the reverse complement.
ATATCAAGATATCATTAATGACTTTAGGATTATTCTCAAGCAAATTGAATTCGTTTTAAAAACTTAGTAAATTTTATTATAGAATTTCAAATTAGAATTTGATTCAAACTATTATATATTACAGTTTTCAAATTGAAACAAAAGAATGATTTCTCGCTAAAATGTAAAAACAATAAATCAAGCATCAATTTGGATTTTTGTTTCTTTTGGTAAAATTAACCACAATAACCGATTATGCGAATATGCACTCATATGCACTCAAATGAAGATAAATCATTTTTTCTTCTTTTTAATTTTTGTAAGTAGGAATAAAAAAGACCATTTCGTGAAAAACATTTTAGTTTCTCATCTTAGCAAATATTTTGATCCAATACATTTTAAAAATTTAATTTGTATGAAATTATAGTTTTTTAATTCTAAACAATGTACTCAGATGATTATATAAGCTATATAAGCTAAAGTGTCCAAACATCTAGTCAAACAAAAATTATATTTGATATTCGTTTTCTTTGGATCTAAATTACTTCACTAATGATTTTCAATAAAAACAACTACATTTTTTTATGACTTTCAAATAGCTGCCTATATTAGCTCTCGAATCAAAAATACAAGATTAAGACAAAAATTAAAATCTTGTTTTTAAATAATATTTTACCATAAAAAATTCGTAACTATTTGTGAATTTTAAAATATAAAGTTTGAAAATTAATTTTTGTTTTAGGCTGGTGGACAACCAATGCAATTTGCACCATGGCAATTTGGCAGTGCTTTACCACAAGTATGGACCACAGGTGGTATACAATCTCAACTGTTAGCGCCAAATCCAATTTTCATACGTGGTACACAACCAGATGGTACTTCTGGAATGTTTATTCAGCACAGTCCACAAGCAACAACAACAATACAAACACAACATAATGCAGCACTAGCTGCTCAGGGTAATATGCAACAAATGGGTAAACCAAGAGCTGGCATTGAAAATATCCAACCCAAACAAACACGTCCATTATCAAATATTTTACCATCGAATGCAAATATACGTCCTGCAAGTTCAGTATCGACACAAACAGGTGGACAGATGCAAGGACAAGTAAGTATTTTTTTTATCGGTATTTGACCTACGAATAGCTAATTTTAAACTGAAATAACTTTCTGTAGAAAGAAACTTGGTATATTTATCCTTCATATTTTATTCTACGGGCAAATACCTATTTGCTGATGCCCGTACTACTTAAAATAAAGTTCTTTAATCCCAGACAATGTAGTCAAATGAGATTATATAAGCTAAAGTGTACCATCCTAGTCATTTAACACTAAGGACAAAGTTTTTGATGTAATTTTTATCAAATTTTAAACTTTTTTTATATTTGAAATGAAGTTTATTAAATCATGACATATTAATTTACAATGTTTTGGTAAACAAAAGTTTTTGGTAAAAACTTTTAAAAATTTCAAAAAATGATACTCATATCTATGTAAATAGAATTTAATTATAAAAATATGTAATTTTCGCTCCATAAGCGAACTTCAATGGGGAAAAATTGACATTCAACACAATTAAAGAATTAGATAATAACTACTCTTTCATTTTTGTCCAATTGTCCTATTTCTAGCTAAAAAGTTTATTTTCTTCATTCGATCATGCTAATAATACTTTGTTTTAAGGTTGGGATGAAACAAACAGGTAGTAAAGTGCGAACAAAAGGACCAGCTGGTGTCCGAACATCTCCAGCTCCCAATAATGCACAAAAAGCTGACGCTGCAAATCAAACAAAATCAACCCAACAACAGCAACAACAACAACAACAGCAGCAGCAAACAATGACCCAACATCAAATTGGTGGTAATAAGTAAGTATGCTTAGTACAATTATAGTAATTGTTAAAAAAATCTATTATTAAAATGATCTAAAAATATTCTCATTTTAAATATTCGAATTAATTGTTATAGGATGTTAATCATGAATACACCAACGGGCATGACAATGACCCCTGGGTCACCAATGTCCGCTGAGAAAGCTCAACAAATTGTTGCACAAAATAATAAGGCGATACAACAGCAACAACAACAGTTACAGCAACAGCAACAGCAGCAACAATTAATGCAACAACAATTGCAGCAACAGCAAGTTGCTATGCAACTACATCAACAACAACAACAACAGCAACAACAGCAGCAGCAACAACAACAACAGCAGCAGCAACAACAGCAGCAACAGCAGCAGCAACAACAGCAACAACAGGCACAGGCGCAAGCGCAAGCGCAACAGTTGCATTTCCAACAGCAACAGAATCAACAACCGCAACATATACAACCGAAACCCATGATGAGTACGTTCAATTGAAAACCTATATTTCACTTTTCGATCACCTTAAGGCGAATACGAACATACAATGTGTCATCCATAATAAATACACTATATATGCACCCAAATAACTAAAAACATAACAACCCTGATGTAATAAACTTAGGTATGCATAATCTAAACATGAAAATGGAAGGCGTTTTGAAGAGTTTTATGTAAAATAAGAAATAAAAATTTTGCTTTATATTTAGAAATGTAGCCTGGCGAAAAATTCATTACATTTGAATAATTATTTGTGTACAAAAATTGCATAAATAATTGTATTATTTTTATTTTAATTTTTAATAGTATAAAATTATTTCCAAATTTTTCTAAATTTGACATTCTATTTATAGCATTTTTTTACTGAACATAAAATAGAGATAATTCTTATCTAAATCAAAAAGAATCTGATTTTAAACATAACAAAGGTATACGATTTAATTTACATGTATTTATTTAGAAATCGGTTAATCATCATTAACCGAATGACACTTCTTCCCAAACAAAATTTGAATTGATTCTTTCTTATTCAGTTTTGATTCTCATTCTTCTCTCTAATTTAACAAAACTGTTAATTGGTTATTATTCTTATTAAAAAAAGACAACTAAATCTTAAACCTTTATTTAGAATTTTATTTCCAAATTTCATTAATTTATACTCAATTCAAAAAGGTATGACAATTTCCGGAATGCAACAACAACAACTCCAAGTATCTGGTGATCGACCAATCATGCCAGTTGTATCAATGCCTCAAGCAATTCCACAACAGTTACAAGCAACATCCATACAGCAAACAATGCAACAAATTCCATTACAACCAAATTTGGCTGTATCTCAACAGACAATGGCAATGCCTATGCAACAAATTCATCCGGTAAGAATCTATAATTTAAACTACATTCTTCTTTGTGTTATTTTTTATGGATAATGTAAATAATAAAATAAATTGTATCACTTTCAGCAATTAACTTCAATGGCAGCGCCTGATGCAATACAAATTGGTCAAATTCAACCTACCCAACAAATACAACCACAACCAACGCAAAATACCGTACCACCGGTTGCTCAAAGTCCTACACAAATGTCGCCAGCTCAACAACAAGTCAATCATGCAATGGCTGCACCACAGCAAATTGCCACGTCAAATTCCGTACCGCTTATAGCACCAACAAATTCAACTCCATTAACGACACCTACTCAAACTACTTTAACACAAGCTGCTCCAGTTGTACTAGCGACGTCACAACAGATTACCCAACCACAGAATGTGGTTACACCACAAGTGCAAACTCCTGCCACACAATTACCCGTGCAACAAGCGGCTACATCTCAAGTAACACCAGCTGTAGCTATGACACAACCAATGCCTACAATTGAAATGCAACCAGAAGCGGCGACAACAGAAAGTAAGTTTTTGATCAGTTTTTTTTTATTATTTTAAAAATTCGATTTCACCAAGAATAAGAAGTTGTGTTATGTATTTTGGCCATAGTAATCATTACATACAGTATAAACATTGATACTCAAAAAATGCCAAATATTTCAATAATGATACTTTTTATCTTTCAATATTATTTGACTAAAAACTATGCACTCACATTCGATAATGAAAAGATCATGCCTTTCATTGTCGAAGAATGAGGTGATAAACTACGGATATTAATGACAACTTAAAGAGCGTGTTACGGAACTATAGGACGTATTTCGTAAGCATTATTTTTAAATTTAATATTTACCGTAAAAATACCATTTTCTTTGAATTAAGGGAAATTTGAGAGGTATAAAGGAATTTTACAATTCATCATTTATTACTACGAACATAATCGAATTGTTTCATTTTTTGTATGCGATTATCAGATTTTAGATATTTTTAACAACGTTTTTTGTATCAACGTATTATGTAAGTTACGAAAGTCCGTTTGCGATTGTCGAATTATTTAGTTAAATTTAAATTAAATTACATAATTATACTCTTTTTGTATTATTGCAATATATTGAATTAAAATTTTAGTAGCAGTAATTTATACCGTTCCGTAAAGTCAAATTAGACCCGGAAGTGTAATTGCAAGTAATAAGATGTTGCATCTTTGACATATTTGATCAAATATTTAAAGCAATACAGTTATCAGATCTATTTTTTAAATAAGAATTAATTTCATATTTAAGGATCACTTCTCACTTGAGCAAAAATCGGTTACACCTGTAGTTCGATATTTTGGTTAAGTAACAAGTAATTTATTAAATATCGAACAAATTCCTTCATTTGCTATTTTACATGTATTTGATTATAAAATGGTGGGAGTATTTGCACAAAAAAATGTTATTTTTCTAATCCATTTGACTAAACAGCTTTATTAATCATTTAAATTTCGCTGTTCAGACTTGTTGAGTTACTAAATATCATGCTGCTTGATTAATTAATTTGACTAGCATGAACTAGGTCTTAGATAAATACGTGGCTATTATGAGTGGGTGGTATATATAACGGTACAAAAAAAATTGATAGAATATTTTGCCTAGTAATGAAATCTTCTTTTTTATGAAATTAATTAAGAAAACTATTTCAAAATAATCAGAATCTGTTACCTTATCTCTTGCAACCCACTAAATAATTATACGTTGTAAAAACGAATAACTGACTCACAATGAGTCACATAAATTTCAAATATGTTATCAATAAAAATATTATACATTGCACAAAATATTTTTTAATTATTTTTAAATTATAAATATTTTATTTTTAACTTATAGTAGTAATTTAATACTATTTGATACCTTTATTCTACATCTGATTTTCTCTTTTTTATTTTATTTATTTAAATTTATTTTTTAAAATCTATAGTTATAGTCCAGATTTATATTTTAATTTTTAATAAACGATGAATAATTTAAAGTGTTTTAACGTTTGTAATTGACATGATTTTATGATTTCATGAATTGAGCTTTTGATTCCGAGTTCATTGTAATTTAGAAGTCGTGAGTAAAAAATTGTGTTTCAAAAAATTAAAAAACCGTTTCTCACGGGTTCAAGTTATTCCTAGATAAAATAAAAGCTTAAAAGTATATGATTTTCTTAGATATGGAGAGTCAAAGTTAAATTATAGGAAGTATAACCAGCCTTCAGAGACTCTTCTTTGAGTCATGTGACGAGAAAAGTTATCATTTCAAAAATTTATAAGGGAAAAATATTTATTTCTCAGTTTTATTTACTGAAGACTCTTTGCACAAAATTTTCGAATGACAAAATTAGTTTTCCATTGACTAATACCTCTTAGACGAATGTTTTAAATTGACGGCCACAAAGATGTGCATTATGTACTATGGTTTAGAAATTTATTTTTGTGAAGGCTTGACCTTACGTATTGATGTTTTTGCCTGCCCTTAATTGTTGACATCTCAACATAAGTGTTATTATTTTCTAACAGGTAATAAACGCAGTTGGAATTACATTAAAGATGTGCAAACATCTTCAAATCAGATGCAGTCTCGTTAAATTTTGTATAAATCACCCCTCCTCCTTAAAAATTCACTATTAAACCGCCATTCTGCTTCAACTATTTTTGCTCTCTTTCAAAGGTTGCATTTTAAAGAGTTTTTTGAAAAGTTTAGAGTAATAAGCAGTTTCCCGTAAAATGTACCCATAATTCAATGTTGAAATCCTTGAATTTTTCGTTGGAAAAATTAGGCCCGCGTACAATGTGCCACAATTTAGTTTGCATTGGACCTTTATTAAAAAATAGAAACAAAATTTATGATTTTTTAGTGAACTCCAATTTTGGTTATTACAGTTTTCTAATAAAATCATCAATTTTTGAGTTATTTGTGAAAAACTATTTAGAAACGTGAGTTTTTTCGAAAAAAAATTACTTTTTCAAACACAAATGACTCGAAAATTATATATTTTTCAAAAAACTTATTAAGGCACGATTTTCTTACTAAATTGGCGTGGTTTTTACCCCCTAGCGAGAAATTTACACTCAAGTTTATAAGTTTGGCTTTTTTCGAAATTTAATTACGAACAAAATAAGACAAAAATAACAAAAATAGATCTGTCGAAAATCTTTTTTTCGTAATTAATTCATAAAAAAGCGGAAAGTTAAAAAGATCGAACGTAGTGAAATATAACTAGACAATTTGATCTATTAAAGTTTGTTCAGCTGAAACATTCGAGCCCGTTGTACGATTTTGATCATTATTTGGTAGATATGTATAACTATAATATAAATTTAATTAACTATGTGGTTTTAGGGAAGATATCATTCCCCTTTTAAAAAAATCTCTAAATACTTTATTCCATATGTACTAGAAAGATGTGGTTTGTTCGATTTTTATAAAATTTCCTGTTTATCATATTCAGGAAATTTATATTTTTACTATACGTTCTAGAAAGATATGCCATGTTTTCCAGTTGAATTGAAATGAAATTGCATACGTAGAGGAAATTAAAAATTTTAAGTTTTTTCAATTCCATCCCATTTTGAAAAAAATATCAATTTTTCCTATGCTTGGGAGGTGTATTTTTTTGCAATCGGTATGAAATGAAACGATCAAGACTAATAAGAAAAATTCATGTATTCTTTTGAACTATACCCCCACCCCTTTTTGTACAATCAAAAATGTGTGGGTATTGTTTTTGGCTTATTTTCTAAGAAGAAAAATGTGAAAAAATCGATTAAATAAATAAAACGGTTTTTTTTAACAAAAAAGTCGACTTCCAAGTAGACGATGATCGTAGGTGCTTTACACAGTAAATGGACCTACACATAACGATTGTATGTTAATATCTATTTCGACTGCTTTAAGTTTCGTTTACAGCAGGGAAGTATTCGGCCGAGTAAAGTTCATATGAAAGTAGTGTGTATTTTTCTCGACCGAGCGCTAACGCGTAACAAGCATTTGATTCAGTACGCACTCGTCTCAGCTTTACTAAGCCGAGTAAACGCCTGTTGTAAACGTACCTAAATCTGAAAATTTTAAATTCACTGTTCACATTTCAATGGTAAAAACTGCTCCATTTAAATTCTGTACTACCGGTGTAACTGGTAATTTTTAAATTTTGCAAAATGTGTACATCTTTGAACGCAATGAAGTAAAGTTTCTCACTTAAAAAACTGTTTTTTGTTTTTATTCCTTGAAGCATTAAAAGTTATATGCTTCACCAATTTTTTCTTATTTTATTGTGTTTAAAAAAAAATTAAAATTATTAAAAATCATTATAAATTTGTTATATTTGGAAAAGTGGCAAATCTTCACTTTAATTTACAATAAAAATTGAAAATTTAAAGGAAAATTTTGATTATTTAATAAGATTTTTCCATGAACTTAGTTTTCTTGAATTCAAATAAAAAGCCATAAATAATTATTTAATATGTAAATATAAAATTTAAATGCTAATTAAAATCGACTATTGATGGTTCGGTATATCAAACAATCAGTAGTATTATGCATTATTATACTCGATGTCATAGTATATTAATTTTTGTCTAAAGTTTGTAACGCTAGAAAATATTGACTCCAAAAAATATTTTGGTAAAGGTTTCCACAGAATCTAATTATCCAATTTCCACATGCCCCTCCGTCCGAGTACAAGATAACTCAAAAACGAAAAGAGAAAACCAATTGAGATTTTGGTGACGTACTTTATGTGTAAAAAGTAAGATCAAGTTCATAAATGAACAAAATTGGTCTATTGGATCGAACCAAAAGATCCATGATCCAACTTTTGAACCATTAATGATAGAATAATAGTTCAAAGATAAAAAATATTTGTTTTTAAAAGAAAAAAACAAAACTTTTGTTTGAAACATTTTTTTGTAAGCTGTTTAGATTTGCCACAATTTCAGCTCAAATTTAACTAATAAGCACATATATAACTACAACACATTTTATTATTTTATATGTGTTTATAACTGTAGGGAACTTAGAGTAGTTTATGAATGCTTATCATTAAAAAGAGATAAAAAATTAATACTGAACCATATTTCGAGTATCTAGACAAATAACTCCGTTAGTTATTTTCGATTGTTTTATATTCTACAATTAATAGACTTTGTGTGACGTTTTATTTTTATGAACCCTAACTATTTGCTCCCAAATAATGCAGATTGTTTGCCATTGAATCTTAGCTTTCAAATTAATAATATTTAAAACTTCACAAACCGTTTAAGGAAGTACGAGCACCAAGGCAACTTTTGATAAAAGGCTTGATTTTTTTTTAATACAAAGTTTAAATATGTCTAAACAAATTCCAAAAATTTGAAGGAGATTGCCCGATCATTTAAATAAATAATTAACTTTAAAGTTGAGCAATTTAACATTGGTCTTATGGGGTAACCTTCAAACATTGATACATTTCTGTATTTTTCTCGTAAAACTGTCGGTGAATATTTTTAAAAAACTTATGGATGAAAGTAAATATATTAGTGATAAATTTAATTCAAAAACATTTACACTTGCCCGACTAATTAAAGTATATTAATTAAAAGAAAAATAAATGCCGCCACTAGCCAATGTTAAATGTATATCTATATATTGAAAAAAATCATATGGTTACTGCGTTCCCCTTACCGCTCTAGAGTCGATACCTATCCCCACCCCGCCTGGCGCTCGTACTACCTTAATATAATGTTAAACTATTTGTTTTCTGTTGATTTTCGTATAATAACTGATTAGCCTAAATTTTCAATTTCGATAATTCTATTTTCGTGAATTTCTGTCGAGACAAATGCCATGATTTGAAATTATTTTTTAAAAAATTAATCTAAAAATTCTACACAGGAAATAGTACATTCAGATTTAAAAACTATTAAGCATGTTGGTTTGAAAATGAAAGCTTCCTATTTCAAACTTTTATCATCCCGCTGACAGAATAAAGTAAACCAACTGATGGATTTCATCAAAATAGTTTTGGTACGAAACCCTAATAAAGGAAGAAAAACAAAATATGTATGTATATCAATAAAAAAAAGTTAAATAGTGTATTTGTTTAATTTTATTACGTATTGTGTGTACAAAAAGTTAAATATAAAATAAATAAATAATTAAACCCACACCTACGCTTAAATTATAAAATAAAAAAATTTACTATGTAAAATTTAAAATTGTTTATATTTGATAATGAATTTATGGATTGAAATGTGTGTTGTTGTTATCGATTTTTTAATAACACCAAAGTGTCATTGTATTATTTAATTGGCAATAAAGTTAGTATAACCTTGGAAGCTAGGAAATCGAAGAGTTTTTAAATTCTTTTAGTAATATATGTATCTCGACTCACTCATAAACTTACAGCTAAAGCTATTAAAAGTGTTGCTCTATTTATTATTTAATACTAACCATCATATTTTTGTAGTATGTTAAACGGCCCTAAACAATAAATTTTCTAGCGTTACAAACTTAAGACTAAAATTAATATACTCTGACATATACTATATAATTATTCCTTCAAATATTTCACACAAGTTGACCACGTTCTCATTACTTCTTTTTTGGCAATGGGAAGAATAGTGAGAAGTCACTTTCGACAACAAAAATCTCCACTTCGTGTTTTCGAAGTTTACATCAAATTGGTACTGCAGTTTTTATACAAAGTCTCACCTTTTCTTCCCTTATTCGAGTGTGAGAATAGCAGTACCCTACATGTCTGCGAAGTATCGTTGAATTTAATTTAGGCTTATTGGAAATTATTCCCCATGAAGTTAAATCCCTCTTTCAATTTTGAAAGATAACATAAAGAAAGTATAACAAATAACTGGCAAATGAATAAACTAAGTCACTTTGGCATTTATAATATTATTTTTATTGTTAATTACTGCGAGGGAATTCGTATATGAAGCAAACAGGTCACAATTTGTAAATTTCTAGTATTTTTTTGTAAGTCATTTTGATAATCATTCTGTAATATTTGGTTTGACATGGTATTTATTAATACAAATATTTATAAGATTTGTAACATTTTAAAAATAATTTTCTTTTATATAAAATAAAAACACTTGTTACTTGTTTTTATTTACACTCTGTAGCAACTTGTATATACGGGAATTTCTTGTGAATCTGTGTACGAACTGAGAACACCGGCCGGCATGGCATCGGTACAAACACATTACGTATGACTCATTAAAGAATCACTGTTTGTGAAGTCACATAATAACATAACATTGAACAATCTTTTATTATATATATTTTTTTTATATTTTATAATATTTGATTCAAGTTTATTCTCAATGAATGATGTATGTTCGAATTTATTTATATTATTATTAAAATATAATGACAACAAGAATATTTTTTATACGTAATTAATTTATTATTATTTTTAATTATAACAATGTAGTATGTTCGAATAGTATATTTTTAATTTAAAACGTAAAAAAATTATTTTAAATAATTTTTACAATTTTAATAATATTAAAATTTCGCGTTTAAATAGGATTGTACGCAAAGTGATGAAATAGTGTAAAAGTTAGTGATCTTTGTTGTTTAATTTTCTTTTAACTAGAAAATAAAACAAAATTTCAAGAGTGTTCTATTACATTTAATTGAATAATTCAAAATAAAAAGCCATAAACTTCTTATTACTACTGGACTATCCCAATAGTGAACCTAAAAGTAAAACGTTGTTTTTTTGAACGAATGTTCCATTGTATGTGTGCTACTGTCGGATACTGCAAATTTTTTTATTTTTATCAACTTTTTTATTAAATCACACATTTTATCAAATATAGAATTAAAAAAGACCAAAATATATAAATGTTTATTAATGTATTTTATTGAAATATTGAGTAAAAACATTACACAGCTACAGGCAGTTTGAGGGCCTTGTCCGTGATTCAAGTTTTAATGATATTTAAATATCTTGAATAACTATTTTAACGAATTAAGGATAATTTATATAAAAATGAGACCTATATAGTATAGACAATCTCTATGTAATATACATTGTATTTTTTTCAATTTTTCAATTTTTTTACTTGAAAACGAGGACTTTTTTGCGGAAAAAATTTCTACGTATAAAATAAAATTTTTATTTGGACTAAATTTCCTAATATTATTTGGTAATATGCATATTATGGTAGCCACATTTTTGGAAAGTCTGGAAAACCTGGGAATGTCAGGGAATTCTAAACTTTTGGATAAGTCAGGAAAATTGGCCAATAAATTATAAATCAATAAATTAAAACTGAAAAAGATATTATTTATTTTCAAAGTAATGTACTTTTACTATTAGTTTTTAACGGAGAAAATAACTAAAAACTTCTAAACTTGGACAGGGAATGTTTCAATTATAGCCCTGGGAAAAACTAGAAAAGTCAGGGAATTTAATTTTTTTTAAATGTGGTCACCATTTTTATACAATGTGTGTTAAATTAGAGATTGTATTTATTATAGAGATCTAACTTTTTTTTTTTATAAATTCCTCTTAACTTGGCATTGTGACTTTGTGTATGTGATGTGTACAAATGTTACTAAAACACTTTATCTCTATTAAAGAAGCGTAGGATTAGCTGTCTACTTCTAAAAATAGTTCATACTTGTTAACCGGGTCTTTGTGATCTGTGTTTTTTTAATTAGATTTTAATTTAAAAATTTTCTTTTTCAGCATTATCATCTTCAACAACCAGTGTTGATACAAAAGAAGATATAAAACCAGTACTTAATAGCACAATTGAATCAACAACGCCAATAATACCTGTTCAGGTACCTCAACAACAATCAGCAACAGTGGCACCTCTACCTACAACAGGCACAACTATTCCTGCGCCAATAACGAACGGTACACTAACTACAACACCGCTTCTGGGTGAGACTACAATAACAAATGGTGGAACTGCTGTTGCAGTAGCAGCACCCAATGTTCAAGCCGCGCCACAACTTCCACAAACTACCTTACCCACAATAGAGGATGCAAAAGAAAAAGCTCCACCTCCAAAAGCAATGGTTAAACCACAAGTATTAACACATGTAATTGAAGATTTTGTTATACAAGAGTCGTCAGAACCATTTCCTGTGTCACGACCTGGTGTTACAAATGATTTGAAAACAAGTCATGCAAATGATAAAGATTTATCAGACGAGCCTCCGCGTAAGAAACATGCTAATAATAATAATAATTTATATCCAAAAGGTGATATGGCCAAATGTGAATTATGTGGAACAATTGATTTACGAGCGAAGTTTAAGAAGAATAAACGATTTTGTTCAATGGCTTGTGCTAAAGGGTAAGCTATTATATCGTTATCTTAAATATTTGGAAATTTAAAAAATGTGTGGACAATTTTAAGGAAATTATTTTAAAATGGGTTTATTTAGTTTAATTCATGGGGGAATTTTTTAATGTGAATAAAATTAAAGATTCTAAAAAAAATCAGCCTTGCGTCAATGCTTTTGGAAACAGAATCATTTATTTAGGCTCAGCAAATTTCAATACATTTCAGTAATTCATTTATAATGAATATTTATTAATTGAATAAACAAGTAGCATTTAATATCAAATATCTGCTATAGAAATTTCATAATTAAAACATATTTTTGACATGAAATTTAGGAATGCCTACAGGTTCAATATTATTATCTTAAAAACGTAAAATAAAAGTTTAAAATCTCAATTAATTTTCCAAGAAAGATTATGCAAAAGGGAAAATAAACATAATCATAGGGAAACTTGAAAATGTTAATCAATAAAACTTGTAAGCACCTTGTTACTCACCTGTGACATAAACATTGTTTTTAATAAATTTTTTATTGGATATTTTATAGACAAAAATCGAATAAAAATGACAAGAATAAAGATGGAAAAATATGGAATAATTCGACTAAAGATGAGAATATGGATGCAGATGATTCAACGGCATCGGGTGCTGAAAGCAGTTTATCACCATCAGAAGCTCCTGCGCCCCAAGATACTGAAGATAGTACGGGAAGTGATCTTACGCCTAGAGTTAATCCACTTGAATGGACGGTAAGTTTTTATTTTAAACATTTTATACATTATTTGTCGGATATTTGTTCATTAGGCTTTGATAGGTTTCGAAATGGAAATTGGCGATTTGTCCAAAATCTGTACTAGTATTATTACGCTGATTATTGTGATACGAAATTTTTGATGGAATAAACATTAACTAGCACTTGGCGAAGAATGAAAAAATGGACATTAATTTCAATGAAAGTGTCTAAAACTTTGTTATATAGAAAAAAGACAATATATATACAATTTTGGATATTATAAAATCGATTTTGTTCATTTTATTCATATATTGTTTTCTTAAAACTCTGCCTATATTTCGGCTTCCATAATTACAAATAAAATGTATTACCAACTCCATTTTTTGAAACAAACAACCAAAAAAGTAAATTTTTCTTTTGTCAATGATCAAATAAAAAAAAAAAATTATATTTGCATTTACATAAAGATGAAGATGTAATGAAGTAGGAAGGGGGGTGGATCTTAAACAAGTTTACAATATATTCGTCGTAAAGAATCATTGTATTAATTTATTAAACATTTGTTCTAGGTAACGGATGTATGTAATTTCATCAAAAATTTACCAGGATGTTCCGATTATGTGGATGATTTCCATTTACAAGAAATCGATGGTCAAGCGTTAATGTTATTGAAAGAAGACCATTTAATGAACGCAATGGGTATGAAATTAGGACCTGCATTAAAAATCGTTGCTAAAATCGATGATATGCGTATTGATAAAGAACAACCAAAACAATAGTGTTAAACTTTTTAAGATAATTTATTTGTTTCTAATTTTTAATTATGTAAATTTTGTATAAAAATCTTTTTATATTTTAAATAACTAAAACACTGTAAATAATTAATTATAAGAGAAATAATGAATACAATTTTTTTTTTTTTATTTAAATTTAATTTTAAATATTTTATAAATGAAGACACTTACACGGAAAATTTGTTTATTATTCACGGTACTCAGTAAATTTTATTGTTAAATAAATTTATGTGCGTAATTAAAACCAAATTTTATTTATATTAAAATATTTTTAAATAGTATTTGGCGCCTTTTATACAAAAAGTTTTTTTTCAAGATATATATTAATAAATATATTTATGATAATGTCACAGAATCGGGACGGTTTGAGATCTTGATAGCCATGATTAATATCCATTGAATTATTGCGGGTAAAGCTCTGACGAGGACCAATAAGAGTAAAGAACAAAAATCATATGAAAAATTATTCCGATTTTACATAAATTTTTATATTTTTTCGAAAACGAGAATTTTTATTTTATTGTATCGCTGCGTATGTAATGTGTAACATTATTTATAGATCCTTTTGATCCTTGAATTATTTTGGCTCTTATAATTTAAACAAAAAAAAAAGACAAAGAGATTGTAATCGACTTTCGAATTACTGTCCAAGTTTACATCTCGTTATTCCTGGAAAAAACGGTGGAAGGATTACACTTGTCTCGATATGACTTCAGAAATACTTAAGTAGCTTCGATTGATACATTTATTGTGGTTAATTTCCCTACAATTTTATGAAATAATATTTGGGCGGTGAAAACAGGTCAATGATATTAAAAATATTACACGTTCCACTAAAAGTATTACCTGGTATAAAGTATTTTTGTTTGAGATATATAAGTTGAGCATGGATTTAAGATTATACTCAAAAGTGCGTCTTTTTCTAAGGAGAAAAAGTTTTTGGGAGCTGAGATTATGATTTTTAGAATCTATATAAAGTATATTGAAAAACTTTGGCCAAACATTCAATATTTACGTAATATTCTCAACTCGACATTCTGATTTAAATTTTGTTTAGATTGTTTTCTTATTTGGGAAAGTTTTTGTTTTAAAAAAAAGACAAATCTTTGCAAATATCAGTCTTCCAGAAAAAGAAGTAATTTCTATTAGAGTTTAGAATAACTAATAAAACGAAAATAAATCGATATTTTATTAAATAATAGCCTTAATAGAATTATATCCACCGATTCCGTCATTTTTTTAATAAAATAAAATCGAATTTAATTTTTAAAATTTTCTATTATATTATACGATTTTTAAGTGCAATTACTTTTTTTTAATTTTAGTTTCTTCTCTTTATTTTTAATTTAAATTTCAAAATTATGCGTTCTTTGAAATTGTAAATATGTTTGTAGCATATCAACATTGTAAATAAAATAATTTTATGAGTTTAACGACTAAATAATAAATATATATTATTAATTTTATTTATATATTATAAAATATAATTAATCACAATGTGTGTTCTTTAATTAATTAATTAATGAATTAATTAATATTGTAATTAATTTATAAATGTTATAGTTAAAACTTCAAATCGGTCAATAACAGTTGTGTGGTTGGAGTTTGGTAAATGTTTTTCACTGCAGAAATTTTAACTGTTTTATTTACAAAACCATAGTGTTCAAAATTATTTTGGCCCGGATAAGAGTTTTGACTGTTACGTTTATATAATTATATATTTGAAATTGAAAAATCTTTTTCATATTCAAACAAAATAAACAAAATTTTTTTTATAAATTTTCATACGTTTTAAAATAATAATTGAAAAAAATGTATTAAACTTGTTGGTTTTTCTTAAATCTTAACCTTTTCAAGTATTGAATTCCATACCTAATCTTTATAACGTTTTCAGCATATTTAAAACAACAAAAAATCAAACGGTAAGTTTTGTATTAAAATTTTACTACAAAGTATAGTGTTCACTGATTCAAAGATACATTTTTGGTCGTGTACAAAAATGTTTCCATTAATTATAGAAAATGTATAGAAATTCAGGTTTTCTGTTTAATAAAAAATAAAGTGTTTTGGTGTAGTTTATACACAAAATGTAAAAAACTGTTGATTATTTTGTGAACCTTAAAAATAATTCAAAACATTAAGAAATGATTTTCTCTGTTTTTAGATTTCCGTTGTAATTACTGACTAAAAAATACAAATTCAACACTCATCTAATGGTGAGGTAAATAGTTTCTCTGCTATGGTTTAAAACGGCTAAGAGATCTACAAGTTGGTGGATAATATTTTAAATAGAATTTCAAAATCTACACATCCAATCGAGCAATGTACTGAATTTTTATGCTATGTGGGCCAAAATTATATATAGTTTATACAGAGACTTTAATTTTATTAAATCTCTGAACAGAAAAAAATTTTGATCCAAATATTTGAATAAAGTTTTTTGTTTATTAGATAAGTAGTTTTTGATATATATCCAGAAATTTTGTCCGGACAACAATATATTTAATAATAATAACTATTGATAGTCAATCATATGTCGAGCATCTTATCAATTAACTCTGTTATTTGTTATCTTCACTTGTATTAAGTGATATCTAAGATACTAATCGTCGTAAAAAGAATTAAGTTTTAGGTCTTAATTACCCCACAAGAATGAATTTATTTGATGATGTTTAAAGTTATTAGGCAATTCTGCTCATCTATAACATTATAAATTTGAAGAAAATCAATTCACTTTCTACAGTGAATAATTATCATTCGAAGTTCCAAAATATATATTGATTTTTGACATTTACTTTATTTAAAAAAATTGAAAACCTTAAACATATAAAGAACTTTATATGGAAATAAGGATCCTTTTATACATTTGCAGCCTTTATTATCTATAATTATCTAAAATCTATTTCATTTGTATGAGATTATATGTAAGAAACATCTAACCAGAAAAATTATTGGTCTCAGAATTTTTTTCTATACTTAACGCAGTTTTTTCTACGGAAAAAATGTATTAGCTGATTAAAGTACGAATCAAACACAGTTTTATTTTTAAGTAGAAGGATCCCGAGGTCAGATAGACGTTTCTAACTCATTGTTAAGCGTAGAGAGGTTATAAACATAGACATACAGAATGAACTAAGCAATGCCCTCAACAAAGTGATCACTCTCTTGATAGAGAGATTTGTAGCTAGCGAATAGAAAAATACAACTATTGGCCGAACGATTGCTTGTTCTCTATGATTAATATTGCTTTACGGTTGGATACCGAACGCATGTCTATAGTTTTGAATGCTTTCAGTTTGCTGAAATTTCGCTCACAGGTTACAGATATCGTAGGGGTAATTCCATACCAAATCATCAAATTTGGGCGCAGATACATCTCCATATAATATATAATAATACAAAAATTTGTAGAAGGTGCAATCTGGTAATTACGTAACGAACAATACAAAGGTTATTTCTTTTCTTTTGGCAAAAAGCCTAACATTTATGTCTATTTGCATCAAAATCGGAGATATGTCAGGGTCCACATTTGATGATTTGGATTGGAATTACCCCCCCCCCCTTTAGACTCGGAATCGATATAAACCTGAATACTTTGATATTCCAGAATATCTATAAATCTTTGATGTATAGGTAACATATAAGATATGACGATAATGTACGAATAACCTTTGCAGTTGAGTTTATCTAAGAAAAATTTAAATTTAAATGAAGTAGCGATGATATCAAGATATAAAATAAATAATTGGTGTGGTTATTGTGGTTGATTCAAGTTTAAAAAAAACCATCTATATATTACTGCTGGTGTAGATCCATTATATGATTTGAACTTTAAAACAAATATGAATGATTCTCTGAAAATATTTAAGAATAACTCAGATATAATTTTAGTGGTCGGTGGTTAGTAAATATTAATATTGTGAATTCTTTATGAGTTTCAATATAAGTATTTTGATTGTAAATACAGACATATTTTTCTTCTGAATACGTAAATAGTAACCTCAATGAAATGCTTTATTTTAGGTATATTATCTTTTTATCGTATATATAGACCAGGGTAGAAGCCTTTAAAAGTGGTAAAAAGTGAAAACAAATTAAAAAGCCCACTAACTTTTTAAAAAATAGATATTTTGATGTGAGACTTTTCGATTGAAAACTATCTTACCTTTCCGTGCTTTACCTTAAAAACTCATCCCCTTCTTCTTTCCGACCTCAGATCGCCCGTTAATTATTTTTCTTTCATTTTCGTTATATTCTCTTCCGAATCGAAAGGGTTTCATCCTGAAATAATTTTTTTTCTGGTTTCATCAGTTAATGTATGTATGTATGCATTCAGTACTGAATATATGCTTATACTTTGATTTCTAGAAGTATAAACTGACTAATGATGTGCTCATTTTATCTAACAACAGTACACAGATTGGGTACAGAAACATTTTCCATAGAGCAAAAAGGGGAAGCCATTATAAATATACAAGGGAACCAAGGAAGTCCTTTAGCCCAAAGAGCTTGTTCGCTCGTCCGGTAAGAAGAACCCTTAGATTTGTATTTGTATATACAAATAAACTTAAATTATTTTAATATTGTTCATATAAAAATACTAAAATCGCGATTAAAAATTTGTAGTTGATTCTACAAGAGTGAAAATTTGGTTTGGGTTATATGTATTTTTTAATGCCAAATAACAAAAAATTAAAAAAAAAAATTTTTGGAGTGGGTCACCTTTAACATTTAAGGTTATAAAAAATAGATGTTGGCCGATTCTCAGACCTATCCGTCACATAATTTCATGAAAATCGATCCAGCCGTTTCGCAACAAACACAGGAGTTTGGCAACAAACATTGTGACACGAGAATAATATACATTAGATATACACATGCATACAAAAAAATTTACGTTCTTAGATAAACCTATAATAATTTACTGAACTACAAACTGATGTTTTAATGTTCTTTATGTGTATGTTAATATTATGTATATTATATGTTATGTATGTGTATTTTAATATTATTTATTTTCCCTTTTTTGCATATTGAAAATGTTTCTGAAGACAATTTGTATATTATCAGTAAGTAATAAATAATTTGTATATTATCTGTAGACAATAAGTAATGTATTTACATTCTTGCGATGAAATATTAGTTAAAGCTTTAATGTAGCTTATTTTTATTTGGTAGTTAGGTACTGACTATAAGAATGACAATTATTAATATTTTAATCTATAGATTTATATATTACGTAGTTGTAGAAATTTTGTCTTTCATTACAAAAGATTGAGGTATCAATGTAAGAATTTAGAGAATGCTTTGCTGAAATTACTCTTTCTTCTAAACTACCATTTAGTTCATCATCATCTATACATAAGTATTTTTTGTACCAAAGCCTATAAAAAAAATCAAGAAAAAAATTAAAGTATAACTGTGTGATGAAATTTGAACGTTACATTTCTATTAATGCTCTCAACACCTTAGTCCAATCAAAAACCAAGTAAGACTCCGCTTTCATTATACACGAATGTATTTTATGAAAAGCCCGTAAATAGTTGGTTTCCAAATATTTAAATTCTTAATTTAGAACTGTCTCGCGACTAGAAAAAACGGTGGCAAGATGGGGAAGCGGGGACGACCCAACTAGGTTCTCTAACTTATATCAAAACCAATTGACGAATCATGATTGTTTTTGGTCATAACATATCGCCACCGTAATAGTTATAGTCGGCAGGAGTCACAAGGCGAAAACACCACTTGATTTATGTGCAAAATTGAAAAACCGGTTTTTGCACTTTGTTTTGAAAAGTGATTGTTCTGTATATAATAACATTTGAAAATACAAATAAGGTTATATACATAGATCAACAATCATCATTTAGATAAGCATTTGTTTATCTAAGTGTGAGAACATTGTTTTTAGAAATCAATTTTATAATTAAAATTGGCATGAGAGGGCAAGACGGAATATGAGGGTACCCGATTGTGCCCTTATTAAAATAATAATTATGTTTGTGCTACTTACATTAAAAATAATATTGATAATGGGGTTTTACCTTTGACATACACGTCTCTAACAGACATTATAAGAGGAGAATCGCAACCGCGTTCCTTGAATCTAGACCTTTCGATCCTCTGTAAACTCTCTTTAAGAACACTTCATCACCTGAAGGCAAAGATGCCTTCTAGCATAAGGTGACAATTATATTGATATTATGTTTTTGGTGGAGCCACTTACTTAGTTCTTATACATGCGACGACAGTGTGATCAATATACCGCCCTTTTTTATAAATTATAATTGGTTATTCTGCCGCTGCCTGGATTCGAACCCACAATCTCTAGTCTAAGTAGTCAAACCCTAACATCATTATTTTTAATCTTTATTTATTAAATTACTGCCGGTACATTTATGATGTAGGTGAAGGGCAGTATATTGAGTAAAGACTAGAATTTGGTAGGTAGTGCACCATGTTTGCATTGTAATTGTTCTTTGGATTCAAATGAAGACTTGACTTGGCTGAATGCAGCAAATGGATTCATTGCAGGTGTGCTGGTGTGATGCAAAATTCATTGATGTTTGCAAGTCCCAACTTGCCTCCCAAAGTACCACACCTTACCCGAGGAAGGGGCAAGATGGGGAGATATGACTTTTTCTACTTTTTGAGAATAATTTAAATAATAATAAATCGTAACACATGTTTCTAATTATATTGAATCATGAAAGAGTAATTACGAAATATTATTCAAATAAAAATGATAACATAGATGCTAAAATGTAGGTTTTATTGAACTACAAACATTAAGTACTCCATCTTGCCCTACGTACAATTCATCAAAATTGGATAAACAGTTCACGATATATCGGCATTTGTTCACCAAAAATTAAAAAATACTTGTTCAGGAGTAGTTAAACGCGTTTGCCTGAAAAATTTCTACAGAATTTCTTTTGAGAAATTTATACATATTTTTTTTAGCCCACAAAGCAAACATTTATTTTTGACATATTTTTTGTATAATTGTTTAATGTTATGTTTGTAGCTATGATTATTGAAGTATATACTTCCTTAATTAACTATAATTTAACATAGAATGGAATAGTTTCTAATTTTTGTGTCAATACTTGAAAATTATTTAGTTTTTGTTTGGAATCAAAATTCATAGAATGCGTTACAAGAACATATATAGGACTGACACAAATCCGATCATAACCGAAGATTTATATGCTCGCGCAGATTTTCTGATCAGAATTTCTTAAGTAAGATCAGATTTTCTTATAAGAATTTCTTATAGGGCTGTCCGATAGTGTTCGTTGAAAATTCTGATCAGAAAATCTGATAGTGTGCGTCCGCACTAAAAAGGTTTTTGATGTTATGGAAACTTTTTATACTCGACATATACATAATAAGTCAGAATATATTCATTTGAGTCTAAAGTTTGTAGAAAATATTGATCGTATAAACAAAATTTTGATATATGTGTTCATTGATTGAATCATCTAATCAAGGGGTCTCTAAACTTTCCAGCCTTAGGGCCATACTGATTACTCCAGTAAGTTCCGAGGGCTAAAACCATATTATCATTGTTGCCGGAGGTAAAAAGTGAAATAGTCCACTGATGAAAAAAAAAGTCCGAAAAAGTACGCAACGTTTCAAAAAGGCTGCAAATCGGACTAAAGTCCGCAAAACGGCAACACTGCATATTATTAATTTTCCTGTCATTATCTGTAATTTCTAGATTAGTCGTAGAGTACTAGCCACGAGGAGTAACGTGACATCTGGTGGACACAAGCGGAAGTAGGTAGTACCTTCTATCGCTAACAGATACTGCCGTACGTTGGCTTAGTTGTGGGAAAGTCCTTTAGCGCTTTTTTGAACTTCGAGCAGTGATCGAAATTTTTTTGAATGAAAAGCATCGCCATCTTACTGAATTACAAAACAACGCATGGCTGTGGAAGTTAGCATTCTACGTTGATTTGACAAAACATGTGAACGAATTGAATTTGAGATTGCAAGGAGAAAACTAGTACTACTTATTTGTGTGAGAAGACCTTCTCCAAAATGAAGTACACAAAAAATGTTTACAGATTTAAATTAACTGATGAGCATCTTAAATCTCTTTTAATAATTGGTACAAGTAAAATTAGTCCACAACTACAAACTATTGTCAGTGGAAAATCTCAATTACATAAATGTCATTAGTATTTCATATATCATTATGCTTGTTATAAGTTATGTTTTTATTTAAAATGTATAAAATGTTAGTTAGATTCATTTCAATAATTTGTTAGTTATTATATACTGAAGTTAAATTTTCTGCATATAATACATGTCTTTACTCATTACAATTCTGTGCTTCTTTATCCAACTTATCACAAAAACTACAACAATAAGTCTACAACAATGTTATGAGTAGTTAGCCCATGACCAATATCAATGTAGATGTCATATTTTTAATTATTCAACATAAAATTAGAATACTTCAGTAAACTAAATTTAATTTGCTATAAAAAATATGTTCTCTAAAAGGAGTTTTCAAGTATGCTAGCTCTCCGCGGGCCGGATGTGGCCCTCGGGCCGTAGTTTGGAGACCCCTGATCTAATCAGTCTATTTCCGCATATCCGTTTGTCTCCCTGCCTGTCCGTCATCAAGATAACTTAAAATCGAAAAGAGGTAGCACGTTGAAATTTTAGTAACATATTTTTGACATAGACACTGAGTTTAAATTCGTTAATGAGCAAAATCGGTCCATGGAGTCTAATGGATCCCTGGACAACTTCGAAACATAAAAGAAATTTCAAAGACCAAAAATGTATAGTTTTTTAAATTGGGTTTTAAATAATTTTTGTTTGGATCATTTTTTTGTAAAATGCCTAAGCTCGCCACAATTTAAGCTCAAATTTAGCTATTAAGTACATAAATACAATACATATTATAATATGTATATTTATAGTATTTAATGAATGATAATGATTAAAAATAATTCAAACATTCATACTCAATCATATGTCGAGTATCTGAACAATTAACTCTGCTAGTTGTTATATTTACTTGTTTAATTATGTATTTGGTTTGGAAATGCATACTTGTTTGATTTTGTTAAAAATATTTTTATAATCATTTAGTAAGTTATCTGTAGCTAATTGTTTGTGTAATTTTTTGTTACATTTATCGAAAAAGTTTCTGAAATAATTCCTTAATTATAATTTTGTTCTTGATTTAAAATTAGGATTTCGTTAAATTTAAAAGTGTGAACACTCTGTTGTAAACCTGTATGGTTATTACCATTTTTAAAATGATATTTATGTTGATAAATTCTATTTTTAATTAAGTTTTTTGTTTCGCCAAGATATGCAATAGACTACATCATGTTGATTTTCTATGTTTGCGTATTTTTTACTAAAAAAAATAAATTAAATTTTATTGTTATTATTTTCTGTCAAAATTTGTAAAAGGAATTATCTATTTTTGTGTTAATTATAGGATTGGCTAATAATTTTTTTGAGTTTGAATTTTATATAGTGGATGTATTATCTGTTTCAATATAGGTTCAGTGAATTTATTAGGATTGTTATTTTGTTTTCATATTTTTTGTATAGTTTTTTTTTATTGTTTTTGATCTACGGACAGGGTGTGTTAGATTAATGACTTTTTTAAAAATATTTGTAACTATATTAATTTTGATAACTATTATTTTAATTATTTTAACTATATTACTAACGTACTGATGAAGAGAAAGTAGTCTCTTAAAATATATAACGTTTTAAATAAAAATGATTAAAAACAAAACTTTGTTGTTTTATTTAAGTACTAATAAGTGTCAAAACGTCCAAACAAAAACTAAATATAGAATATAATAGAAATCATTTATTGACATGCCGAATTTAATCCTACACACATAAAAAATAATTAATTCTAGTGTAAGTTACATAAATAAAATCATTTTTTAAATTCAACAAAAAAAAGACAAAAATAAAATTAATACAAATAGATATTCTTTAATTGGGTGGAAACAAAAGCACATTATTACGGTTAATCATATCGCGGATTAGCTGTCCGGTGTCTAAAATATATTTTGGGTAGGTCTTTCGTTTTTATTGCATTACCATTCGGGGAAATCACTAAAAAGTTTTTTGTCAACCACAAATAACCAAACCCCTCTACCCATTTGGAAAACATATGTTAAAATATCCAATTTTTTATGTAAGTTCGAAAATTACGGTGATTTAAAATCGACGTGAAATGATTTATGAACATTGTAAAATTTCGTTTTCTGCAAACTCGGTTTTGAATGGCCAACTTTCGTTATTTCATTTATCTGTATTTTTTTTTCTTCCTTTTTTTAAATACGAATATACAAGATATGAAAATTTTAATAAATCTTCTGGTTTCATTACTAGAATAAATTATTTTTTAATTAATAACTTTATAAAAATCTTTGTTGTACGATATATAATACAAAAAATATTTTTTGAAAATAATAGACAAGTTTGAACCATGTTACAATAGATAATAAACAAAACAACATCAAACTAAGATCCGTTCGTCGTAACGCATGTTTTATAAACTCTAGTGTGGCAGCTCGTATTTAACACAATTGAAAGCTAGAACGTCCGTTGTATATCAAACTCTATATCTGCTTGTATTTAACACAATAGAAAGCTAGAACGGGCGTCGAGCGAACGGTGGTTTCAACGGACATTGGTGAAATAAATCAGTAGTGTGGCAGAGCGCTAAATATTCTGCATCACATTGAACTTACAGTCCTATTTTTTTAGCATTCCACTTAAATCCATACATTCCGAAATATACAAATATTCTATTATTCATTTCATATTATTTCATTTAATTATTATTCATAATTAATTCTACAAATGATATTTGATTTATTTGTTCTATAAAAAACTCTACAAAATTTTGCGTAATGTCGATACAAAATCCAAGAGTAGCATTTCTTGAAAGAAAATGAACTAGACATTCAAACACATTAGTTGTGTTTATGTCAATACAGGAAAAGACACCAACTATTATTAGATATTACATTGTACTGTAGCTTACAGGCAATGAACTTTTTGGATGCAATAACAATAATATCATGTTTCAATGGTTTTGACACTACTACTTATAGTGTCTCATTGACAATGAAATACGTTACATATACTTATGTATTTAATACTTTTTTATAAATACCAGTTCATTATTATGCATGTAACTATAAGGCAGAAATGAAAATCTTTAATGAGAAAACAAATTTGTGAGTATTATAAAGTATAGTAGTTGTAAGAAGTCGTATTGGTAAAATACACTGTCTAAATAAAAAGTCGTAAGCAGCCATCAGTTGTTTATAAAATTGCTGTTACTTTAAATATGAGAACTTACATTTACATATATTTTGAGATTGAACATTATAAAACATGAATACGATTTAAAATATAGATGAATGTTATTATTAATAAATAAAATAAAAACTCAAAAATTTAGTTAGAACTCAATAAAAGGAGATAGGGGTAAAACCAAATTAGACATAAAATATGAGAATATATATCAAAAACAAAGTCAATTAAACAATTGGATGAATTGAACTATTTATTAAAACCAAGATTTCTTAAAAAGAGTTATCCAACATCATTCGCCGCGATTAATAAAAAAATCTCGTAAATGCATTTATTCTCACGTATAATATTTAATATAAGCATAATTTCGTTTATTGTTACATTATCTTTTAAGTAGTCAGCCATTTTGAATTCAAAACAAAACAGGTAGTATACAATAGTATGAAAATTGAACATATTACGACAAACTACAACTGTCACAGTCCACGCATATTTCAGTCTACCGACTGAGTTACTGCGCTAGACTACAAGTTTGTTGAAAGAATCGCATAAAAACCTTACCATCTCTGTTTCAGAGAAAGCACCATGTCTGCCTTATCGACATGCTATTTGGGTTATTGGATAAATAGAATGAATAATTATAAATATTAAAAATAGTGCAAAAAAGAAAATTTAAAAGTAGGTAATGCACTAAAAAGATCGAAACAAAATTAAAATAAACTATAAAGATTTATACTCTACTTCGGTTTAACAGATTATATTATGAACTGAAAGTTAAATACCCGCATTAAGTTTAGTTGCAAGGGGAATTCATTAATTTTCTTTTGGTTTTTAATGGTTAATGACGTTCCACCTCCTACTAAAATTAATGTGAGGAATTATTGCTTAAAATTTCAGATCATAATATGGCCTCTTAAACCGAAGTAGAGTTTAATTTCTTTATAGATTATTTTAATTTTAATTTTGATTTCTGTTCTCTATCTTGTTTTAATCTTCTTTATGTAATATTTTTGAATTTCGATTTTTTAAATTATTAATTTTATTTTTAGTATCCCGTCACAATCTTATGGCTGGGACACTAAAAACTCTAAAATGGCCCATTTTGACCGATACTAAAAATTTTTTATTATTCCTAATTAAATTTAAATATATATGTTTTATATTTAATCATATATAACTTATATATTTTTGAATCTCCCTTTAATTTACTTTCATTTTGATAACCTACCCGAAAGTTTGTTAGTTTTTTTTTAATTAACGTATTACTAATTCGCGCCAAAAATCTGCTATACACTTGTCTATCTAGAAGAACACTTGGGATTTTAAGATGAATATAAAGAAAAAAGTATAAAAAATATCTTAACTTTCACAATCTATACAGCCGTTTGGAAGATACGGGTTATAGATATAAGTTTACAAACAAATATGGATACTTTCATGCAAATATACAAACAAACATACATACAGATACGCGGGAAAAACAAAAAGCTTCCTTTTTTGAAAAATTATATTCAATAATGATAAGAAAATTTTCTTAAAGGAATATATTTTTAGGCAAGTATATTCAATTAAATATGTATAAAGTAAAAAATGAAAGGTAACAATGAACAATTATGTGTATTTTTAAGTATTTTTAATTATTATCATTCACAAAATACTTAAGGAAGTACGAGCGCCAGGCGGTGTGGGGATAGGTATCGACTCTAGCGCGGTAAGGGGAACGCAGTAACCATATGATTTTTTTCAATATATAGATATACATTTAACATTGGCTAGTGGCGGCATTTATTTTTCTTTTAATTAATACACTTTAATTAGTCGGGCAAGTGTAAATATTTTTGAATTAAATTTATCACTAATATATTTACTTTCATCCATAAGTTTTTTAAAAATATTCACCGACAGTTTTACGAGAAAAATACAGAAATGTATCAATGTTTGAAGGTTACCCCATAAGACCAATGTTAAATTGCTCAACTTTAAAGTTAATTATTTATTTAAATGATCGGGCAATCTCCTTCAAATTTTTGGAATTTGTTTAGACATATTTAAACTTTGTATTAAAAAAAAATCAAGCCTTTTATCAAAAGTTGCCTTGGTGCTCGTACTTCCTTAATTTCATTCATAAAATTCAATTCATACAGTGGACTGAATATAATTATTATAACATAAATAATTATATTTATAAATACATACCTATTATAATTAATTCATATAATAATTATATGAATTATAAAAATTGTATATGTGTTTATTAGCTGAATTTGAACTGAAGTTGTGTTGATTTTAAATAGTTTAGAAAACAATTTTCGTCTGTTTTAAAATTTGGATCGTGCATTTATTTAACCTAATTGATTAATTTTGCTCATTCACGAACTTAAGCTCACTTTCCAGAATACGCCACCAAAATTTCAGCTACGAAAAGAGATAACCTTTTTTGAGTTATTTTGATGACGGACAGACGCACAGATGGAAATGGACTAATTAGGTGATTTTCTAACGCTAGGCACTTTTATTCGACTCGTGGGAACCTTTAATTGATGATATAAATTTGGTTTCATATCTTATAAAGTAAGATACCGCCAGAATGGTCAATCTATAGTAATATTTAGCACACACCAACAATTGTTGAAAGTATTATTTTAACAGCCTAGCATAGATGTTAAAATGACATTCAAAATGATCGAAAAATCGATTTTAACATCGATATTAAAATATCCGATGACAATAATAGCGGAAGTTTATAGCTCGTATCAAGATGTGATTATTTCCATTATGTTCAGAATTACATTTCAAAAATGCGGAACGCTCCAAAATGCATCATAAAAAATTAATATAATTTCACGAAAATCAGTATCAAAGGGTTTTTGAGACATATTTCAAAGTGCTGTAAAACAACAAAAATTGAATAGTCACTTTTACGTTTCTAAATTGAAGAAATTATAATTTTGAAAATTTTTAACCACTCTGCTAGTGCAAATTGCGGTACATAAAGATGCATTTTTGTATGCACTTGTATCAATTTCATAAAAAATTGAATATAAAGTAAATTTTAGTTTTGGAATATAGCTCGTATGTTTTTTTTTTTTTTGTATTATGTTCAGAAATGCATTTGAAATATTTGAGACGTATAATTAAGCGCGGCTCGCTCTTAAATGCACCGGTAATGCATAAGATGCATTCAAAAAATGCATAATTATTTTTAAATTGTTGTAAGTATAATTTTATATTACGAAAATTCAATACTCTATGATTGTATGAATAATTAATAATTATGAATTTTTGTATGTGCTTTTAACGAACTTTTTCAGAATGCTTTAAGATAACAAAAATTGAATATAGTCATTCGGATACATAAGTCAATTTTATGTATCCAAATTCAAAAATAATAATCTCGGTTCAAAATAATCCCCGTTCAAAAATACAATACCGATGCATTTTTGAACGGGGCACACCTTATTATAGGTCACAAATTTTTCCACTACGATACGAACTATATTTCAAAATTTCTGCTAAACCTTGTAAAATTGATATAAATGATCTGGACCAGTTTAACAAATATCGGCAGCACACTCGGTATATTTGCAATCTTTATGTAATCGATCAATTTATAGTATGAGTATAGTACGTTTGAAATGGGTATACTCACATAGTCACTATTCTATATAGTATCCATATATTCACAATAATATAGTTTTTCATTTGTTATCAATCTTTTGTGGTACCTATTTATACCTGTACTTATTTTATATATTTGACTACAACAATATAGAGTAAAAATAATATTCTGAGTGGATGTAAAAAACAATTGGAACACAATAATAATACGAATTATTTTAAAATCACAATCATTTTCTGTTGAATTGTTCCTCACAAAAAACCTTTAAAGGAGTTAATTAGATAACTAACGTATGGTGTAACGTAGATACTTTTTATATATATGTAGCTTATTATGATTAGTACAATTCTCCTCCCTTCTTCGGATTTTCCCAGAGAAACGTTTCAAATAAGAGAGCTGAAAATGTTTTGTGAATATATTAAGTTTGAAAAAAATTGTTTTAGACATTTTCGAGGAAAACGAAATGACCCAAAAATCAGCTTAGTTGACGAAAGAGTTAAGTTATCTAATTGTTTTTACTACTTTGACTGGCCATGGGTTCGAATCTAGGCAGCGGTAATTTGTCAATTATAATCCGGGTGGTTAATTTATTAGATTATCGGTTTATGGATAAGAACGCAGTTTTTTCTCCATTTCTATGTCGACATAGTTCCATTGAAAAGATGTCTGTAGTCGCATTACCTACCAAGTTCTAGAATTCATTCAATATCCTTTCCTCGACCAATATCAAGATTTATTTATCGGAAGTAGTTTAATAAATAAAAATTACAAATAACGATGTGGGTTGACTCTGTTATAGACTTACATGTCTCAGACTTACACGTCTATAACAGTCTATAAAACCACATTATTATCATTATAAACGGTACTTTTTTCGTCCTTGGGTCACCTGAACCTAAATATAAAATTTGATGATTATACACTTAAACACAGATGACCTAAAAATTTATTTTCAAGATTAATTTGTAATTTGAAAAATTTTAAAGAAATCATTTTCTTTTTAAGTCGGAAATGAATCGTTGAAAAAATATTCTATGATAAAATAGAGTTTATCGCAGCCATTTTGACGAAGATGCGGAAATGGACCAATTATGAACACCTATTGAACACCTATTTGTGGGTTCAATATTTTTGTAGCGTTACAGAGTTTAGACTACAATTAAAATGGAAACTTTCAAAAGTCCAGTATAATTTATTTCATTCTTATTTAACAAATTTCCAATTTAAAGTATAATTTTTTATTTTTTTTAATTTTTCCTTTTTAAATTGATGATGGGGACTATGCCTAAATTCCCGTCACTATAAAATAGCACTGATGGTTATTTTGGAGTCTCGTTCTTTTCTTTACACCCACTATATATATATTTAACAATACAAAATAATGTCGTCTGTATAAATAAAATACATTCAATACTATATACAATATATACTACAACTTAAAACTACTCACAATGTTACAGATGACAAAACTAACTCTCTAACTAAATAAATACGAGACGAATGACAACCATTATATTGTAGCTTGTATCTGTTTTGACTGCGATAATACAACAAGTCAGGAAAGTAATTATTTGACTAGTGACTAGTTGACAGAAAAAATCAAAACTCAATTGATATATGTATGGTAGTGTATCTGAATTTTTGAAATTCTTTAGAACTATCCAATTATTATGGTAATTTTTATTAAACATGAACATTTGGTAAATGTTAGTTTATATGGTCTTCTATAAAATCGGTATACAAATTCTTTATTAAGGAAGTACGAGCACCAAGGCAACTTTTGATAAAAGGCTTGATTTTTTTTAAATACAAAGTTTAAATATGTCTAAACAAATTCCAAAAATTTGAAGGAGATTGCCCGATCATTTAAATAAATAATTAACTTTAAAGTTGAGCAATTTAACATTGGTCTTATGGGGTAACCTTCAAACATTGATACATTTCTGTATTTTTCTCGTAAAACTGTCGGTGAATATTTTTAAAAAACTTATGGATGAAAGTAAATATATTAGTGATAAATTTAATTCAAAAACATTTACACTTGCCCGACTAATTAAAGTGTATTAATTAAAAGAAAAATAAATGCCGCCACTAGCCAATGTTAAATGTATATCTATATATTGAAAAAAATCATATGGTTACTGCGTTCCCCTTACCGCGCTAGAGTCGATACCTATCCCCACACCGCCTGGCGCTCGTACTTCCTTAAGTATCTTTTAGCTTTGACTATCGAAGCATTCGAAGATGTCCTTTACAGTAATTACGAAAAGTCAGATTATGTTTTTGAGCGATTTTTCACAAAGAACTGTAAAACCTGACATTTTATTAATTTATGGATACACAAGGAGCGCATTATAATAATAATAATTGCATGTTTTATTTAATTATTCATTCGAATTAATACTTTAATTTATTTATTGAACACTACATAACATGTTACGACATGGTGACAACTTATATTTCGCCTCTATATTCTATGGCGCCAACGCATGTGGCGGTTCATCATTGACACGTACATATACTGACCAATAGACGTCACGTCAATCGCACTGTTTAAATAACATAAATTTTAAATTATAATACATTCAATTACCAAAAAATTTATCAATTTCATTCTTGTGTGTTCCTGCAAATTAATTATAATTGTAAATATAAAAAAGAAGCTGATCATAAAGCAAAGAGAAAAAGAGAGCTATGTTTCATTTCTTTTTATGCAATATTATCAAAATTATAGCTAGTTTTAAATGCTGATTCGTTAGAGAGTTATTAATGCTGTATCACTTAACGTTATATAACATAAAATCGAATTCGAGGAAAACTTAATGAACATTTTCATATTACGTAAAAAGAACTTCTAGATATTTTCTTTATTTATAAAGTAAATAACACGTTATAAAGTAAATAAAATTAGTTATTCATCTTTTTAACCGTAAAATTCAATGGTTTGACCAATATCATTTCATCAAATACTGAAATTTAATGAAACGTATGTACATTTTATTTTATCGAAGTACCCATAGTATATTCTAAAAGTTTTACTGGGTATAATTCATTAGTTTAGAAAAAAACTATATTTAGATTAAAAACTTTTTTGTCGTGTTGTTTAAAAATAAATTTATTTCAAAAACTAGTCTTATGCCAAATGAGATACGTGAAAATTACTGAAATACAAAATTTTAGTTTCATTTTCAAAAAAGATATTACTTTTGTTTTATTGCTGTAGTATGCAAATTGACTGAGATATCATTGTTTGAAGTTCATACCCGAAAAATATGTATGAAAATCCCCTTTTCTATATTCAGCTTAAGTTTTTTCGAATAATTTTTTTTTAAGACTAATCAATTAAACTCATAATATAAAATTTTTAGTTTGTATTTGCTGTCCATTATTTGTTATTTGCTATAAAATTAAGTGAACATGCGTTACGTTAAATTTCAATATTTCATGAAACGCTGTTGATTAAGCCAATGATTTCCACGTATAAAAAATGCGATAATAGTTTTATAAAAAGATGTAATATTTTTTTGTGACTGTATTATATTTGAAATCACAAATTAAAATGTTAAGAATCATAAATTTTTTCGGAGAAACACCAACAAATTCCGAATTTATTTGATAAATAATTGGATATTTATTAATTCATTATGTTTAATGCTTTATTTAAATTCCATCAGCACTCGAAGGTTTACGAGTTTTGTAGATTGCGATAGGAAATTTAATGCATTAAGTTTTCGGTGTTTGTTGTACTGAGGATGGTATTTTATTTATTATATTGCAACTGGTTTTTATTACTGTTATACATTTTTCATAGCCATTTAAATAAAGCCGTGAAAGCAAAAAAGATTGCGAGGATGCACTTGGATAAATCTTCATCCTTTTCTAAATTCCATTGAGGCCTACAATAAATACATTGCTTTGATTTGAATATCTATAAAGTAATATTATTGATTCGAAAGAGACATCGTTATGTAATAT
The DNA here is from genome assembly GCA_020423425.1 of Chrysopa pallens. Classification (NCBI taxonomy): domain Eukaryota; kingdom Metazoa; phylum Arthropoda; class Insecta; order Neuroptera; family Chrysopidae; genus Chrysopa; species Chrysopa pallens. Next base: position 101,697,991 of record CM035592.1, on the reverse strand, counting down.
TACGTGTTTATATATTTATTTATTATCCTAACAAAATTTTCTATATTGTCTATTTTTTGATATGGGTTACTTGTGATGTAGGTATACCTCAATCAAGCGAGCTAGGAAAGTAATCTACGCCTAATTTTCACCTTGAACTACATATCCAATATTAAAAATATTATCAAATCTTAATTTTTAATCAAATCTTTACCCAAGTAGAATTTAAATTTATCCAGCCAATAGCTTATAAATTCAGTCCATTGGAGTCCGTTCATTATAACCATTGGCCAGTGATATTGGCCAGTCATTTCCTCACTATATAATGCCATTTTACTTACTTGTAGAGGTTTATTTTTAGGCAAACAGTTGACTGAAAAAAAATCAGTAGCTAAAAATTTGATTTAATCAGGATATAAAAAAATTAATCTCTGTTTAAACTTAAAAAACGAACAATGGCAGTGGTTTTTATTACATTCATTGATTGTATTATACGGTTCATAAATAATCAATTTCCTCAACGATAATTTTTCGTGTATGTACAACTAAAATATATAAAAATTAGAATAAATAATGGCTGTTGTTTGTAAAAATAAACTAACAAATCAAATCAAAATCTGAAAATAATTATTAAAGCCTAACCATGATGAAGAAAATCTCGGGGAGATTATGATAACCGTGGCGCCTCGATTAATTTAGGTAAAACAAGCCAAAATATGACGAAAATGAAGAATAAAAATTTTCGAGTTATCGACACTTTTTTTTTTTTAATACCATATTGTATCCGTAGTGTTACGACACATTACAAATGCATGCCGGGAATTAGTTTAAAAAACAGGCGAAAATATTTTCAAAATCAAAACGATAATTTCCATTTCAATACCTTAATTATTTTTTATATTTATAGTTATAAAATTAAATGATTCCGTAATATCCTGAAAAATTAATGCAAAGAAATTGGGTTTGTTGGAAGACAATCTAAGTTCGATTTTCTTTCAAGTATAATTATTTGTGTGTGCTTTTCAGAGCTATCTGCAGCACAACGTCCGTTGTTAACAAGTAATTTTATATTTGCAACGTTAACACCTAATATGTTAATCAAATTGTATTTATTAATTTCAACTTTGAACAAACTGAATATTAAACATTGTAAGCAAATCTAGTAATATTATTTTCTATATAATTGTCTTAATTTTTAAATTATGTGACAGGTACACAGCGGTTCATCACGCACGGTACATCTTAGATGAAAAGCATACTGTATATTTTGTCGAAGATAAAAGTAAAACTGCTGTAGCGACATCTGTTTTCGTGTCAACAGTGTGCACCAAAAAATGTTTGATTTTTCCAAAAACTTATCAATAGCATGAATGCATTCATGCTGGATGCTTTTAAAAGTATGTTTTCATTATCAACAAAATTTAAGTGTAGCGTCAAATTTTGCTAACAATATCATTTTTACAATTAATTCGATGAAATCAATGTTATGCCTACGTGTAAATCTAATGCGTGACATATATTCATATGTTTGACTAATTCAATGACTTTGTTTTCCTGATTTTAATGTTCCAATAAAAACAAATAACAACTACCTATTTGAAACGACTAGAGAGATATTAGAGGTATATCTCTTCTAAATGACATGTGTTGAAAAACAAAACATAAACTTATTTTGATAAAAGTGAATGCATTATACATATCTAATGCATTGCTGACAATATACTTTTCAACCAGAAATATAAGGGACACTACACTGGTTGTAGGATATTATATTGCTAGTAGTTGTTTTAGCGGTAGTCCTTCTTCTGAAAGAGAAGAAAATATAGGTCTCACCTCGTTATCATAATATTCTATTTTACAAAATTATTATTACAATACACATTTAAAACTAAAGCGGTTAGTTCTTAAGATTTTTATTTATAGTCGCATTTTACGAAATATTTAATACAAAACATCTTACGATTATTGGAGATACATGCAAACGAAGACTCTAACTATCGGTATAATTAAGAACTACTTAAAACTGCCAATATAAGGGTGGTAAGGTTAATTCGTACAAAAAAGGCTTGTTTTTTGCCCCTCATAACTTGGTGTTGCATCATCTGTAATAAAAAATGTAAGTTCATTCGTTAGATAATAGTTTTCTTCAGGTAACGCTGGGAGGGTTTTTTGAAATTTCAATTTTTCACTTTTTTGAGAAACACTTTGAAGGGAAAAACGCGATTTTTACGAAAAAAATCGCCAAATTTGTTACTGTAAAATAAAAATTATTAATAAATTTGAAAAAAAACTCTCCAGGGTTACCTCGTAAATAATGTACAGAATTAGTGTTAAAAATGTGAAAGATATCGGTGCTGTAGTTTTCAAGCTATGAGGGGCACTGACTTTGAAAACGTGAGCTATGAAGAAAACGCCTTAAACTTTTGAATACTAAAAAATCTGGTATAAAACATTCATAAGCAATTTTTTTAATACCTTATCCCCCTCTTAAACACAATAGACATAAAACTTTTACTGTATTGGGTTTTTATTAATAATGTATATTGTTAAATATATTTTAATATTTAATCACATTTTCGTAGTCAGTGAAAAATAATCAAGTGATTGTGTTGTTTTTACAGTACTAATATTATAATTAAAAAATGGAGGATGGTGGAAAAGGAGTGTAAATTAAGGGTTATTTTTTAAATAATATTTTAACTATAACTTTTCAACTTTTTAAACTACTACAGTTATATAGTAACTACAGCGAATATATATTCAATCTATACAACAACAGTACACAGCAATCCTAGATATTCAGACTGTGTCTGTTGTTGCTTAACTTTGGTGATCGGTTTAGATCGGTAATTGCGATCTCAATCGATCACCAAAATTAATCAACAACAGACACATATATGTATTTTTAATGCTAAATCATAAAAATATGATAGTAAAATTTTGTTAAAAAAATGAAAAAAATTTTTGGGAAGGGTCATTCTTATCACTAAGGGGTATAAAAATAGTTAATAATTAAAAATAGTTTAAATATTGATTAAAACCCTTATTTGGGATATATCAATAGTTTTGATTGAACAGAGGACATTTACGAACACTATGTATACATGACAAATTTTTAGATATAATATTATACACACATAGTCGAGGTTACGAAACACAAAAACAGACATTGCTATGGATTTTTGGAATAGTAAAACGGATTTTAGTGGAGTATGGAGGCACCAGGTACAACAGAGGCTTTCACTTATCTCGTATTTGTGTTCAGCGACCAGAAAAACAACCGAATAACTAATTTGGGCCAAGTCTCAGAATACTCCACTGAAAGACGTTTAAATTATCCGCTGACAGCACCGGCTCAAAAGCCCCTATTAATAAAATTGAACTAATTCTTATCATTATTTACAGAATTTCACATTTTTGATAATTGTTAGGCACAAATACAATTTGAGATGTCTTCATAATAGGACTAGTTCACAAAGTTTCTAGAGATGTTACTTCGCAAAAAATTCATAGTGCATTGCTTTAATTCCTCGACTAAAAATTAAATATTGATTGTGATCATCGGTAATAATCACTAGTTACTGCATAATATACCTACAAACATGTCAACAACCAAAAAAATATATATCTTGTATATATTCTGGCACGCGATGTCTGATCGTCATCAAATACGAATTGTCATTTTTTTTGCTATTCAATATATTATATACAGTGATTCAAAAGTCATTCACACATTTAACTTTTATGGATAATAGATTTTTTAACTTTTATTTTTTTTCCATACGTTGTTTTTGCCTTTGGTTTTTTTGTATCACAAACAGTTGTGCTTGCTGATGATGGAGATTTTTATGAATCTGTTTTATTGAAAATCTTAGTAATATTGAGTGATTAATCAGCTTCATCAATTTTTATATTGGCGACTTTTTTTATATTTTTATATAATTACGTAAAAGTTTTCAACAATAATATTGTATAAAACACTAACTTCGCATATAATTTTGTTAAGGCCACGTTATGAAATCCCAAAAATATTGAAAACTATTGAGTTTTTAGATATAGGTCTGCCTGCCTGGCCATGGTCACGCTAATTTCCGAACCAAAAAAGCTACAATCACCAAATTTTATATTTAAGCTCCAAATGATCTAAGTAAAAAAATAAAACCTTTAACCAAATGTTTTTCATGTTGTAACCGTTTTTTCTCGAAAATGGCTCCAACGATCAGGGCTGTCTTTAACATATTGGAGGCCCTGGTACATTAAGATAATGACATTAACAGAGTTCTATTTTGTTAAAATAGGTAAATTAAGAGTTCTCCACTACAGTTGGTTACCTCCATGCTTAAAAAAATTCTCAATGCGAATTCTACATTTGGAATTGTGTATGTATGTATTAGTACCCTCATTTACACTATGAACAATTTTCAAATATTTTTTTAAATACAAACATTCCATTCCCATCTCTTTCTCGTTAACGTATTCATAATAGATTTCAGCAAATTCTGTGCAACTTTGTCCTAACTCTTCGAAATTCAGAGTTTTCAAGCGAAAAAATTAATTGCATATAAGAAAATAAACATTAATTCTAATGTAAAAGCTAGTAAGAAAGTTGGTATTGTAGCCAGTCATTATCGTTAGATTTTTTCGAAAGAAATATGTTTTTTGGTAATCAATAGTTAGTGACTATTATTTAGTAATCTGGTAGGATATAGGAAGCCCTTAGGATCGGGGGGCACATGACTAGTATCTAGCGTGCCCAGTAGGAAAAAGTGTTCTGGCAACTAGGGTTTTTGCAATGTAAAAAACATCTTATGCTCTATTGATTAAATGTATAATTTATAGAAACTTTGCTGAATATTGAACCAAAATTTTGTTATTTATAAAACCATTCTAATATATCGTTAAAGTAAAAAATGAGATCATTGAAAGTACAAAATAATTACTATTAAAAAATGTATTAAAGAAAAGAATGATTACATTAAAGAAAAAATACAGTAATTATAAAGTAAAAAATACGAAGAGTTATAAAAAAAATTTACAAGTACCTATTGAGAAAGTAGTTTTGAAATTAAGATGTAGGATATAGTCTTTTTTAGAGTTCCGTATATGTCAAACAATCAATAGATTTCTTAAAAAAATAAAGCGAGAGACTTGATAACAAGTTCCCGAATTTTATGAATTATAAAAAAATGTGGTTAATTTACTGTCAAGCCATAATTCCAAAGAAATTTTTTTATGAATTTTCTAATAGTTCAAGTTTAATTTCAGTACAATTTAATCTGTTATATGCCATTTAAGGGTTTTTGTTGCCACACCTGAATAATATTTTGAATATTATTATAAATGGAGGATAGTTGCATGAAAAAATAAAAAAATAAAACAACTTTATTTTAACATTTTAACGAATATCAACAGGTCAACTTGGTGCTTGTGTTCAGAATCGCCCGACAGTGCAAGGTGAAATTGCAACAAATTTTGATAAAGACTTCTTGTGAGCTCATCGGTAGGAGCAACATCTTCCCTACGAAATCACTATGTGTTGAATCATCTGACTTCAAGAAGCTAAATTATGTACATTGTTGCACTTGTTGGGAGCTATCACCAGCTCCATTTTGTTCACAATCAAATAGTATAACATGACGTACAAAACATTACACTACCCAGTAATACGCGACTATGATATGTGTTAACTGGATGCAATATAATTATACTACGCCGACACGATGGGGTATTTAAATTAGAAGACATCACTGGTTCATTTTGGCTGGACTGGATTGTATGTTGGATGCCATCTCTATCATCGGAAATAAAATAAAAACAACGTGGTTCCTGGATGAATTAAATGACAATTTTCATATGTTACCTGGTTATTCTGAAGACGCTTTTGTGAGAAGATGGTTAACACGAACGATAAATTAAAGAACCTAAGATCTTGTAAACTGTTTTCAGGAATTCAGTGTAACCGATTCTTTCTTGGATTACATTGCACGTACAAAGAAATAATGTAATTTTTTATATAAAAATAAGATGCTTGAATTAGATTGGTCATGTTATTCGTATGAATGAAGGTAACGCGTTTAAAGAAATTTCGTCAAGCAGGCCAATAAATATACACTGACAACAACAAGGAATTAAAGGACTTGCTAATGCAGGTGGGTATAAGATGCATAGTTTAGCCTGGAATGGTATGACCCACTAATTGCTCTCTTTATTTTTCAACAATTCTACGTGCGTTTAAAATTGCTTAAAAACGGAACCTTTGAGTTTCAGCAATGTACGCTTGGCTCTTTTAAATATTAATACATTTGGTATACAATTTTTTATAATTATCTACTTCTTACGAGTGAGCTTTTAAAATTGTTTTTTAGATTGATTAAATGCGCATAAAATAAGTATAGTGAGACAAAAAAACTAAAAAAAATAAAAAGAATTTCGTTCTATCTAATAGAAGAAAAATAAATTCAAAAAGAAAAATATTTCAATTATTATTATTTTTCTCAAAAAATTTAGGAAAAAGTGGGTGAAATGTGGAGATAAAACAACTAATAGTGATAATTGTTTAGATACTGGGCACATGGTTAATTTGAGTTGATGTGAACCGTGTTGGAACTATTTTTAATCATTATCATTATCAAAATTCATTCAATACTTAGTCTTTACAGTTATAAATACATATACAAATTATAACAAGTTTTATAATTATTAAATATAAGTTTTAATTGCTTTTGATTTTAAATTGTGGTGAATCTAAACAGCTCGAAAAAATATTAAAGAAACAAACATTTGTTGTCTTTGAAATTTTCTTCTACTATTTATGTTTTAAAAGTTGGCCTATGAGTCAACGGTTCATTGGACCCGATGGACTGATTTTGCTCACTCAACTTAAACTCATTTTTAAGGTCTAGAATCTGCCACCAAAATTTCAACTGGCTTTCTCATTTTGTTTTTGAGTTATCTTGCTGACGGACAGACGGACGGAGGAGCAGAAATGTAATAATAGGCTATTTAGGTGATTCAACAATATTTTCCAGCGTTACAAACTTTATACTAAAACTAATATACTTTGACATATTGTATACGTGCCGAGTATACAAATATGCTGCACTTTCCAAAATTTTTTTTGAGAAAAAAGTTGTTACACTAATTATAATTAAGTCGTACGCAAATTTTTATATGGATATTTCTCAATAATATCTATTGTGGTATGATATGTTTATGAGCACCTGGACTAATACTTTGGCCATGGAGCTTCCGTTCTCTTTGAATTTGGTTTTAAAACATCTATTAGGTTTGTTACTATGGTAATATAAAAATTGTTAAAAAAGATGCAGTTTAAATGAAAACTAATTTGTCGTTAATATTATGAAATTATTTTTATTTACATTTATAATCTTAATAATTAATATAAAATTCATCAAAGCTATTAATAAAACTTCAACATTAAATGAAATATTTACGAATATCTCTTCAATTTCCACTGACAATTTAGAGAGAACTACTCTTCCACAGCATCGTCTAAAATGTTATCAATGTTTTGGAGATGATACATCATATTGTGATCCAAATGTTTGGGTTAGTATAAGCATGAAAAAACATGCAAATATGGAAATATTATGTCCACGATCTTTGTCAGCGTTTTGTTTAAAAATTTATGAAGAACAAGGTACTAGAAAACGGACACAACGTGGATGTTCAAGTGGTTATGATAAACATAATACATCAATACAAAATGGTTGTTTAATTACATATAATGGGGGATTATTTGATCATAAAATTATTTGTGCATGTGATAGGCCGTTATGTAATTCGACAAATAGGATTGAGGGAATTTATAGCATTATATTTTTGTTGATATGTGTTATTATTGTAAGGTATTTGCTATTTAATATATTTTTTATTGAATACGACAATGTGAATTTTTTTTGAAAATTGAGTCAATAATTTGTGAGTTTTTTTTAATGTCATAAATCATTAATCACATCATAAAAACTAGGTATTTAGATAGTGACGATAACAACTAACAAAGTTAATTGTTAAGATATTCGATATATGATTAAGTGGCAGGTTACGATATCCGTGATTTTTTTAGAAATTATCGTGTTTATGCCGGCTACATAAACCACGTTTAAAACATGTCACAATATTTAATTATTATTTTTTGTTAAATGATTTTAATTTAGACACAATACAAGCACAAATAACCGAAATTTAATTCGTTTAAAAAATATCAACATTTTTATATTTAATACAACTATTAAAATTACATGTACGCCGTTTTCGACTGTTATTAATTCATGGATTTGTTGAGTGTAGTTTGCACGGTTCGGGTTGGTTTTTAGTCCCTACGTTCAACCTGTTTAAACTATTTTTAAATTGAAGCATCTTGTCGTAGATTTCAGTAAAGTTCTTTCTGTAATTTTTTCAGTGATAAATCGTAATAGCGGGAGTAAAGAAACCACGATCTGGCTTGAATTAGCCCTGAATTACATAAACTCTTACGCATTTAAAAGGACAAGAATATAGTTGGATCAAAACGGTTAGAAAAAAATTTTTAAAATAAAAGTTGTAAAGCATAAAATTTTACATAAAAAGTACTGTTTGTCTATTTGAAATGTATACATGGATATCTGAAAACTTTTAGACGTTCACTCAAATTTTCTCATTCAAATTTGATCATTTTTGATCTTTTTGAGGTATTTTAACAATAATTTTTCTTCTGATATTTTGAGTAGAACAATTGATGAGTTTAACACATAGTTTAATAGTCAAGATTAATCTAATACTCAATATATTAGTCATTTTTTGTTACTCGTTTATATTAATGACGAGTGTGAGTCTCTTAAATACACTTTTTAGCAAGTTCTCATAATTTATCATTGTATAGAAAATGTAAATTTTATTCAAATTAATGAGGAAAGTGAAAAAATCTATTAGCTAATGGCCATTGTGTGAAATTTTTATACTTCCAAGGTTCTTAATATAATTTAAATCTAACAAAATTTTGTTGTAATACTTTGTCTTAAGACTAGGAAATTGCGTGAGGAATAAACCTAATGAAAAGCATATGAAAATCTTTAAGCAGACCTTAAAATAATGTAATCGATTATTGCTAATAAATGTTGAATTTTTTTAAAATAATTTACTGTTTTACTGTAATTAAATTAGCGGCGAATAGTAGTAAAAGTAATTTTGGGTGCAGAAATTATGATAAAGATTGATGTTGGTATTGTAATAATTAGAACTGTTGGTATTGAATTGATGCTAATTATATGAAAAATTTCATTGAACATATTCAAACATTTTAATTATGAATTTTTTTTTTGAAATGTCTGATTGATGCTAATTATATGAAAATTTTATTGAACATATTCAAACATATTAATTATGAATTTAATATTGAGAAACGTTGGTAATTAAACAGAATTGAAAAATTAATACATTAAGTACCTGGATGACCGAGCTTTGCTCGGTATTTATTTTTTTTTTTTATAAATTGTGTATTTTTAAAAATTTTTATAATTTCCATGATAAAAAGCCCTTCTCTGCCCTTCTCCAATGACTTTAAATATTAAACAAATATATCATTACATTATAAAAAATTATACAATTATAATAACAAAATCTTATTTGAAAAATATTATTCACTTTATTGTGTTGTTTTGTTAGGTTGGGTTGGGTTTAAAATGTAAAAAAAATTAAATTTACTCGTCGGTCGAGCCGGGATTCGAACGCGGGATCTCTGTATAAGAGCTTCGCACGCTAACACTTAGCCACTATATGACTATAAATATTAAACAAATATATCATTACATTATAAAAAATTATCGATAAAACACGAATAAAATGACATTTTCTAAAAATGATTCCTAGCTAGATCGATTTATCGCCCCCGAAACCCCCTAAATAGTAAATTCCATGAAAATCGTTGGAGCCGATTCCGAGATTCCAATTATATATATACATATATACAAGAATTGCTCATTTAAATATATAATATATGTTTATTGTGAAGTTATTAAAATTCAAAAAATTGGTTCAATGGTTTATCGAGGAAAGGTAACAGATAGACAGATAGACAGTCAAATACACAGGTAAGCAGAGTAACTTTGGCATTTATAATATAAGTAGGGATTTATGCGGCTAATCCAAGTATAAAATTTGTTGCGCTAACATTAACCATTTGGAAAAATGTCTATTTTAAATAAACAAAAAATCTGAAATTTTACGCTGCTTCATTGGTTGTGGCAGTACATGGGGTACATTGATAAAAGTAAAAATATTTGACTTGTGAATTAAATGAAAAAAGTTTGTTTCTTCAATAAAGCACAAATTTAAGACTTTTTAAGCAATTTTAAATAAGTTTTTAGTTATCGATTTAATTGATTCAATATTTTCTAGATTGATTTAATTCTTTGTATGTGTATGTATGTGTGTGTGTGTGTGTGTATTTTTTTTTTTTTAAGAAGGGGGAATCCGTTTTACGAATTCCAGGCATTTCGCCTGAATATGTGAAGACTCGATGCAGCGTCATCTAAAACTCAACGCTAGCGCCCATACTCACTAAGCCCTAAACCCTTTTTATTCTAGCCTCTTATCCTCCACGGAAACCGCCGTCAGGCATTACTTCGTAAGCGGAGGATCTAGCTTTTGCTCTTCCTTTTGGTGGCTAAGGTGTTATCTTCCTTCATTCTATCTTCTGTAATTTGATCTTCCTCTTTCGATGGAACGCAAGTCTGTGAGGACTTCTGTTGCAAACGTGTTGGTAGCGTTCCAGGCAGCCTCTGATGACAACATCGCTTCAACTAGTGAATCTGGTTGCATTCTCTAGTACAGGATCCTTTCCAACTCTTCTCTTTCCATCTTTGGATCGAAACGAGAACATACAAAGAAGAGGTGCTCCGTATTTTCAGCAACTCCTGGGCAGGCCGGGTATTCCGGAGAATCATCGTGCTTAAAGCGGTGTAGATACTCTCGAAAACACCCGTGTCCTGCCAACACCTGTGTAAGATAATAATTGACCTCGCCGTGATAGTGTGTGTGTGTGTGAGTGTGTGCTTGTGTTATGGCGATATGGGATCGAACGCTTTATTCAATAAACAAAATTCAATAAACTTGATATTCTATCTTCATATTACTACTAGTTGTGCCGCAAAGCTTTTGGATTATTTTTCTCGAAAATGGATCTAACGAGTTTTCAAATTAAGTATGCTCACAGAGTTCAATAGTTTGTATTTGAAACATTTCTCTTGGAAAATTCCAAGAAACAATTAAATTTTACTTAAACATATTTAGTCCTGTGACGTGTTGCAGAAGATATTTTATTACTAATTACACATGTTTTCTCAATAAAGCTGATAATTTTGTTAATTAGCTCCAAATTGTGATACTCAGAAATTGTGAAAATAATATCGCCATGTTGACAATAACAAGTTTGAATGTTCACTACAAATGTATTTAACATTATCACAATGACATCATCGTCCTGGCCTAGTATAATATTGAAAAACAAGGATAATTAAAGCAAATCAACATTTTAACCGATGGCCTGGAGTGTTTTGGAAATAAGTTTTCATTTGGCCACTGTAAAGATATAAATAATTATGCAGAAATGTTCAGATTTAATCGAAGAATATCTGTTATATTTTATCATTTTTATTAACATCCCCAATTTTTGTATAAATACTTAAGAATCATTCTGGAATATTTCAAAAGTATTTATATAAAACAATCATAACTAGTTGATTATCTATATTCCTTATAAAACATTTTCGTTAAAAATAAAGGGATGTAATACATGCGATCTAATCGTACATACAATAATGCTTCAAGAAGGGAGGAAAGATTTCGCGTGACTGGCTGTCAAACGACGAACTAATATTAACGTTGCTCCCACGGTTGAAGGTGGTGCAGGTGCCCTCATGTCACGGTTGAGATGGCTCCTCCACACAACATTACGATACACATACATATATCTACATATTTATAATATAAGTATACTTCATAATCTAAACATAATTTTTGTTATATAAAAATATATACACATATTATCTTCATTTAAAAAAAAACAAAAAAGAAATAAAAAATAAAACAATATTCCCGCGTTCAGTCTGTTTCCCATTGTCTTTATAATAACAGCGATATTATTATTGTTCTTGTAGATATCCTTCATCATCAATTTTTTGTTAATAGTCTTTATTGTTGTACGAGGTATTTATTATTACCATTACTGTGGTATTTTGTGAAAATATTGTGTTATTTTGAGATTGTTTTTTGATGGTGAACATTTTTGGAAAAATCGTTATAGCTTATACCAAAGATTTAGGGTAAAGACATTCTTAAACACGCATTCCCTAAGAATTTAAGATTATTTCAAATGTAAATACTTGGGCCAAAGAATTTTAAAACAAATATCGGTGATTTGTATATATTTTGAAAACTTGTGTTTAGAATTAACAAACAAAAAAGTGCTATATACAATATTTAAACTTTTTTTAAGTGGTTTAAATTTAAAATAAAGTTGATTTTTCAAAATTATATTGGTGCGTGCCGTTTGTGTTTTTGAAAAAAAAAACCATAAGCAATATTTGAATAGAATAAACTTAATATCAAAGAAAACTGTATTTAAAAGTGTGATGTTAGTGAAAGTAAAATGATATTTTCGAGTTATAATTGTATGAATTTCTAAGATTTGTGATTTATTTTCGCATTATTGTAAAGGTAGGTATTTATATATATATACATACCTAATTTGGGTATAATTTGTATATTAGTTCATAAGTAAAAATTAAGAAAATAGCATAGTTTCCCACCAGGATACGCTTATCGAAGGGGGGATTGTAACATATTACTGAGGGATACTCCATTATGTAAAATCTTTTAATTTTCGCGTACAAATCACACTGAAAGTACTTATTTAAATGTTATGAAATTTGATATGCTCAATAGTGATATGAAAACTGAGGGCTTGTAAAGGAGTTCTTGTCGATAAAATATTTCTAAATTTAAAATCAAATTTTGATTTTTACCTCAGAAACTTTTTTTCAAGAAAAACTTTTTGCGAAGCTCACCATTTTCATATAAATATAATGCATACCAAATTTCATCACATTTAAGTTATTTGTTAATTACTTTTAAGTTATTTGTGTTTGAAAATTGAAAGAAATATAATGTATATTACGTGTAATTTAAGTCAACTGCTTCTTACATAAAGTAGTGGGCTTCTAACTGCTGTGGATAATCTCTTAAAATACTTGTTAAACCCTTTTTTATTATTACAGAATAAAGAAACACAAAATAACATTGTATTAAAAAATCAGTTGCTTTTAGAAAAACGAGTGCTTTTATTAAGGAAAAAACGAATATCTTTAATTTATAGCTGGCTTTAGATTTAAATGTACCCAAGTTGATAGAAAATTACAAAAGAGATTTTGGCTTTTATGAGTTTATAAAAAAATAAAATCTAGTTTGACTATTAAAAAAAAATTTATTACGATTTTCAAAGTTTTACAGTCAATTTTTCGAAATTTTCTTATTAGTTATAAGATGAAATTTGATCATGGTAAATTTCAATTAATTGGATTAAAAATTCCAATGTGAAAATTTGAAAATAGTGAATTTTTTTCCATATTGATTATTAAAATAATATAGTTAATGATTTCAATATCTGAAGTGTTGTACAATATATTATTTTTGTTGTGACTTAATGGCGAATTTAAGCAGTTTTTATAAAAATGTTTAAAGTAAAAGTTGTGTGTTTGTAAGAAAAAAACATTTTTAGTATTGCAGTTTTTCTTTTATCTCTTATGATGGATAATGGATCTATGGGACTCAATTGACCCATTTTACTTAGCGATGAATTTAAACTCACTTTTAAGCCTAGCATACGTTTTTGAGTTATCTTGACAGAAGAAAATGTACTAATTAAGCGATTCTATGAACACATAGGTTATTGCTATTAATATTTTCTAACAATTTACAAACTTTAGACAAAATTAATTATACCCAAACAGTTAATGATGGCTATAAAGTTGTAAATGATGGATATAAAATTAATTTAATTTAGATGATTTGACAAATGATTTTTTATATAAAGAACAAAATATTTTTTGAAAAAGCCATATTGCGGAAACTTTTTATGTATAGACAGACAATGGATGATGAAATTTCTCTTATACAAAGGAAGCTCTAAATTCAGTTTACGTTTAATTAAGGAGTAATTCTTTCCCCTAAGATATAGATCAGGGTTTGGAAACTTAAAATTAATGTTTTATAACAATAACAATAACAAAGGCAGTAGCCATTTAATTGTATCATGGTTGGGTAGATTTGATAAATACTCTTGGCTTGTATATGTCACTTAACATTAGTCATCAAGATTAGACATCTATAACTTTAGGGACATTATTTATACAGGGTCGGCATTGGTTCCAAACTAAATACGCTTCATTCTATAGAATTTTAGTTGCGATTTAAAAAATTATTAAATATTAGTTTCGTTGAGCTTCAGGCAAGTGTTTATAAAAAATTTCGATACAACTAGGACTTCAGAATAAATGAAATAAAAACTAAAAATTAATTTGTATATAAATATTTCTATTGGTAATTTCTATGTTATTTTTAACTATAATTATGTGATTGGCGTCGAAAATTATATTTTACACATGAATTCATTTTTTGAAGGCGATTTTTGTTTTTTCCAATTATTTCTTATTTTTTAATTTTTTATAAGACCATTTGTCTTTTGGATGACATATAATAATTAAAAATATCTTTTGCTCCACCTGCTTCTCCTAAGTGAAGGAATTTTTTCAAATGTATACCTTGCCAATGCTAAGAATTACGATGTATTGAGGAAAGAATTGCGATAAACGTTAGGAAGTGAAATGTAATGCGTTTGCAATCATTTTTTGTAAAGAGCGTAGCTGACATAAGTTGGAAGTTGTGTATGGAAAATTGAAAAAACCTTCTCAAGCATGGTCGGTTAAGGTAGTTCTACGCGTAGTAAAAATGAATCCTAATATGTGTATTGTGTTGTTCGTAAAGATTACCAACACACTACTCATATATGCGTATACACACTGTTATTAAGTAAGTAGTATATTTTTCACGTCTTACTGAACTTTCAGTTGCTACTTAATAACAAAACGGTGAATAATTTTTGTTTTTAATTTTGAAATAATTTATAAATGTTTTATTAGTCTTTTCAAATGTTTCTGACAGTTTTTTTATAATAATCGCGTACTTACCTAAAACGCATACTCCTCATAGCTCGCAATGTAAATTATTGGAATTTTGATTATAAATAACTAGAATTTCAGACAATCAATTGTCCCACAGTGAAACTTATATAAGGTACTTACTATTAAACTATCCATGTTAGTAACAAAACATGTACAACAGTTGAAGAACATTTATCTGAGGCGTATAATGTCCACAGTGGTAATATGAACAGGCAGCTTAAAAGTGTGCAATTCAATTAAAAATTTTTATTTATAAAAGTAGAAAATTTATGTTCCAGTTCCTTACACATACTATATAAGCGTAATGTCAACGTAAGTGACACCCAAAATCTCATAAATTAACCTCTCAGTCTAAGTAGTCAAATGATTAGACGCGCTAAACGACGTAGTTAGCTCGACTACTAAATTGAAAAATATTTTTTACATACAAAAAAATAATTGTAATCCGATTTCTTTTACATAGACATGCTTATGCAATTTTTCACATCTATTTAGAAGCTCACATTGTGTAATTCCAACAATATTTAATACATACATGCGTTTCGAATTTGTTTTGATGATTTCCTGTTTTTGAAGTCAGTATAAAACAAATGGTATTTCATTTCAATAGCCATTTTTTCCTGGACTAAATTGTTTGAGTGTAAGCACTTTTATATGGTATCGTGCCAATTTAAAATCAACATGTCGAGCAAGTTTTGCCTGTAAGTTTAATAATTTCACATTTGTATATACCCAAAAAAATTTTGTAAATAAAATTTCAAAAAATGTTTACATAAGAACAAACTTAACATGCGAAGTATTAAGTATTACGTAGAAAGCCGTATGTCTAATATACGTATAATAAATTATTAGTTAAATGTGTGAACTCGGGTAGCTAATTGTGAAATAATAATGTTATTTTTATATGTTTTAAATTAAAAAAAAAAAGCGAATTAGAAACAAAAAAAAAAAAACATTGAAAAGTGAAAGTTCTCATTAAATTTGAGTTACTTAAGATCTTTAAAATTAATGCAAATAATTACTTTAATGACATATGTGTGAAATAAGTGAGACTCACAATGGGCTGGCTGATCACTGTTTATCAACTGATTGTTATAATTTTAAATCAAAAAAATTCTGAGTTTAATACTAATTTTTATTGTAAAACCACTCATTTATTTCCAGGCAAACTTACATACATAATTACATATTTTTTATCACTAATATTTACGTTAATTTTGACAACTTTTATTCTACAGAACAAATTGATGGCCGTCTCTTCAAACCTCTTCTACTTTATTTCTTCCGTATTTAGAAGTGTTTCATTTTTACTAATATAGGTACAATCAGTTTATCTATTTTTCGCCAATTTCAAACAATTAGTTTTAGTATTAGTTTTTTCGACAATTTTGACAACCTTGGATTCTTACTCTATCCATATTACCCTAATGTCTCTTAATAGAGACTTTTCCCTTCATAACGTGTATTCAAAACTTGTGCTTCTTCCACTGTTTCAGTTTCGGCTGAAAGTCTCATTAAAGTAGACATACATAACATATTAAAAACGTAATTCCAGTGATGTTCTAGACAAGCTTCCTGGCATTAACTCTAAGTAAAAGATTAATTAAATTTTATTTTTAATAATAATTCTAGATTTTAATAAAGTAATTTTTATTATAATTAGATAATTATATCTGATAAAAGTACGTAATCATTCGCTCTCAGTGAATAATAAATTTATTTGAATAATTTATAACATCGTCTACATTAAAATGAGTACTGATTTTTCCAGAAATAATTTAAGTTCTAAGAATTATAATTACAAATAAATAAATTTAAATGTTTATAAAACTGGGGCATTATTTTTGTAATGTTGCAGGTTAGTAATAAACACACACCTTAATGCAATATCTTTCAATTTTGGCGATTAAATATATCCAAAAAAAAAATTGTCCAAATGTTATGTCTTGACATAAAAACGATGAGCTTAAAAATCAATATATGTTTTTATACTTACAAATGTTTTTTTTGAGACAAGTTCTCCGTTTTCATGTCAATATTGTGCATACCAAATTTCATAACAATACACTGTGGAATTTTCAAGACGCTTGACCATCTCAAACATCAGATAATTGCTATCAAAAATAACATTTTTTATACGTAGTAAATAAATACAATACGTAGCCAGCAAACGTACTGTATGTATTTTTATACAAACGTAAAATGATGTTGATACTAAGTTAATATTTTTGATGCTGGACGATCGTTAAAATAAACTTTTAAATTTCTTTTTAATTTCACTGAAACATTTTTTATCACTTAAAGTATATGTTTATATGCGGAATCACTCAGGCATTGTTTTAAATAAAATTTATTGGTGTTTAACATTTTATCTGTAGCAGACCAATTTTATTTCTAATGTAATTATTAATAATGAATTTGAGTATGGAACAAAAAATGGTAGATTATATTGTTTATTTGGGGAAATTCTTATTGTCCAATTAAGGTAAATACCCTATTAACAATTTAAGAAAATCAAAACTAAAATTAAAAGGATTATTTTGCAATTCATATTTATTATAGTTACTAAATCTGCGACCTTTGCTAACATAAGCAGAATATTTACATTTCATAAGTTGTTTAATAAGAATCGACCTGTATATATGCATACATACAGTGAATAAAAATATAATGCAATTGGATTATTTGTATAAAATCGGACGTAACGGTTCGATGCTTTTGATACTTTAAAGGTAAGGCAAAACGTTAAGAATAATAATAATAATAAAATTAGGATGCATATATTATAATAAAGGTTTTATACGTATATTTATTTATACGTAGATATATGTAATTCCTAAATAATAATGATAATTCTTTTAGGTTAATATAAGCATTGTGAAGTATATAACTAAGGTGTGATAGGAGATAGATAGTAGGTACCTATGCCTATTATGTGCTCTATGTATCGATAATAATTAAGTTTACATATACATAATGTTTCGAAACATTTTAAATATTTTAAAGAAATTAATAAATATACTTCTAATAATTGACACAGAACTTCTTCATGGTGTACGAATACTATAATTATCTATATATAATAGTAAATATCAACTGCTGATACATCAACGCAGACCTGAAACCGCTTGGTGTAGAAGCTTGAAATTTTGTATGATGATGTCTTGCATGACCAATTTTTAATATGTCGATCAAGTCCTACCTAAGCCTTAAAAGAAAGTTCTCTTATATGAAAGAAAGGATTTTTTAAAATTCAACTAAAGAAGTGAAAACGAGTTTGTATTTTTGAAACTTTGAACAAGGTACGGTACAGTCAAAAAGCATCTAAATAGGACATTTTTTAATTGATTGTTGAGATCTACAATTTCTGGAAGTTCATAATGATCATTTTTTTTTTGTTAGAGGTAAAGTAAATAAATATTTTACCTTTAAACTATTTCGACAATGGGATGAAATTTGAAACATATGACAATTTATTTTGCCTTTAACAAAAAACGATCAAACTTTGAAATTTTGATCAGAAGATCAGATGCTGTTATAACATAGACAATAGATATGTAAGAAGTTTCTAAATCCAACTATTAATAGACTGAAGCGGGAGTTTTCAATATTAATATAACAAAGAATGGGATTTTATTAAATTTTGTTGACATAAGTTTCAGCCGCCGAGTCAGAAATCATGCCATTTTGAATAAATGATTCTGTTATCATTTAAATGACAAATCCCAAAAGATTGACCAGGTTTTTTAAATTTTGATATACCGGTCAGAGTACACGCCAAATTGTAAATTCAATCGAAAATTATTTCCCTAATTGAATATTTAATCAAATTATATTAATCAATATATTATCGAAATAAAATATTTTATCATCGGTAACTACAATTTATAAATCTGTTGGCTGCTGATTACTTAGTAATACACGTCCCAGCTTCGCACTGGTATTACTAAATAATAAGTTGCCAAAAGATTTATAAATAATAATAATAAAAGCAATTTCTGTCTCAATATTGGAGGACAGACAACCTAATTTATATACCAGCGGCTATTTACAATAGCGACAAAAATGTCCTTACTATTCTTGAAATGGTACCTCGCTTCACAAATATTTTTACTTACAGACCTTCGTTATTTTATAAAATTTGAAAGTTTCTCTGTACATGTGTCCTATACAGGTAAGAACGACCAGCGATTATAGAGTTTTTTTTATTCGAGATAACTTCAGAAATCTCGTCATCCATTGCCGGACACATGACAGTTGCTACCCGTTTCTATAACGAAAGTATAATTATAATTTATTAAAGTTTAGGGGTGTCTGGCAGGGGGTAGAAACTGTCATAAGTGTCCGGCAATGGATGACGAGATTTCTGAAGTTATCTCGAATAATATCGGTATTTAACAGGCCGATAGACAGGCAGGAGCGAAATGAATGATGTTCAGAAATTCCAATCCAGAATTATTCTGTAGGAATGTTCGGTAGGCATAAAATAGTAACTAAAATGACATAAAGGTCTGAAAATCGCAAACTAGGCAAAAAAATATGTTTAAAACAATTCAAGCAATAACGTTATATATAAAAATAATCACATCAAGAGTAAGTGATTTGATAAAAAAACTATTTTTGACCGTAAAAAATTAATTTTCCTATGAAAACAATTGTTATACAAACAATACCATAACTAAATTTCCGGCTAAATTATACAGACTTTCGAAATATGTAAAAAAAAAAAATTGTTTATAATAATAAAATTTGTTTATAATAGTTTTCCTATGCATCAATTCCTCTTGGACTTATGTAAAAAAATTATCTGGTAAATATCAAATTTAACTATGGGTGGGCTTAAAAAAATAATAATAGTACTTTTAAAATATGTCTACGAAAATCATTGATGCTTGAAGGCTTTATATACTTAATCGATTATTCTTTTAAACGAATATCTTATACGGAAACAGGAAATCATTTTACGTTAACAATATACGATTGTCCCTATTGTAAGCTGGTTATCATAAAAAAATTGACTGAATGCTGTTCTAAGCCGACGTAAAATTTAAGCATATAATGTGTTTCTAAACAAATACAAAACGAAAAGTAATCCATTCGTTATAACTATAATAGTAGTCCTGGTGCACTTCAGCATTTCAAATCAACTTAATAATAATTTCTTTCACTTCTTCTAAAAATAGTTATATGGTTTAATTCTTTTTCCCAACACGTAACAAATCTGAATATCATTTGTCGTACAACATCAAAATTGCAAATTTTCACAAATTTCGGTTGTCGAGCAACGGTCATCTGATTTTATAACCGAGGAAATGGTTTTTACATTTGTTAATGAATATTCATCAACAAAAACAAAAAACGGATATCTGTCAATAGAAAAAGAAAACGACCAGCTTGTCAAAGAAAAAAGTTGTTCCAAACAACAATTACAAACAAAAGTTTAACATTTATTTTTCATTTTCTTTTTATGGTCCAAAAGTTGGGTGATGGATCCATCCGACCCAGTGAACCGATTTTGCATGTTCTCGAACTTGATCTTAATTTATAGGTATCGAATACACTAGTTTATTTTTTTAACTCGCTATCTTTTTTCGTTTTTTAGTTGACGGAAAAATGGAAATGGACTAATTAGGTGATTCTATAAATATCTATACCAAAATTTCGTTCGTACGGTCAGTATTTGCTAGCGTTACAAACTTTAGACTAAAATTAACATATTCAGACATATACTAAACAGTTCAGTATAAAAACTTTCCATTCCCTTTTGTAAATTATCTGGCTAATTTATTCTAATATATAAAATCCTTATATCTGAACTGTGCATCTGTTTTCTGCTATGGTTGGGATATACTGTTTCATCAATAAAATATTATAGACGTCTACGGATTTAACATTATTATATTTGACACATATACAATATGTCAGAGTTTAGTTTCAAGTTTGTAACCTAGAAAATATTAACCACACAAACCAAATGTTGGTAAAGGATTTTAAAGAATTACTTAATTTGCTCAGTTTCATTTGTCCGTCTGTCGTCAAGATAACTTAAAAACCAAAAAAGGTACCGAAACGCAACTTTGAAGGTGTAATCATTCTGGACCCAAAAGGTAAGATTAAGTTCATGAATGAACAAAGTCAGTCCATTGGGTCCTATGGATTCATTACGCAATTTTTGAACAATAAAATACAGAAGAAAACTTCAAAAACAAAAATTTTTTTTAAAACATACAACATTGCAACATTTTTTCATAAAATGTTTGAGTATTTTTTTGAGAATTTTTATTTATATTAATATTAATAGTAGACATAAAAAGTGCGTTTATATTCGTAAATGATGAAAATCGGTCCATTGGATCCAGTGGATTCATGACGTAACTTTCAAACCATAAGGTAGATGACAAAATTTTTTTCTTTGTTTAAGATACAACTTTTGTTTGAATTATTTTTTCGTAAATTGCTTAGATCACAATTCAGCTCAAAATTAACTACTTACACATATATTTAGGTACAATACACATTGTTATTAATATATGTATTTATTATATGTGTGTATGCACTGCATATTTAGGATATTTTATGAATGGTAATTATTATAAATACTTGTTTTAGTTATTGTTGTTATTATTTTCTTCTTTTCTTTTACAATTTGCTTTACTTTTCTAACTCTATAAAATGATGCAACGACAGTGTAGAAAACTTTATAAAATTGTGTTGGTAAACTACTTCTTACAACCGTGCAAGCTAAGAAGCAGATAAATACTATATACACCTATTACAACTAGTATAATAAAAATTGTACAGGAAAGGCCTCACAAATTGTTTTAAACGGCCTATTTCTAACATATACAATAACCGAGAGGGAAATGCAATGTATATAAGTACCCCTGAAGATGAACGCCAAATCTGTTTTGCCAAACATCAATTGCTGAATGAGTTTAAACAAGAGATAATTAGAAATTACTGAATGAGTTTCTTTTTTAAATCATAAAATCATTTTGATTGTTAAATGCCACGAGTAGAATAAGGATTTTTAACCGATTTACAAAAAAGGAGATAATAAATTCCACTCATATGTATGTAATATTATTGGAATTGTACAATAATCAAATATCTTAGTCTATATGGCCTTCGAAACAACTACGCCAAATTTTATAAATTTGTTTATATGTTCGTCCACGTATTTCTCCGAAACTAATAATCCGATTTCAATGATTCTTTGTTTTTTTATAAGTTTATATTTCAACTTAGAGTAAGATAGAGTAAGTTTCATCAAAATAGATTGAAGAGTTTTCATGATATTATTTTCAGAATAACTGTGCGTCTAACTTATATTAGGCGAGGAGCCACCAATCTTGAAAGCTCCTTGATTACGCTTTCTAAAATTATAAATAGAAAATAAAAGTTAACACTTAGACGAATAAGATTTGCTTGGTCGGCGTGGATTTAATTAACCGAAAACGTTTTAAATAAATTATATATTTTTAAATTTCCTAAATTTCCCACAAAATTGTCTATGAAATTGATCAAATTCCGTGATGATAGAAAACAATTATGGAAATTTAAAAATATATAATTCATTTAAAATGTATTCGGCTAATTAAATCCACGCCGACCAAGCAAATCTTATACGTCTGAGTGTTAACATTTATTGTCTATTATATTTAAAATTTTAGAAAGCGTAACACGGAGCTTTCAGGATTGGTGGCTCCTGGATCATATGATATATATTCTATTTTTTAATAGCTTCGCGCATATTTATTTAAAACATAGAACGATTTCATAGAAAAAACAAAGCATGTAGTGGCCAAAGTTTTTACCAAAAAATCTTATTTTTGAAACGGGGGGGTGGTGTATCAAACTGAATTTTTAGTAGAAATACTAACAACAATAATAACACTAAAATACAAACAATTAAAATTTTTCAAAATATACAAAAAAATGTAATTAATACGATGTGTTTGTATGTACCCAATACTTTTGGAATTGAACAATATTCGTTTATTTTAGTCTACATATGCTTGTAAGGTAGAGTGCTAAATATGGGTGTATGTATGTTTGACCACAAATTTCTCAGAAACTAGAAATTAAATTGGAATAACTCTTTTTAATTGATTCAGTATCATTGATTCAAATAAAAGTACTATAGTTTCATTAATATAGCTTCAGGCAAAGTTATTAGTAATACAAATTTATTAGTTACACTAAAAAAAGAAAATTTTTCTTTATAAAAATAACAAAATGGACTAAAATGTAAAAAATAGTTTTAAATTTAATTATTTCTTTGAATCTATTTTTCACTAATAGTATAGTTAGCGCCGATTTCGATTGGCTATTGGTGACAAGGAAATTATTTGTTGAAGTATTTATACAGTTAACAGTTTATTATACTTTTATAAAGTTTACAGTGGACGAAGTTGCGGGTAAAATCTATTTATGCTATAAAAATATGATTGGAATGAAACTTTTAACCTATTTTTTTTAAATATTAAAATGATAAAAAAATGATTTGATTTCCACGAAGTATTATATAAAATATTTTATTCAATTTTGTGTCGATTTTCAATCATTTGATTGAAAAACCATGTTACAATACCAAAACAAGGCCATATTATTCAATAAAAATAATTTTTCAAATATATTTCAAGTTTAATAATAGCCATTATAAATGTTATTTAAATCTAACCATTATTACTAGAGTAGTGAAGTAGTCAAAATATTGACCTCTTCTGCATGCCTTCCACATGAATTGATGTAATAAAAAGGGAGGGTCTAAATCTTTTATTGACAAGGGTTGCTTTATTTCGATTTTTAAAAGTCAATACCTAAGTTAATAAAAGGATCTATATGTCTAATGTTAGGGGTCTTACCAAATTGTTTACGTGACTTTTTTCGAATTATTCATAAAGTAGGATCCTCCTTCTTTTGACACATATCCATTATTAATTACATATTACAGTATTTTAAGTTACAATTCGTCATTTAATACGAGGAAGTATGTAAAAAAGTCCCTTCAAAACCAATAAAGTTGTAAATAGGAGGTAAATTTGGATAGGATAAGTTTCCAACCAAAAATTTCTTTAATATGAAAATTGAATTTCGCTTTTATCTCGTCAAACTGGCTTCTTAAAGATGTTTCCAAGAAAATTAGTTTTCTTAAAAGTTTTCTTAAAATCTTTTAGAAAATTTAAACACACATACTTTAACGTGTCCTTTAAACGTAGAAAATTTTTTCAACCTTGCGATACTAATTTTTGAAAAAAAGTCTATTAAAGATTAGATAAAACTTACAAAAGTCATTTACTATACTTACAAAAATTTTCGGCCGGTACACAAAATAAGTGCAAACGCAGTAAACATGGCTTAATATACAACGCCATTTTGCTTATTGTTGATGTAAACAAATGGGACAGGAACAGATCTGTCATTGTTCAGATACACAATCACTTAATTCACTAAATTATCGATATTATCCACTGGGTCATTTAATATTTTCTATTTACAGGAATTAAATTATATTCCTAAATTTAGTACTGTCAATTATATTCAGTCTATGAGGTTATGTAGGGATATAACGTAAACCGGTGTTTTGTGAATCCAATAAATCTGTCTTGGCCGAAAAGCGCTATAGTCAGCTTGTAAGATTTTAATTTTTTTATGCTGACTGGCTTACTAAGTTTAGTAAGTACTTACTTCGCCCAAACAATAATTCGCCTAATAACTTACATACTTATAAAAAAATTATTACAAGCGGTAATTATAAATATGAAAAAAATTAGCTACTTTTGATTGTTTAAAATCTTTTATTTTACGATCTGATTATTTATGAACTAAAAGATAACGAATTCGAAAAATGGCACAATCAAATTGCTTCTGCATTTCTGCGCTTGGAAAGTAATGGAAGGAGGTCAGTGAATCTCATCCTTTTTAATTTACATTAGGAAAGTATCTCAATCCATTGAGCACCAATCACCCTTTGGAACGTCCAAGACTCTGTATATATTTAATTGATAATATATCTTTAATTAAAATACGCCAGACAGTAGGTACAGTAGTACCTAATGATATAGCTATTCTATCGTTGGATTTTTTGAATCAGATCAGTAGTCCTTAGATTATTCCGAGCAAAAAAAATTTAAATCTTTACCTCTATAATTTAACGTAAATAAATAGCATTTATTAATATCAAAAACTTTTTTCATTTAACATATAATCTGTAATCGAAATTTCATAAGCAAAATCTATTTTTATTCCCTTTTTTTTTTAACTCGTAGTGTCTGCTTGTCTGTCGCAAAAACTTTATATCGAATTTTAACCATTTTTCCATTATCAATCGAACCAAAAATCGTTGCGATGATAAAAATGATCAAATTTTCGTTTAAAATAATTGTCCGGAAAAAACGTTAAAATCCCAAATATGTATGAATATTTATCAAACTCTCACTTAAAGTATGTGACAAATCCAATAACTATTTAGCATCATTTCCATCGAAACCAAAATCAATAAATAATTTCTAAAACTCGTAGTCTTCGCTATACTATGCTTCGCATATACTATATATGTTTTCAATCATAGTATTTTTAAATAATTTTCAATAATTAAAAATAAAGTAGTAAGTTAAAAATTTAAAATAAATGATGTAAATAGTATATAAATGATGTATTTATAGGAATTTGTTTTAAACAAAGTCACTTACTTCATAATAATCATTAATTAACAATTAAAGTACTAATGATTAAATGATAACCATTAATTGTTTTGAAATAAATATTCCGAATACGGCAAAGTAATAAAAAAGGGTCAATTATTTATATGGTGGTAAACTTAATTTACAAAAAAAGGTACTATAAAAAACTTAGTTTTTATAAGTTTTTTTTAACATCAACTTTGGAAACGTCTTTAATTTTGCAACCAATACAAATTATAATTATAATTATATCTATAATTTTATCATTAATAATAATCATTAGTATTAGGAGTCAATTGTCATTCCAGATTTTCTGCTCTACGGCTTTTACTTGCAGTGTGTAAGTTCCAAATATTATTAATTTCTGCTAGGTATGAGAGAAGTCTTTAGCTCTCACTATTTTCCAACGTTCAACCTACACAAGAAGTTATTTATTATATTCTCTATTTTTATGTTTTAAGTTTTCCTGCATGGATCATGTTTTCATTATACTCTACCTTGAAGGAATTATAAATATTTTCCTGGTTTTTAGATTTATCGTTTAGCTTACAGGTAAAGTATCATCTTTACCTGTAAAGATGCCTATAAAGATACCTATCATCTTTCCAAATTTCAACGTTCCATGTGAAGTATTTTTATTATACACTCTCCTATTTTTAGTGTGTAATTTTGCACAGTGGATTTTCGAATTTAGTTATTAATTTCACATTACTTCAATCTGGATTATGTACCACGAAATGATGAGATTTACGGCTCTTGTATAATAGAATCAATCTTCAATGAGCGAAATCTCGAATCATCAAAATCATAACTAGAAATTTATTTTCTGAACAATTATGTATGTGCTCATTTTTCCTAGGTATCGAATTAAGAATATTGACATCATATCATTTTCAATGACATAGAAACTTCTGATGACAGCAGGAAATACTTTTAACTAAACAATATACTTGTAATTTTTTTTTTCGAAGCCAAAGCCAGCCATTAATTTTAACTGAGACTAAATGCTTCGACTTCGGAAGGTAAACGCCCATAATAAAACTGTCGATAAAAGTATACAATTTAAAATAGTTTTTCATTTTGTCTTTTGGGTGATATACAATCATTTTGTTCCATTCTCCCTCCCTCCCATATGAATATTTTCGAATTTACAATCATCGATTTATAATTTTTCTATTTGTATACTATATACCTCGATGGTAACCCCTTTCGATCAAAATAGGAATTGCTCTGTTAAACATTATGCACTTATAATACATATTTCATATATTAATTGTTACACATTTATCTTGATAAACTATTAAACCAATTTCGATAAAACTTACAATGTTCTCTAAGTTGAACGATACTTAATCGAATTTTAGCAATTCGTAATTACTGAAAATTCTTAAATAAATATAGTATTTTTAAATATACATACAATTATTTTTCACTTAAAAAATTCGGTACAAATATTTAAAACGTCATATAGACTAATATATATACGACACATTGGTCATTTATAACAATATTACATTTAGGTACACTGTTAACATACTCACCTCATCTCTATCTCAAAATTTAGAAGGTACACTCAGTCACTCACATCAGTCGCTTATTACTGGCTGTCGGTTATTATTAGATACAGTTTTGGCGTCAATATATTTGAAAACTTTGAATTTGACAATAAAATAGTTTCGCTTTATAGACCAGGGTAGAAGCATTGAAAAATGGAAAAAAGTGAAAAAAAATTACAGTAGGATGAAACCCTTTAGAAGCGGAAAAGAATATAACAAAAAATGAAAGGAAAAATAACTTATGGTTGATCAGAGGTCTGAAAATATCTCAATTTCCGGCAAAACTACAAGTACTATGGAAAAAATTAAATCGCAAAATTGTAGGTAATAAAAAGATCTACAATTTTTGTATTTACACTTTAAAAAAATAGGGTGCTTTTTCAATATTTATTCAAAATAAGGTGAAAAAATAAATATTTAAAATAAAAAAAATTACAGTGAATTTGGAACATAAAAAGGTAAGTTTTCACCAAATAGATTTTGAGGTTTTGTGAAAAAAGTGTAAATACAAAAGTTGAAGTATCTTTTTATTGCCGACAACTATGCCTATTTGCTTTTTAACATTTTTCCACAGGCCGGAAATCGAGATAAACCATGTTTTACACTTAAAAACACACCCCCTTCCACTTCCCGATCTCAGATCGCCCTAACTGATTTTTTCATTCATTTTTATTATATTCTCTTCCGTTTCCAATGAGTTTCATTCTACTATAATTTTTTTTTTTTCTAAAATTATCGATCCTGATCTATTGGTAGGATCATTTTAGGTAAAATCATCTATATTCGAGTAAACAAATATTGTGGTATGTAGGAAGTAGAAAAATATAGAACATCAAGTTCTCCAGTGACTAGTACAAGTTATTCATTGTTTTTTTTTTTGATATTATATGTTATGTCCATAATAATGAAATTGTTCCAATAAAAATTGATTGCCCTTGACAATTTCCGATAATATTTGTGTGTGCCGGTATGTAGGTAGTAGAGTTTGTGTGTGTATGTTTTACACGTATGTGTAATACACATCGGGCTAAGTATAGCTATCAGTATGAATAGGAATCAATACCAAACGTAATTGAAATGACTACAACTACCAACAACACAGTCTATATACATTTTTCTATTAAAATTGTTGATTGGACATATGGGACATTGTGTTCAACCACCTACATATTTGATATGTGTGTGGGTGTTTATACCATCCAAACTTTACATTTTTACAGTGTTTATCATAAAATAGGACCTTTATCAAATATTATTAATTTATGTATTCATAGCTGTATAGACTGGTTTATTTATAGCTGTATAGAGGATTGTATAAATGATTATATTAAAAATTAGCTCAAACATACTTAAGATATAGTATCTAAAAAATTAAATTGATATATTCACTTATTTAATACCTCACATTTGTCAAATGAAGTTAAAATTACTATTCATAATATAAGGTTGTTTCATTCCTGAAACCATTTGTCGACAGATTTTTGCCTATTTTTTCAACACGCTCAGAATAACGATACCTGTGGGATCCTGACGTTGCAAAATTATTGATCATTTAGATCGTGAGATTATCAAGTTCATGATTTTGAAGGATAATTCCCTTTCAAAGTATGTAAAACTTCTCTCTCTATCTCTCTCGAGAATATTCTCGGCAATTGAAGTAGGAGAGTATGAAGAAATGTTTTTAGAATAATAGTGGAAAAAAATTAGTAAATTATTTCGGTACAGGTTAAAACTACTCTGATTTTGATGTTATTTTAAAAATGTATTTGATCTGGCTCAACGAAAATGAAGCTTATAGAAAAATAAAGATAAATACTTGTTTATTATTACTGTAGAAATTATACGCGAATTATAGCTCGTTAACGCAGCGTTTAGCGTTGAATAGTATTGTATCAATCATTGTATTAATGTTAAAGTACGTAATATTTTCAATATGAATTTTGGTAGAAGTTGGTTGATAGCCCAAAAACTAATGGAACTAGTTTAGCTATAGTAATAATAAAAAACTGTTTCTTTTTGTTTTGCTTATATCATATTTGTTGCTAAACTTTTTTCGTTATAGTGTGAGATTTTCGAGAAATTTATGAAAAACTGATAAAAAACACAAGCATTTTACAAAAGAAAAACGGGCATTTTGAATCAGGGATAACTCAAAAAGTATTGACTTTTGAAAAAACTTTAAAGTACACATTTTGATTAAACCTTCCTGTATCGATTCGTGTGGATACTTTTTATGATAAAATTATCATCCCTTTGAAGGGATGACACACACTCCCTCGGCTGTATTGTCATTTTTTAAACTATCAATGTTGAAGCATCTTTTATTAGCTGCATTCGTGCAATATAATTAAAAAATATAAATAATGTTCGTCATGCACATTGCCTGCCATTACTTGAGTAACAAGAGCATTTTTCACATATTACCCATAATTTCAGATTGAGACAAAGTTTCTCTTTTTCTAGATTTTCTAATCTCAAAACTTGTTTACATTTATAACATTAATAATTGCTGATAATATTTATAACATAGTAAATGAACGAAGTATACTATACCAAGTTGTTTCACGCTGGAACTACCTTAAGCGGTTTTTACTCTTTTCTAACGTATATTATAATATGTATAATTTATATTATTATACTTTTTGATAATATGAATTTTAACTGTATGGTGAATAATTAGTTTTAGTCTGAAGTTTGTTACGTTAGCAAATATTGAACACATTATCAAAATTTTTGTTAAACATGTTCCTAGAATCATCTAGTTAGTTCCATCCGCCCATTCGTCATCAAGATGACTGAAAAACTGAAATATATAGCAAACTGAAGTTTTGGTGGTCTATTATTTAAAAAAAGAAAATTAAAATAAGTATAAAAATGTTCCTTTTTTCCAATTAATAAATAAAATATTCATGTTTTACCAATTTTCACAATACAATCAAAGCCCTTCTGGACCAACAGTTTTTCCACTTTATCAGTTATATAGACTGAGCTATATACTGAGTTTAAAAACATCCACTCACTTTATATATCCTAAATTTAAAACTATTCAGAAGAATTATTATTTTAACTAGTTAGAATTCTTTATTTGTATAACTTTAGTTCGTTCGTCTAGAATTCTCTTAAATAAATTCTTTCAATTCATATTCTGTTTATACACTTGTTCCAGAAACTTTTATAAATAATTATTGTAAATAAATAAAAAGAATTATTTTGCTATCATAATAAAAAAACGAATTTTCAATTCGTATTATATAATATTATTAATAATTAAAATATTGCATTGGCACCTTATTTCCATTAAATTGTATGACTTGAAAGTGAAAAATTTTATATAGCTTAGTGTATATTTTCGTATACTATAGTTTTAAAAAAATATAAGACAAGCAACTTTTTCTTCGCGCTAATTCGCTAAAGCCGATATTTGATTTGGGAAATATCAATATTGAACCACAATATTACATCCTCTAATGAACGATTTATGCAGAACAGGAAATATCGATTATATTTATCGATTTCGAAGGTTTTGACAAAGTCAGCAGAACCAGTATATATGCGTGCTTCAGGATCCAGAGATATTTCAGAAAAAATAGTTTGTTTAATTAAAGATCTGTATGCGTATGACAACTTCAAATGCTGGGTAATAGATCAGAGTTTATTAATCGATCCATTGAAGTGCAAGCTGGTGTAAGGCAATGATGTTTGCGATCATCAACACTATTTTTGACTATTCGGGATGAAGTCGTGAAAGATAGTGCTATCATAAGCACTGGTATTGGATGAATGATCCCTTACAAAAAAACTCGAATATCTAGCCTTTCTCGAAGACATCTGTCTAATTACTCAAAATACTCAGAAAATGATAAAAACTACTATAAGAAGTCGACAAAGTAAGTTGATAAACGTATGCACATGGCAATAAATAACAAGCAATAGCGTGTTATGAAAATTCATCACACGCTAACAGAAACATGTGGACACTTTTGTTATCTCGAATTTTTGTAGACAAAAAGGGTGGAACAGATATAGATATTCAAAACCGCATGCATTGAGCTATAATAGCAACGGATCTATTCAATTCTGTTTGTTAGGCCACACATTTACCAATTTGAACATCAATCATATCTGTTGGAATTTTTAATACAAACATAGAGTCGTTGTTGCTCTATGGATGTAAGACGTTTTTATTTGAAAATTTCTATTAATCGCTATCGCGGGAACAATTCGAATCCGATAGCCTAGTTATTTCCAATAAAAAACTACAGAAAATACTACACCAATGCCCAATATTGCAGGAAATTAAAAAACGAAAATGATTCAGAAAAGAGTGCATAGAAAAACAAGTTCTGGAGTTGAATCCACAACTTGGTGTAGATCTATAGTACGGAAAGTCAACGAAATAAGTCTTTTTTGTGGAAAAATTGTGTCCACTTAAAAAACAGAGTTTGTTGGAAACATTTTATGAATTGCGACTGGATTCGTAAAATATGCAGGTCATCGAAAATTAGGCCAATATAAGAATCAAAATACATATAACTAATTTCCAAATTATGATATAGCTAATTAAAATTTTAAAATTAAAGAACAAATAAAAACGAACAATAGAATGTATCTACACTATATTTTTGATATCAAAGTACATAGGAACTTGTTAATTTTCATGGAATATAATTAACACTTTGTCTAATTTTGTCGAATTTAACAACTAGTTATAGTAATTGAATAAATATAGTAGATACAATCGACTGTATACAGTCAGTATATATAATATTGAGTCGTTACGTGTCACTCGTCACTCGTGTCGACCATCGTCACCCTTATGTAGACACTAGGGGCAGACATAGAGTCAAATCAAACATTTTTATTAAATTATCAATTTACTACAGAACTATGTTTTACAAAATGAATTTATCATGCTTCATTTTGATGGTGATGATGATAATAATAATAACGTATCTATCTAAATGTTGATATCATCATTCTTTAGGGGTATTCATCATCATTCAATAACTAACTTAACGCTGAATACTAAAATAAATTTTCATCGAAATCGAGAATTTAAAGGTGATATGTTGGACAATAAATATATATTTCTGTATAATTGAGAAGATTTTCGACCATATTATATGTGCCAAAATATATCTATATTGGGGTAGCATCGAATGAAGTCCACGTAATTAATTTCCTCATAATTTCTCCTAAAATCCCATTTATGCATCGTTTTAATACGAAAAATCTGATTATACAGACAAGCCGTCATCGATTACAGAGTTGGAATACTGAAACTCGAAACTCTAGGATGTTTAACTGCTCAGAATAACTAAATTTAGAAATACGAATGTAGCTCGTGTATTAATAATAATAATTTTTATAAAGAATTGCGAG
Organism: Chrysopa pallens; assembly: GCA_020423425.1. Taxonomy (NCBI): domain Eukaryota; kingdom Metazoa; phylum Arthropoda; class Insecta; order Neuroptera; family Chrysopidae; genus Chrysopa; species Chrysopa pallens. The sequence continues at coordinate 101,665,153 of CM035592.1, read as the reverse complement.
AGCAAGTCAACAAAATAACTAACAGAGTTAAATGTTTAGATATTCTACATGTAGTATCAAAATTTAAACTTCTTTTGATGCTTATTATTCTTAAAATAGCCTTAAATTTTTGGTATGTAGACCATAAAGTTATAAATTACATATATAATCATGTGTATTTCAAATATATGTTCTTATTAGCTAATTTTCAGGTGGAATTCTGGACCAATATATAAAATAATTTATAAAATGAATATATTTAATTATTCTGAAATAATAAGTTTCAAACTAGTATAACGTTTGAATTTTGAATTACTGGTTGTATCGTTTTTTTTATTTATTTTTTTTTATTTTTTTATTTTATTTTATTTAGAAACGCATTTGAAATATTTGTGGCCTAGAATGTGACTCAAAACATTTATGTCTGTATATTGAGTCATCAAAATCAATTATGGGTAGTTTATAAGACTTCTAGTAATGAAAACGTCTTAATTTGTTATCAAAATAAAAACCTCAAAAAAGCTCGACATATTAATTTTCACATAATTTTATCAATTTTTTACTATTAAAAAAAGTAATATTTTAATGCATTATAGGTTTGCATTATAGAAACTAGCGGCGATTAATTATGGGTCAAGAATAATTCAAATGCATTTCTGAGCATAACAAGTGAAGATAACCAACTAGCGATGTGAATTGTTTAGATACTCGACATATGATGAGTTTAATTGTCTGAACTATTTTATTATTAGTTAAATATGTAGGTATTATAAATTATATACGTATTAATATAATTATCTTATTTTAAGCTAATATTGTGGCAATTGTGACTAAATTTTTGTTTGAAATATTTCTAAACTACTTTAATTCGCTACAATTTCAGCTCAAATACACCTAATTAGCATATTAATTATAATACATATTATTATATTATGTATTGTAATTTTTTTTTCTGCTTACCTTTCTTTTAACGCAACGGTTCCACTGGATGCAAATTCTGAAGACATTCTGACGATCCGTTAGAACAATCAAACTGTGTATTGGCAATGGGAGTGTTTACTCTAGATATGTTTACTGCGTCTTCAGAATACGCGTCTTCACAACACGTCAGAACTTTTCCAACGTTCAAACTGTTTTGTTTTTCGCATCCGTTCTGAGAAAAAGCCATGTAGATTTTGACCCGTCCTAGAGCAGTGACAATTGCATTCTTTTGTTTCCCCCATTTCCAATCGTCAAAAGTTTTTCATGTACTTTTTTATTTGGGGATTTGTAAATAAATATATTCGCTAATGGGTATTTTCAATTAAATGCCGATGTATCGTGAATCATTCATATGATTTTGATAAAATTATATGAAAAAATGAAAAAAAAATTTTTGATGAAATTACACGCTTGATATAGATTTACATCGGCAATTTGAATTTGGTTGAAATCGAAGATTCTGGGGATTAAGAAAAGCAAACTGTAACACGAAATCGCAAAAAGAAGAAGTTAGTTTACTCGAAAAGTTTTTTCCAGTACGCATTAAAAGTACTAAGTACTTTGAACAACAAATAATTCTTCACTTATGTAGTTAGTCCACTTCCATCAATAACAAATCCATTAAATAAAAATCGTCGCTAGTGTCGTACATTATGACAGGAATGCGGACATGTCCTGATATTCAGAATTCGTAAACGGAATGACCATCATGTTCTGAAGAACAGTGCTGGCGTATTCGTACTACTAAGATTGCCAAAAGAATTTACATCCAGTGTATCTGTATTTATTGGCGCTATTTTGTAAAGTTGAACCAATTACGGTTTTTTTTTCAAACTTTTTACATCTATTTTCATTTTTAAAGTCATTTTTAGTTTATTTAGCACAATGATAGCATTTTCTTTTACAAATACACACCTTCAGCTATAAATTTCTCATTACAATTTACAACTATACACTTTTATTCAAGTGTCAAACCAGCAGCTTTTTCTGTATATTGATTTTCAGATTTAGTTGTGATTTACCATTGCATATTGTTTTAAATACATTGTGTACACATAGATATATAATTTATAATGGGAACTATTTACTTTGTTTGATTAATATCTTTACTATTACAAACATTTACTATTATTAAAGAAAATAAAAAAAACGTTTCATTATTTTTCCCGTTATTTTAAAAATAAAACGATATCTATACAGCTACTGACAAATGACTGTAATGAGTTTATTTTAGAATTTTGTATTACAAAAATAATATATAAAATATTATTTAAGTAATGTTGATGTTAAAGCCCTGTAATCACGGAATTGAGACATATTAAGATTATATTTTCGTGATGAATTTGTTTAAAAAGAAATTCAGAAATTTAATAATTTAATCAGAAATTTTGACGAAATTATCCAACATGTAGAAATCAAATCCTAGTATTTAATTCAATATCAAACGATATAACATTTAAATTAACATACTGATATGATTTAAAATTTTTCACTAAAAATGGAACCGACACCCCTTGCTTTAGAAATGGGTGAAAACTAATTAATTTTTATCTAAGAATATGATTGACGCCGACTGCTTAACGTAATTTGGAGAATCATTTATAGAAACTGTATTGAAAATTTTATCTAAAGGCTATTTTTTGTGAAATTTTTTTAATTTTAACTATTCATACATAGTGTTGCATACAATCGCTAAAAATAAACAGATTAATGTAGAACCTTCTGAATTTTATTTGAAATCGGTTTCACAGAGATTCCATCTTCGAATCATTGGGCTAAGCTAAACCGGAATCACGTTTGAAGTAAAAGCTTTTAAAAAAATTATCGCTTCACAATTGATATAGATATCGGTATAAAACAAATAAAAAAACACATACAGGCAAGAAAAACCTTCCTTTTTGAAGTCGGTTGGACAACTGGAATTAATAAAATCGATTTATAAACCAAGAAATTATTCGTGAATATATAAAAACCATTTTTATTCTCCATTTTTCAAAAATGGGTGCTATTTTTTTGAAAACTTTTATATTTTACTTTTGAATATTTGGTTACAACCACAAAAAATTTATCATTTGGGTGATCACTGACAGTTGTGGGCTGTATAAAAACATACAAACAGGCGAACTTAGAACCTCCTCCTTTTTTGAAGTTGCAGGCGGTTAATAATTAATGAAATGTAATGGAAGTTAGCAAGCAAAATCTTAATCTGAAACGAAAGGCAAGAAATACAGATTATATTAAAAAAATTATATAAATAAAAAAAAAAAAATAATAATAATAATAATAATAATAATGCTTATGCTCGACTTATATAAAATATGTCAGAGTATATTAATTTTAGTCTAATGCTTGTAATGCTAGAAAATATTAAGCAACCAATAATTTTGTGGTTTAGCTGTTTATAGAATTAATTAGTTTGTTCATTATCACATGCCAAATCGGTCCATGGCTTCGGTATTGCTTAGGTATTGCTAGTATTTATATAATAAATACGGATATGCATACATACGCAGTCATGTAATCAAACGTGATTAATAAATCCATACGAAATAAAAAGATTGTAAATAATAAATATAAATAAGGTAACGAAGCTACATGCTATTGCACCTGTTCTCATTTTTTTTTCTCCGAAATAGAAATGACTTATAAAGTTTATGTAACTATATTGTTTGTGTGTGTTATGTAATAATACCATAAATATAAACAATATAACCAAGCAGAAACAAATAAAAATTTATTACCCATATCCAATGACCTATTTAAGAATCATCGAACATATTTAAAAATAGTTCATGATATTATTATATAGAAATAACATATATAAACAGATATTTATATACAAATTGGTCCTCAGAATCATTTTCCATATGGCAAAAAGGGGAAATCATATTAAAATACATATGCATATAATATACACAATATTAACATACACATATAGAACATTCAACAAAACTGAATGGATTTATGTATTATATATAATTGTTCTTCATTAAATTATTTATATTTATATAAAAAAATCAACACCTCGGTGTAGTAAGCCAGCACCTCGGTAACTGTGTGACTGAACTAAAAAATGCCAAATTGTAGGTTATACATATGATCATCCATATTTATATTAACTTAGGATCGCTATTTTAAATATACATTTATCGCTATTTTAAAAAAGGAGGAGGTTCTTTCTCAATTCGCCAGTATATATTTTTATAATAAACTACCGGTTGTCACCTGGGAATAGCGTAGGTGAACTAATTTTTTAAATCGGTTCGGCAGTTTTTAAGTTTATTCGTTACAAATGGTGATTTTTTTCCTTGTTCGTGTAATTTCATAGTGAAATATTCGATACATTCCTCTTGTTCTTTTTCAAGGCTATGAATGAATCTTACATAAACTGTATTTACAGTTGGCATAAAATAATTGTTAACGCAAAGTTCGTTTATATTGATTGATCTACAGCACTACTAACTTTCGACGCAGGTATATACATAGATGTCTTGAACTTCTAGACCCGCACAGTGTATGTGCATATTTTATTATATATAAAATTTTTTTTTTTTAATTGACTACTCCTTTTTGTCCTATGAAAAATGATTATGAAAACTTACTGTATATATAACATAAATAAATACAAAATACATATATAAAATTCACACATAAAGTTTTGATAACAAATATTAATAACATCATAAGCGTAGCTTGGTTAGCCACTAGCTATACCATAATAGTTCGATTTAGTTTAGTGATTATCTTCATTCGATACAATATTCTTTTATAATAATGGTGTATCTATCCATCGGCATTTGATATGGTTTTTATTTATTTACTGTTCTTGTGTCCAGATTGCGTTCAGTTTTTTGTTTTTATCTCATGGTTTAAGAGTTATTAAGAATGCTCAACAATAATATGATATTGTTCAAATTTTATCATTTCTAGCTATGAATACAAACGACTAGTTTCGTCTATTGTGCAATTGATAGAATGAATTGACTAAGCCTGTGTATAATATTATGGATGGACATCCAAATATGACGTCATCAAAATATGATTTTAACAATACTATTGGCTAATATGTAATATTGATGACATCATATGTGGATGCCATCCATGAATATTCAGCAGAAATCACTTATAATGAAGATTAATGCGATAAAATGAAGATTCTTTACCTGGCTGAAATGATGGGTGACCAACATTAGGGTAGGATATTAAAGCAAGATTCAAAGACCGCAAAACCTTAATACTTATTTTAGAAATAAAAAGTGTGGTGCAAGGTAGTATTAGTATGGAATTTTTCTGTGTGCATACCCGTTAGTTGTGAGCATTCACTCACATTTATACTCATAACGCCACTTAATATGTTTCTGCGTGGGATGATCATGCAATTGGTTTGACAGCTGAAATAGTTCGCTGAGAATATAAGTAAAATATCACTATTTCTGTTGGGAGCTTTAATGCTTCTGGCAAAGGTTACCGATCACAAGAAGTGTCTGGCAGTGTGAATATGAATTTTTAAAATATACCTGGGTTCATATAAACACATCAGCCCTGAGACTAAAAGAAACGTCAGTTGTGTTTCTATCTACATATTATAGTGCAGGGAACCTGTAAATTGTCCGCCTGTATAAGCAAACGGGTATGTATGTAATTGAAGTACATACTAACACTATCTTTTCATTAATTTCATTTCTTAGAAAATAAGTTGGGTGTGGCGTATCTGGAATCTTGGATCATATGAATCTGTCTCTTAGCTAGCTGTTATTAGTAAAATGAATTTTTTTTTTCATTAAGAAAATGTAAACATGTATAGTATTTTCTTTATGTACTCCACCTCTTGCCAGGTACATTAATTTATAAATTACAAAGTACTAAAAAATTTCAATTTGTTGGTTTGTGCTACACAGTTTATTCGGATTTTCCGTTAGCTCTTAAAATATAATTGAAATGTATTAGCTGTAAATCTTAAAAAAAAATTTAGTAAAATAGCATATTCCTATCAATTGCAAATAAATCTATCTTACTAGTGTTCATAGGAAAAAGTATTTTATGAGAAATTTCCCAGAACGAGATGTATAAAAAAAGATTTAAATTTTACATCGATCGCAAAAAACCGCATCTTACTAGTATATGTATAGAAAAAAGTTTGTTTTTTTTAGAGATTTTCCCGAAGAAGAGATCCAAATACTATGTTTTCAGAATGCGATAAAGGTGTCTATAAAATATTATTAAAATCGAACAACTTGTCCGAAAGTTGCGGCCAAATAACATAATAATAATATTTTTACGCTTTTTTTAACAAAACAGTATTAAACAGAACTTGTCATACTTTGAAATTGGACAAATGAAAGTAGAAGAAGACAAATGAATTGAAAACACTTCTAGTTAACTCATCGTGTTAGCACCCGTATTTTGCACAATGTATTTCTAAAAATGTGGGTTTTAGGAACCTGTTAAATTCAACGTATGTTAAAATTAGTACTTGTTTTAAATTATTTGCTACTTCCATAAATTTGATGATAGACATTTCGACTTAGAATAATAAATACGCCAAAATCACCGTCAGATATTCGTAAAAGGTATGCAGTGTGGAAAAGAATACAATATTCCCTCTGAAACAAAAAAACCTTAATCTAGCTCTATTCTATCCGTATTCCTTATCCCAATTCTCTCTTGAATATATAAAAATATATCAATATATATATACAATAAATTGGTTGATTTTATTTATCTACCATAAACTTGTTAATTTGTTTGAAATATATAAAAACAAAAATACCCTTTTTTATTTACATTGACTTTAATAGATCTGTAAATTATTGGATTCGTAAAAATAAAAAGTTTTTATACATTTTATATGATAATTCTTGAAGAATAAAATAATAGGTATCTACTGAAAAATAAACTATATACTAATTCATTTGTATTAATCGAAGATATAAAGGACTAAAAGTTGCTGGGCTGCCGATTTTTTCAGCAGTAAGATAGATAGTAAACTTTGTGAACGGTAGTGTTTAATATTTTGAAAATATTCTTTTTTGTAATAAAAATATGCATTTTACAAATGCATCACAAGAGCTATTAAATAATCAATGTACAACTTCACCCTACTGCTCAAAAAATCGATAATTCATTAGTTTATTCCACCAAAAAAGCACTGGTGGTACTTGAATATGCTTAAAAGAAGAAATTCTTTCAAATTTGAGATAAGAATAGCTCAAATATAATAGGCAAATAGCACGTGGGCGGATTGAAAATAAAGTTCGTTTTGTAAGTCTGTAAATTTTTCAGTGATGAATCATATTAAAATAAATACGGAAACCACGTCCTGCAGATAATCAGCTTTTCTACATTCTATTGGGTGGGAGTTGGGTTGGGTCAATAGGGTACGAGTGGGAAAACATAGATTCAAATAAAGATTGAAAAGCATAAAATTGAAGATAAAAAGTTGCCTTTCGCTTGTACTGGCTATTATTAAAATTATCGAAGCTATAACTAAGAGAGACCAGAAGAATATTTGTGGACGCTCCAGCTCCGTGAATTTTAATTTTAGCCAAAAAAGACAAAGAACTTTTATTATGTAAACTTTTATGGTTTACAATTCTTATTTGAAAAATTCGTTCTAGCTCTTATCGTTATGACCCAATTCAACTCACATTCCTTTTCATTGTGTAAAACTGATAAAGTGCAAGGTTGATTCCAGTCTGAATTTTGTTTATTTCGTAAAATGTTTGTTTTCGGACTAAATAGCGAAGATTTTTCGAAATTGTTCAAAAGTATTTTTTTAAATTTTCGACAAAAATATTCACTTTTAGACTTTTTATAATTTTTTCGGAAATTTCTTTCGTTTTCGTGCTATTATTTTGAAGAGCAAAAAGCCGAAATTCTAAGACAGAAAAATATTTTCCGAGAAACCGACACATACTGCATGAAAGTATAACTTTTTACAAATAGTTCTAAAAAGATAATAAAAACATTCCTAAAGTTCAAAAGTGATAGTTTTTTTGCTCAATTTACATAAATTAATCATTTTAATAACTCCTAACATTTTAGCCCGTATAAAAAGGAAGGTGGGATCCTAAAAAAGGTGCTGTATTTTTGCACACTCAAGCCCATTCAGATCCTGGTCTTATTTTATGGTCTAATAGTTAAAGTACCTCCGCGAAATAAATTAAAAGTAACGCCTATGTATACATACATTACAAAACAATGTTTATTATTATTCCAAATAGTTTTTATATTTTCGCTTTTCAATTATATACACAAAATATTCTAAAAATATCCAATGTGGAATGCTGCTGAATAGCTTATTAGTCCAGTATCATATCAAATGATAAATGGACCTTTTTTACGGCATTTGAAAATTTAACACTAAACAAGCTGTGTGTTGAATAAGCTCTGAGAAATTAGGACAATAATTTTTTATTGAGTAAAATATAATATTTTCCATTGAGAAATTATTGTAATATATTACTTCTAAGCTTCAGTCCATCGGTTTGTCAGTCTCAAACACTGATTCAGACGACCGCTCATACCTCAATCACTACTAAACGTATATTAATAGCGCTGGTAAATGATCTATTTCTTCACTTAAATTCCTGTATCTCATGAATCGTTTATCCGATTTTGATAAAATTTCATATGTATGGTGCAAAATCCAAGGCCCGCCAAAACTTACTTATTTTCTCAGAAATAAAATGTATGAGATAAGGTTGTATTAGCATCTAATTTGACATGTATACACGTCAGATTGTGCCGATGGTCAATTTACAGATACGGACTGATTTTTTAGCAAAAAAATATTTTAAAAATTCATAATCCGTAATGTCAGACTCTCCAAAGGTAGTCACCTTTGCCAGGCGCATTAGATCTCTCAAAAAGAAATTTGATTTATAGTCTGTGTTTAAAACGTCTGACAAAACTTACCGCCCACACGAAGTGTCTTGCAGCGCTGAGACTATAAGAAAAGACAATTGTATTTTTACCTACCTTTAGAACCTTGTATCTGTAAATTGGCCGTCGGCTAAAGCTAACGGATATGCAATTTATATACGATACATAAAAACGAGTTATGAAAAAAAAGTCGCCTGGAATTATAGGATTTCGAATTAATTTATGCGCTAATAGAATTCAAATTAATTATTAGCATATTAATAGAATTTAGATTAATTATTCTGTTAATATAATTTAACTATTTGATATGATCATTGAACGATTATATCAATAGGTAGCTAATTTAAAAATAGATACTCAGGCTACACTACACTTTTGAAGTATTACTGTTGAAATGGTCGTACAAAAGTATTTCGAACATACTATGATTACATAATTATAGAAATATCAACAATGTTACGTATAAAAGGGGAAATGCTGTCTCAGAAATTTTATGTTGGGTTACGAGAGGCTACTCGCCTAATAATCGATCGTTTCTTAAGGTTTTTCCAGTGTGAAACCTCTTTTCGATAGATTTTATCTATTTTCTTCAAGGATTCATTCTGTGTGCCATCACGAAGTTGCTGAATTTTAGGCTGTTTAGATAATCAAGCTAAAAATTCGCGATTTAGAGGGTCATTTCCCATTCAAAGTATGCAAAACTTACTGTTTCCCAACTAATTTCCATTATATCTCAAAAAACTTGATATAATTGAAAAAATAGAATACGAAGAAATGTCTTAACATTTAATTAAAAAAAAAAAATTGCACCACGTCGATTTGTGATACATGCCAACTTAGCGAAACAATTAATCGGTCTAAACATAACGGAGAAAATTGATGTTTCGCTAAGTTGACAGTTAACTTTTTATTTTTATTTATTCCAATTTTTTAGAAAATATCTTCATGATTAGTCGTTAATTAATCGTGAATTAATTGTGGAAAAAAAATTCACACTTGCAATTATGGAGAAAATTGATAGTCAACTTAGCGAAACAACTTTTTCCAATCAAGTTCGAATTGGCCCATAATTAACCGATCTTAAATCGTTAATTAGTTGTGAAAAAAATGTTTTTTTCGCTCTATCCATTACAGAGAAAATTCACAGACAACTTAGCGAAACACACACTGAAATTACCTTAAATGCAAAGATTCTTAATCAAAGAAAATTTAGACAATTCAACAATTATTTTATTTTAACATTATAGATATTTAAGTGCTTTACAGTCATACATTATTTTATTTCATTTTTCAGGGTGAAAACAATATTTTTTATTACAAAGCTGTTAGAAAATCAAAATTTTTTTTAAAAATCAATCTCAGCCTACGTTCTCTGTTTGTAATGTTTTGTTAGTAAATAGTTTTAGTAATATTATAATATAAGAATAAACCCAGATTAAATTGCATTTCTACGAATTAAATTTCTAATATATAATATATATATATATATATATATTGATTTTATTATATACTTAAATACATAATACATCAATAATAACAATAATATATAGATAATTGCTATTATTTTAAGTGGCTTTCTTTATCTATTCAAGAATATGATGAGTAAAGGTGAAATTTTAATCTTCAAATAATAGATATTAATCTGCAATAATAATTTAATAAAAAACATGTTTTGAAGAGAAATTTTATAGAAAAACATCTTACCAGAGGCAATGCATAAATCATTTTAGAATATTGATGTTCATTTTCTATTATTCAAAAATATTTTTTATCCAGAGATAAAAGAAAATTGACGTAACTCAGTTATAATGCAACTTGTATCATCCATTTTTAACGTTTTTGATTATGCATACCTTATATAATTAAAATATCTTCAAATAATGAATAATACTCGTATGATCGTTGACTGTCAATTAATAAAGAAATAATGGGTATTCGACATGTTACTTTGAAATGGCTAGAAAGATATGTGGTAAGCTGACGACAGTAGCAGACAATAGAAAATCTGAAAATTTAAAAATTTTTTTTACTTTTATGAGGATCCATTCTTGGCCCAATTTTTTGTATTCTCTACATTAATGATATGCCTTATTATCAAGTTTTTATGTAATTGTATGGAACATATATTAAATTCTTTCCATAAAACCTGAAAAACTTCAATCTAGGCTTGAAGGCGACATTGAATGAATACTTTTAACACGAACAATACAAACAGAACAAAATTAAAACGTCAAACAAAAATTATAGCTTTTGGCTTGCGTGAATCGTTTAGTGGCCAAGTTAGTAGAGATATAAAGTTTAAAGATATAAAAGGATTTAGAGATATAAAAGGGTTTAATTTAAAATCCTGAGGTTCATGTAAAGTTAAGAGTACTCGAGATATTAAATGGAGATTTGCAGCGTCCGGAGTACCTTGGATTCTGAAGATTATATGGCTGCAAGAAATGGACATATACGAGCGTGTCAGATATTGATAGAGTGTAAACGCCCAGGCGTTTCTGAAGGTGCATATATATTAATCAACCGGTTTGAATACGGTGGCCATACGGAAGGGTTAAAATGGGTAAAAACTCAATCAATTCATACGGGATGTTTACTCGACCAATTTATATGAGAAATTAGTAAGCCCGAATGAAGCTCCCATTCAAAAGATTGACGATTCGAATGTGCCGCAAGTTCTTGTCTGTATAAATCTGTATAAAACTGCAAAACAATTTACAAAAGTCAATCAAGTACTTCATTGGCGTTTTTGCCAAAGGTTATTTTACTTAAACAAGTGTAGGACTAAAGATACAGGACCAAATACTTATTTAAAATGCTTAATATAAAATATATTTGAAAAATAAAAAACAACAATTTAATAAAAATTACATAAAATATAATGCCTTTTTCTACTTCATCCATGTCAATGAAATATTTTTTTTATGGATATCTTTAATCATTAGCTCATTTATGTAAGAAATAGTATTCCAACAATTGGAATACTGGGGTGGAACAATTTTCATTTCAGTTCAAACATCTTACAGCTATTGTATGATTAGCCTATGGTCCAAGGGTTGACTTTTTGGTGCGTGATTTTATATTTGATGTTTTAGTTTTTAAGTGTTTACTTTATTATCAATAATAAACCAAAACAATTGTTAGTTGGCGCGACCGTGTTGCGTTAGGCTGTGGGAAGCTGAAAATCTTGCAGAATTAAAGTACAATCCGGACCTTTTTATTGGTGATGAACCATTTTTCTTACATAGTTTTTATGCTATTCACCGGTCCGACGAAGACGGTATTTGTAACATACTATTGTCGGCTGACGTTGGTTTTATCGTTTTTAGATCATCAAATATATTCTAGAAGAAGTTTCAGCAGCTATAAAATACCACGGTTTTTTTTAATGCATGTTCATATAAGTAGCTGAAGGAGACAGCCACATCAGCTGTACAGCTGACGATGTATTCTAATTATACAAGATTTGCATCCTGCCACAGTCCATCGCAAAGAAATTGAACGAGCTGACGATCGTTTCGCTTATTAGTAGTATAAAAACTACTAATTAAAGGATCTTTTAGAAGTAATAAAATTCTCCGACAAAATTTGATGCCAGCTTTTATACTATTATTAATATGGACCATAATTTATAGTTATACAGGCTGTATTGATATCGACAGGTGTTTTGTTCTCGGCAGGTGAGCTGTATATATAAGTCTTTTGTATTTATGTTATGATATCTTGTAAATATTAAGCATGCTCGGTTGTGTTAATTATGTGTAATATATTTTACACTCAACAAAGTGAAGTGAAAATCCTTATATTGGCCATCCAATATAAGGATTGGAGAGAGTTCAGTTTCAGAGAGTTCAGTATTTGGCAAAAACAAAATACAGGGAAAGGGAATGTAACTCTGGCTCATTTCGGGATTTTTGGTTGATTATAATGATAGTGAGGACCTTTACTAAAACTATACTACTACACCAAAAGCTTTTCGGCAATTTAAACGATATTGAAGCTTATCACCTGAATGAATAAAGTTATAAAACAGTACCTAGAAGCTGTTATAAAATGTTTATCAAGCTGTGAGTAGGTAAGCGATACAGCGTGAAAAATAAGGATGACAAACAGACACTATTCGATTTTTTCCAATTAAAATTTACAATACCATTCTTCAGCACTGTCGATCATTTTGCCTTAATAAATTTTGTAAACTATAACCGTCCTTGAAAAATATAACTAAGCACAATACATTACAAAATGTTATCGTTACATTCGATTATAATTATTTGATATCAAATTATTGTTTTTTATCACACCTCTAATAAATAAATATGTAATGAAATACAATGCATCGTCTTTTATAATCGTTGTAATAACTCACATATAATAGTCATCTAATAACAAACCATTCAATTGTTTACAAATCATACATTGTTATATATTTAAAAAAAAAATACAATAAACAAAAGTATGTATTTATGAATTTACAAAGTATGTCTTTTATATTGTTAAATACATATTTCGTTTGTGTATGACCATTGGAGAAACGAATGCATAGATCAACTACCTTTAATAAAATTGCTTGACCTAAGTTAAGACAGCCCACCACCATACACAGAGATCTTTCATATGAGTAGTAAATAAATATTTAGGTCGTGTATATAAAATATCACTTTAAATGTCTGACTGATACACAACTTATTTGTAACCATAGGCAAAATCTTTAAGAATATTATTATTTACTTACTTGAGTAGTTGAGTAGTAAACTGTCACACTTTTAAATGGCATCATGTGCTCTTTTTATAGTTGTGTTTTCTCTTAAAAGTTTATACAATAATACTTTGTACAGTGTGTATACCATACACTGAAAAAATAGTTCACGGTTAAACGTGGTTGTGTATAGACGTGTAATGTCTTTAGTCTGATGTCTATTTTATGTAGTGAAAGTATATATAATACGTTCGTTTAATTATTTTAATAACAAAATGGGATAACTTGTTTTAAAAGTCTTAAATTAAACAGAAGTGATTGAAGTGAAGATAGTTTCAAATTAAAAAATTATTCTTCAATTGTTTTTACAACAAAATTATAAACAAATGTTAAATTAGATGTAGGTGAACAACTATTATTTTATACGTGTGCTATGCGTATAGTACATTTGAGTTAAGAGAAAGAAATCAACTAGTGTTGTAATTCGTTTGAGTTAATAACGTGTCTATTTCAATTGAATTGTTTTATAGTTATGTGAGAAGTGTTTTTAGATTTAATTAAATGTGCATATAAATGAAAGTGATTTGAGATTATATGTTGGAAAAAAAATTCAGAAATATGATACGTAGTAGTAGAATGCAACATATTACAAGGAAGGCTATTCATAAGAAAAAGGATGTGGTAATAAAATTATTCAAGTATGAAGATTTAATAAGTGTTATTTGACTGTGAAATGAAGTTTATTTAAAAAAAATAATAATGTTTGAGATGGTAATAATAATAATAACAAGACAAGTGAAAAAAGGACGTATTATTATTGATTGAGACATTTAGGTATATAATAAAAACAATGTTTTCTAAATGGAATATAAAGTGAAATTCGTAGAACTACAATTTTTGTTGAAACAAAATATAAAAGATTTTCCTCGAATAGTAATATTATATTTATAAAAGTGATATAATTTTCTTATGACAGAAGTTTGTATTATTTTCCTGTGTAGTTGAAACAATATGTTTGATTTACAAATAAAGTGTTAAAAGTGGATTCATTTAGGTAATTTTGTAGTTGTTATATTAATTAATAATTTTTCTAAAATTCTAATTAAAATGTGTAAACTATATGTAAATCTGAAAAGTGTGTATTATGCGATATGTACTTAAAGTATTAAATCCATTCGTACTGCAGTGGCTATCTAATGTTTCGTTTATCACGATACAGATTTTTACTTCAGAATTTAGTCTTTTCATATAAATTTCTATAAAAGCAAGGCTGTGCAGACTGAAACACAGACAAATTATCTAAAGTCTTTGCCTAAAAGTCTGTATCATGTAAGCGCACCATAAAAATGCCTCGAATTTTCAACATTCGCGAACGTTTTCTACTATCTACTTTCTGTAGACAAGGCGGTTGGCTTTTGTAACGCCCTGAAATTGTATGATCCATTTATGTTTAATACCGAATGACATTTTTGTCATTTTAGCTATTACTTTCTACTGAAAACTTCAAACTCAAAAAGTATTTTTGAAATTCAGCAGTTTAAGTGTCGGTATTTATTCAAATGACAAGCTTAAAATTGCAACATATTCGTTTTTTATAGCATTAATTGGAAAATCTTTTATGTATAAAAAACATTTTGTGCTAGACCCTACACAACAGGATCACTCTCTGTTCGACAATTTCTTAAAAATAGCATATTTTAAAATTTTTAAATTAACGAATAACGATTGACAAAACTTCAAAAGAGTTCTTTTTCATGAGCACATCATAACAATTAATTTTGATGATGACATATGGAATAGTATCCGTACCCTCATAAATCGTATCCGTTCCAGCGAACTGTCTAGTCTTCCTATTTAGGTGTTTCCCGACCACACTTAAGAATTAATTGATGAAAGATATTCCACCAGACCCTTTAATTGGGTTGTCTTAAGAGCTTAGAAAATTTTATTTTTATTTTTCATTATACTGTGGTTCACTGTGTCCACTATCCGGCACACAGTAAACCACTCTAACCGCTTTTAAAAAAATATTATCTTACAAAAGTAGATAATTAGTGTCCAATTAAATACACAAATTGCAAGTCAAAATTACATGGTTTTCAATGAGTTAAAATTTTCGATCCAAGTAAAAATTGATTCACTGTTGGTCAGTTTACCCTATATATAATTGTGTGGAAAGATAATGATAATGCCTCACAAGAAAATTTTCGTTCACAGAAAATTTGTTTGGTTAGTTACATTTTAATCACAACAAATTTCCAGGGATGTGTGTATAAATGACATAATGATTACACGCACATGGATTATGGAATTTCCCAAAGAAAATAGATTTCATTTAAAGCAAAAATTTGTCAAAACTATACTTCCAATTTATGCCTTAATACTATAATATACGTAATTTATGCCTTAATACTATAATATAAGCTATTAATTTTAGACAAGTACATTTGTATTGATTTTACAAAACCTATGAATTGCGTGTAGTTAAAAGGGTGACATGAATAATCATTCCTCGACAAAATAACCTGTCAAATTATCCCTGCGTTAAAAATAGCACAAGTTAAACGTTAAAAATTTTTATATATTTATACTTGTATTTTGTGCATCTTCATGCATCATTTCGAACAAAAATTTTTTCATAAATAACGATATATTTTGCGGTAAAAATAAATAAATCAGCAGACTTATGCGAATTCGAACTTAAATATTGCCTGATCATTTTAATTGTATAATACATGGACTGAAAAGTCCCGGGCCTAACAGTCACCTTTTTTTCAGTTAATCTAACCTTCAAAAAACAGCTGTTAAAATTTCATGATATTCTATTCATTAGTTTGTGAGTTATTGTGCTAAGAGTGACGCTACTTTTGTTATTTTCAAAACAATGGATCAAAAACAATTTCGTGTTTTAATTTTACACTGCTTCTTGATGGGAAAAAATACCGTTCAAGCGAAGCAATGGCTTGAAAAGTGTTATGGGGACTCCACTCCATCAGAAACAACAATAAAACGTTGGTTTGCTGACTTCAAACGTGGTCGTAGAGACACCGATGATGCAGAACGCAGTGGACTGGAATGATTGCGTTGCTCTTGATGGAGATTACGTTGATGAATAAAGCTAATTTTGAACCAAAAAAACTGTGTTTTCTTTGTTAGGCCCGGGACTTTTCAGTCCACGTGTTACTTTACGTAAGGGTAAAAACATATATGTTAGATCTAAGCTAAATCATTTCCAAATATCATTTTTAAAACTTATTTCCCTTAACTTAAAACCGAAAAAAAACCACAAACCCACGTTTCTTCAACACGAAATATTTTAGCCATTTTAATTATAGTGTTAACATAAGATTCGAAAACCTAAACCACTTGCCAACTCCAAAAACACGCCATTGAAATTTAATCATAGGATTATTATAAAACCTGAAAAACTTATATTTACTCGAATCTAAACACACCGCCGTGAGCGATTGAGCCACAATTTAAAGTAACCATAATATTTGGAATTTCAAATAATTAATTCACTAGTTTCAAATATATGTGATTACTTCTCTCACAACCTTTATGAAATAAAAGTTGTTCGTTTTTAAAAGCTTTTTTTTCATACATTAAGTACATGCATTATCATAATTTTATAGTCTGGGTCAACAAAACAGATTTTCATAGTACTGTTTTTCTTTTAAACTCACAAATAATTTTGATTGTCGTCTAAAATGCATTTTTTTTTATTAATAATTTAAAATAGGAAATTTTGTCACAGAAATATTATTCGACACGGTGTATATTATTTCGGGGTTTATTTATCATAACAAATATTTTTTCTGCGCTAGTTTATGACGTTATGTTATTTGAGAATATTTAGTCGTGTCACCATTGGTACACATAAACTTCATAGTTGTCCTACATTATAACTGTAAAAATAAAACGATTATATAATATTGTGAATTCTACGAAATTATTCTAATTTATATTATTGAATGAAAATTTCGTGGAAATTGTGATTATAAGTTTGTATGTGCATTAAAATACATGTAAAATTTTTTATATATAAGTTATTGAGATACAAAAAACTATTGGAAATAACAATGAACAGTGTTAATTGTTAAAATACTGGACATTTGGTTAAGATCACTGTTTAAACTTACGAAGTTCAGTAAGAGTTTTAAATGGACGAAGTAATTAAGTGATATTATAGATTTTTGTTTAAAATTTACGAGAAATCTAACAGTTTACGAGCAAATATTTCAAACAAAAGTTGTTTGTTTTTAAGAAACACACACATTTTTTGTATTTGAATTTCTTCTTCTATTTCTTATAGTTTAAAAGATGGATCATCCTATCCAAATGACATATTTGACCTCTTCGTTTTGAGTACGGACAGACATATAAAAATGGACTAATAAATTAAGTGATAACATTATAGATTTTTGTATTAAAACTATTTTTCTATCTCTTAGAGCCTAAAAAAGATGGGCCATGGATCCAAGTGATGTAATCGACCTCTTTTCTTTTTTGAGGACAGGCATTCTTGAATTGACTTATTAACTGATAATATGAATACCTATCAAAAAATTTTGCTTGTGCGTTCAATATTTGCTAGCGTTACAAACTTTAGACTAAATTTGGTATACTCTAAGTATGTCATGTATATTCTAATTAAGTAAATTCTATATAATATTGAGTATAAAAATATGTGTTTCGTTTTGAGACATAAAAAAAGCAAATATCTGCAAAAACGTATTACTGATGGAGTCAATGAATTATTTTTAATTATTAACGTGAATAAAATACATTAAATACGTAGTACCTATAATTATGTGTAGATATGACCCATATCCAGGGCATCTAATGTGTTCAAACTAATCGAGTAGTTCCGACCATTCGTGAATCATAAAATAAGCTTTGCCAAACTTTTTGAAGCGTTTTTGAACCTGATCGGATATAAACATGCCGCTCTGTGAAGTTCACTGCTTTGAGCTAAAAATTATTTATTTGCAATTAGGTATATAATTTGTTTGTTTTAATGTTTTACTTTTAAACAAACTAATTGAAGTCATCGACAATGTTTCCCACTATTGCTACGTTTTGTTTTATAAATATTTATTTATTTTCCTATTTAATTTGTTTATGAATTCATTATAATATTTAAGGTATTAAAAATGTTTTAATTGTTTCTTATTAAATATGTGTATATTGTCCTATGTCTATCTACATCTGGGAAAAGACAAAATCAATGGAATTTATGCAGTCCTTAAGTGTAGATGAATTTATTTAACATCCTGTTTCATTGTTTAATGCTGATAGATTCATTGCATTTATTGATTCCAATTAACCGCGATATTATCACTCATAAATTACCTTTGAGAAATTGTAGAATGTTATATGATCCGTAAAAGGTATGGCACGTGCTTCATCATATTGGTTATTTACTATTACTTTAAAGTCGGGACAAGAAATTGCTTATGCTTTTAATAACGCATTCATTGGTTTTAAATGTTGACAAACTTTGTTATATATACTTATAGGAATAAATAGGGTAAAGGCGGGATAGATGCCCCAGTTTTTGAAAATATCCTCCTAATTAAAAAATATCAATTTTATATAAATAATGTCTATGAATTTAGCTAGTTTAATCCTTTATGTTTAACTGTGATTTGTATTTTTGGACCTACAAATTACAGATTTTGCAAATTTTAGCTTTTTGTGGAACTCTTTTTTTGAGGATAGATGCCTACCCGTAGGGATAGTTGCCCCACCAAGAAAAAACTAAGAAGGATAGATGCCCCCGGCGCGGGATAGATACCCTTCATACTGTATACCAAAACGAAAAACTCAACCAAACTTTTATGAGGTTTTGAGGACAATTGGTGTTTCAGCAGTAGAAGGCTACTACTAAAACCGAAATTGTTTCCAAGAAACATGAGCCTAATAATAAAAATCATTAAATCAAATCATTAAATCATTAAAATCAAAATCATTGCAGTTTTTAAAATCTTTTAATTGTCATCGTTAGCATATAATTCTACATAATTGGAGATCAAATAATATAACCATAATAAAATTCTAAGAGCCTTTGTTCAGCAAAAATAAAAATTCTAAATTCTTATTATAAAATATTAATTATTAAGTTTCAATATGCATAATCATAAAAGACATCATTTTTAAAAATTAAAATAACACAATAAAGATCTTCATTTTGTAATCCTACTTAAATGATGCTTAGCCGGATAGTGCTTTCAGTTTTCCACATCTTGAGCAATAATTTTTGAAAAGTGTACAGGTTTCATGAAGCCAGTTCTGACACGAAAAAAAAATATTGGCACAATTTGCCGTCCCGTTTAAAAGTTTGAGAATATTTGCTTGAAAAACTTTCTCAACGAAAACTGCTATAACTTTTGAAAATGCTCATTAACAAAATTCAAATTTTTTACTTATATTATAAATTTCAAAATGGGCAGAAAATTGATAATTTATCGCAACTCTTTTCAAAATATTTTAAGAGAAATAATTTTTCTATATGTTTTCAGGCACCGAAGCTACATTGAGGTAATTAAATCAGTTTAAATTAGTTGTTCAATATATTTTATACTCAAGAGGGCTTATACAGAATATTTCCTTTTAAGATTTAATTTAAAATTCTATAAACTTCTATAGAATTATGTCATTCTGTGTAGATAAATATGTTTCTTAGTAAAATTTTAAAACGGGATTGTTTGATGTGTTATGCGTTTTTATAAAAGATCTATGTTTGAATATAAACTTTCTAGTTGACACGATTTTCGGATCCCAAAATGAAATTTTGCCATTTCCATCTATTAAGACCCCTATAGTTGAATATAACGCTGAATGTCTGTACTGCTTTCTTATAAAAGATCTATGTTTGAATATAAACTTTCTAGTTGACACTTTTTTCATTAGACGATTTTCGGATCCCAAAATTAAATTTTGCCATTTCCATCTATTAAGACCCCTAAAGTTTTCCTAAATATATGTGTTCGGATTTTTTTTTTGTATGCATTTTCTCGAGAAAATAAATAAAACGATATTGACATGGAAATCATTTTATTGGACGCAAAATTTCTTTACTTAAAAGTCTAATTATTTTTTTTGTTGAATTAAAAAAATTTGAATACCGAATTTATTGACATTGTATGAGTTTCTTTAAATTAGTGTATTGTTCTTATATTCTAAATATTGCAATCCTAAAAACTATTCATACACTTCTTAAAACAGTTGCATCACTGCATGTATACTGTATTTTCTTAAAATTTTGTGCCACATTTTAAAAAATTTTATTATAATCAGTACACTGATGGAGCGCTAATATGGCGACCAGGAAGGAGACACGATTTTACAATTTATGGTAATACAAATTATGGTAATATATGTTATCTATAAAATATATAGTTATGAATCACCGTTATAAATTAATTCGTTCAGTCGTAAAATCTTTCTATAATTCAACAACTCAACACATATGATTGTTGGATAGTAATACTGAAGAACATATGTTTATCTTGATTAAACTTTGCATTTGAGAATGTGCGCCCAGACATATATGAATGGGTTCAATGAACATATTTAATTTTCTTAAGTTTTTTCGAATATATAAATATGTACAGACTAGATAATGATATTCGTTAAAGGGCTTGCGAACCCGCTTGTTATTTTCAAAGCTCACTTATAAAATATTCTTACTCTTATATTTCTGGTTACATTAATGAGAAAATAATGGTTATATTAATGTTTGACGTGGAATGATCTTTTTCTTTACGGTTCTATACGGTCTTTTCTTCATTTGAGAATCTCATCAGAAATACAATGGAGTCGAAATTTGCATTTTAGGCTAAACTCTACTAGTTACATACTAATCTCAATCTTTTACTTTAGAATTACTCTGAAAATTTGTTTCTTTTTTACCATTAATACTTAATAATACTCGTTAACTAAACATATTCGTTTACAAGCCACTGTGAGAGTCACATATTAGAACCTGGATTATGCTCGAATTATGTACACTATTATATCTGCATTGCCGGTTTCATTTCCGGTATTGAAAACAAAATTGGGAGCAGGATTCAAAAAGAATTAAAGTTTTCTTCATTTCAAATCCATTATAAAAATTCGCATCATCCTAGCTTTTATAGAAAATGGTTCGTATTTGTTGAGATTTCCTCCACAGTGGAGGAATATAATTTTTTCAAAAACGATATATTTTATTTTGCTACAAATTGATGTGTTAAATCAAAAATTAATATCAATAGCTGTCATGGGTAGTTTCTTTTGGATGTAATAGCCTGGATTGGTATATTCGTGCATAAAGTGCACTTGTCCTCTAAACCTACTTGTAAGAGTTTTGTCTCCCGCTCACTACTATTGCCACTGCATAATCATTACCTTTAATCTCACCGATATACTTTTTTTTAAATGCTTCTGCGATCAATCTCTTTCCAAGGCTTTGGTTTCTCTTTATTAATTTTCTATTCATTTTTAATATTGTACGAAGATATTATCATCCTCACTATTTTACAGGAAAGACTTATTTTTAAAATACCTATTGGTATTTTTAGGGTAAGAGACTACATTCTCTATAAAGCATGTTGGATAGTAGCATGATGCAGCGTATTTCCTGTTCAAAGTTTATGCTATCAGCAAATTGAAAATGTTCTCTAGCTTAGGTAAAATTTGATTTTTTGCAAAGGTGATTTGAAGAATGATTATTGTTAAATTATTATGTCTTTACTATTCTTATTGGAACGCAGTATGATTAAGTGGCACAGAGAATGCAACAGGTGTTACCAATTTCGAGAGCTAGAAAATAGATTAGCTTGTATAAAAATTAAATCCTTTGGATCAAATCTTCAAATCTAGCTAATTTACTATTTCTTTTTTCACTTAAATGCCGACACCTCATGAACCTTTCATACGATTTTGATGAAATTTTATATGTATATGCGTGGTCTTGCCCATAATTGTGAAATATAAATTAATAAATATATTTTTTTACTTAATATTCAAATTCTAGCTCAATTAGTCATGCCATTTTAGAAATATAGCTTAATATGATTCTGATGAAAATTTGTAAGTAAATGGAGGATGAAGTTTGAATTTTGTTGTAATTGATTTTTCTGGATATTTAGGGGAAATGTAAATTTTGTTAGCTTAATTGTTTAAAAAATAATTATGATTAAAATGCAAAAAAATATATTTTTTCATCGCACATCCAAATAATAATTCATTTGTTGAAGACGTACTGAACATAAAGCTATTTTATTGTGCATATTCATACATTGAGAAGTTTGTGTACATTATGGGCAGAATTTTTTTGATTCGAGCTGTATTAAATGCTTAATACACAGATAATAAGTATTAGTTTAATCGATTAAAAATACCTGACGTTAATTGTCAAGCGTATTGTTAGAAAAATCTCTAGTGTACGGTCGGCTTTAGAATTTATTACATAAATCTATTTTAAACACAATTCTCAATATTTGCATATTGCATGGTTTATACATCCTGTAAACTCTTTTTTAAAATAGTAAGGTTAATATTTTTTTTGTTTGTTTCTAAACTCGAATAGTATGTTTTCACACAACTATTCGCCCATTAAAGTTGTATTTATATTATTCAATTGGTAGTCAGGCATTCAGTAAGTAACAAAAGCACTCGAAACTTCTAAACTTTAAACTTGAGTAATGATTTTAATTATACTTCGTTTTGAAATAGCATCATATTTTGTTAATTTTTAATTAGTTTATAAAATTATTAGAGCACTGATGTCTTTCAATTTTGAAAAATTGGATTTATAATTTGATTGATATATAATTTTTACTAAAAAAATTTTTTTCAATTATTTATTTATTTATTTTTGAGAAAATCTATGCGAAATCAATGTTTAAAGGTATCCAAAGATTGATAAAAGAGAGGTTGTATAATAACTACTTGAGTGGCAACATCCTGTCACTCACTCGCTAATATCCTTTGCTTATCAGTAAGAAAATAAATGCTACTCCTCTTTCTCATAATTGGCATATTTTCTACAATAATTATATTACACATATGAAAAACTTTAACATATGAAAGGATCAATGTTTTTCAAAATTTATTATCCTGGAGATACTGATGATAAATTTCTTGAATGTGTTAAACATGTCTATTTAGTTTTATCAAAATCTGTCACTGTGTTCGTAAGTTACAGCGAAACATACAAATATATTACGAAAATAAATTTACGTAACTAATTTAAGCTTTATATGCTTATTGATAGAACGTAGTGAAGTCCATGTTTCAAATTAGACGACTTTGCATGGTTTTGTCTGAATCTCTATCTATCTATCTATCTATCTATATATATATATATATATATATATATATATATATATATATATATATATATATATATATATATATATATATATATATATATATATATATATATATATATAGGATAGATTGAGATTCAGACAAAACCATGCAAAGTCGTCTAGTTTGAAACATAGACTTCACTACGTTCGATCAATAAGCATATAAAGCTTAAATTAGTTACGTAAATTTATTTTCGGGAAGTGAAAGGGATGAGTTTTTAAGGGTAAAACAAGGTTTATCTCGATTTCCGGCAAAACTAAAAGTCCTGTGGAAAAAACTTAAATGGCAAAGTTGTAGATAACATAATAAAAAGATCTACAACTTTTGTATTTACATTTTTTTCATATAACCTTAAAATTTTTGGATTGAAAATTAGGGTGCTTTTTCGATATTTATTCAAAATAAGGTGAAAAAAAAATATTTTAAATTAAAAAAATTACAGTGTATTTGGAACTTAACAATGTAAGTTTTCGTGAAAAAAAATCAATAATTTTTCTAATAGAAAAAAGGGTAAACATAAAAGTTGTAGATCTTTTTACCTACATTAACTTACCATTTAACTTTTTTCCATAGAACTCATAGTTTAGTATACAGAAGAGAATATATGTATTACATTTATATTCTCTTCAGTTTCCAATGGGTTTCATCTTCCTATAATTTTTTTTTGATTTCAAAAATTATTAACCTTGGTCGATAATTGTAATAAAGCAATAATAAACGTTTTTCAATTAATATTAATTCAATTAATTAATTTTTTAATTAATTTTTATTTAATTGCAAACAGAAAAAACTGCAAATTTTCAAATCATATATTTTTTTAATACAGTTTTGTTGAGAAGCATTGTCAAAAAAGAGCTTGAATGTTGAAAGTGTTTAACATTAAACACTAATAGTTCTGTGAGCTGTAGACATCACTCGGGGATAAA
The DNA here is from genome assembly GCA_020423425.1 of Chrysopa pallens. Lineage (NCBI taxonomy): Eukaryota > Metazoa > Arthropoda > Insecta > Neuroptera > Chrysopidae > Chrysopa > Chrysopa pallens. The sequence continues at coordinate 101,640,325 of CM035592.1, read as the reverse complement.
TCGAAAACGTCATCTTCCTTTCAAAAGGGAAGGTTTTTTCTACTTGTCTTACTCATTTCATTTCGTTTAGATTGCAAAATTTCTACCTTTTCTAGAAAAAAAGTTAGTAGTCAAAATGGGAGCAGGGTTTAGAAAGAATTACAGTTTTCTTCATTATTCCAATTCGATTCCAAAAAATTGCTTCCTAGCTTGCATAGAGAAAGGCGCTTCGTATTGTTGAAGATATTCTCCAAAGTAGGGAATAAAATTTTTTCAAAAACGATATATTTTATTTTGCTACAAATTGATGTGTTAAATTAATGAAGTTGTGCTCCCACCAGTATTGATTATCTTGGAATCAACTGACTCGATTTTCATCACATACAGATATGAACGAACCGAGTTAAAATAGCATTCCATTTAAAAGACAAATTACTAATCGCTTTATCCGTTTGGAAACTCCAAGACCAAAAAACATACTAACAGGAATAATCATTAAATGTCTTGAATTTATTCAAACCGAATAAATTAAACGATTTTATTAGCTAATTTGTTAAATAAGCCAGAATGAATTCGGAAGATAATTTAAACACACACGCACACAACGGTAAAACATCAAATGCCAACTAAAAGAAAATTTATTCGACGCGACTATTCTAAATCTTATACTTTTGATCCATTATTCAGATGATTTTTTATCTTTAACTAACTTTTCATTTTAGTCAACTAACCAACATTTAACATTTAGGTATAGAAATGAAAAAAAAAAAAAGTAATGTTAAAAATTTCTTTATTCAACCAAAAAATTCATAAATATAAAAAACATCACCTAATTTTATATCAGTCAAAAATAATTAATTCAGTTTTCTTGTTTGTTATAGATAACGGCTTACTATATTGAATATAATAGTACACACGTTTTCAATTTGAACAAACAGAAATAACAGTGCTAAAAATAAAAAACACATTGAACAAAAAATTGGCATAAAAAAACAATATTGGAGTTAAAAAGTAATTGAACTACACTAATCATTAAACCAAATACGTTATAGTTGTACAACGAACCATATATGCCAATGAAGTGAGAGCAGATCGAGTATCAATGAACCACACACACGACTTAAATCATGTAATGAAACCATAGCAAATAAAGGTATAAAAATGTCATAGACTTTTTTTATACATATTCTTTTCAATAATAATGAGTACAATAAAGATAGAAGATAATTCATAGAGAATAATTATTTGTATTACCATTATATTATAATGCAGAATTCAAAACAATTGAATAACAATTTAAATGTTGGTGATATATCGGCACTTGAATGGATTGACAGTAGTAGTACCGATGAGGATGAATTACATAATATAAGTTATGGTAATAACGTCTATTATCGAAGTATGGACACTTGGACCCGAGAATCGGGGGATGGTGATTCTGGCGAAGAGATTTACTGTCATAATTTGGATCGTATTGAAGAAGAAGATGATTTTGATGAAATTTCTGAAAAGAGTAATTTAAAGACAATTATACATAATTCAACTTATTCGATTAAAGATGATGATAATTTAGATGATGAAACTAAAACCATACTAAGTGATGAAATATCATCACTTGAAAATGATGAAGAAAATTTATTCGTCAATCGTATTGATATTTTAAAGCAATCATTATCTAAGTTACTTGATAAAATTAGCTTAATTAATCAGTGTGAATGTAATATTCAACAGAAAACTGAATATGAAGAGTTAATTAAGAATATTGTTCCAAATATTCTGACATATTTGAATGACAATCGCATTGAGGATCTAGAATTAACAATAAAGAACTTATCAACAACCTCAGATTTCTCGTTAAGTCCACCTGAAGATATTGCACCAATTGCAACAAGTGAATTTGATGGTTTGGATGATGAAGAACCTATTTTAGAAGCTCCTAGTGAATTTAATGATAAAGAAGAGAATACCGCCACTGACGTTGTTGATAGTAGTAAGGCCGCACCTAAGGATAATCAAATACAATCAGAAAATAATTTCATGAAGCATGAAATAAACAATACTTGTTGTATACAACAGGAAATAGGGTCTGTTGACAAGAAGAACGATAGTGGGTGTAATTCAAGCCAACACGAAGTGGACAATGCAACTGAAAAAAATTATATTCAAAACACGTGTGATGTTCTTTTAGTGGACAATAAACAACAAAAACAAAGTGGGGATTATAATAATAAAGTTGTAGTAGAACATCAACAACACAGTACACAGCAAAACGTTACGAATAATAATAATAATAATCATTGCTTTGAAGACAATGTTGTGATGCATGCATGTGATAAATGTGGATATCAACATAAACAATATCAAATGCGTAAACGTTTAGAAAATATACAAAATATATTTAAAAAATCATCATCGAATTATTTAAATGAGATTAAAGATGCGTTAGAATTATTAATTGGTACAACAACAAAACCGTCAACCAGTAATATGTGCTCGTTGAGTGTAGAAGAAAAACTTGTTCAACCGCAATTTGATACCAACACAAATGACACACTACAGTCCGATGATAAGCAAGACATTACAACACCAAATAAATGCGAATTAAATTCATTATCTTCAGAAAGACCTAATGAATCAATATTGAGCGACGACACTAGTGTCTGGATGAAGAATGAAAATGAAATAATTCCATTAGAGAAACAAAAACAAGAGTTACCACCGTCGTCCACGGTCTGTTCGTCTTCGTCAATTATAGTGAATAATAATTCCACGACTACAATATCATCGACGGTAGGCTCAACAACGGTGGTGGTGGCGTCGTCGCCGAATACAGACGATGTATATAACGAGGTGATGCAAACAACATCGATCGGGAATAATAATACCAACCCACTAGTAAATACTGTACGATCAGCACAGGCGCTTGATGCGTCGTCTCAACAACATACACAACGACGACCAACAACGAAGAAAACGATAGCGACGGACGTGAAGGCGCCGCAAACGATAGACAACAACGACGTCGACAAGAACAACCATACAATCATCCACCATACACCAACAATTACTGGTAGTGGTGGTAACAGTTCTACTGCTGATGTTCAATTAACTAGTGATAAACTAAATTTGCAAAGTGAATTGAATGATCAAGTTTGTTGTAATAAAATTCATCAATTTAGTGATCAACAATTTAGTGATAATGTAAATAATGATTTTTGCTCATCACTATCATCATTACCATCATCTATACAAAAAAATGATTGTGATAATGAAAAATATGTATGGAATTTTATAAATGGTCGTTTAATATTTGAAAAATTAAATAAAAAAAATGATAATGATAATGAAAATGAAAGTGATGATAATATTGAAGGCCATAATAATAATAATAGTTCAAGGCTGATAAACAGCCACAGTATCATCACAACAACATCAAGTGAAAGTGATCATTGTCGTACACCTACAACAACTGATGTTCAAGTAAAACGTTTGAATGATAATACTGATAATACTACTGATAATACGTTAAGTTTATTCGATGCAATTGAAAAGTATGCTGATCGTATTGAAAACGAAATTGTTAAATGTTCATTAGAAACAAATCAATTAAATCAATTATATAATAATAATAATAATAATAATAATATAGATAATATTGAGAATGATAATACTGATAATGTATTGTTGAATAGTCGTAATTTAAATAAAGGTATATTTGATGGGCATGCACGTTTAAAGCGCTTAGAACAAAAATTATTACAATCAACATCGAGTTATCATCATTGTGATAGTGATAATGATCATTCATCATTATCAGAATTGATCAAACAAGAAAGTGATAATGATCTTGTATGCGAATTTGATGTTAATAATATAGCTAAGTTTAGTGATAATTTTAATGAATTTTATGTAGTATATGATGAATATAATGATGATAATGTGGATGATGATAATAATGCAGAAAGTATAATAATTGTAGAAGAAAACGACGAAGACAATATAGTTGAAGAACATCAACGACAACAAGAACTTGAAGTAGTAGTGGATACAAGAACGGTATCAACGATGCGTGGAGACGCAACCATGGGTAACAATGGTGATGTAATCGGTGGGGATCAACAACGGAATCAAACAAATAATTCAACAGTGTCAGTTGTAAAACGACATAATCCTGATCATGACAATTTAAAATCATTGTTAAAGAAACCAAAAAGTAAGACATCTTCAACGAACAGTAGTGGTAATCATTGTGATAATAAAAAGAACAATCGTGTTGTGTTTAATGAAAAACGTAATGAATTCTTTGAAGCCGATTACATTATTTTAATTCGTGAAGAATGTGATTACGATGAAGACGATGATGATGGTATTTGTACATGTAATCAACATGAAATGGTGCGTTTAACATGTTGTGAACCGAATTGTAATTGTAATTATGAGAGTAGTGATTATCCATCACAAGGAAGTGGTGGTGGTGGTGGTCACGGGGATGGTGGTTGTGTTATTACATCAGAACAAACACCACCAAGTCCAAAGTATGCTCCACCGTTGGAGTTTGTTGATGCGGTAACACTAAGTCCACCTGAGGGTTATAAAGATATGGACCTAGGTGAACAACAATTGATTGCATTACAACAATTAGCTGCACGACAACGTGCAGTTGCTGCTGCTGCTCAAATCTCACAAGCCGGTGCTGTTTGTAGGGATTGTAGTTCTGCAGCTGTTATGGCAGCGGCCGCAGCGGCAGCCGCCCAACAACAACAGTTTAGACAACAGCAGCAAAAGAATTTAATACAGCAACAACAACAACAACAGCAACAACAAATGTCTGATGGTAAGCTTTATCTCCTTATATTATGTTTTTCAAAAATTTTGGTTTAGCTCTAATTAACACTGATGATGATGTTTTAAAAATGAATATATTATGTTGCAAAGTATGGTTGACCTTACGTAATACGACTACATTATCATGGTAGATAGCAAGGTTATTGTGCTTTGGTTGGTAGCCATCAGACCATTAAAAATTAATTGTAATATTTTTAATTGAGTTTATGTAAAAATGAGATGTACATGAGATAAAATTGTTTTATTTTAAAATGTAAACTGTTAAAATCAGTTTGTATTCAATTACTCACTATTTTTGAGTTAAATACCCATGTAATTATGAAGAAAGTTAAACATTATATGACATTGATAAGGTTACAAACAAAAAAGTAGAAATACATTTGCGTGAATCATTTCAGTGAAACATACCATTTAATACCATTCTACCTCTTGATTTGGGACCTAAGATTTTACCACTTAAAATTTAATATTCATAGATTGTTTTCTTATCATATGACCCTCAAACTGCACAGCTGTCTTTTATTTTCAGGTGTTTCATATAATTTTTCACATCGATCTTAGTTTAAACTTGTTCATGTTTCACTTTGTCTTTCTAAAATAAAATTTCTTCCAGGCCCATATTTCAAACTTAAATGCAGATCACTCCATTCTCTTTGAAATAGTCCATGCTTCACGTTCATGCAACAAATCCGGTCGATCATAACACTTAAAACTGCAACTGAGTACTAGCACTTATGTTTTTATTTAAATTACATTTTATATAAAATAATGATTAACGTGACTTCAAATTTTATAGTCCATCGAAAACGGGGATACGGGTCTACAAAAATTGGATCTAAAATTAATCCGACATTCTGTCAATGAAATTGTGTTAAAAAGATAAGCTCAAACATTAAGGATTCATGTTTAATCTTCTTAAACCAATTTCATTAACAGAATGAAGTGCTTTATTTTGCATACTTAAGTACCTCCAGATTCTATGTACATCAGATACTATTCTATTATAATTAAAAAAATGATTTTATTGTAATAAAAAATGAATAATTTTTAATTATCTTACAACCCTTTTACGAACCTAAAAGTATTGTAATATGATAATTATTCAGACAGACCAAATGATTCCAAGAAGAGGTGAAAGATATTTTATTAAAAAAACTGTTTTTAAATTAGATATACCTGATATCCCTACTCAAAAGTATTACTGTGAAAATTGAAGCGATTTTCTATAAACAAAAAAGTTTTTAATTGATTTGATTAATTGAATTGATTAGGTTACTTTTTGTATGAAAAAACCGGTGAAGTGCAAGTTTAAATACAATAATATATTCTGCTGTAAATAATTGCAGGAACAAAAAAATCAGCAAATCTTTCAGTAATTTTTTAACGACTGTCTCTGAGTTTAAAATAATTATCTTGAAATGAAAAATTATAAGCGTTTTGAAGCTTAAAGACTATTGAGCTTTTTTATTTATTTTTTATTTTTGTTTTTGTTTTTTATTATTTAAAATAATCTGGCAAAGCAATATTAACCGTGAGCCGTCGGACCTGGAGTAGATAAATGTTGTAGGTCATGTTTGACATTAGAGAAAATGGTGTAGTAACATTTAAGACAGACAATAAATGTGGCAGAATTTAAGGAATAGGATTATGAATTTCAGAATCATTTTCATATTAAGGAATAATAGGAAAGAGGTATTTATAGAGAATGAGACATTTTGGGATTTGAAATTTTTATAAAATATGGATCTTTGGTTAGAAAGTAGGGGTAAATAAAAAAATTTATGAAAATTTAAAGTTAGGAAGCTGTGGAATATATAAAATCATAGAATTATTCACCTCTCCCTTCTTCAGGCCAGAGTCAAAACGTATACTGTGATAATGGCGTACATGTATAGGATTTTCAAAAAAGATACAATAAGCTAGTATTAACGGAGAAATGGTCTTACGTCCCCAGTGAATTCTCCTGAGGTGAAAAGTTTCCCAATGGTTGCTTTATAATCCCGACAAGTAATTAAACGCACTGGACTTTGGCTACCTATTCAAAGTAATTGTGAATAGAGCCTAAATACAACTGTAAATGATTCTTTGTGTAAGCTTGTTCTACAAGACTCACTCCGTGAACAATTTTGTTCTATGACAAATGTATCTTTACCATGTTTAAAATAAACAATTTGGCATAGTAAAAATTAAAATTAAAAAAAAAAAAAATTAAATCAAATCCATATTTAAACCAAAATAAATCCGAAATAAAATAATTACAAAAATTTTTAGTGTGAAAAATAACACTGTTACAAATCGGTAAAATTGATACGACAACATCCGGATCCTAAATATTTGAGATTAATATTCTTCAATGGATTTTCTCGATTTTGCATATTCGAGTATCTTGAGATCTTGCTCGATTAGTATGTTATGTAGAAACTACAATAGTATATTATAATCTATTGCACACACGGTGATATGTATTTGTTATTGCAGTTCAAGTTTCAGACTGTAATAGGTACATTAAAAAATAGTTGATTTGATTTCAAAGGCAATGTTTGAAACTTGGAATTAAATTATTAAATTTATTCACATATTTTTTCGTAAAAAAACCATTAAATTCTGATGTTTTTCTGTACAAACTATCGTTTGTATATTATTTCAAGTGTTTTTATTGCAATGGGGTCAGCATTACTTGCAGAGGGCTGTTGTACATACAAGATGATAATTGTGATTACAGTCAAGGTAAAATATTTATATAGTATAGTACTAGTTACCAAATTTAATCTTGAAGAATCTAATTAAGAATTTTGATAAAATTATTTTATAAAAGAACAATGTTGAAAATCGTGGTAAGCGATCGATAATAAATCATACACTAGGTATAAATTGATTATTCAAGACCATAACTGCAGATATGATAGAAAAATTAATACGAATTTTCATTGAAGATTTTATTTCTATAAATCTGACGTACTAAGATTGGTTAAGTATACGTATTGATCCTTGAAAAACAAGAAGACATGTTCAATTTTAATTACTCCACCATTTTTTAATTAAAGCATTATTAAAAGATAAGCACGTTTGAAGCATCATATTTTTCTTCTGAAATATAAATATTTTCATTAAGTTTTTTTTTTTCATTTACATTCTACATTGTCGTCTTTAAAGATATACGTGACACAGCTATGAAAAACATTTTTTTTTTTAATAAAAACTAGCAAATATATGCGAGTTAAAACTATATTGTTTATTTTTGTAATAACTTTTCTCCTTTTAATCATTAATTATTTATTTAACACCTATATAAAAAAAGAAAAGAAAAAGAAAGTAGAAATTAAATGTCCAAAAAATGTTTCCCAGCAAACTTTACATTCTCACAAATTTTATATTTTATCCCCTTTTTTATTTATTAATAATGTTAATAAACTTTGATCTCGTCGTTCCGACGCTCTTAATATTGGATCAGGTTATCACGAAATTACTTTGTAAATTTTTATTTTGGGTTGTTAGGGGAGAGGGTCTATGTACGTACTACCCGCAAGGTCCATACGACGAAGTTCCCAATAACGAGAATAAAATGACAACAATTTGTTTGTTATTATATGTATGGATATTGTTTGTGTTTTTTTTTATCTTCAACAAAAAGTGGCCAGATCGATGTTGCTTAAAAGTAAATTATTTTTAAGTTACGTAATTATGCGTCAAATGAAATTGGTTACACGTCGATAGCATTACTTGCCTTGAGATAATCAAAAGAAACGCAAAATATATAATATATGATATATAATCGTTATATACATATATATATATATATATATATATATTATATATATGTTACCTACTCGGGTAGTGTACTCCGAACGATATAAAAAGAGGAAAAGCAGTGCTTATTTTCGACTTAGTTTAGAATTATTAAATACAAGCAAACAAAAAATTGAATATACAAACTTTAATTTTAGTTGTCATACCTAGATCAAATTTGGAACCGCCTAGTAAACTATTTGTTTTTCAAACTTTTTAGATCTGTCGTTTGGCCTGTATCTTGATTCAAAATTTGAACTTCCTATTCACCCTTTTAGGAATTTAATAAAAAAAATTATTTTAAAGTATTCTCCTTAGAATCATAGTTCTCCTTTGTTATCATAGAATATACTCAAGTTCAAATTGCTAGCTTTCTCATTTAGCAAATCGTACTGTGCTTTGATCAAAGTTTTTAAATTTTTCTCTTATTGACGTTGAGTTTAAAAAAATCCATCTTAAGCATCGCCTACGTAAAAACAAAATTCTCAGGGCTTAATTTTAAGTTTTTTTATTTTAGCAGTTTTCTACAGTACATTGATTAATACATTAAAATTTGAATGTCTGCAATCCCTTGGCGGGTGAAGTTCTGAAAATCTCACTTACGTCATAAAAGTACTCATTTACATTATAAAAGACAATGCCATACAAAATTTCAAGCTTCTAGACCAAGCAGTTTTAGCTATGCCTTGATATGCCAGTCAGTCAGTTACCTACTCTTTTTTTATCATAGAGAGATAATATATTACCAATTAGTATTAGAGCTTGTAGAAGATTTGATTAACGGACTTTGTGTAAGACTGTAATATACTTTAAGTGATGAATCATATGTGAAATATGGACATCATGTTCAATTTTATAAATTCTATGAAATTCGATTATATATACAAAATCTGTTTGAAATAATATTTAACCCTTAGCTTAATATTATCTCTGTATTATCAAATTATATATATATATATATATATATATATATATATATATATATATATATATATATATATATATATATATATATATATATATATATATATATATATATATATATATATATATATATATACAAATTGCGTAGGTGTTTCTAAAAAGAGAGACAAACAGTCGAGTCTCATTACTATTTTATAGGATGATGATTGATGACAAAAAATAATTATTTTACATATAAAAAAAAATGAAAAATAAATAAATAAATAAATAAAAATAATAAAAAATTAATTACAAAAAAAGTACATAAAAAAACATAATTGCACTTGCGTCTCATACTGTTCATCTGTTTCGTATAATTTGAATGTTTGGATTATCTTTTTCGCATGCATAACGCACACAAAATATAAAATGAAAAATTTTGCTAACATATCACATAATAGCGACATACGAAATTAAACTTTTCATAGTAAATAGAAAATTGAAAAATAAAAAGAAGAATTCAATTTGAATACATATACGATTTCTTTTTTCTTTTTAACATTTACAAATATTTACACTGCCAAGTGTAAAAGTTATTAGATACTTTACATAAACGATATTGCTAAAAAATCAATATGCATACACAAGTAAGCTCTATGTACTATTTGAAAAGAGCTTAAAAGAACATATAGCTGATGTATGTGTTTTATTTTTCCAACTAAAACTAATAGGCAATTATTTTTATTTTAGATTTTTTTAACACTATTTTTGTAGAATATATTTTCTTTTAGTATAGACGTTATATATTAGGATTGATGATGTCGAGTTTCAGTTAGGTGCAGAAGTAAGTCTGAGAATGTGCAATATGGGTTATCACCCACAGTAGTAAATTTTGGCTATTTTTAATGCACTGAATCTACGAATTTTTGAAACTGGGGCAAAAACTTGATACAGGCACCCTTTTCCAGCCTTTGAGATAAATTATTTAAAAAACTGATAAATAAATTATTAGCTCTTCAAATTCCATTTCAAAGGTAGATAGACTTTTCTGACTTTTTGTTGAACTAGAAAGGTCTTAATTACAGAAGCTTCACCTACAGATTTCAGGTGCTGTAGGTAATGTGCAGCATATTTTAAAGCATTGATAAGTAACACTAAAACGCTTCTCGCATTAATTTTGATACTAGCTTCTTGAATACGACAAACTTTATTGCAAATATCAACTGTTCTCCAAGCTTTTTGAATATTTTCGAGATCGAAAATGCTATTCTTTTGCTGATCCTCCGTCGACATATTAAAAAACAAATGGCTACTAAGAAAGACGAAATTTTCCTTTTTATCTCGAATAGATTTTATTAATTGAAATACCAATTTAAGAAAATAACCCTATTCAAGTTTCCTTAAAATATATACTTGTGGCTTGTTTAAAACAAAATTTGAATTTTCCGACTGCCCTTTTTGAACATTTATTTTGTTTTTATAGTTTTTCAAAGTATTTTTTCCCATTTTCAATTTCTTATTTCTAACGACGATATAAATTCAATTATTTAAAACAATATGTTAGTGAAAAAATTTTATCCAATCCCTCGGGAACCTTTAACTCCAATAAAAACTATTGCTGAAATAATTTTATATCCAGGGAATTTTATTCAACTTATTTTAACAGCTATAAATGGTGTTTGAAATTTGTATTTCTGTGTCAATTTCTTCTAAAATAGTGTTATGAAATAAAGAATTGTTTAACTTTTGTGTGTGACTGTCAGATTCTGCAACTTAGATATTTTTTGAACTATAATTGGAAGGTTTCTGACCCGATTTCCGAGATGTATAATATAATCTTTCAATATATTTAATACAGTTGTAAATTTCAATAAAGACAGATTTATACGAAATAAAAACGGTTTTGAAGGATGAGAGGGTGAAAAAAATTTGATGCTTTTGAAATGTCGTGCTATAGGCAAAGTCAATATTTAGTGGACGGAATATGTGACAAATGATAGAGATTGATGCATGAAAAAGGTCACTGTCAACTTTTATTAAAAAAGCATTGCTTCTACTTCGGTCACAATATAATATGTTACGTGTTTTTTCCTCTAACTATAGATCTTTTCGATTAATGTTAGTAATTCCATTGCAATTCCATTTGTTTATTAAGTAATGCCATCATATTGATTTAATAAAATCGGCTAAGTGCAAGTGGGCTTTATCTACCCCCACCCCCGATAGAAATCGGTGTCTTACTAATAGGGTTTTACCCGTTTTTCCCTTTAGATGCGGAACCTTAATAACCGTATAGTCAAGAAACTGACACCCTCTGATATTGTACACTCAAAAAGGATCACTTTTTGCGTAAAGCTCAGCTGATACATAGGTTTCTCGAAACATAGGTTACGTGCAAAAAATACAACCAGGAGTGGAGTGAAAAATCTTTGTTCTATCCAAATTTAATATTAGCTAATAGTGACGACCTTTTAGTTTGCATCAGTACGAACCAAAGTATATAATCTTAGCCGGTAACTCGATATATAGTTTTACATAGTGGTGAGATCTCGGTCCAAAATGCTTTGACCTACAACCTTTGACACACGTACACTTTGAACGAACGGTTTAGCTCTTTATTTGATCTGAAATACGATCGAACAACATATAAAGCATATGGCACGGATATTATAAAGATAAAAAATTTGTTGAATCATTAAAGAATCAAATACCTTTATTTCTTTCTAAACCTAGTGATTTCAAATATAAAGTTTCGAAGTAAATACTAATTTAATGTTTATAAGTATTTTATATTCAACATCACGAACATGGCGAACATAATTTACAATTGACGTAATGTTGATTTTTGTAATTTAAAATTAAGAAAGGTTTATTTACATGCTTCACTTTAATAATACGTAAGTTTGTATGCACGTTAAAAATCTTGAGTGGAATAATAATGCAGTATTGTTTGAGTTTATCTCTTAATAAATACTAGTTTTTCACTTACCTTTTGTTATGCTATTACAAAAAAGCCCATTTTAAAATAGGTTCTGTATGTTCTGAGATTTATTTAAAGTTAAAGAAAATTCGTATACATTTGAATTACGATTGAACTAATTAAAATATGTATAATACTTAATGTGTTACTAGGCTGTATTTAAGCTGGAATTAGACTTTTGAAAAAAAAAAATTATTTTTGTAATAATTGGAAAGATCATGTTTAGGTTTTATAACAAAAAAATATTGATTTTTTTCGGTATAATTAAAAGTTATATCAAATTAAAAAAAATTTGTTGATTCAGAACGGAGTATATGCTGAGTTTCCAAACATTTTTACGTTACACGTTGATGGTGCGGTGCCTGTGTTTCGAAAGTAGATATAACATCATGCATAGCATCCTCATATGATATCATCTATATCGATGATGTCCATCGATAATTGATGTTATACTTTCGAAACAATGCAAGTAATGTTATTTATTAGAAGATCATGAAAACATTGGAATTATTTTCTCATTATTACGTCAATGCGCGTTTTTAGGTTTGTAAATTGTACTACGTTTGAAATGTTTATAAATAATTTAAAAAAAAAATGCACTTTTGGAAACACTGTATCAATATGGTTTATTATAAAGTTTCAAGATTCAGTATAAATATGGATAACTGTATGATAACTGTAGCGAATATAAACAGTTAATGAAAAAATGTTTGAATCAGAGTTGTTTATGTATAAACAACAAATATTTTTGTATCTTTTCTCTTTTATCTCTTATAGTTCAAAAGTTGATACATGGATTCTTCCTACGGACAATGGGCATCTTCGTACTATTAAAAATTCAGATTAATTTAATTCGTTTTCCGCGAGTAATTATGTCACAAAAATACAACACACACACCTACACCCCCACACAAACACACACACAAACATATACAAACATTTTGATTTGATGCAATGGAAATTAAATTATATACGTATATACATTCTTTGTAAGATATAACAGCGGATTTTTTTGCCTAATTTTCGAAAATTAGGCAAAAAAAAATTTTATATCTACTATTAAATTGTTAAAACACATTAGGCAGTTAATTTTCCTATGAAATAAAATATGGAATATACGTGGAATACAAAACTGGTTTCTATGCATTTTATGAAGAATAAATGGAAAGTTTACTTGTAAAATATTTAAGGATCATTTAGATCCCTGTGAAACTTTGTGAATCCAAATTTACTAAACTGAAAAACAAGTAGTAAATTTAGAAAAAGTATTTTGTCAACTCTTTAAAATTTCGATTTCTTTGTGGTCGAAACTTTATGGCGTAAAACGGGAACAACAAATGAACCACTAACAAGTAATAGCGAGCTTTTTTCGTTTAATATATTGAAATATTTTGAGATAAAAAGAAAACTTACATTTATTTATATTTTTAGTTTTCGCATTGCTGCATAAAAATTTTTGATCAAATTGAAGTTAGAAATTAAGAAGAAAACTTAAATTATGAGATTAAATGCACCAATGCTTATGATTTACTTTTAAGTAAATGTTTATAATGAAATAATTATATTTTCATGAGTTATTATTAATTCCATGGCTACTTTGGAATAAAATAAATGAAATTTTATATCATTTAATATTAGTTGAAAAATTCGATTTCCCTGCCCAATCATACGGAAGATTTATTCTTTCAAAATTTACTTCATTTTCTCAAAAAAAAAAAAAAAATTTTAACGACAACATCTAAACGCTATTAATAAATTCCTTGGAGCTCTTAGGGGACTAGTAACAATTTTTTGTAATAATATAATATTTATTGAATATTAATAATCCGTACAAGAAGGAAGAGCATAAAATCTTATTGATGTTATTCATGAAATCTAATATTCGTAAGGTTTTTTATTAAACATTTTAACGTGCACGCTAAAAATAGTGTCATCTGATAAGGAAAGGAAACAAAATCTTATGATATCACTACATAGTATAAAACAAAGTCGCTTTCTCTGTCCCTATATCACTATGTATGCTTAAATATTTTTAAACTATGCAACGGATTCTGATGCGGCTTTTTTTAATAGATAGAGTGATTAAAGAGGAACGTTTATATGTATAATAACATCCATTAAATAGTGGAGAAATACTGTTATTTTTGAGGTTTATAATGTGATGTCGTAAATAATTACATTTTTTTCGCTTACATTGCAAACGCAGGCTGAACCCTAAGAGATTTATCAAAGTTATGTACTAAGTATTGTACACATTGAAAAGGTCTACAGAAATTAATAGAAATTTCAAATACATTAACAACCTCATGAATGGATTTTAATGAAACTTTACAATAATTTAGCTTATACAATATATCTCTCAACACATACAGCCTACTTTTAACCCGATATTCCCACGGAATGTAGACTTACGTGGGTGAAACCACGGAGCGCAGCTGGTGTTATTATAAAAATAAACTTACTTATAAATCTTTTATTTAAACGAAAATTTGATATGCCATGTTTATCGTCGTAACGAGTCTACCTGCAAAACTCGATTGATCACGATGAAAGAGTTAAAATTCGATTCCAAAGTATTTTCGACAGACAAACAAGCATCACGAGTTAAAAGAAAGGGAGTAAATAGGTGGAGAGTCAACAGGTATAAAAATGTTTTAATTTTTAAATAGCCCCCAAGTATAAAACTTAAACGCAACCATCTCGAACTATTAAAATCATACGATACCTGGCTTCATATAATCAGTGTATCGTAACATGTATTCTACATAACTTCAGTATCCTTTTCAAATGACTAATTAATTAGAAAATTCTTTGATAATTCGTTAATAGTTTTGTATGCAATCAACTATCTAATCTGCGGATAAGTACGAACAGTTTTAATTGATTCTATAATATAATTGAAATTATTTACTCTTAAGCGTGTAACTAGCTACGGCTTTAAAATAATCCATCATAAAACAAAAATTTACTGAATGTAAACAAAAAAAATAAACATTTATCATCAAATAAAAATTTTATTTTATATATATCATATATATTTACTGTACCTATAGAAAAACAGAAAATTTTTCAATATAAATAACAGCTTTATACTATATTAGATTAGATAAGGGAAGGTCGAAAATAATTGAATTCTGAAATAAGGGTGGTCGTATCGATATGCATTATGTTCAGACGTATATTAGTGCAAGAAATTTAGGAAATTATTTCAGTTTACGTCAAAAAAAACTACGATTTTTATAAAAAAAATTATAATGTGCCAACCTTAATAGCTTAAGAAATGACGCTCTAGTCGAGGGGGTGGGTTCAACGATTCAACGATAAATTGTTTATTAAAATTTTTCTGGATGAATCGACTAAACAAATATTTCTCCTTGCTTTTCTATTAGCTTCATTTTTATTTATTAGCTTTTTGATTTTTTCATTGAAGTGAAATTTTCGAGCTATCTATGAAAAATTGATCAAAAACGTGTATTTTTTAAACGAAAAACAGATATTTTGAATCATGGATAACTTGACAAGTATTTATATTTCAAAACTATACTTTTTGTTTAAAGTATGCATATGTATCGATTTCTGTGCTTACTTAATATGTTAAAAATTCCATCCCTTTTAACGATTAGTTCTCTTGTCATCGACTACACCAGTTGTCATTTCAACTACGAAGGTTGAAATTCAAAATCGGAGTAGTTTTCACCGGTTCCGAAATAACGCACTTTTTTTTGTCCAATATTTTTCCATTATATATTTCAAATATTTGTATACTATGCAATTGTAACGAAATATTTAAAAATGTTTTAATACAAAAAAAAAAAAAAATCAAATTTTTAATCACTTTAAACGAACGAGCTTACAATAATAATAATTTTGAAAAATTATTAATCAATATGAAAGTGCATATTCTCGTATAGAAATATGCATTTTTTGTACACTTTTTATACAGTTTTATAATACTCAGAAAAATAAAAAAGAAAGTTATGCGTTATGGAACTCCCGAAAGGTTGCAACATCGAAGTAAATATGTAGTAAAAACTAAATATGTAGTTTGTATAGTTATTTATAATAGTTTATTAGTATAATTATATATTTTTTCAAACAAAAGTTGTTTGTTTTTAAGAAAGGAACATTTTTTGTTTTATAATGGTTCTTCTATCCCTTATGGTTTAAAAGTTGTTTCATGGTTGGCTGATTTTCCTCATTCACGAACTTTTTAGATTTAGAAGAGAACATTAAAATTTCGTTTTAGAATTATCGTAATAATGGCCTGGCGAACTAACGGAAATGTATTAAGTAATTAATACATTTAATAAGTTAGTGTCTTCAATAGTGTCTTGCGTTACAAACTTTCAAACTTCATATTTGTTGTAATACAAAAACTACTGCTCATCATTAAGTTGTGGGGTCACTTGATCGTATTTGTCAAAGGACATTGGTTTTGTACACAAAAAGTACAAAAACAAGAGAACATCGATTTTTATTATTATTCTAAATTTTCTAAAATTTTGTTATTAAAAACAAGTGAAGATAACAACTAATAAAGTTAATTGTTTAGATACTCGACATGATTTAATTTCATTGTCTGGACTATATTTAATTTGCATTCATAAAAACTATAAATATCCAGTCTATACATGTATACACGCATATTAATATATATTGTTATTACCTATATGAGTTTATTAGCCAAATTTGAGCTAAAATTGTGGAGAATTCAAACATTTTACGAAAAAATACACATTTTTTGTATTTGCACTTTTTATAGTTTGGATCTAATCGACCGATTTTGCTCATTCTCGAACTTAAACTCACTTTTCGTGTTTAGAATACGTCACATTTCAGCTCGTTATCACTTTTTGTTCTTTAGTTATATCATGAAGGCGGATGGACGGACAGACGAACAATCATACTTGGACTAACTAGGTATTTCTTTGAACACCTATTCCAAAATTTTATTATTGCGCTCAATATTGGGTATCGTTACAAACTTTAGACTAAAATTAATATTTTCGGAATATAAACAAAAGAGAAGCTTTAATTTATAAAACTATTGCAAAAATGTTCAATAGTTAAACAATAGTTTGAAGTTGTATTTCTTTTTAATATTATTCTTTATTGTGTGATACACTCATTTAAGATTCATATATGTACACAATCATATGCACATTCAAATAC
This sequence comes from Chrysopa pallens, assembly GCA_020423425.1. NCBI lineage: Eukaryota > Metazoa > Arthropoda > Insecta > Neuroptera > Chrysopidae > Chrysopa > Chrysopa pallens. Next base: position 101,622,660 of record CM035592.1, on the reverse strand, counting down.
GTATATGCGTGTTGTGAATGTTTATTGTACGTTTATGTAATATATAGATTATAAGCCTAAATATAGTTATATCCACACTAGTGATATGATGTACTATGTTTCGTACACATAAGATAGTACACAGGATAAACAATGTAGAACAAAATTAGAATAACTTAGAACATCTTCGAAAAGGTGGGGATGGATGCAGTGCGTTTCAATTAGTGCTTTAACTGCTACGATGTGTCATATAAATGTTTCACATCAAAAATAAAAATATATAATGCAAAAAACCGCTTATCGATATGACCTATATTTCCAAATTTAGTTATTCCATCAAAAATTGATCTATCTACCCTTGTCTATATATATATCCAATATTGGTCTTCTTTAAAAGAGTAAAAACATATAATAAGAACGGCAGCACACGACGGGGTTTGTGAGTATGTACATACGCACACACACGTATGTACGTTCGTATGTGCACATAATAAATATTATGTGTAGTACTGCAAGTATATTGAGTGAAAAAAACCCTCATCATATTTTATTTTGAACTTACAAAAAATCTTATAAAGATGAAATGTAGAGATAAATAACACAAAAATAAACAATGTACTTCGAAAATATTTCATTGTACAAGATGTAACATAAAGATATGGACAGGCTCAAGTATTCATTCAAATTTATGTTCCGAGAGCCGGTTGTGTAAGAGTTTGGTTCTCGGGATCAGATAAATGAACGTTTTTTTGATGTGTGCGTTGTAAAATTTGTATTAAAAGAAAGGTTTCAATAAATAGAATAAAAATGTCTAGCGTCGACCAGCTCCATCAAATATTGAGATTTCTATAGATAATATAGTTACTATGTCTGATTTAGGTAAATTTAGTAAATAAATCTTATAGTATAAGATGGCTCTTGAAATCACAACCGAAAGGAACACAAATACAGGTAAAAGATGCCTGGGGTGACGACATTTTAGATCTATCTTTTATATATGTTAAAATAACAGTACTGTGTATGAAGTACATTGTGTAAAGTAATTAACTCTATTGATAGAGTACTCGATATTCAAATGTACTTAGAACGTAAACGATAATTTTAATGATTTCGTAAATAATTTGATTTTGTCAATCAGCTATTAATAATACAGGTTAAAAGATCAGTATCCAGTTTTAAATATAAATAAAGTATACGGCCTGGTAAACCAATCATTTTTCTTTTTTCCAAATTCAGAATGTTGCTAACAAAATAAGGTCGGATTCAGTATAATTTGCAAGATATCGATGTTTTTTAAAAATAGTTTTAAAAATATTACAACATATTAGGAAATGTATGTTTTAATTTATTTTCGATATTGAACAGTTTAAATTTGAGTCGAGTTAGCTAGGAAATCGCAAGGTTTTTGGGTCTCGAATTCACATTTGATTAATATATTCCGGTGATATTTTTGGTTAATATAGCACTGCTGTGCATACTTGAAATCTCGATAACGTAGGTTTGGGCGGGTTTTTGGCGCTTACGTTCACCCCATGCTTAAATTAGAAGATATTTAAATGATCGTGACACTGGTTTATTGTTATTTAGACTTGACAAGAGCCTGCAGATTTTTTACCTCTTTCTACTCTGTGATAAAAATATCTAGGTTATTTAAGAATTGAGGTATTATTTGGTTTGTGTATTTGAGATCGAGTTAACAGCGGTTTGCGAATTAAAATACATATTATTAGTTTGATTAAATACTACTATTTGTAAAATTGCGTATTTTTGAATAATTATCTTTATTTGAGATTATTTTGACGAGGGGATGCTTTCATATGGTATATTTTGTCATGAGCTTAGTAGATAGAATAATTTGTCATTTAATAGTTTCAGGTATTTTTTTGCTCGTAGAATATTCTGTCGTGGGATATTTAGCCATGTAAACTTTGAAAACAGATGACTACGCACAATTTGTTTAATACACCTTGTAAAAATACCCATAGTATTATATTCCGAACAATTTTTTATAACTGCGGCTTAAGGATTTATTGATAAAAATACTAGTCTGGGAACAACTATAACCTGATGGTATGGGTTTATAATATTTTTTATTTTCTTATTTTCAAATTTGTTTTTTTAAGGATTTAATTTTTGTATGTTTTCTTATCTAAGTATTCGTAGTTATGTCTAAGTGTAGCTACGAACTCAAACAGATTATGTTTTATGTTGCATTTTTTAAAAGTCTTTTGAATAAAAATACATTTGTGTTTGGTTATGAGTGAGTGAATGTCATAAGAAGAACTTCAGTATAAACGAAATGTGTATTTACTAAAATTGGGATATTTTTTAAAAAACTCTTGCCTAATTAGTGCACTCGAAGTGAATTCTCGGCAATTATTTAATTGCACGACATATGTTTTACTTCAGACATGTATCTATCGGTATCGAAAATATATATGTAGAAAAAAATTATTTTGTTGGCTGCAATTTCAAATATTGTAGGTTTTTGAAACCTGAGAAATTTAATTTCTATGTTTTTCTATCAGTGTGTCTTGTCTGTACAAATCATTCAAGCAAAATCGTTAAATCGTGTTGATGTAATCTAGCCAAATAGAGCTACATAATCAGGTACCGGACTGATTCTAAATTTGCTATATTTCACAAAAAATTTGAAAGTAGATTCAATACCATAAGAAAACGAAAATTAAATAAAAAACAAACAAGTTATAAGCTACTTAAGCTACAATGTTTTACATGTAATTGATGAAATATGTAAATATTCCCCTCTTTGTTTAATTAGGATTTTTGATTGTCTATTGCTTGCTTATTCAGTCCAATTATGTCCAGTCTGCCCTATTCTATCCAGGTACGGAGTCAGTCGCTGCCGGAACTGAGCGCGGTACTATCCTGCAATTAAACTGTTTCGTAAATAGCGTTGATGACAGCTGAACCGACAAAATGTAAGCAAAACATCCGGATAAATGTCATTTTAAGATGAATATCCTATAAATCTTCTTCGAGAATATTTGAATCGATTATCTCATTTTTTAATTTCAGTCATTTCTATTCTATTGTTATTTTCAATGGCGTAATTTTCATTTATCATATCATAATTTTGATTTATGATGAGTAAAAAAAAAAATTGAATGGTAGTCAGATTCCCACGATAATAATAATTTTACAATTAGAATTGACGTATTTTTATACCCAATGTTAATTTTAACGCCATTAAGTCCAGTGCATGTAGTCTTCTCACTATTATTACGAAGAAAACGACATAGTAAATTACTGAAGATAAAATATATTTAAAAAAATATATTAAATGTAGAATACTATTTCGCATTTGTTGTAGATATATGTAGAAACTTGATATATGCGTTATACGGGTTGCGTATTTAAGTTTTATATAGGTAATTGCATTAAATCTAAAATTTACTCAATTCTTGCCTGGACCTAACCGGCAAAGCATAAAGCCCGCATCGGTTCAGAGGTCGAGGGTAAAAACTATCTCTTGTAAGTAGTCCCCCGATGCTTCAAACGTCTAATCAAATTAAAGTTCCATTCCATGAAGTTTTCCAATGTTAAAAGGAAATACGACGTTTGAATAACTATTTTAATTACGTTATTTGTATACAATTAAAAATAAATTAATAAATCTTAATAATAAAACTTTTCATAATTATGTTTAAATTTAAATACGACTTTATCGAAAAAACTATAATGGGATAAACTTAAAACATATAGCAATAGGCAAAAAAGTGTAAGTTTCACGTTTTCATTTCAAGAAAATGGAAAAATATTGGCTATAAAATTATTTAAAACTACAAAATTATCCAACACATTTCAATAAACTATGTTAATTAGTGAATTTACATAGTTACATGGCGTTCTAATAACAAAATTCTCCGTCAGAGCTAGAATATCGCAATCATATTAATGACCCAATGTTCGGGTAACGAAAAGATAATTTTTCTCCATCACATCTCGTTTTAAAATTTTTACTTTATTTTTAAAAACAAAACAACTATAGCCACGTTTTTAAGTAACTTAATAGAAATAGTGCATGTCATAAAATATGATTATATAATAGTCTCTAAACAATATGAAAATTCGTCCCTAAAGGTAGTCTTATTAATCTCTCTATTAATCAATGCAAAGACCGTTTGAAATGTTTCAATTTCCACGTAAAGATTTTTATTATAAAATTAATTATTTTTGTTAAAATGGCTTCATGCAGAAAAATCGCAACATTTTTTATCATTAATTGAAAAAAAGAAAAATTACTTGAACAATTGTCTTCGTTTATTGAAGCAAATTAATTTTAAAAAAGCTCATTTTCCATGTTTTTCTATTCCTTATTTTGCTCATTAATACTCAAATGGATTTTCTAATTTATGTTATAAATGTTATTTTGTTCTTTCCGTAGGGTTAGTTACTCTTGAGAATTTTGTTTGTAATCGAATGTAGTTTGCAAAGGGGTTTTAATGTATTATAAAGAAGCGGTTACATGTAAAATAAGTATTAATGTTCAAATTTGAATAATGGAACATTTGAGTTAGGAGAAAATCTGTCAATTCATGTTATTTACATTGACACAAAGAATTTTGAAAAGAAAAGAAAAAAGTAAATTCGTACTTTTATGTGTGAAAAACGGTTTCTATGACCAATATTCTATGAGGAAGAAAAATTATTGCGAGAAATCGGCAAATATTGCATGAAAATATAACTCTTTACAAATGCTTTCAAAAAAAGAAAGTTGAAAATTTTCCAGAAGGAGCCGGATAAACCATATTTATACGACGAAAACAGAACATTTTTATAAAAAAGTCTATATTTTGCCCAATTTACATAAAATACTAAAATGACTCCAAACTGAATACTTCATCTAAAAAAGAGGAAGAAAACTAAAAAAATTGGACTAAACATTTTTCTCACAACATACAGATCTTTTATATTGAAGAAATTCTATTGAAAGAATGTGGTGCTTGAGTTTTGCAATCACAAATCCGTCCAGTTCTTGCTCTTATATTTTAAACATTTAAAAATAATAAAATATATTCTTTATTATCCGTTGATTTTTGTTCATTGAAATTTTATGTAATGTTTGATAATAATGCATGAAGCCTATAAAATATGGTAACAATTAGGTTTTTCTAACGTGACTACAGTCAAAATCCGATCCTGATCTTGAATTACTTCTTTTATGATATACAAATTAAGTAAACACAGTGGAAGTGTTTTGTATGATATTCCCACAGGATACCAAACATGAAGCCACAGGTACGAACTTAACTATCCAAATGAATGTCCAACAGCATGAGGTAGTAAATAGTTTGTTTGCTATGTTATTGACAAGGAACTAATTAACAATGGAATGAATATAAATGAAAACATTATAAACAATGTTAATATTATTAGCAAGTTATTGTTAATATTTGAAACAATGTGAATTTGAAAAAAAACAAAAAAACAAATTCATATTAGTCCAGTGCAATTAGGTTTTTATCTCTGAACCCCGTTATAGTGACTGGTCTTCATTGTTTGAGGGTATTTTGAATTCATTCGACTCTACAATAAAAAGTTTGACATTTTAAAATTAATATTTATATATTTTTTTTTTCTCCAAGTGTTTTTATCCATGCAAAGAACGTTTTTTGATAATATAGTATATACCATTTACTGCTAAGATTATTTGATGTTTAAACGATAACTTACTTAATCTTAAACTTTCTATTCGATTGAAAAATCCTTTTGCAGAGAATTTTAGAGTCATAGGTGCGACTAAAAAAAAATCCTTAGTTTCCTTAATTTTTTTTTTAAATTAAAATCAAATAGCTAAATAATAAGGAAGTCTTTATTCTGATGCTTAAAAATTGATATTAAATTTTTATTTTAAAGCATTAAAAAACCAAAATATTTGTGACTTATTCAGGATATAAAGAAGTTGAGGAAATGAAAAAATAATTTTTAGACTGAATATCGTTTGTGATAAATTTCAATATAACAATTTATTATTAAAAACTCGTTTTGAATGAGTTTTTACGTACTTTTGAAAAGGGATGAGATTTTCTCCAAATTTTTTTGTATCGTTTAACGTCGATGCCAGTACTTTAAGTTTGCTTAAACTAAATGTCATTTTCAATGAGTTTTAATTTGACCAAATGTAATGTTTTCGAGATATTTGTGAAAAAAAAAACTTGGAAAACAGTTGACCCTACAGGCCATCTCTGCAACTTCCTGCTAATTCCATACTTAAGCACTTAAAATTTAACATATAACAATGTTTTTGAGCTTGGATGTTAACAAATTGTAGTGTTTTTCTTAAAAAATTCAATTTTTCGATTTTTTTTTGATTATTTTTATTTAACGAATCGAACGATTTTGTCCCGTCAAACGGCGATCGACTTGTTTTTTTGATGTCAAGAGCTGATTAGTTCATGGAATCGATCGGTGAAGCCGTTTAAAAGTTATTCCAAAAAAACCACTTTTTTTTTCGTAGTTTTTTTGAGATTTCTTAGAATCTACTGGTCCGAATCGGTTCAAATTTTCAGATAAACTATGTTTCGTGATTCTTTTTGAAACGCCATTTGTTTGGTTCAAATCGGTCAAGCCTTTTAAAAGTTCTAAGCGGGTCATATACTTACATACTCACAGAAACCGTCAAAATAGTTTTCTAGGACCTTTAAACGTCAAGATCTGATCAAAACACGATTTTTGCAAATCGGGGTAAAACCAATAACTTCCCGATTTCCGAAAATTTTTAATTTTCTTAGTGGGAAGGAAAAAAATTCATTTTTAATGTTAAATCGAAATTTTAAATCACGGTTAACTTATAAAGTATGAAAAATTAGTTGTTTTATAGATTTCGGTGGATATTATTTGAATGTGGAGATGATTTTCACCTTCCATATGGAATGGCATACACATTTTTAAAATTGTGGCAAATTGTAAATTTATTTTCTTTTTTTTTTTCTTTTTTTTGACATTTCACATTTATTCAAATCCATTAACTATAACTGGATTCCGTCAGTTTGCTATTATAATTGACTAATTGCACTATACTATAAATAAAATATGTGATGTGAGCTAATATTTATTTTACAATAATTATAAAGTCTAATTATTCTAAATATTATTATTATAAATTCATTTTGTTCTTGTTTTTTATGTGGGAATTCATAATACAATGAATGATGCAAAAATATTATTATTTATGCATATTAATTAATATGCTTGTATTACAATCATCCGGTTATATTGTTAGTTTTATTTTTATTTTTTACGTAAATATTGTCTATAATTGGAACGAATGAAGTTTTCAATCTGTCTGATAGAAAATGTTTGTTATTGTTTTCATCCCAAAAATCTAAATAAAACATTTCAAAATATTTTTATAACTGTTGCATCCCGATTGAGCTATCGGATCGCTTTATATGTTTTGAATAGAAATATTTTGGTTCCTTTCTAAGTTCTATAATTTTAATAGAGTAAAAAATATATTCTTAATTACATATAAAACTAGAATAAAATTCCGTCATTAAGAATCTGCCAAACGAAACACCCGTCCCTGCAAGTAGAAGAGATACAGTGGCAATCTTTGTGTTACGTATAAAATATTAGCAGCATAGGTACATTTAAAATTTAAAATTTCATTAATGTCATCACACCAATCATATTTTTTGTCGTCCGGGTCATTTATTTTTTAAACGGAGAAGTACTAAATAAAATATTATTTTATTTATATTTCATCTCGCTGAATATTTTACACCGCGAATAAAATATATATTACTTTATAATTAAAAAAAAAAAAAATTCATTTATTGTTGAAAATGGAAAATTTATATCACGCATATGTAATAATTTTATTTGGATTTTTTTCTATTTTCGACATACCAACATTTTCGAATTTGAAATATATGAAAAAATCACAAATTTCCATAATATATAATGGTAAAGGCATCTTCATGTCAAAATTGGACATTAAAAATGGATAAAAATTTAAAGTTTATTAAATGAAAACGATATTTAACGCGTGCAAATAACTCAATAATTCAACAAGTGATAATTTGAATGTAATGAAATTTGATATATCCACAATCCAAAGCTTGCAAACAGATTGATTGCCAACGAGTTTTTCTTAGAGTTAAAAATTTATATTTTTACACACAAATATGGAATATTTTTGACTATATTATTTTTAGCCTGAAGTTTTAACGCCATGAAATATTGACCGCATTTTGGTGTAGGTATTCATACACCATCACATAATTGGTTTATTTCGGTTTGTTCGTCCGTCTGTCGTCGAGTTAACCCATAGGAAACAAGAAAGCGAGCTGGAATTCTGGTAGTATATTCTAGGCCTAAAAATGAGTTAAAGTTCGTAAATGAACAAAATAGCTCTCATGGATATATGGCCAAATTTGTGAACCATAAAAGATGGAAGAAAAATTAGACACAGACACTGATGATATACAATTATATTTTAATAGTTTTTCTTTCAGCGAAAAGTGATTTTAGAATCAGTTAATTCCAAAGATTATTCCCTTCAAAAACAAAATAAAATAAGTCTATTTTAGCATCAACTTTGGGAACGTTCTTCATTTGATTTTTCTCAATCGATTGGATTATTATTATTATTAAAATAGAAATATTTATTTTATGAACAAAATTCTAGAAACTTGACTAGTGAGTACAATGGTTCAGGTTTCCAAACACCTTATTCATCACGGATTGTTGTTTTTACATAAATTAATTCATAATTGAAACGACTAAATAAATTCAGCATCCGTTTCAAAAATTATATTATTTGTTCCGTATTTTAAAAAATTCACGCCATCACACAAACAGTATTTTACAAAATTTATAACAACGTGTCATTCAATATTGGGAGGTGAGAGAAACAACGGATAAATAAATATCAATAAAATTTATTTTCTTCCTTATCGTCTTGTAGTGCAATTCTCCTTATTGTCGATGGGAGGATATCATCCCACCTGGAAGTTATAAACATTATAAATACCGAAAGAAATAACAAATTTTAAGCGAGAAATTTAAATTTAAAATAAGCTAAAATAGATTATCGTTATAATCAATAACGATAATCTATTTTAGCTTATTTTATAATATTATTTCCATAATTTAGAAAGTTTCTTACTACTTTTGAAATGTATCCACATATGTAAATACATTTAGTGGAAAATGCAATTTTCTTTTTAAATCCCTACAGACATGTGATACTTTATAATAAGAAAACTCTACATAAAGCATATGTTTTTAAGGCAGATAAAATCATTCATTTGGTGTCATTTTATTCCTCGACGTGTGAAATCGACGAATGATACATTTTCTTTAAATGCATTGAGCTTGTTATTTTGCAGAATATTTTCGAAAAAGTATTCAACTTGTTTCTAAAAGTTTTTATCAGAGACACCCAGAAGAAATTGATCGAATGTATGAGATTTAGGTTCAGAACTGTTTTACATATAGCATGGTTGAAAGTGTGATTCGGTGACATATTTTACACCGTGTTTTAGACTAGTAAAAATACAAAATCAATCTTTACAATTTATTAATCGCTGTGAAAAGAATCTGTTCAAATAAATCTGCGTAGCTGTTTGCAGTTTGGTACCTAAAGTAAAGTTCTTTTGTTGTGTACGATATTTCAAAAATTGTTTTATTTCAAAATGCTATTTACGAACAAGCGTTTCCCGAAGATATTCTAGGTGAATTGAGTACGTGACAGAATTACTTTTTATCCCAATTGGCTGTATCTCAAAAAAATTATTCAAAATTCTACTTGAGTTAAAAAATTTTTTTTTTTTTCTTACAAAAATTTTATTCTTTCCTTACAAATAAGTTGCCGTTATAATCAAAATCTAACCCTCATCTAAGCTAGAACTCATCTGTCTAATTGTAAGTGTGCTGGTATGAATAACCTTTTTCAAATACGACAGTTTCAAATTTTTAAACTATTGTTTGAATAAATTTCAACTTCTTTCTCGAATTGGCATATGTCGAGTTACAAAAATATGTCCCTATCGACTTTCACTTCTAGACTATTGATAAATCGAAAGGACCTTTGTGTATAAAGTTGTGTATAGTCGCAGACAATGTAAATATTAGAAGTTATTTGTATCAATTAATAACAATCAATAAAATTTGTACTTTTTTTCTCAAAACTTTTCAGACACTCTTAAAATAAATGTTACTTTTAAGATGTTTAGAAGACATTGAACTATGATTTTGCACAAACGGTTTGATTTCGATTAAATTAATTAATTAATTTTCTTATTGGAGAAAGTAATTTATTGTTTATGTAACTCGTCGAATGAAATATCGATAATTAAAATACTAGTCACCGAAGTGTCATTATATTTATCTGTATAGAGCTAATTCATCTTCACGTAAGCATGTAATTGCCTTTGAAAAAAAAAAACGATTTATTGGCCGAACATAGTGAGGTCTAATAGTATAACCACACAAATTTTCCATTTATTTTCTTTGTCTATCAATCAATGTTATCTTTTTTCTATAAATACTATACTGTTTTCTATAAATACTATACTTTTTTCTATAAATGCTATACTTTTTTCGAAAAAACTTTCCATACCATCTATGCTTTTTTGTGAAAATCTCCAAAAATATCTTTTTTCTATGCAAGCTAGGAACTTGAGATTTGATTTTTAAAAAATCCGAAAAACTAAGTAAGATACGACCGTTCAAAATTAAATAAAGATAGATTTAATTGTTTATGACATCACTTGCTTGTATGTCCATATAAATTAAATGTTAAACATCATTTCCAAGAAAGAGGTAGAAAATAATCTTTGATCCGTATTTTTTTATTTGAATCCCCATCCCGTTTTGAAAAATTTATAAAAATACCAACTTTCTTTTTATGCAAGCTATGGAGGCGGGGATGTTTGCAATTGACGCGAAACGCGATAATCAGAACAAAAATTTATGTGTTCTTTAGAATCACCCTCTGCACAGTTCTGCAATCAAATGCTATGTGGATTTTATGAGTTATACAGCCCACAGAACTACTTGTGTAGTAAGTAACAAAATTCGGAAAAAATCCATCAATTTATTTGGAAAATATTTATTTTCTCACAGGTACGATAAAGGTTTAATTAAAAAGTTAACTGAAAACATGAGCTGTACTTTAAAAAACAAGTTGAAAAACACAAAAAAGTATATACTTCAAAAGTATTCCGTAGTTATAATTAATTCAAATTAAATCCTAATGCATTTTCAGTTTCTCCACAATATTCTCTATGGAAATATAAGCGATAGTAAAGTATTGTACAGGATGTTATATGAAATATTAAGGAGTATAAATGATATTACCAAGTGGCGAATAAGAACATTATTATTTTAATTCTTTAAATTTATACAAATTTGGTATCTTGTCTTGAAATCCAGTGAATACTTTGTTATTCTAAAGGCGGAAGTGCCGCTTGTCTTCGTGTCTACTCACTTCTATCCTAAACCGTCAAAATCCACCCACAGATACTCAGAAGTTTTAAATACCTTTCTAAAACTTTCTATTAATGATTTTTCATAAAAATTTCTTGGATGATCTTCATTGATGAATTTCTATTTTTTGATTAGTATATTATAGAGCTTATTAAAATATTTAATGCTAAATATTAACGTAAGTAGGAAATATAGAGATGGAATTTCAATAATAATATTTTAAATTTTACATAATAGCTTTAAGTTGTATTTTCGTAAGTACCCTTGTCCCACAGATCCTATCAATGGGAGGGATGCAACATCGATATATAGATGTATCTTTTTCATCCGTAATCGTCAATAGTCATAGAGCAAGAAGAATAACCTCGAACTAATTCCTAAAATTGTAGTAAGTAAATGTTTCTAAAATGTTGAAATGAAGACTCAAAGTTTTGACTTCTGAGTTATAATAGACGTCGACGGAAACATTAATCTTTTTCCTCTGAAGATAAATAGATAAGGTAAGCAAATTTGCAGAATTGCAGCACTAGTCAGTCGGTGTATGAAATGCGTTTGAATATAGAAATTTTAAATGTGTACAAACCATTTCGAACTAGAGATTTAATGGCTGTCGAAAGTGCCTTTTAAAATAGTCTTATTTCAAGTCTTTTATTTCAGAGAATCTTCAATCAGAAAGTTTTGGCCAATTATTGAGCCTATTTAGGAGCATCTTTTATGAAATTATAAAAAGCTTTCCATTAATTATTGCCAAAGTTATTACAATTTGAAAAAACTTTTGAATCTACTTAATGAAAATTAATTAATTAATTACTATTAGAAAGAACTTACGGAATTTATTTGTCTAAATTTCTTCGTATTGAATTTTCCAACAAACTTACATAATAATGGGTTTATTCAAGTCGACTTACAGCGTCGAATAAAAAACCCAGCAACACAGGAAAGTCATTAACTAGCATAACATAAAATAAATGTTAGAAGGACTTAAAAATTCAGGTTGTAGTAGTTTTTCTGTTGTTAAGTAAAAGTATATTTTTAAGTAATTAAAAAATTTTCTTAGTGTTATTTTTAATTACTTAAATGAATTCGTTTGATGGAGAACGTTTATTGGTTAACGTTGCAATAATTTAATTGATTTTATTTGCCCACGGCTTTTAATTCACTTAATATAAAACTATTTTTAATCATAGAAAACTAGCAAATGGAATTATACCTTAAGGGTGAAAAGACTACATATTGTTTTTTTACGTTTTACCTTTTCAACTGTAGTACATAATTTCTTATTTCAAATATATAAAAACTTTTATTTTATTTTTAACACAAATGTTGATTTCTTGTTGTAAAATACAAAGAGAAACCGAAGACTTTTCTTCTTCTTTCTCTTACACCTTTCTCTTAGCACGTAAGTAACTTACACGTTACAGTACCTATAATATACCTGAACGTTTGTTCTTTAAGAGAAAACTTGAAATTGTTTTATTTAATATAAACACACAAGCTCGATTGCTGGTTGGTTTTATATGAGCACATTTTATATTATCAAATTAGTTTATATTGACATCGAAACAATAATAGTAATATTTTTCAAATGTTTTCGATTTCTAGTAATACATATTTGATATTCATATTTGAAATTAAAAAATTGCAATCAAGTAAATTATGATGATGTCATCATCTAATTTTAATATCCAATTTATTAATATACGCAGTATTTATCATGATTTTTGTGCGTGATATTCATAAAATGGACACTATAATGGTGTTTTAATAGTTGTATTTTAACAACTAGACCAGAGTAGAAGTCTTAAAAAATGATAAAAAGTGGAAGAAAATTACAGTAGGATGAAACCCATTGGAAACACAAGATAATATGATAAAAATGAAAGGAAAAATAAATTACGGGCGATCTGAGTTCTGGAAGTAGGAGGGGGTAAGTTTTTAAGGATAAAACACGATTTATCTCGAAAAAAGTTAAATGACAAAGTTGTAGGTAATAAAAACATCTACAACTTTTGTATTAACACTTTTTTCACATAAACTTAAAATTTTCCGATTGAAAATTAGGGTGCTTTTTCGATATTTATTCAAAATAAGATGAAAAAATAAATATTTTAAATCAAAAAAATTATAGTGTATTTGGAACATAAAAAGGTAAGTTTTCACCAAATTTCGGAGAAAAAAATAAAAAACTAAAAACTCGGTTATTTCAATTTTTCACATAAAATTTGAGGTTAATGAAAAAAAGTGTAAATACAAATGTTGTAGATCTTTTTCTTACCTACAACTTTGCCATTTAACTTTTATGTCGATCGAATTTTACCCTTAAAAACTCACCCCCTCCTACTTCCCAAAGTCAGATCGCCCGTAATTTATTTTTCCTTTCATTTTTATCATATTATCTTGCATTTCTAATTGGTTTCATCCTACTATAATTTTTTTTGTTTTCAAAAATTATCTACCCTGGTATAAACATCAAGCTTCAAAACATCATTTATAACGTAGGTAAGATGTAATACGAAATGTATGCATTTCTTTTTGGGCATTGGTTGACTATTTTTGTTCGTCAACTGCTATTATATAATACTCGATATACATAATACGTCAGAGTATATTGATTTTAGTCTAAAGTTTGTAATGCTTCCTAATATTGACCGCACAAACAAAATTTTGTTATAGGGGTTCATAGAATCATCTATTTAGTCAATTTCCGCATGTCCGTCTGTCTGTCCATAGGGATCATAACGATTATGATCATTATCTACTAATTTATTTTTTTATAACTGATCCTTAATTTAACTAGAAAATAACTGATTTTTTTTTTTTAATTACAAAAATATTTGTTTCTATTTATAATTCACTTAATTATTCAAGAAAACGCAGTTGACGGGATTACTCAAACATTAAAAATATTTTTGGATCCTTTGACACAATATTTCGAATGATACAACTTTTATCAACAATTAACAATAAAAGGGTTCTGAATTACTGTTTGCTTATTAATACACGATTATTGTGACAATTAATAATATAAGTATAGATATGTCGCATTGTATTTACACTTTATTTTCACTATATATGACTTTCATTTAAAATGTTTTACACATACTTAATATATAAAATATAATATTATGTATGGAAACACTCATAATTTTCATCAATGCAATTTAAAATTCGAACACTTGAAATAAATATTAATACAGTAAATGAGCCAGAAAAAACGTTGAAACGTTGAAAAGTATTGGAACAGCTCCGTTTTTATAAATTTATGTTTGTACGTGTTTCTTAGGCTTTAAGGAACATTCATCACTACTATCCTCTGCCTCACTATAAAAATTGAGAAAATTGAGGTACTTTACCCTTCTCAAATTGTAATAGCGATAATAAAGTTCGAAATTTCACTACGAAAATCGTATCCCGTGGGGTTTTGGGGTCGCTGATAACGAATCTAGGGTCAAAAAGCAACTGAGGATGGTTGATATCCCAATAATAACCCCATAGAAGTGACAGAAATGAAATATATTTTAAATTCAAAATTTCACCGCAGAAATCACCCTCGGGGGTTTTTGAAGCCGCTGATCACATATCGAAGGTTTAAAAACAAGTGAGGAAACTTGCAACCGCGTTAAAACCTCCCCTATCTGTGACAGCTCCGCCTCTCTCTGTCACCAGGCGTGGTTTTATTGGGGTTGAAACCACGTTCGGTTGCTTTTTGATCTCGGATTCGTTTTCAACGACTTCAAAACACTCCGAGCGGCAATTTTTGCGCTGAATTGAAGTTTCTTTATTTTTTTTATCGCATTTACTATTTGGGAAGGGAAAGCTACCCTAATTTTCTGAATATATTTAGTTCGTAGCGAGGCTACAGATGCGGATAAATAATATTGAAGGTCAAAGGAAAACGTAGAAACAAGAATTTTGGAAATCGGATATGCTACACCATTTTTCCCCTTTCTCCAGCTTATTAGGTGGGCTATCTATATTGGTACAGAAATATAGAACTACTAACACAAAGTGCTAACGGCATGTTGTTTTGTTTATTTTATATTCAAGTGAAATTGCGAAACTAATTAAACTTTAATCAACTTTATATATTAATTTTCCATATCTTATAGAATATTTCATACTACTGTTTTATAATAATATATACATAAACATGATTTTTTATCCTATACATATCGTTTTTGGCTGCTCTAGACATACGGAAAACAATATTAAAATACATGTGTAACACATCCATAAACAAAAAAATTTAACATTGATAACCAATACTATAATAATTCACACAACATAAAGTATTTTAATTTTTTATTTTGAAAATATTTAATTTTGACTGTCTCAATATGTGTATATGTAAACATATTCCGATACTTCAGTATTAAATATTTTAAAAATAAATAAAAAAATACATTATGTTGAATGAATTATTATAGTATTGGTCAATGAATTTTTGTGTGGGTATGTGGAATATTCTACATAGGTGCGTTTAAACATTGGTTTAACCCTTTTTTCTCTATGGAAAGATTCGGTGAAAAATGTGTAAAAAAGATTTACATTAATAACCAATACATTTAAAACATACGATGTTTATGTTTGTCAATACGTGCAGGTTATGTATTATTAATGTTAAAGTTTTAATAGTGGGGATTTCTTTGAGTGAGTTAACACAAATGAATAAAAAAATTGTGCTTACGTTCCAAAACATATATTAGCAGGCTTGTTTCAAAACTGTATAATTAGCAATGAAAAATATTATATGTTGATGACGTCATATCGTTCTGATCAACGAGCTAGTCTAGTGTGTGTTTTGAAACATGGCTTGTATTGATTATCAATGTAAATATTTTTGTGTATGTATGAAAATTGTCATATTCTATATAGGTGTATTGCTATAATTTATATTGTTTGCCGTATGCCTAGAGATGTCGAAAATGATCTGTATATATAAGTGTTTATTTTATAAATTAATAATAGTTATCTCAAACCTAACTCATTTACTGCTTTTAAAATAGATTTCACAATGATTCACAATAGTTTTTAGGGAGACTGTCGGGTTTATAAATCCTATAGTTTTTGATTGAAGAGAAGATCAGAAGCGAAGTGTTTCGTCTCGTATATTGCTGTTAATTTCTATTTGTCAGAATTTCCGTTGACATTGACATTGTTTTATTATTTTTATACATATCAAGTAATAAAAAATTGTTTGTTAATAGCAATAATATTAAAACAAAAGTATATTACAAATTTCATTACTTCTAATTAAAAAAAGATTTGTTAACACTAAAATTTAAAAATGCTAGTAATTTGAGGATTTTGGTTGTATTATTTCTTAAATGATTTTTAATTGTATAAAAAGGTTAAATATTAACCATTAAAACAATTTGTAAGACAAGAATAACGACAATTCTGACAAACAGAAAACAACATGTATGCATGCTTATGCATACTTCGCTAGTCTATTGGAAATTTAATCAAAAACATTTATGTATGTCAAATTAGCAAAACAACTTTCCCCAATTAAATTTGAAATAGGCTAATAATAAGTCCTTAATTAATTGTGGCAAAAAAAAATTAATAGCTCTAGCCACAATGGATAAAATTGGTGTTTACCATCTAAGATTTGCTATAAATTGATTGTAAACGCTGAGTTTACAATCAATGAATCAATTTATAACGAAACACCTCTAATTTTAATCCAATATTTTTGAAAATATACTCATAATTAGTCTTTTATGAATCGTAAATTATTTGGTTAACAAATATTTACGATTACGATACTTTAAAAATATTTTATTTTCAAACAAATACAAGACAAAATTAAAACTCTACGTTGTTATGTTTTCTTAGAATTTCATTATTGTTTTTCTATACATTTCTATTTGATTTTGCAATATAAATTTAATTCCCGTGTACTTTCATTGCATTATTTCTCATTAATTTTTTAATTCCTTTTTAATTAATATACCATATAAATAGTCGGATGTATTCTTGATGGCGTCCTTGGGTACAGTGGAAAAATTCCATCTCCTTTACTTAAATCGTACATTAAATATAGAGAAAAGTTCGTAATACAATTTTAAATAAACGATTATGTTTTTAACTATTTTATGATAAACGAAATAATGTGTACTTAATAATTTTTTCGTGCATCTTGTCAAGTAATTTACATTAAAAATGAATTTTTGGAGCTGTTTTAAAAATCGATAGGCTAGTTTTATCAACATTTCAAGGCAACACGTGTCAAAGTATACAAATATACTTGTGTTATGCTCAAATGTAGGCTTTTCATGTGGAAAATAAACATTTCCTAAGAGGAATTGACATTAAACAATGAGACCTCTACAATTAATATAATCTCTAATCGATTGCATTGCATTTATTACAATTTTTACGACAAAATAACTCGAAAAATAATCATCCAAATACTATGAAATTATACATGCAAGATTTTTCCTGGAAAACGGAGGGCTTCTCGAAGAGTTTTTTCGTAAAAAATTTATTTTTCTAGTAGATAATGCATACTAAATTTCATAACGTTTAGATAATCGATTGTGCGCGAAAATTCAAAGGAATACAACAAGTATAACATTATAGCCTTTTAGTGATTATATTTATTGTAGATGTCTCATTTTTTATATCAATCTCTTCGTTTTATTGTCAAGATTGTAAAAACTTAATAATATTTGGATTATTTATTGAGTTATTTGTGCGTAAAAATTGACAGGATTGGGCATAAAAAATGAGACATTTACAATAAAGACAATCTCCAATGTATATTTATACATATATTGCTTTATAGTACATTGGAGATTGTCTTTATTGTCTCATTTTTTATGCCCATTCGTTTGGAATGTTAAATTGAAAATAATTAATCCTTTATTTATATCTAGTCCAGCAACGTTTTCCTCTACGAAAATATTGAGGGTTCTTTTTAATTGAGAATGTGCTCGCATGTGCTTAATATTAACGGATTTTTGTCGTAAAAAGATAATTCAATAACAAATACAAAACAAAATTTTCAGGCAACTCATGTTATTACGTATTATTTTGGAATTGTTATAATTAGAATAATATCAATTTGTAGAAGTGTATTTACAAACGACGTGGTACATTTATGGGCATTGGAACCATAATATATTCTAATTATATCTATTGAGTGTAGTATTACTAGAATTCCAAGAATTATTAATTATAATTTTCTTGAATTATTCTCGGAATGACATAAAGAATTTCTTGATATTGTAATAAAATGATTGCATTGTCAGGAAAAGAACATGTAAAATGCATTAAATTGAATTATAAAAAGTATTTTCTGGACATTTTACTGCTTCGATCTCTGCTTTGAATGGATGGGCCGGCGTTCAAAACATGAAAAAACGGAGGAATGTATTATTATAATTGTTTAATTTTAATGATTCAGTTTCAAAATAAATAGTTCATTTTCATTTATGACAGAATAACGATTTTAAAATTTATGCCAAGAACCATTTTTTACGCGTTTGTTTCGTTACGAATTATTAATAAACTCATCGATATTCAAAAAAGACAAGCTTTCGAATTCTATACACAATAAATTATTGACACGATCTGCAATCATGGTAGGCTAAAAATATGATTTAATTATATTCAAGGAAGGAAATTGTTCGATTCGTTACTATAGTAAAAATCCAAATCGGATAGGCTATTTTGATGTTCGTCAACGCAGTGTAAAGCTCGTTGGATCCCGGGGTTATCAATACTTCGGACGGTTTTTTTATCTATTTTTATCTCCATAAGATTACGTAAAATAACATGTTAACGTACCCGCCCCCCCCTCTGATCACAAATTTATTTGAAGCCAATTAAAAAATTTAGTACTATTTATTTGCTAATTAGTTCGTCTATTTTGCATTATTGTGCTCAACAGAAGAAAATTACATTTGAAATTGGGGTGGGGGCAGGCAACAATGATTTAGGTCTGAAGATTCTGAATATGTTTCTGTGTGTTTGCGCATTAGTTGTCTCTTTAATTAACGGTAATTTGCACCTTAATCAAACTTACAACTCTATAGAGTTGCACTCATACAGCTTATTATGATTGCAATGAAATAGAGTATTTTATACTTTACATAATCTTCATAATGATAATGAATGGAAAAATTTATAAAAAAAAAAACGTATGTATTAAATCAAATAAGCAAGACCAAGGCCAAGACTATAAATGCAAGACCAAGACACGAAATATTTGTGCAACATGAGGCCAAGGCCAAATACTGTCTTGATCTTACTTTGCTCAACACTACTTTTCGGTGCCTTTCTTATTGAACCATTTGTATTGTGTCTAAAAATACTTCTTTCGTGTATAGCTTTAAAGACCTGTAAAACGTCGAAGCGTTATTTATTCTACTGTTTTTAAGTATTTGTGACATGGTGTATTTGCTGTTGAGATGTAAAATTGATTATTGATCGGTGAATCAATAGATTTATCTCATCTGGATTGTTTTAATACTTTTTCGGTGATGAAACCAGAATTATATAGCAAAAACACAATTTATTCTGTTTTATAATAGGATTTTACAGATACGATTATCTGGGTATTGTTAGCTTTAGATATTTAACAAAAACGTACTACCATATTGTATTTAACTAGAAATTGTATTGCTGAGTAAATAAAAACTACAATTGTGTAGTCTTGTGCTGCCCATATGTATGGGAATTGTAAATCAATATACATTTATTTACTACAATTGATACGAACGCATTTGATTTGGTTGTAGTACAACTAGTACTATCCATCGACATATAATAAATGCACTGTCAAAGGCAATCTCAGATGTTTGCTAAAAAAGATTGTGCGTACGCAGTCATTAATAGAAGAATAATATCAACCATATCTTTGCTGTTTCGCATATTCTTCACAAACTGATATCTGTCAAGTGTATATACATATCGACTACTCTCGTTTCAACATCGTTTTCGAAAAAGACATTAAAAAGAAATTAGTGTTTGATAGCTTATTACTTTTGTGTTTTTGAATCAATTTTTAATTTTCAAGTTTTGAGTTTAATTTATTTTGATGAGCAAATTTAGAATCAATCTGGTACCCTATTGACGACATCACAAATGGATTTATTCTTAAGATTTCATGAAATCAAAAAGCAATTATCGCCCAGAAATTTCCTTAATACTTTCCCCTCTATAAAATTGCAAGATCCAATAGGACGATATTTAAAAACTAGGACAATAAAGACATAATATATTGGATAACGATCGCCTTGTAATATAGTCCAGCTATCAACAACGAATCATATTTAGGTACCTCATAGGTATTAGATCAGAGTGTTACATAATGTAAAATTGGCATATTCCTGGTAAATAGGCTTTTTTCACCGATTCTTTATTTCATCCGTCATTTTTAATAATATTATTTGTGGAGATGGAGTAATCGAACTTGCAAACCTGAAATTTACCCTTGGGTAAACCCGCATCGATGTATTCGAATGCGAATTTAAGTTATAATGCAAACGTGAAAGCTGTGGCTATTGTTATTTTAGGCTGTAACATATTTTATTCAAAAATAAGGAATTTAAATTTATTGTCTTCTTTTTTTAGCCACCACAAAACTGATGGGCCGATTTTGCTGAAAAGGCATTCAGTTTTAAGTTACATAATTACGCATCGAATGGTCATCGAGTTTTTTCCCATAATCGATAAGAAAATCATACGCACAGACATACGAACATTTACAGTTATCTTTCTAAAAACGTCGGATTTGGGTTCTAGTGACATTGAAACTTAAAGATATGCCCAAATTCGAGATACACGGGAATTCATCAAAAGAATTTCCCAGCGTAAATTTAAATAATAATTATGAATAACTTGGTTTAATTGATGATTGAAATGAATATGGTCGAAGAATTTTAGAAAAGTATTGCAAGATATTATTTTAGAAAGATAAAATTCCTTTTTGAATTTCTAAGCGAAGTTTAGCATTGCTGTGATAATGTTTTGATATCCAAATATTTTCTAGTACAGTTATTTTTAGTATTGTAGACGATAACAATATCTTCAAAACTTTCATCGTTCTATATTAAAAGCACTTGTGTTTAGTCTTTGTTCTGAAACGAAACTTAATGTTCTCTATCCCATGACCTAGTTATTATTTAAGACAACATGATATGTAACACCGTAGGATACATACATAGTCCATATGTTGCTCTTTACATTCATGGTTTCTCTGTCTATTTTATAAAAATGTTTATTGTGTTACCACTGGTTTATTTTCCATTTAAGTTTATAATAGATTTTTAATCAGAACTACATATTTCTTCTAAAATACAAAGTGTAACACAGTAGCAAGGCAGCCACAGTTTGTTATTAGAAATATAATTTCAATATCCCGATATCTAAGTTACGATATAATCTTGAATTTTAGACATTCATTAGATATAGGAAACAAATGATATAATAAAAAACAAACTTAATTTTTAGAATTTACCGATTTTTAGCATAGCTTTATAATATTTATTATTCTATTATACATTGTTTTTAGTTTTTTATTTTGCAATCAATTAAAACTCTGTCACTTTCGTACTTATTTCAAAGTAAATCATTTATAAATATATGGTTTTTTAGCGAATTTCTTCTTAAACAATTTTTGTTACTATTATAATTTTTTTTTTATCGGATAGAAAAAAACAGATATTGAAAGAAAATTAAAAACTTGACTGCCGTGTTCAAATAATGGCCAGTAAAGAAAAAGCACCAGATCGAATTTCGTCAAAACGCGTTTAATACTATAAAATAGGTATTAAGAATAATATAGAATTATAACATCGCACGTACTAAATTTTCTTTTTTTTTTTAATTTTTTGTTTCCATTGCTTCGGTACAAGTTAAATTATGCACGGTATAACATATTTTCACTTGATGGTAATCCATTTTTAAAGTACGCATATTTCTTATTTCTTTGATTATGTTGCACCGAATTTCAATTTGATTTGAAATTTTTTGTAAAGTAATATAATTGATATAAGTGAATTTTCATAATCTAAAGATGGTTCATTTTAATATGAAAAGGATTCAAACTATTAGATATATGACCAAAATGTTGGCCATTAGTAGCTATTGGCAATTAATTAAAAAAGTATTTCTTAGAAATCTAGATGAATTGAATTATTATTCTATTGCATGAAATCCTTTCATGGAAAAGGGGTTAAATAAATTCGACTCATTTTTCTGTTTAAATCAGATAATATTTTACAAACATTTATAAGTTGGGTGACAATATAATATTTTTGTACAATATTATGTGAAGCGGACAATAAAATACGTTCATTACTCATGACTTAATTGGCCATGATTAACGTTGACACATAATTTTTGTGTATGAGTTTAAGTTTTAAAATCCTGGTAGTTGAAAGAATGCACATTGACATTGGATTTAGGATTTTTTTAAAGATTTTAAAAGTTTTTCACTGAGAAATTTTAGAATTGGCGATTTGAAATAAAAATTGTATACAGCATACAATTTTAATTTCAAATCACCAGTTTTAATTCGTTATTCTAAAATTTCTCAGTGAAAAACTTTTAAAATCTTTAAAAAAATCCTAAATCCAAATTATCTTTAAAAAAATCCTAAAACTAGAAGTCAAATTTCAGAAATGGGATCTACATTATCTGATAAATGAATTATATTTGAGGCAAGCCAAGCTGCTCTCTGGTCCCTTGAGGCTTCATGAGTCTAATCGATGATTGTTCATGACTGCTTCGAGGAATTGAATCGCCTGACACTGAATAACTGTCAGAATGATCTGAATTTCTAGTTACTCTGGCATAAAAGGCAGCAAGGTAGTGGATTCGCTAGCGCAGGAGGGGTCATCTTGCACATATCTCTCGCCTGAGCCTGTTATTCCTATATTAAGATGATATGTAATATCGTGTATTAAGGAATTGCTGAATTCGACAAGAGCTCTTTACTGGAACTTCACGCATGGCATGCGACAGCTTAATTATGTGTAGCCATAACTAAAGCATTTAACTGTTCTCAGTTGAAACTAGCCTGGCAGAGAATAATTGTGGGTCTGCTGACAGAGCATTATTGGTTGAACTATCAACGTCATAATTTGGGCATCTCAGACGATCCTACTTGTCATTTGCACCTGTAAAAATATGCAAAATATTATATACATAGAATTTTCGGGCCTGAAACTCTGGATCCATCCACCATTGTATAAAACACCACAATTGATTCGATATTGTAAATTGTTTCATTCCACAAATATTTTAAAAAAAATACTATCATCAATTTTCTCCTTAATTTGAAAACTAAACCTCATTTAATGTTTAATTGTTGTTCACGTTTATACCATCTAGAAAACAACTAGACCTACTCTGAAAACATTTCAGAACCTCACAGTGTTTTCGTTATGCGGCACATGTTTAAAGCTGCATAATTCAAATTGAATATGATTTCGTTATAAAAGATAATTTCTTTTATCTCTCAAATTCCTACATATTTTGATACAAATGCTTTTAAAAATTGATCCAAAAATTTAAATCAATATTTAAAATAAAAACTCATTTTTTAATTTCTGTCAAACACTTTATTTACCTTTTTTTGTATTTTATTAAAATGTAAAAATGCACTTATTTTTAACACGCTGTACTCCAATGTATGTACAACACAATTGTTGAAGTATTACACTTCAAATAGGTTTTTATGTTTTTCTATTAATTTTTTTTTTAGTTTACCGATTTATTCACCATGTAACATATATTTTTAAAATCTCGACTGGACTCTGTCAGATAATAAAAAAATATATTGTTTTTAGCTTTTCCATTTTCCATATGCTACAAAAATTTTTAAATAATAAAAATATATATTTTTTAAATCAAATATATGTTATAGTCTGTTTTTAAAAATTATTATTTAAAACTGTATTATATGCTACTAAAGCTTCTACTATGACCCATTAGCTTTTAGTGCAATATTTTATGTTTGTGATTTACGCTATGAAAACTTTATACATATATGCCTGGTTTTAATTTTAATTTAAAATACCAGCATTGTCTAATTTGCTTTAAATTTTAATTGTCTATATGCAACTAGAAATAAATAATATATGACGAATTTCATTTGCTAGAATCGTTTTTCTAAATAAGTTTTCTTCTTCAAACTTCACAATAGTTCATTTCAAACTGTAATGTATTTCTAGTGTAATTTTTCGATGCTCATAATGGGAAATTTGTTTATTCCCACTTTTTACTGCAAATTAAATGTACCAAATTCGAATTTATTGTATATTTATTATATTTATTGTCTGTCGTTGAAAAACGTTACAGTGAAAATTGGATGTATTATTACATTAGAGGGGGCACAAAATATGGCTGTAATATCCAATAGTTGTTATAAGCATTTTTTAAAAAGAATATGATTACCCTGGTGTTTAAATAATGCTAATTCAACAATAAATTTATGTTCTGATACCGATAAATTTTCTAATAATAGTATGTCAAGATAAATTCATTAAAAATCAAAAACCCAATTGCGTATATAAAATCTTACTTCATTAATTAATGCACGAAATATACAAAAATGATATTTTACTCCAAATCTGTTTATTCATTTTCATTAATTATAAATTATACTATCAAGTATGATTTTTCACATCTGCCCGGGTGTCCCGCGACTGAATTTTTTTAACTATCATCTCTTATTTTAATTTTCATTTAAATGTATAAGTTGATTTTGTAATTACTGTCAAAAATTCTGTATGAGCCAACTCAGCCGCTTAGTAGCTTCGACGCAGTTGGAAACTAATTTATTTCATCATTGATATTATAGAAAGTAGAACCATTTTCTAATTTTATAGGTCTTATATCTGATTTTTTTAAATAAAAGGCTTACGTTTTGAATAATTTGAATACGGTCCATGAGTATATTTGGTTTTCCTAAATAAGTATAGTAATAGTTAGTCTATATAACGACTAAATTTTGATTATTGTTGTCGTTTTAAACAATAAATCAGTTTATCCGATTATTGTTAAAACGTTTTTTTTACACATGTTTGATACTGGGACCAGGAATCCATTATATAGTCATCATTTGTATTTGCAAAATAATTTTGACATTTTAATCATATAAACTCAATTTTCATAAAAACGATACATTTTTTATTTTACTACCTTGCGTGCATATAGAAAATACGAAGATATTTTAAATTTAGCCTGAAGTTTGCATTCTTTAAAATTATCAGTAAAATCATCTTGTGTCCTAAATGACGAGAACTCAACAAATAAACGAAATAGTATCGTTCTGATATTTAGAATTTGTTCTAGGTCTAATAAATTCATCATACATTTTCGAAACAACAAGAGAAGAACCGACATGTTTCGGATGTTACTCCATATTCAACTGCACCAACTAGAATAAAATAAATTGGTTAAGCAAAATAAAAATTGAACTGTGTAAATTTATTTATCCAGCTAACATAATTAATACTATGGAATACCACAAATTAAAGCTCTCTACCATTAATACAAGAAAATTAGTTTAAAAATAAACAACTTTTGTTTGGCAAATTTTAATTGATCATAATTTTAAATAAATAAATATTTATAATACACATTCTTAATTCTAATAACTATTTGAGCGTATTTTGTTTATTTAAAAAATGTTGATGATAATAAATAGTTATAACTAATTATATAATTATGAATTAACAATTAAACAATTAAATTTGTTAATTTGTTATCTGTGCTTATTTGTTTTATTCATTTATTTATTTTTATTTTCTAGGTAAGTCATAGAAAAACATTTACTATTATCATCTTTGAAGTTGGAGTATGGATAACGTAAGTTTTTGTTAACTTTTACCAAAAAAATTACAATTTTATACGTATACGAGACAAAGAAGGATCAAGTATCTATCGACTTCATGCCTAACCCTAAAAAGAATGTAAAGCAGATCAATCTGATCGCATTAAAAAAGTCCTCTCTTCATCAATACATCTACATCTAGAAGGTGTTCATATAATTCACTTTTTAATTGCTGCAATCAATGACTACAATATTTATTGACCACAATTGAACACTCAGGTGATCGGTTATGCAAGTACTGACTGTGACTGTTGTTGCTTAACTTGTTTAAATAACGATTTGGGTACAGTGTTTACGTTGCGTTATTTAATATCAACTATTTAATTTTGATAGGATTTGTAGAAATAGTTTATACTTTGAAGACTTTGATGACGTTGAGAATGATATGAATAATCTATATGAATGGGAAATGATAATAAAATGGACGATATTACAGCTTATATATTCTTCAATTTCATATAAATTAATGTGGAAACTTGTTGTTAAAGCTTAAATTTAAATAATCTTATATTGCATCTAAAATAATATTCTATCTATGTATTATATATTCTATACAATTTCTCATTATATTTATTATATAACCTACCTCATGGCTTGAGTTATCCGTCTATACTAATAACAGTTACATAGAAAATGAATTACAGAGAAACATATAACATTTAGTTCGATTGTAAATAGGGGAGAAGGAATGTTGGCTTCCAGAAAAATATATAATATGTTACTTTGTTCGTAAAAAAAGTAAGGAAGGCCTTTAGCCCAATACGCATGCAAGGTAATACCAATCTCAATGTCTGTCATCGGCCTCTTGCCTCAGTGCTGGCTTTGCTCACAAAGTAAGAAGCTCTCTAATCCTTGTTTCTCAGGCCGACGACTTTGCCTCGATCTCTAACCTCCGTGCACGCTTCACTCGCAATAGGCATATGGACGGTCTATCAGAATTTTGACTACCAAATAATTATGATGTACTGAAAAATTTCAATAAATTAAAATGAAAATTGTATTTTCTTATTTTTAATTTTTTTACTACTGTAAAAATGATTTTTTACATCTGCTTTTGTCAAGTATTGGTGACAAAACACAATCGAAAAATTAATACATTAATATGATAATTGTTTTTTTTTTTTTTTAATATTTTAAGTCACTTTTCAAATTTTTCTTTTAGTGGGGATCATGGTAATTGTTAGTTTATTTAATATTCTTATTTAAAGTTAAGGAAATTTTGATCTGATTTTCAAAAATCTTCCACCATTTTCATAAGTTTATCTTCATTAAATATGACTATAAAATAATATTAAATGATAAATAAACATACAGCAATCGATAAGAGATGCGTTTTGTTATTTTTATATTTCTATAGTTCTTTTTAAAAATAATTAAAATATAACAACTGAGATATGAAAACCAGAAGACTTTTTATGGTGCTTTTAAATTATTTTAATAAATTATTGATTTTTATATACATAACTCAACCTAAAATGCAATCAGAATCATACAAATTTCGCAGGAAAATTTTAGTTTTTCTGTAAAACATTTTTAGTTTTAGTTGGTTAATATTATGCAAAGTTTGTTTCGGTGTTCTTGAATGTCATTTCCAGGAAATAATTTTTTATGTGAATAAAATGTGGACACCATGAAAAATAAAATATTTCGTAGTATTACAATTCATAACATTTTAAGATAAATAATTTTGGGCCACTTGCCCATTCAATAAAATCATCAAACACAATATTCCATTGAAGATTTCAATACTAACGTATAAAGAACCAAAGCTTACAACAAACTAATTTTTATTTTAAATTGGGAATAATTCAGAGATTAATTTTTAATCTGGTAATCCTTAGAAAACTGAATTTTTTTTGAATCACCGATTGGATTATTAGAAATCCTACAGACAGATTATTTTCAATTAAAGAACGTTAGATACCGCTTAAGAAAACCGGTACATAAACGGTAAATTTTTTTAAAAGCATTTTTAAAGTGAAAATTGTAGTCAGTGGGTCCAGCGAATTTTCACGGGATTATAAACATCAAGCAAAAATTTATATGTGACTTTATTATGATTTGTTTAAAAACTTCTTACAAAGCTCTCAAAAAAGGAACCGTTTTTTGGAGCCCGTAAAATTTTCGATTGTACCTACAAGTTTCAAATTAGTGAATTTTCTGCGCTTTGCTAACTCCATCATGTGCACTAAATTGATCCAAATTTTTAAAATAAAAGACATATAGAGGTATAATGGATTTTATATATCTGTCAGATTAAAAAAAAAGCAGTTTTGAAAAAATTTGTTCGAAATCGTTTTGTTGGGTTGTATGTATACAAACATAAATCATGAACGTTCCAGATATGTATAAATAATAAATAAAAATAAATACAAAACAAATAATATATATATACTCCTAAAAAAATAAATACCTACAACATAAAACAAAATCAATACATTACATTATTCAATTAAAAAATGGATAAAGTAAATCTTGATTTTCACGTGAAATCATCGTACATAGTAAAACATTTTACATTAAATGCGGCTTGTGTGAAAGATTTCTATGTAGATTTTTGGGTGTTCAATTGACAGTTTTCTAATTTTACTTGATTTTAACATGAAAAAAGTGCTATGATTATATAAAATGTTTAACTAACCTCAATTTTTCACATAATAATTATTCAATTATTTTTTTTATTTTCAATTATTGAAAATCAAATAATAATTAAAATTTTGTGTTGCCATTTAAAAGTTTTTTAACACAAAATTTCGGTTAACAAATTAAAAAATTCAACAAATTTTGTGTGTGTGTTGATAATCAACACTAATTTTGTGTAGTCCATTTTTAATACTCTGACATATATTATAATATGTCAGAGTATATTAATTTTAGTCTAAAGTTTGTAACGCTAAGAAATATTGACCCCACAAACAAAATTGGTACGTGAGATCCTAGAAACAATTATTCCATTTTCGGTTGTCTGTCTGCTCGCCCGTCCATTCGTCCTTACGTTTTTTTTTATTTGAAACACTCAAAATTTGTTTCGTAAAATGTTAGGATTCGCCTCAATTTAAGTTCTAATTTAGCTAATTACATATTGGAAAATATAAATTATATTATTATTATGCAATTATTTATAACTATATAGACTGGAAATTTATATTATTTTATGAATGCTAATTAATGATTGGCCAAACAATGGTATTCAATCATATGTCGAGTATCTTAACAGTTTTAAACAGTTGGTTGTTATTTTCACTTGTTAATACTTAAATTTTGTTAATTTTACATAAAATTTTTTGCGGCATCAAAATGAAACAAAAATAACTTGAAAGTAAAAAACAAAAATTGTTTAACGCCTTGTTGGAAAAATACCTATCAAAAGAAGCAAATTCTCTCATAATATGTTTTTCACTATTCATTATTAGAAAAAATATCCAATCAAAAATTTTCACTGAAATATTTTTCATTTCTAATGTTTTTTCCCCAATTGCTTCCATTATTATATATTAAATCTTATATCAAATAAAATACATGTGTATAAGTCATGTGTTTTATTGAATGTCGTTGATGTTATTGTAAATTTTACTGTATAGCTTCGATTTATTTCTCAAAAATTGTGATTTCTTTTCAAAATTTGTATTATATAAAACATATATAAATAATAATCTTGTTCAGAATCCTGAAAAAATTAAAAATTGTACTTTGATGTTTTTCATGTATTTCATATTTGTTTATCCGTATCGTACATAGTATTTGGTAAATTACTTTAATCGATTGTTGCGCCACGAGTAGCCAAAATAAAACATTTGCATTCTACAAAACATAATTATATTTGTTAAATTGGTTGCATATGTATAGCAAAACTCAACAAAAATTATTATACTCGTCATACATAATATGTCAGAGTATATTAATTTAAGTCGAATGTTTGTAACGCTAGGAAATATGAACTTTACAGAAAAAATTTTGTGACATATGCTAAACATAAAAAGTGAGTTTAAGTTCGTGAATGAGCAAAATCAGTCCATTGGGTCCAATGGATCCTTGACCCCACTTTTTAACTAGAATAGATAAAAGAAAAATTTATTAATGTTTTTTTTTTTTTTGAAACAAACAAATTTTGTTTCAAAATTATTTCGTAAAATGTAAGGATTCGCCACAATTTATACTCATTTTTATTTAATTGTCACATATTGGTAATTATAATACATATTATATTTATACAAGTATTCATTACTGTATAGACTGGATATTTGTAGTATTTTATTAATGCTAATTAAAAATAGTCCAAACAATGATATTCAATCATACGTCGGAGATCTAAATAATGAACTCTGTTGTTCTCTGTTGTTTTCGCTTGTGAAATAATTAAAAACAATGAAAATGAATTGTAGTAATTAGGTTGACTATTGTAAAAATGATCAAAGAAATCAATTATTTTTAATTGTAAATATCAATAATTGATTAAAATTTTTGCTAACATATTATTGCTATCTATAAACCGTAGCAAAATTAATATATAAATTTGAACAAAATTAATTTTGCTATAGTTTATTGATAGCAATGATTTGCAACAAATTCATAAATTAACAATATGAATATATTCATGACAGGCTATTCAAATTTTGCTAGTACATGTATAAACCTTCATCTAATTGAATACAGTTTCGTGGTTTTTCATTAGTCTAGCGTTATTTGATACCCTTATACTTAGTGGTTACATTATGTAGACAACCATTTACGTACAAAATTGACAGAATGAATCCAGTACGATGTACATGGGCAAACAGGCAAACAGACATACGGACTAGGATCAGCTGAATAAACATAGTTTAAAATATGATTAAATTATAATGAACATGATTAGTGCAACAGGTAAATATTTTATCAAACAGATAATATGAAGAGAGTTTTGTTTTAATAGATGCAGCTTGAGTAGTACGTATTATTAATATTGTATATTTACACAGTGTATCGGGCTGTAATGCAAACTGTTTATCATGATTTTTATTCATTACAAAAGTGATTGATTGACTGATCAAGTACCTTATTTAAACACTCGAGCAATGAAAGCGATATTGGTATATTTTTATTTACCAACTTATAGTTAAAAGTAAAATAATACATTCATAAAAGTAAATTTATAATACATTAGCCACTAAACTTCCTACCCCCTCCCCCAACGTTAGCATTAAGTCTATGTTTTCAGGATAAATGCGACTAATAATTTGTATTTTAAGAATACTTTTCATACACAAAATATAATGCATTTTAGTTCTTCCAGATCAATGAATCCAATTTAGTTCAAAGCTAAATATTCTTGGAAGGATGATGTTTATAGTTTTATTCAAGTTTGATCGTTTGATATTCGGTTTGGTGGATTTATTGTAGATTAATCGACCAATTTAATGAAATAAGTAAAAAATTTTTGTTAAATTTATGAAAACTTTTATAGGCTTGATGAACATTGATAAATAAATATCTTAAAATTCATTATACGCCTTAATTATGAAGAGTATAACAACTTTTAATCTACGAAAAATCTCAAAAAATGGTGTGTTTTCTTTACGGGGCCAGTAAAATATTTTATTGTCCTCAGAAGCTCTAAATTGACAGGCAACCTTATTTTTGTTATTGTAGTAGAAAGATCATTGAATAACAAATATAAAAAAAAATATTTTCCTATCGTTTTACAAAAAATGTTTTGAACAAAAGTGGTGGTCTTTCTAAAAGAGAAATATTTTTCTCCTCTGCTCTATGGGTTTTAAAGGTTGGGTCATGAATCGTTTAGACTTATTGGGCCGATTTTGCTTTAACGAATTTAAAATTTGCCGTCATTGAAAGTTTTAATAAAATCAGATATGAATACTCCTAAGTAAGCTCAATAAGTGTCCAAAACCTGGATTCTGAGAAATAAATAGGCTCTGAAAAATTCGATTGTTTATTTACTTTTCATAAACCTTAATTCCCCAGTTCGAGGTTTTCCGATTTTTATTTTGAAATATTCCTTCTTAAAGAGTTCTATTTTTACATTAATGCTATTTTATATTTGGTAATTTAATATATTTGTACGCTGTATAGGTGACGCCATCTCATGATTTTTTTGGCTCATTTGATAGTTTGGTGTTTTGATATACACATATTGGTGACTAATTCTTAACCCTTGTATTTTTATTGAACATTTTTTTTTATATTTTGATCAGTGATTCTGTAACATTTTGTATTATAATCATTTATATTCTCAGTAGCTACATACAACTCATAATACTAAAATGTTTTATCAGCTTAAATATGCTTAATGTTTTTATATAAAACTAAATGTTTATATGAAACATTTAAATATAGGTCATTGTTATATATAATATATATAATTTTGTTATATATAGATATAATAATATATGTATAGGTATTATGTATTTATTTTAAAAAACAGTTGAGTCTGTACCTACTCTCTTATATGACCGATATTATTATTGCATTGTGCACACAAAACTATAATAACTTAGAAAACTTCCACATCTACAGTATTAGTTAGTAGTTATGCTGCTCAAATAAAATAGGTTTGCAGAATAATCGATTTTATATGTTTGTTGTTTGGTTGTAAAGTAGAATAAGTAAGTATAAAACAACAACGTACTAGAGGTACTTGAGTGTGCACAAATAGGAATAGTATAATATTGATAAGCTGCAGATGTTAGTGGACCAATTAATTCTTGGTCAAATATTTTCAGGTATTTTTAGATAGGTTATAAGGCTTTATTTTTGATCTAAAAAAGTCTAAACACACTACATATTATAACAATACATATTATTATTATATTTGTATCATTATTATACAACTATATAGGATAGATAGATACATAGATATAATAATATATGTATAGGTATTATGTATTTATTTTAAAAAACAGTTGAGTCTGTGTACCTACTCTCTTATATGACCGATATTATTATTGCATTGTGCACACAAAACAATAATAACTTAGAAAACTTCCACATCTACAGTATTAGTTAGTAGTTATGCTGCTCAAATAAAATAGGTTTTCAGAATAATCGATTTTATATGTTTGTTGGTTGGTTGTAAAGTAGAATAAGTAAGTATAAAACAACAACGTACTAGAGGTACTTGAGTGTGCACAAATAGGAATAGTATAATATTGAGGAGGATGCGGATGTTAGTGGACCAATTAATTCTTGCTCAAATATTTTCAGGTATTTTATAAGGCTTTATTTTTGATCTAAAAAGTCTAAACACACTAATAGTACGAGATCCCGCTGCAGGATTGGTGTGCTCATCAACTTTTTGTTTAAAACCAAATTTTTATGTTTATTTATAGTTAAAAGAATATAGATTTACTAGGGTGCCTATCAAAATTTGGCCGCCATTATTTTTAATTAAATTATTTTTAATTGATTTTTGGTAAAAAATTTCGTTTATTCATTTTTTAAATAAAATAACGTCTACATCACGGTAATTAATATGAAGATTCTAAAAAATCACGGTTGCCGTTGCGCACCTGGCCGTACCTCTTTGCAGCCAGGTGTAAACAGGTATGATTTCGATAAATTTATACGTTTATAACCTATTTTTATTAATTATATGTCAAATTGAAGCTAATTTTTTTCTATTAATTATCATATAAAGTTGCTTAATTAAATCTGGCCGCAAATAAGGGTTGCTGGCTGTTAAAGATAATAAATATTTAAGGTAGAGTGAAAGAGAGTTAGCGCGTAACATCATTTGTCAGACGAGGACAGCGATTGTCGGCTGTGCGACGCTTTTAAGCCATTGCGCACGCGTCGAACGTTAGTGTTTTGAACGGTTTGTGTTTTGCAAAAATCTTCAAATTCTTGTTTATCTTTTTGCTTCAGAACCACAATTTTTTTTAGACACTCCGAATGATATCCAAAATCATTAGTAGAGTCAATTTTAAATAAAAGGTCATGATATTTATATTTTTTTTTACGACGAAACAATAACATTAGCGAGCACTTTTGGAATGATACATTATTAAAGTCGAGTACATTGCTTTTTTCGTTACACAAAAAACACGACTTCATCTTTATCAATTTTATTTTTCGTTAATTAATATAATAATTTTTAGATGCACAAATAAAATAACAATGTAAATATAAAACGTTGTTTATTACGCACTCCAAAACAGCGTGGTTTTTATGTTAGAATAAAAATGCTGCATCTGTTCAGTTGAGAACACTAACATTCAACGCATGCGCAATGGCTTAAAAGCGTCGCACAGCCGACAATCGCTGTCCTCGTCTGACAAATGATGTTACGCGCTAACTCTCTTTCACTCTACCTTAAATATTTATTATCTTTAACAGCCAGCAACCCTTATTTGCGGCCAGATTTAATTAAGCAACTTTATATGATAATTAATAGAAAAAAATTAGCTTCAATTTGACATATAATTAATAAAAATAGGTTATAAACGTATAAATTTATCGAAATCATACCTGTTTACACCTGGCTGCAAAGAGGTACGGCCAGGTGCGCAACGGCAACCGTGATTTTTTAGAATCTTCATATTAATTACCGTGATGTAGACGTTATTTTATTTAAAAAATGAATAAACGAAATTTTTTACCAAAAATCAATTAAAAATAATTTAATTAAAAATAATGGCGGCCAAATTTTGATAGGCACCCTAGTAAATATATATTCTTTTAACTATAAATAAACATAAAAATTTGGTTTTAAACAAAAAGTTGATGAGCACACCAATCCTGCAGCGGGATCTTAGACTATAAATATCATTATAACAATACATATTATAACAATACATATTATATATATATATATATATATATATATATATATATATATATATATATATATATATATATATATATATATATATATATATATATATATATATATATATATATATATATATATATATGTATATATATATATATAAACAGTTAACTCTATAAGTTGTTTCTCGCTTGTTAAATATAGAAATAATCAGAGTAATTCAAAAGTTATTGTTTTATGTATATTTGACAGTAATGTATACTTTTGAACTCTTAATATTTTTTAGAAAACTACTTCCTTTTTATGCTAAAAACTATTTAATTTCGAAAACTCTAACCAAAAACCCAAAATCGTATAAGGAAGAACTTGGCAACAAAACGACATATATTGCATAAAAATCTACTCCAAAAAAAGAAAAAAATTTTCAGTAGTGCAGTTGAAGCCAGTAAATCATATTTAAAATGGTTTGTTTTGGCTATTTTCGACTTTAAATCGTTTATAATACCAAACCGAAAAAATTCCAATTGGTAAAATTGAGTATTTAGCCCAATTTACATAACAAGACAATAATAAAAATAGCTCCAAACTTTAAAGCCCATCTAAAAAGGAAAAGCGATTTTAAAAGAAAACCAGATTGATTGAATGTGGTACTTGAGTTTTTACACTCAAGTCCCTCTGTCTTCTATAGATAAGTATACTGCTATCGAATGTCCCAAGTGTATGTATATATATACTCCAGTAGTCTTTTATAAGTACCTAGGTATCACATCTTCTCATATTTGTATCAAATCATATTCCCATTCTGTTATTCTAAATATGTTTGTTATTCTTTATTAATTACAAATTCGTTGGTAAAATCAAAACTTTACAACTCGTTACAATTGTTACAATTTTCCATTTATCATTAAATTTCATACACAATTCAAAATAATTGTAAAATTATAATAAAATTAATTTGGGCTAAACGTCATATATAATAATACATAAAGATGTATTAAATTTATTCTAAAGTTTGTAACGATAAAAAATATTGAAGTCACTTATTAAATTTTCTCTCTCTCTCTCTGTTCATCATTAAAAGAAAAAGGAAAAGAGATAGTCAGTTTAATTTTTTATGATGTATTCTAAAACTACCTTTGTTGATTTTGACTTTGTGAATCAGCGGAATTGATTTCGGTATATTGGTTTCCATGTAAACTTGTTAATTATAAAGTAGTTCAAACATTGATACTCAATATGTGAACAAATAATAACAATTTAACTGTTAAAAAAATTTGTTTTTAAAAAACAAACAATTTTTGTACTCCAACTTTTCACCTATCATTTAATGTTTTAAACTTACAATTCACAAACTTTAAACTTACTTTTTAAGTCTAGAACTCGCCATTAAAAATTGCTGCTGGGTTTCTTTTCTCGTTTTTGGGTTATCGCGATGATAGATAAATGGGCATACGAAGATTGCATTCAATATGTTTCAACGCTGCAAAATTATACCTCATTTAATATACTCTCGTATATTGCAATATGTCGAGTATAAGAAACATCAGAATAGTTAATAAATTGTCGCAAAATATCTGAAATAAAGATTAAAAAAATTAAACTTTCCAGTAGTTTTTTCAGAATCAGTTGTTTTATTCGATGTTGCACAAATTTCAATGATTAAATTGGATGTACCTTAAGTATAGAAATGCCTATTTAAGATCTGAGATTTGAAACACAATGCACTATTAAAACACTCCATCTATTGTAAGATGTATGTCTATGATGTCTAATTGTTGCGTAATTCTAAAAAGTTCTAAATTTTAACTGTTACCGTCCTTATAACGCAATATTACATTATGTATTGATTTAATTATTAGCCCAGCCCAGGCGAAACGTACATTCAACTTACATTAAATGAAGTAATACTGACTATTTAACTTGGACCATTACTTTGAGATTAAATTTGCTCTCGGGATACTGTGTTAACACAATGGTAGCCAAAAAACATATGTCGCAATTTTTTTTCACCAGTAACTTCTTAATTGTATTAGTTTGAAAAATCTTTATGTTAATCTTTCTTAAAGTACAATAAATTTACAATATAATGTGGCTGATATATTGCAATTTGGTCGCTCTTTTTTGATTTTCGCCAATTACTCCTTTACCATACGAGTTTGGAAAACTGTTGTAGTTATCTTTTATAATAGAAATCAATTTTTCTTGTCTCGTTTTTTTAATGTCACATATTTATGGAGATATGGCTCTTAAACTATAGAATGGGAACCGTATAACTGCTATTTTGTCGCATTTTTTCAAGTTTCGCCAGTATTTCCTTAACTGTTTGGGTGTCATTTTATAGTAAATTTAATGCCATATAAAGCGACAACAATAATTATTGTCCAAATCTTCACGGTTAAGCAGTTTTTGACAAAAAATTGAAAAAAAATCAAACTAATAATAAGTTCCTTTATTACCACCGATCTTCCAAACAGCTGGGTGGATTTCGGCAGTAACATATTTGACACGAAATAGTAACGCATTAATACTAAAATTAACCAAACCTATCGAATATAATATCAAAATAAAGAAAATTAATAGGGCCTGCTACTAAACTTAATTCGGATATATAACTTTCAGCCAAAATAGAGTTTACTTTTTTTATAGTTTATAGTTTATTTCAATTTTTTTTTATTCTCAATCTTGTTTCGTTTTGGTGCATTACTTTAAAATTTTCTTTTTAGCAGTCGGTTTTTTGATTTTTTAATTTATTTATTTTATTTAAACGTTTCATTTGGCCGGCATGTATCTCACTCTGATATATATATATATATATATATATATATATATATATATATATATATATATATATATATATATATATATATATATATAGATATATAGATTTATATATATATATATAAAAAGATATATATATATATATATATATATATATATATATATATATATATAGAGATATATATATATATATATATTTAGATATATGTATATATATATACAGAGATATATATATATATATATATATATATATATATATATATATATATATATCCTTAAATTAGTATTTGTGTCTCATATCTCAGTAATATAAGAGTACTGCAACCGAAATCCTTTAGAATAATTAGGGATTTACCTTTGTTTTATTATTCATTTATTTATGTAAAGTTTGTTTTAATTATTAACCGACAAAAAAAGGAAGAGGTTATTAAGTCCACCTGTAATTTTTTTGTGTATGACCACACATAACTTTTTACAAATATGTCCGATAAGAATAAATTCTTCTTTATTGAATAATAGGGTATTTTGAAATTGATTCCATTTCCCATTCAAAAACTCCAGCTCTAAGGAGTAAAGGTACCAGCATCGATTTATATAATCCACAAACAAAGTTTTTTGTTAAATAACATTAAAAATTAAAAAAAAAAATTATCCAAACTGCTAACATACTAATCAACCAAAATCAAAACTAAATGTAAAATATAATATTTTAATTCTGATATAGACTTAAAATTGTTAGACTTACAAAAGCAAGCAAGATACTTAATATATCGATAATTTGCATTACGACGCATTACATGTTTCCACTGTTGAAAACAAATTTCCGTTTGCAGGAAAATAAATGTAGAAAATACATTATTTGATTTCGTCATTTACTTTCGATTTTAATAATTTTCTGTCGTCTTTTTATTATTAAATTTATTTTCATATATTTTCTCGAAAAAAAATAATAAATATGTAAACTAAGCGTAAACTCTTACAGCCTTACACATACGTAATATATATATATATATATATATATATATCATAACATTTATCCTTGCATATATAAAGTACAACTTTTTACTATCTTTAAATGCATATGTGTTGTTGTCTATCATATGTGATATTAGTTTTTTCAACATCAGTTGATGACTTTTTATTCTGTATCGAAATCGTCCAATAAAAGTTTTTATTTCATTATACAGCCTGCTTATAATATGAATCGACTACATCGATTTAATAGTTTAACGAGGGAAACAAATAACTTCAAGGCTTCGTCCTAACTGTACCATTGTAGAGTATCAAAAATTTTTTTGTACTATTTTCTACCTTATCTTCATTAGACTAGTAATAATATGGCGAATAAATATGTTATGATGTCCTTTTGTAGTCTTTTAACCTAAAAGTTTATATCAAAACTTTTACGACCAAAAATCTAGTTTTTTAGATAATGTGAAAAAATCGGAATAAAAATATTTTCTACTAAACTAACCTTTTTATCGAAAAAAGTTTCATACAAAACTTTAATGTGTTTAAAAACCCTACAAAACGGCATACACAAAATAATAAATGGTTCATAAGTTTTCTCCTGAATATTAAAAATCTATCAACTTAGACGAAAAGATGCTAGTAAATAAGCACAAAAAGTGGCCTAAACCTTGATTCTGAGAAATAAATAGTTTTTGAGAAATTCGATTATTTTTTATAGACTTTTCCCATAAATTTGAATACCTTAGTTCGAGGTGGTCCGATTTTTATTTTGAAAAATACATTCTACTCTTGAATAGTTCTATTTTAACATGCTGTTAATAAGCATACATACATTTAAAATTGCTGTTTATTTGTAATTTAAAGCACTGACACCCCCGAGAGTGTGCATCTAGTGTTTTTTTAAAGCTTCCCGGGGAAAAAGGCCAACTGTCATCATTATTATTGTACAGTTTGCTTAAAATAAATTACCTTTAAATTTAGAGACCGGTAATCCTGCATATTGAATGAATGAATAAATAAATATAAGTAGGTGGTCTCGAATGAATTTTCATCCATTTAAATAGAAAACTGTTTTGAAAACTTTCTGAACAACAAACTTTATAAAATGTATTTTTATCGATTGAAATTATGTTGTGACATAGTTAATCTCTAGTACATATTGTAAGAACTTATTATATAGCAACAAAACTAAACTATAAGAGAGTAAAACCAACCCCCGATATACCTCGTACTTTATATATGTTATGTGAAATAAAACTCGATCGAACGAACCGTAGACGAACGTTGTTGCTATTATTAATTACTGACAGAAAATAAATTTATTAGTTTGTTATGTTATAAACATTCTTTTTAAAATTATTATATTTCTATTTTATATTTAATCGAAATTATTATTGCGATTAAATTATATTTAATCGATAACAATATAAACAGGCGTGGATCCAAGCGGGGGATCATGACCTCTCACTCTCTTCATTCATATTTAAAAAAGTACTTATGGTTAAGTCTCATATCGTATTAATTACGATTTTTTGTCCCAATTTCCTAGATCAAATTATTTTGTATTTTTATAAATACATATTTCGACTACAAAGTAGTCATCATCAGTATGAATAAGCTATTTGTAATGATGCTCTGAGTAGATGTACTTGCTTATTTGGTGACGGTTTGCACTAAATTCGAAAAATCCTAGAGTTCTCATTAATAATTATAAAATTCTCATATCGTAGTTAGTAAGATCAATTCGATGGTAGAAAATAATCATATAGCCCAGCGTGTGGGTATCCTAGTTCGGAAATGGTGTGTCGATGTGTAACTAAATATACACGACTTCAAATTTTCAGATACTTATATCTTAGAAACAACGCGATGGTTAGTATTGATTTTCATTATAGCATTTCGTGGCGAAAAACTTTGGTTTTTATCTTACGAAAAATCCACATCTTTTAAAGTTTTTGAGTGATATCGTCCGAAAATGGCTGTTTTGATCTCTCATTGATACAAGTTTCCAGTAAAGCTCAGAAGTGATAGATTTTTTTAAAAGTAAATTAGAAAAATCTCGTATATCAAATATGTATCAAATTCAAATAGCTTACGTATTTCCACAAACCTTATTAAATTATGTATATGAAGTTCCGACTAGGTATTTATCTGAAATTTACTTAAAAAAAATTTATTTTGTTTTTCTCCTGTAAAGAACAAAAAAAAATATAAGTTCAATGTACGCAGAAGCACTAATATAACGCTTAGAATGTGAATATATTCAGAAAGGCTCCTACGTTTCTAGATATTTCTGCGATATACATGATCCTTAAAACCTGAGAAACACATAACTAGAAATTCTTCACGATTAAATGTTCAAAAGGATCCATCAAGCCACTTCGAAAAATTAAAAAATTCTAAGTTCAAAAATTTAATGACTAATAGGTCTTCTGCCCCGCCAATTTTTATTGATTCCCGTCCCTTATATGTTTATTATTCAATTTCCAATAATTCATTTCGACTGATGCTTCGGAAAAACACTCTACAACGAAAAAATTGAAAATTTTAAATTCAAACTTTGTTACATTGTTACAGTTCTAGTAAGTATCCCCCCTAAATTGAATTGGAAAGCTAAGAGCATCTTATACTTTTTTTTAATGTTGAAATTGAACAATAACTGCCCACCACTAGATAGGGTTGCATTCATTCCATTTTCAAACTTCTCATAATTTTCAATTGATAAATTTTTTATTCATTCAAATCTATTTGCTATAACAGGTCATTTAGTAATGTAGACATTTGAATAAAACATGTCATTGCAATATCTATTTTTTAAAAAGTATGAACTTATTATACTTTTGAAAATTTCATCAAAATGTTCAATTAAGATTTTTTTTAGTAATTCTTTACAAAAATCACGTACATTAAATATACCGATAGTACGCGAATATTGATTGTTATTGTCATTTTGATTATTACCTACAATCTTTGTTTAACAATGAATTTTTGAAATCCCATGGAAATGTTTTATTAAAAAATTTAGTCAAGGTTTACTAAATGGAATTATGGATAAAAACCATTTTCAAATTTTAATTTTGAGAATAGCTTGTAAAAATAAGAAGCATTACAGTGTGCCGATGTAGACAACGGACCGGACCAAGCTACACGTTTATTTGTTTCATAAATGCTTATGTAATTACAATCCGAACACTAAAATAGATAACAATGTAATTCTACGGAGATAAAATCATATTATTATAACCATATACACTGAATCAGAAACTTTTTGATGTGGAAAATAGAAATAGAATTTTAATAACAATTAACAAGGTACAATGTCCTTAGTAAGACAGCCTAAGAATATAACAAATAATACATATAAATGTATTCATTACAAAATCCATGACCGTCGTTGGGGTTAAATGACGCAGTTCTATTTTATACAGGATGACATTCCACAATTTTTGTT
Source organism: Chrysopa pallens (assembly GCA_020423425.1). Taxonomy (NCBI): domain Eukaryota; kingdom Metazoa; phylum Arthropoda; class Insecta; order Neuroptera; family Chrysopidae; genus Chrysopa; species Chrysopa pallens. Next base: position 101,580,402 of record CM035592.1, on the reverse strand, counting down.
CTTAAATAAAAATTGAAATTCGATAAAAACTGTTTAATGATGTACAAGAAATCCGAGAATAGTTTTGGGTTTCTAAATTTAATAACTAAAAGTTTTATTTTGTATTTAAATTGGCTATGTTTTTATTTATCGTTCATTAAAAATTAAACGTTAATTTACGCTATGGCCTCGATATAAAAGCAATATTTTTGTAACAGCTTTATAATATTCAAAAATATGTCATAAAATATAAAAGTATTAAATTGGAATTGCAGCGTAAAGGAATTTACCACCAGTGGGAATGTTGGAAAATTTATAATGCGGCCATTCCAAACTCAGATTTTGTTCAAAATCAAACAAAAACAGTCAAATTGGCAGTCCGTATATTTTATGGATATCATCAATTTCTCCATCTCATCAGTAGTCATCATCAATCTAAATTTCCTAATCGTAATCATTCTCCGAAGAGATGTTAGTCCTTGTGCAGATCGTAACCATATTAGCAACGAGTTATATCTCCTTGGAGAATAATTACGATTGATACTGATGACTATTGCTAATTGATACTAATGCTAATTGATACTGATGACTATTTTGTAGTTTAAATACGTATTTACAAAAAAAATTCTTGATCTATATAATTGGGACAAAGTATTGAAATTTATATAGATGAAACTAATTATTTGCTAACTAACAATCAATCACGGTCAAACAGTTGACAAATAAAATTGCACTCTGATTCCATTGTTTGACCAAGCGCTCGCTTCGTGCATATTAAACACAAAAATCATTAAAGTGTCACTGGATTAATAAATAGTAAAACAATACTTTCAAATTTTAATTAATTTATTTCGGCTTAAATTGTTTCGGTTAAAGGTAGATTGTCGAACACTGTCTTTAGTAAGAACACCCGGTGTAGTATTGTTCGAATAGAAATGAATACTATTTTCTAGAGTACCTATGTTTAAAAATAAAATATTCAACTGATATATAATTTTAATATCTAATTTATGGAGGTTTGTGATATCTTTAAAATGATATTTGAATATATTTATTATACATAGTCACTTACAACATATTTATGTTAGATTATTAAATTTTTTTTCGTTTCTATGTTTTCATTTTTTTTTATGTCTACCATATTTTAATCGCCCGTGCCATTGAAAAATTCATTCTACATCTTGGAAAACTCTGGATGAAATTTCGCCTGGCTTCGACTGCCTACGCGATTAACCTCTTGTTAGACATTAGTTTTGAATTTTACATTCAAAAATTACAAGACATACGTAAATCAATAATATTCTTCATGAGATTGCCAGAAGTTTTACAGCTTTTTCTTCTTTACGCTCAATTTTTGGTAATATGAAATCTATGTTCTGTCAATATTTTAATGGTTGAGGTAGGTAGAATAAAATGCCAAGAAATAATGAAACACAAAGTTTTGCAACGCTAGCCTGGTAAAGAATTTTAATTTTTTATGTAAATAATTATTTTTCTTAAAATTTTAGAATATTAAAGAAAAACAGACATAGCCATTTAAAAATATGTTTGCTTTAAGTATTTTTAAGTCCAATAAATAAAAAATTTTAGTTTACAAAGTTAGTAAATCGAATCGGATCCCGATATTATATATTGATTTGGATTTAGGAAAACGGATAATTGAATTTGTTGACATTATTTTGTTATTTTCGTTCGGGTAATACTGATCATCAATTTCAAGGGGTTACTATGAACATATATAACTGATAGGTAAAATATTTTCCTTAGCCTTGGATATAAACATTTCCCAAGTTTAATACCAAGAATATCCTCATGCGATGATCTTGGCAGTCTTGACTACCCAATTGTAAAAACAATTCCCAGTTATAAATTTAAAAAAACTAATCCTCGGCTGACGATAGCGGATTCAATCGTAGATTTCAGTAAATTCTCCTTGATAATATTCATCAGGAATACTAGAATATTATCATGAAACCGATACACTACTCAACATCCATAGGTGTGCGTTAACTATTTAATTTCTTAATCGTTAATTAAAGAAACTTAGCAATCCTTTTACTGCATTCACTTTTAAATTAACTTAAAAATGGTAACGCTCTTTTTAATTTCCGACAATTTAATCTGTTACAATGGTTGCTTTTTGATATGTAGCTATTCTATTCATTTTTTTGTTTTTCCACATGAAGCGTCCTCAAAGATATCTACCAGGAGCTATTCTAAATATAATAATCCTGTATAAAAATTTCTTTTTTATTAAAATAATTTATAAATTTAATAAAATAGTATATTTCTACGAAATTATATTATTTAGAATGGTACTTAGTATAATAGTTTGTAGACACACCATGGTAAAACAAACCTTTATCGTTTTTATTACATAGCTGACTTAAATTTTATGTTTCTACAAACAGTGACCTTTTTTTTTTATAATTGTTCGTTTCTGTTGCACGGTCAATGATGTAAGATTAGATGAACAGACGTGTTCGAATTAATTACTTTACAATATGGACACTGATACTCAAAGTAATAAAATTGAATCAAATCAATGCTTAAGTGATTTCTTTGTAATCCAATCAAAGCAAGAACGGTTGATTTACGAATGCAAAGTGTTTTTGCCAAAAGTTTGTACAATTAAGACTCACAGTTCTAGCCTTCATAAGGTTTTGTTTATCCATGTATCCCAGCCCAATAGAAGTGCAAGATTTTCATTGTAACGATTAACTTTAAATTTCGAAAATTTAATGCCTAACGATTATCAAAGTTAATATTCTAATTTACGGATTAACGATAAACGAAATTAATAATTATTAACTTATAACTTTTGTATATACTTGCTCGTAAAATATTGTAAACAAGCCAGACACTCCTTGATTAAAAAATTATATTTTGAAGTTGCGGAAATTTTGGATATATAATAGTGTATATTTTAATTTTTTACTTTTGATAAATTCTGAAAATTAAACTTATTTACTGATTCTAATTTGTGTTATAAAGGCTTATTCTTCTTCCTAGTCATTTTGTTGTATTTTTTCACATAAAAAGTTTTTTTCTAACTATCTATAAAATTTTACATATTTCTCTTGGAATATAATCGGCTAGGACATTTGAAATTATAATTACTCTTTTTTTTTTAATCTCTCACCTAGTTGTTACTTTTTTGTTTTCGGTATTGTTAATTTCTACACCAGTTTGTTTGTATTATGTCCATATAATTTTTAATTTTAAAAAATTAATTTCTTCCATGGCCACACAAAAATTTTGCTAACTCATTGTTCTTAAATTTTTAGATAGATACTCGTATGTGTGGTTTTCTTTTGTTGTTGTTAATATTTGTTACACGCTTTGAACGCTTTTGTACTTTATAAAATTTCTTTATTTATTGCATAAAATAAGATTTATATTTTTATTAGATGGCTTGAATTTTATTTATTAAATACGATTCACAGTTATAATTTGATTTGATTTCATTTGATAATTTTTTTTGTTTTTTTGTTTTGTATTTATAAATTATTAAATAAGTGAAGATATTAACTAATAAACTTAATTGTTTATATACTTGACATATGATTGAGTAGTTATGTTTGAACATAACTACTCAAATAATACTCAATATCAGTATTAATCATAATCATTTATAAACTACATTAGTATTAATCATAAGCATACATAAACATCCAGCCTATAGAATTATAAATAATTATATGACTTAATTACCTATATTTGAGTTAAAATTGTGGCGAATCCAATCATTTTACAAAATAAATGGGACTTTATAAAAGTTGTTTCAATTTGTAAAAAACAAAAATTTTTCTCTATTTTTATGATTTAAATGTTGGGTTATAGATCCAATAGACCGATTTTACTCATTAACGAATCTAAATCCACTTTTTATATGTATAATACGTCATCAGAATTTGAACTTGCTATCTTTTTTCGTTTTTTAGCTATCTTGATGACGGATGGATGAACATGCTGAAATGGGCTAATTAGGTGATTTTATTATGATTACCTATACCAAAATTTTGTCTATGCCCGGCTTCAATAGTGTTGAAAATTTTAGATTAAAATAAATATACTTAGCCATATTGTATATAACTCGAGTAAAAATGTCGACTTTTTTTGCATCTTATCTATAGCTCTACATTAACTATTTTTTCTTATGTCTATATGTTTGTATTTATATGAATCAGACTATATATTATACAGTATAATGATTATATTATATGCATTACAATTTTGTTCTTATTATAATTTTATATATTATATTAGAAGGTTTTTTTTTATATGTATATAATATAATATAATACTTACTAACATTAATATAATGGTTTGCCATGTACATTGTACATTTATAAGATAAAGACTATAATATATGGAACTGTCTCCGTGACCGGCTCTGGTAACGAATATTTTCAACGAATATGCTGGCTCTGGCAAAATTAATATTCGAATATAATAATTATTGCACAGAAAAATCATTATGATTATATGAATCAAATCAAAAATCATTATGATTATATGAATCAAATCAAAAATCATTATGATTATATGAATCAAAATTTAAATCTACCCTGTCAATTTCAAATAGGCGAAGTTGTTATGAGAACACAACTATGGAAATTTATTTAAAAAAAATTGTAATTTATAAGAAAACTACTTTCAAAGAATATTAGATAAAAGAAATTTTGAAATAAATTTCAAAACAAATAGGAATCCATTGGCAGTTAATAACGTAAATGAAAATTTAAATTATTATTACATTTATTTGGATAAGAAAAAACGGTTATTTATCCACCTGTGATTAAACGTCTGTTTAACTCTGGAGAAAAACACGATGATTGTGATTTTAAATTTTATGTATTTATGCAATCAAAATAATCAATACAATATAATAATGTATTATTCAATTATTCATTCCTGAAACCTGTCTTGTCACAATTTTAAAATGCAGACTGTGTTCTGGTTTTGAAATCTCATCTTTACGCTGAGATACGCTTGATTTGTAAATTTTTACAGCACTTTTTTTAGTTTTCCAAAAAAAAAGTCATTATAGACGTTAAACGTTCTTATTCAAGATAGAGTACTATAAATATTAAAAACACTAAAAAGTATTTCAGTGTACTGAATTTTCTTATAAATCACTAGTTTTTGTTCTAATTCTTCAAACCGTTAAATTATTGTCCAATTTTAAATTTCAGGTTGAAGAATGATATGCCAAAAAAGAATCAAATTAATGTATGTTAATAATTTCAACCTTTGTAGATCTGTCAAAATAAACTCGATCACAGATTACAGATAACTATCAAATGCGGATTACGAATTAAATGAACGGCAATAATTGTATTAGAATATTATTTTTACTGGCGTCGGTATTATTACTTGATAATATTCGTTGTCTGTGCCGGTCACGGAGTCAGTTCCATCTAAGAGTACGGTTATGCGACTACTACCCACCCACCCATATATAATCTACATATATAAATAATAAAAAATTTTGCTGAAAGTCTAGTATTTAAGTTATGTATGATCATAACCACTTTTTTTGGTTGCCTCTACACTGAAACAAAGTAAGTATTCGTAGTTCGTAGTCTTGTGAACAAAGTGATGTCTACCTACTACTGTTATATTTACCATTATAATCCAATAAAATTGTCTAGAAAAGTTTCTTCTGAATTTTAAATAAGAATTTACTGTTCGTATGAAATATATTGCATGAATTTGTTTTGCTACTATTAATTTACACATTTTAAAACATAAACAAGAGAAGAAAACAACTAACAATGCTAATTGTTTAAATACTCGATATTTTGTTGAATATCTATTAATGTTTGAGCTTTTTTGAATTTTATTATTCATAAAGTACACTGTTTATACAGTCCATATAGTTATTATATAATAGTTTGTAATAATATGTATAATAATAATATTTTTATTTATTACCTATATTTGAGCTTAAATTACAGCCATTTACGATAAACATTTTCAAATTAAAGTTGTGCGTTTCGAAAAATTCATTGCATCTAATTGGCCGATTTTATTCATTCACGAACTGAATCTCACTTTATACTTCTCAAGTACACTACCAAAGTTTTTAATTTTAACAACAACAAGCAATAAGTTGAGAAAGCTTAATCACAATCGGATGAACACTATGTGTTTTCGTTTTTGAGTTGTCTAGGTGATGGATGGACAGACAAAAATGTGTAATAATTAAAGTGATTCTATATCTATACCTATATTAAAATTTTGTTAATGCCTAAATATTTTTTAACGCCACAAACTCAACACTTAATTTACTCATATATTTAAAATAAGCAGTGTACCAAAAATTAATCGTTATTACACACAGATATAAGAGATAATGGATTCGTGGTTATTGCTGATTTACGTATACTCACAATGTTTTATTTATTTGTTTTATAACAATTTTTTCTAACTAGTATAGAAAAACGGAATAATATCTGAAAAAATTTAAGAATGAACAAAGTTAATTAAAAAATGTGTAATATTTATTTATATTTGAAAGCAGACCCGTTCGGTTCACTCGTTGCTGTGTTAATTTACCCCATTTTATTAAATGATATTACATCGATTACATGCGGATGCAAATCTACCCTTAAAGGTAGAATTTCAGAAAATCCTTTCTTATTGGATTCCCGTTATTTAGTGCGCACCCGGTATATTATACGCACTCGGTATTTACCTGGTATTTGGTGGGTTACACCCGGTACGGCGTTCACCCGATAATTTGTGCTGTTGTACTCATACTCTTGATGAAAGGTCTATGGACCTCCTGAACTACGAATGATTCCGTTAATACTTGAACAATACGATTTGCACACTTTATATAGTTGACAGTTCAACATACTGCTAGTGCGAAGAGATAAAGAAGTTTTATTTTGAATTTCAAATTTTGATTTTGGTTTCTATGGAAATGATGCTAATAGGATTTGTAACATGTGAGAAAAAAAAAAGATAAAAGATGTTTCACAGCTGACCGTTTAACATTTTGTATTTCAAGATCAAAATTAAAACTTGTTTCAGTTTCTCGAGTATTTAGCGAGACTAACGAACAGCAATTATTTTTATTATTTATATATATATATATATATATTTCTGGCCGTTTATATATACTATCCATATTATCGAAGTTACACCAGTTTTTGTTTTGAAAAATTGCGTTACAAGTTTCTCAACAAAACCTGCTTTAATTTTTAAGTAATGTTTTTTTTTTTTAATTTTCTTGCAAGAGATCTCCTTGTGAAATCATTTATTTTTTAATGATAGAAAGTTGCCAAAAATATTATAATATTATTAAAATGACTCGAGTGTTTTTATATTGGGAAATTTTTGGAAAATTAAAAACTTAGATATGACTTCTGAAAGGAACAAAGAAATGTTATCAATTTTTATACTTTTGATACCCCCTTTGTTGAAACTTATTTAATAATTTGGCGTGTTTCCAAGAAACCTTACATAGCAATAAACTTCATTGTAGATATATATTCTTTCATACACGAAATATTGCAAGAGAATTTTCTAACGGAGTAAGCAAAGGGAATGGGTGTTCGGTTTTCTATAAAGTCTAAGTTTGAATCAGCCGAAGAAGTAAAACAGTCTTTATATACTGAAGAACCTGAAGAAAAGGGCAATACGCAGTCTATATTAGTAACATAATAATAACAAATTTGTCTACAAAAATTTAATCTACATAACTGAATCGATTATGAAAGATTTATTAACTTAGAATTAATAACAAACCGTCAGACACAGATGCGTGGATATTGTTTTAAAAAGGTTCAACGGTTTAAAATAGAGATGACACATCACATTCGAATCGTAAATTTCTATTTCTATATCCTTTATTTGTTTGTTTAATTTTGAAATTTAAATTTTCTCTATTGTCTTCTTGTCGCAATTAAATAGCTGTTTGTGGCAAAATATAATTTTTGAATGAAAAAAAAAAATGAATACGGGTTAATTTATTATTTATTAAGGATAGCATTTGTTTTTATATAATGAATGCGTTATATATTCAAAGAGAAAATTATCCATATTCAACATCAGAATAAGAATACAAACATCATTATTCATGTTGATTTATTTTGGGTTTGATATATTTAATATGTTGGACGTTATTGCTTGGCCTAAATAATATATTTTAGTTTTATAACTATTTGTAAAATATGGGAAAAAAATCTATAACCAAGTCATCATACTCTTCTATATATTATAATCAGTTTAAAAGATACATTGAAAATTCTTTGTAATGGTTGTGGAGAAGACTTGGTGATGCCACCCAAGTTAAATTTTTTTGTCTTATCAATTATTCAAAACAAGCAATCGAGCTCTTAATGCTTTTCCATGAAAATCACGTAAAGCAAATCTGTTGATTAAATGTTAGATCCTTTTTAATATAATCAGTTGAATTATGCTTGTATGATTGATTCAAATGGTTTTGAATATAGTTCAACGTTGTAAATAGTTCAACGTTTCTAAAAATAATTATGGGACAAGTTGATTTTAGAATTGGACATCTCAATCGAGCTTATATAAAAACAAAGTAAAACAATATTGTAAGGCTACATTATTAAAGGCTTTTATGTTGATTGTTTGTGTCATTCTGTAAAACATTTTAAAGTCAACCATATCGTGTAACTTCTACATGGCGACAATGCAAAAGTACGTAGGCATCATGTGAAATTAAAAATAAGCAGCAATATTTGATACAAAATTTCGGATTTTTCATTTTCTTATAAAAAAATTTCAAAAATAGTAGTAAAAAAGTTTGTAAAATTATTTTTATAGTTTTCAATAATAGGAAAATAAAATAATCGAAAATTTAGAAAAAATATTCGAGTTTTCCAATTTTTGGATTCCTATAAATTGTCTTTAAAACATTGAAAAATTTATCGACTTTTTAATTTTTCCACCACTTAAATTGTTAAAAAAAATTATTTTTAATTGTTAAAATTTGTAAACATTTTTCGAACTCTCTTTAAAATTTTCCATGAAACCCCTCACATTTCGATGAACTTTATTGAACGATAAAACATGTTTTTAATTAAAAAGCTGTTATCAAATATTTTTTGTGGTCGCTGAATACAAACCTTACGTTCAAAGTTGAGAAAATTCAAGATGGCCGACATACAATGCATAAGTACCAAATTTTAACACTAAAAATAGACAAATCCTTAATTGTAAAACATAATGAATAATAATAGTGCATGGGGTATTTTTTGTGGTTGATAAATAGAAATCTGATGTTACCAATTGAGAAAATGCAACATTGCACTCCATTAAATGGAAAAACTTCCCTAATTTTAGCCACCAGAAAATGAAAACGTTAACTTTGATAATATATTTTCTTATTTTTCCCTATTTCTAGGCGCTTTAAATAATGAGATTTTTCATTTTATGAATGTAACTTTCTCAATTTTTAATATCAGATTTGTATTCAGCGAGACCTTTTAATTGTTATTTTGTTCAGCGACCTCGCAGACTCTTGGTACTAGTATGTTTAATTTTTAAAAATGTTTATTGTTCAATAAACTTTTTTCGAAATGCAGGATTTTTAAAAGAAAGCAGGTGATTTGCTCAAAATTTCATGAGGTTTCTTTCTAAATTTATTTACGAACAAAATTAATGACCCATGTTTGATTAAAATAATCCATTCTGTTTCAATAAAATTAGATATTAGACCCTATTTGTACTAATTTTTTATTCAACCTAATTTTTTTTAAATATTTATAAGTGTATTTAACAAAATATAAATCACGCTATCGGTGAGCCATGCACTGAAATACATTTGAATTTATTTTTATTATCATACAATGTTTTGAATATTTATGTGTCTTACGAAGATCTTGATTGCTGAATGAAATCGTACGAAGAATAAGAAGACGTCCACAACAATGTTATGAAATAATTATTCAAACGTTTTGAAATTTAGTATGTACAGTCTTGACATGAACAGAGAGGGCTAATCGAATAGTTTTTCGCAAAAAAACATTTCTTTTTCTATTTATATTTTGTATAATATAAAATTTTAGAAATTTTTTTAGGAATAATCTCTTCGGCATTCCCCCTGTTTTCAAGTCAAGATTCAGCATATCAAATTTTAATAAGAAATATAATTTTTCATAATAAAATGTTAAACATTATAACAATTCATAATAAAATGTGGCAAAATCCCTTCGTTTGGTCAATTATAAACAGTTCAATCATTGATATTCTAGCATATATAAGGTATTAAATCAATGAATACTGTTAGTTGTTTACTGTTATCTTCACATCGTATAAATTTTAAACCTCATTCTTATCTTTTATATTTCGCTTTCAGGTTGAAAGCAATAACTTCTTAGCAAAGTCAATAAAATAAAATTAAATGACATTCAAATTTAAATTAATTTTGTTGTTGTTGTATTTTTGGGTTTATCTTGCAACTACTTACTTACTAATTAGTATATACAAAACAACAAGTGGAGAGAAAGTTTTTCAAAACAAATTGTTTTGAAAGTAAACCACAATTATTTGGCAATGAATTTTAGAATGAATTATAATATATATATATATAAATGAATAAAATCAAATGTATGCCATTTTATTATTATTATTATTATTATATTGGATATCATTTCATCTTTACTTTACTTTAAAAGTAAAGATAAATTTTCAATGTTATTTTTTTGGTTTTGTTATATTTTATATAAATAACATTTAAAGTTTATATTCATTTTATATGAAGATTTCTGATTGGTCAATCCGTTGTTGTGTTTTTATTGTTTATAAAAATAACATTGTAAGAAAAGTTACCATAAAGATTTTTGATTCTAGTAAATGTATACATTTTTGTGCTGATTCTATTTGTTATTTTTATCAAACTGTATGCATATTTTTTCAAACATGGCTTTCAAACCCTTGCTCATGTTAGACGTTAACAAACTTACAACATTTCTCATACTTTTTAATTATCATTTAAGGTTCCCGAAGGAAGATAATCCTACCAATTTTCATAATTAGGATTTTGAAAAAAGTTTTTTTTAATTTTAATTAAAGTATCAAATCAAATTTAAACAAATTTTAGATTTAGTACGGAGCACACCTCAATAGTTTTCGAACTAAAATGTATGTGTTTTGAAAATGGAAGTTCATGCATGGCATTTACAAACTTAAAAATTTTGAAAATCCTCTATTCTTAATTTCAAGCTTACTGATTTGAAGAGTATATTGATCGATATATCAAAGTTTGAACCTCCTCTTCAACCTGTTAAAGGACGAATTTTTGAAAATTGCTTCTGAGTGCTTACTTACGTCATATAAGACATGACTGGTATTCCAGTCAGTCAGTTTTTATTTTATATATATAGACAAATGATTTGAATATGAGATGAATTAAATATAATATTAAAAAAATTAGGTTTTTTATAATTAAGTATAATTTTAATTGAATATAATAGTATAACTAAATCATAGACATGTGTGGTCAGCAATTGGAAATTAGAAATTTTATATTTGTATATTCGAATACACACTGTAAATCTGAATTGATTGACTATTCTTGATCTTAAACATAAAAACATTTGTTGAGTGAAGACCTACCTCTAAGTGGCGTGTGTTTTGAATCTTTCTTGACATTTAATTCAATTTGTTTGTCGTTACTCTTTAATAGTTTTTTTTATTTATATTAAATTCTTGAAAAATTGTATCTTTTACCATTATCCATTATTTATTTTGTATTTTTTGACAGTGTTCCACGAATATTTAGGTAATGTTTTTATTTAAAAGTTTTATCAAAACAAACTGACATATATAAATTACTTACTAAAAATGTTTTTATTTGTCTATGTGAAATAGCTCTTTTTTTTCTACTTTTTGTTAAATATTTCGTAGTAACACTCTAAACATTCATAGAACAAAGTGCACCTGTGTTGTGGTAATACCCCAGAGTGGATCGATCGATATATACAAGTTTTGTATTATACATTTAATGGTATACACTTACTTATTATTTCTTCTTATTTCAGAACTATTTTTACATAGTGTTTCAAAATGTTGACACAACTTTGGCAATGATTGTGTGATTAGTGATTGTGAAATATTGCAAAAAGAACTGTGGATTACGTAGCATCAAGTCAAGTTACAAAGAGTAGATGATAATTCACGAAACTACGGCCTCTCTTTCAACTGAAATTTATTATTTAGTAGTTTCAAATAGGAATGCAAAGAGACCATGCAAAGGTTTTTCTTAAAGGTACTCACTGGCCACTGAGACTCAACAAATATGTGTAGAAACTTCCAATAGAAAATGATTTTGTCTTGAAGATGAGCAAACCAGAATTTACATGTCAATGCGAAAGCCTTTTTCTCAAAAGTAATTTTCATTTGGGTTAGATAGATGTCCAACCACCTAAAGTCAATGAGCTGCTTCCATGATATATTCTTTAGTTTATCTACAATATAGGACTGTAGGAGCACTTCTGATTTAACGGAGGTACACTATATATCCAATTGGTAGCAGTTTACGAAATCTTATTCCTAATCGAAAGACTTATTCCTAATCAAAATCTATGCGTAAAGACGTAATAGACGTTCTCTGTAGAATAGTAAACGTTCTATCTATAGAGAACGTTTTGTACGTAAAAACAGCGTGTCATCGATGGTTAGATACTAACGTCTCTTAGTGGCAAGAATTAGCACAATTCATGTGAGTAATTGTGCTACATTTAGATGGTGCTATTTCCAGAGTAACTGCAAAACCAGGTTCAATAAACAAACCTTTTTTTTAAATCTGAAACCAGAATAGACTTGACTATTACATGGACTGAAAAGTCCCGGGCCTAACACATAGATGGTGCTAATATTATTGCAGTCACCTTTTTTCAGTTAATACTAACCTTCAAAAGAAGCAATGGCTTATAAAGTGTTATGGGGACTCCGCTCCATCAGAAACAATAATAAAACGTTGGTTTGCTGACTTCAAACGTGGTCGTAGAGACACCGATGATGCAGAACGCAGTGGACGTCCAAATGAAGCGGTAACACCAGAAAACATAAAAAAAATCCACAAAATCGTTTTGAATGATCGAAAAGTGAAGTTGCGTGAGTTAGTTGACATCGTAAAGATATCAAAAGAACATGTTGGCTTTATATTGCATGAGCATTTGACTATGAGAAAGCTCTGTTCAAAGTGGGTGCCGCGTTTGCTCACTGTTGACCAAAAACGAGAACGTGTTGATGATTCTGAGCAGTGTTTGGCCATGTTTAAACGTAACAAACCGGAATTTTTGCGTCGATATGTGACAATTGATGAAACATGGATCCATCACTTCACTCCGGAATCAAAACGATCATCATCTGAGTGGACAGCAACTGGTGAACCTCGTCCAAAGCGCCCGAAAGCACAACAATCGACTGGAAAGGTTATGGCCTCGGTATTTTGGGATGTGCGTGGTGTAATATTTATCGACTATCTTGAGAAAGGAAATACCATTAACAGTGAATATTATATAGCGTTATTGGAGCGTTTGAAGGCCGAAATTGCAAAGAAACGCCCGCATGTTTCATCAAGACAACGCACCGTGTCACAAGTCAATCAAAACAATGGCAAAACTACATGAATTTAACTTCGAATTGCTCCCACATCCACCGTATTCGCCAGAATTGACTCCCAGCGACTACTGGCTGTTCGCAGGCATGAAAAAAATGCTCGCCGGTAAGAAATTTCGCACGAATGAAGAGGTTATCGCTGAAACTGAGGCCTATTTTGAGGCAAAAGATAAATCGTTCTACAAAAGTGGCATTGAAATATTAGAGCGGCGCTGGAATGATTGCGTTGCTCTTGATGGAGATTACGTTGATGAATAAAGCTAATTTTGAACCAAAAAAACTGTGTTTTCTTAGTTAGTCCAGGGACTCTTCAGTCCATGTGTAAGTCTCTTAGCTGCTTTTCTATAGAGATGCAAATCGGAGGTATTATGGATGTAAAATTTCGGATACGAATATGAATGTGGATATTGGAGTAATAATATATGGGTTTCGGATACGGTTACTGTCATAAAATTATTTCAGATTATCCGTCAGGTTTGGATAGCTTCGGTTATTTGATTCTAAGGAATTTTATGAAAATAAATAATAAATTGGTTATGATTTGAGTTTATTTTTGTGTTTTTATTTGGCTTTACGTTCAGTTATATAAGTAACTGTTCAGTGACTAATTCAAATTTAGCACTTTGACACTGCCATCTACACTGCACAACTTTAACTATTTATTTATTCATTTATTTTATGTTGTCATGACATTATTTTCTGTATTTATTCATCATAGTAACATTTTGATTAGTTTAGTTGTTGTTTATTAATTAAAAAGAACGACGACTTAATTATTTTTGTAATTGTGATTAAAAAAAATAAAATATTAAAATTGACTTTAATATTTGTCAGTAACAATAATGGGTACACAATTACATGTCCCATTTAGACTTTAGGTTCCACCCTATTCGGAATTATCCGAAACTTGTATTTCGGATTCGATTACGGATATATATTTATTTCGCATATTCGATAGTTTCGGCTACGGTTATGCAGCTCCATAACATTTCTGCTTCTTTTTCAAAGTCATTTCTGCTTCTTGTTGTAGAATCCAAATATTTTTGTCGCATAATCTTACAATCGCACACAAAATGCCTGTTTACATAATAATAATAATAGTAATTAATATACAATCAAGCCACCCACATGTTTGTGTATAACTCACACTGTACATACAAACAAAAATGGGTAGACTGAAGACATTATACATAAGAAGAATCATAGTTAACTATAAAAAGTGTAGTAAATAGCACACCCGACTAACAAGTAGAAGGTTTCGTGTTCGACACCTGGTAAATGTGTAATGTTTTCAATTCTATATATTTTACAATAAAATGTTTAATTCTTTAAAACAAATATTTTTTCGCAAACAGTTAATTTTGCCATAATTTTGCAACTCAAATTCAGCTATGTTATACATAAATTGATTACATAACTGAATTTGATAATCAGTAAATGCAATACACATATTTTATTGATGCTAATGATTATAAATAGTTCAAATATTTAAATTCAATAATATGTTTGAATATTCGTGTATGAAGAAATTTGTTTTGTGTAGATTTTTCTAAGTGTATTTTATATGAAATTATTTTGGTAAACTATTCACTATACAGACAGTCAATGTTCTCATAGCTAAACGAATAGAGTTTTTTTTTTTGTTTTGTGTGTGTTTCTTTATCTATCGAATGATAAAAACTTAAAGCAGACGGTTAGTATGAGAATCTTCTTTGAATATTTTATTTTATTTTGCTGGATCGGAATGTTTTCAATATAATGATAGGTAATTAAGTAATCGAATCACGAATTACAAACAACTCTCTGAAAGTCTATGCCCTGTAGTTAATGACATTATAAGAAATGAAATGGAATCGTTTAATTCTTTTATCACAATCTAATTAACACTGTGTATGTATTCCTATTAAATGTTTATATGAATGTAAAGTTTTGGAAACCCATAGGGAATAACGGGGGTGTTCTTTTATAACTTGATATAATAATGGATGAGTAATTGCGAGTAAAAAATTTTGCTAGTACCGTTATTAACAAAGACTGTAATAGAAACTACATAATACTATTGGCTGATGGTGGACTTTTTTGGTGACATTCTTAATGGTTATTTGATGTAATTGATGTATATTTAATTTTGGTCTAATAGCTGGTACACAATTTTGAGTTGTTATTTTTGTATAATATTTTAGGTATTTTTGTAGGTCACTTTGATACCCAATCTGAAGTGTCTTTTAACTGATTCTGTCCAAGTGTCTTTTAAACTTATTCAGGCGAACGTTTATAATCCAAAATCTGGTTATATTTTTTGTGTACAATAATAAAAGTGTACGGAATGATCCAATTTTAGAAATAGCACATCTATCAATTACCATTCCGTAAATGCTCCTGCATCGTTCATCAATACCGTTCATTTTGTTTTATGTTTTTTATGTTTACTTGTGGAATCAAAAAACGTAACGACCTGAATCCGTCCAGGTTTACTCAAATATAATTACCACATCAAATTAAATTAGTATATTTTATAATTATTTCAGATTAAAATTAATGTTTTAGATTGATAAACAAAATTCTGATAAACAACTGAACACAACATAACAATCACGCATTTAATGTTTGTAAATTGGTAAAAAAAATTAAAATAGGTAAAACTGTTGCAATTTTTGATTCTTTGAGTATACATGCATTTTAAAGAATTACATAAATCATTGCATTAAAATCAATTAGTTTAGAAAATCGTAATGAAAAATGAAATATTGGACAATCGTGCAGGAAAACCAGTCAGCTTACTTACTGTAACAGAGACTTTAGATAAAAGTGTACAAAATGTATTTTTTATGTAAAACCAAATTTTAACTCGAACCAATGCCGGAGATAAAGCTGTTCAAGAAAATATATTCGACAATGGGTATTTTCGTTTGACAAATCGTTCAATTTTGATGAAATTTTATATGCACATGCATGATGTACTCTTACATCAATTATTTGAAATTTTTTTAAAATTGATTATTCTGAATATTGAGGAGGTTATGATTAATAGAAAATCAAACAAAAATTGAGATTAGTTTAATAAGTTACTATCAAAGGAAGTTTATGTTATTCAAATATGGAAAATACGTTTTGTAATCTCTTATTCAAATTGCAATTCATCCGGTGAAAACGTTTTAACGTGTTAGATATAAGGGACATTTAGGAAAACAAATCCATACATACATCATGTTGAAGTTCAGTGTCCATTATAGCAATATATATTTTCAATTTCTATAAATTAATAATTCAAATTGATTTCGAAAATTTATTAGCCTCAAGTTTATATTACGGAGATGATAAGTAAATTGCGTCTTTTTGTAAATTATGAACGACGTAATTTATAGAAATCTTAAAAAAAAATTTTTTGCTTTCATATTTCTTGAATAACTTTTTCACAAATGTATAAACAAAGAAAAGTGTCTCAATTACGTGTTGTAATCAAAGAAAAATTGACGATTATGTATGCTATAAATATGCCATTATATATACAATCAGCATGGTAATTCGTGACTTGATTCATTAATTACCACCATATTCAAGATGTTCACATTACCCTTGCAAAATGATAATAATTCTCGTATTTAACAAAAAAAAAAAATTGTTTTATTTGGTGAAATTTAGTCTTACCTACCCCACAAAACAGCATATATATATATATATATATATATATATATATATATATATATATATATATATATGTGTATATATATATATATATATATATGTATATATATATATATATATATATATATATATATATATATGCTGTTTTGTGGGGTAGGTAAGACTAAATTTCACCAAATAAAACAATTTTTTTTTTGAGACCAATAAAGCTAAATTTTGATGCATATTCAAGACGCTTTACGCATATATATATATATATATGTATATATATATATATGCATATATATATATGTATATTTATATATATATATATATATATATATATATATATATATATATATATATATATATATATACATATATGCGTAAAGCGTCTTGAATATACATCAAAATTAAGCTTTATTGGTCTCAAATTCTTTGTTATTTATTACATTCTTAAAATAACTAGATCAGTTTGGTCCAAATTTATTAAAAAATCTAGTCGAACGGTGGTACATTTAAAGAAGTAATGATTCGTCAAAAATCCGTTTTTTGTCAATTTTGGCAAACTCGTTCCTGATTCTATCAAAACCGATTTTGATGAAATTTGGCCGAAATATTACCGCTATGAATTTCTTTTTTGGGAAAAGATTCTTTCTTTATGATTTTACGTTTTTCATTTGTAATGATTCCAAAAAATGAAAGTTAAATATGATTTATTGTAACGCAGGGGTCGATGCAGCGGACAAAATGATTAAGATTCTCCAGGACGATCGATCAAAGAGACGTGCACATCGATAATAATGAAGCAAGCAGTAGTTCTAACCAGCCTTCTCCGGGCGAAGTAATGCCTGACGGTAGTTCCGCGCGGGGTACAATGGAGTTACGGTTTTAGCGGGTATGTTCTAGACATGTCAAGTCCGAGCCCCGCACTCGGAAAGTGAGGAGCTTTTTCCGGTTAGTGCATTAGGTAATGCATTTCTCTCTCTTGATATTAAAAAAAGAATTTACTTTTTAATTATTTGATTGGACTTAATATACTTATGTAAATTTGATACCGACTTATTTATGTTAGACACAAAACAATTTACTCTATTTTGTTATAGTACTAAATAATGAATAAGATAAAGATAAATATAATAAGTATTGTTATTTTTTAAACATAAGTTGTTATGAATTATTAAATATTTCTGTGAATTTAGCGTTTAAAATTTTACTTTTTTTCTTCCACCATAATTTGATATAGAGAAACTTAAAATCTTAAAACGTAACTCATGTCGTCTATTTCTTATATATATCACAATATTTATTGATAGAGTACATTCATTTACACTATCCTCGAATCTAATGGTTATTTTCATGTCATTTAAATTAATCGGCCTTACTGGATAAGTGTAATTTATTACATACTATACACCTAATTCAGTCAGTATCTGATTTTGAATTTTTGAGTGTTTTTATTTATGTAATAAATACTAATATATACAATACACCAAATACTAATAGTGCAAAAATATGATGATATTTAAGGAGTTTCATTTCAGAAACGTTACTGAAGAAAGGAAGATATTAATCAAAAAAAGTGAACAGGGTTAATTGTTCAAATACTCGACATATGATGGAATATCATTGTTTGGACTATTTTTAATTAGCATTCATAAAATACTATAAATATCCAGTCTATACAATTATGTATACTTCTATAAATATAATATGTATTGTAATTACCAATATATGATAAATGGCTAAATTTGAGCATAAATTGTTGCGAATTCTAACATTTTCAAACAAAAGTTGTTTGTATCAAAAAAGAAACATTTTTTATATTTGAATTTTTGGGCCAAGGTACGATTGAACTGAATTTACTCATTCACGAATTTCTTATGATTATCTCGTTTTGTTTTTGTGTTATCGTGTTGATGAACGTACAGACAACTGGAAATGGTCTAGTAAGGTATTTGTGTGAATATCAAAATTTTATTTGTGCTGTCAATTATTTTCTAGCGTTAAAAACATTAAACAAAAATTAATGTACTCTGACACATTATTTATGTCGAGGATAAAAATAAATTGATATTTCCAAGGATCGTATGGTAGAATATATGAAAAGTTCCCATCGATTCTAACATTAATAATAGAAAGAAATGGATATTCACTACAATAATTCAAGAGTAAAAAAATATTTAGTCAATAATTTTATTGCGACTGTCGGCAAGTTATTTTTAGTTTTTTGCTAAATCGTAAAGTTAAGTTTAATATCAAAACATTATCCAAACAATCTAGCTTTTAACATTATGCAAAATCATGCATATTTTAGAAAATTAGCAAACTAACTATACCAAGGATTATAATAGTTAAAATATATATCATATATCATACATAATAGTACTGTGCTTCTATATGTGTTTGCTATGTATAAATACGTAATATAACTAACTATCTCTGCCTAGTTTATGTTTTATTATAGTAAGATGGTGCAAATATAAATGCTTAATTCACAGTCACTAAGTACTTACTGTTTATAGGCTGGAAGCTAAAACAGATATCCTTAGCATAATGCACATAGTATATGGAAAATCTTCAGCATTATGCATTTCATTTAATACTAGGATGCAATTTTATACTTTTATTTACAGCTGTATTTTAGTTGTAAAATCATAGGTATCATCACTCCAACCCGAAGGCACTATAGGAGTAATTGTTGTCCAATTTGAATGGATCGCAATGAGCAGTTTTATGCTTGAACAGAGCTAATTGAATACTTTACTTAAGTACAGGACAATCTTAGTATGTATGAATGAATTAGTAATAGAATGAAAGAGTATAGTTGAGGAGGAAATAACGAACTCTCTTTCAGTTTTTATGGGATTCTTTATTTGCAAAATCGACTATAATGCCGTCATATTTTATAGTGCTCATTATTTCTGCGTGTATATATAGATGAACCAAGGAGCTTTGCTTTTCTTTACTTATTAATAAATGTCTCTCATAATTCTTCGCACTTTTTGAACACAAATATATTAAAATTAATAAAAAATCTTTTCTGAGAGAATAATAATTTGCGTCCAAAAAGAAAATTGATGGTTCCGGATAATTATTTTATAGAAAATTATTTCAAAATATGAATTTCTGACTCAACACTATTGTACTGGCAACAACAATGGAATAGCGAATGGCAGAGGGCGCTCAGTGTATGCAAGGTGGTAGGTTAGATCACCTGCTGCTTTTCGTTTATCCCTGTCTCTTTCATGTTATTTTTCTGGAAGGTGGAAAGGTATAATTATTGTTTTCTTTTTCGAATTTCTAATTATTATTTATTCTATCAAGGTATGTGCCCACAAAAATATGTCGCCTATATTCCGCGACCTATATTGTCTATTGACAAATCTAGCTTTGTGGTTGGTGCGTTCCAAGCGTAAGTCATGCATTTGAGGTAATCGTATACAAACTGAGTCATATACTAAATAATGATATGTGTATTTACTAAATTATTATGTATAGTTAATATTAAATATGTATATTGTTAATAAAATCCATTATACTACACTAGATCAACTATATATTCTTGACCAGCCATACAAATTAATACAATATATGTGTGTACATTTAAAAATACATTTATCATTATCATTTCAAGATTTCGAATACGTATATAATTTTACAAACTCTTGATTTACTGATTAGTATGTTGATGTTATAAATTTTTTTTGCTAAGAATTAAGTAATTTTGCTAAGTATTCACGGTAGTTCTAGATTTCAAGTTTTGGAATTGAGTCTCTTTCACTATTAATTATTTAGTTTAACATTTCAACAGTACTTTGACATAGGTCAAAATATTCAAATCTAAAGAATGATTCGTAGTTCCATAATTCAAGAATGTTATGGGCACCGTGCATCAAAACGTTTTCATTCGTTTCTAGGATTATGAAATAGTACTGTATCAATAAGTCTGTAAATGGTATATGATTTAATATAGGAATTTTCTCAAAAATTTCAATAAAATTAGTTTGTATATTTGCAATTTAAAAAAATTACTAATGCATTAATTAATTAATTTTATTAATTAATTAATTCCATGATTCTTAAAATTTGTAAACCGTAACTTCAAATAAATGTCATTTTTAGCAATTATTCAAAAATTTTTGGTTGACCTTGGTTATACAATTTACATGCAAATAATTATATTTTCTAGAATTTGAATGTTTTATTACAAATTTTAGATATTGTGGTGCATCAATCGATTAAGAAGCCCCTTCCACGTATTATGAACGGTATGAATACTCGACATAATATAATATAGAATATATGAGAGTAATTTTTTTAATTTTTTGAAGAATTTCTCAATTTCGGTAAAAATATTTTCACAAATTATAACTAAATGAAACTACTGCGCAGACAACGAAGAACTGAGAATAAAATAATCTAATTTCCTACGCACTTGTGGTAGTAATTCAAGTGCACTTTTATTCCTGCAGCGACATTTAAAATATGTCGTGTTTCTTTTTGTAATTTTACTTTCAATATTTAATTGAAATTTTAAAGAAATTGAATGCATATTTTTGTGAATTCAAGTGTTGTATTAATTCAACATTTCGATTCCACGCGATTTTATAACTTTTTTTTTTTATATTATTTCTCTTTTCATGACGTTTGTTTGTAAGTTTTGAACACGTGTTCCAATTTTCATGAAATTAGTTGAGCACGTTTATCACATTCAGAAATTTTACTGTTTGAGTATTTATGTTTATTCTGCTGTAATTTAAAAAATCCCCGACCAATAGGATTAAATTTGATTTTAGGATTAAACTTATTTATCACAATAATGAAATTTTTTGGCAAAATTCAACCGACCCGAAACAAATGATCTAAATTTTTTTTTTATCAACTTTTTTCTATATATATATATATATATATATATATATATATATATATATATATATATATATATATATATATATATATATATATATATATATATATATATATATATATATATAATATATATATATATATATATATATATATATATATATATATATATATATATATATATATATATATATAAGAAAGGTGGACTATCTTACAATTGTTGTGAAATAAAATCAAATGAGTAACAGAATAAATTTTCTTAACTACCTTCATTGGAAAAAATTGCTAAAATTAATTAAATTATTTACTGGATAACGATAATTTATTTTGAGCTCCCCCCATTTTTAAAAATTCTTAACAACTATAATAACAACTGTTCCAATAAGGAAGGCATTGGTTTTTGTAATCGATTTGAAATGAAATTATGATAAATATGATAAATACGTTTTTCAATACATCAAAATATTTCTTTTAATTTTGAATCCTGTTCATGCATTGTCAATAAAAGAATTCTGATGATACTTGAATGTAAACTGTTTCAAACATTTCTTATAAATTTAATATTGGTTAAATTTTTATAAATTTTAATCTCTAGCTTCTTAACTACAAAGTTTAAAATGATATAAATATAAAAATTTATTAAAGTTAGTTGACTTAATGTTCTTCTCTTTTTATTAATTATAATTTAGTTTATGTTTGTATTTCTTCATATAAAAAATAATTACATTAAAGTAATTAAAAAAATAAAAAATGTACAGTTTTTAAGAGTTGAGGTAGCTAGTAGGTAATATCGTATCCGTATCACCAGTGGCGGCACAATCAATCTTTTAGTCGTAGTAGAGTCGTAGTAGTTTATCTACATTGCCGTAGCAGAGTTTTAGTTCTTTTGAACTTTTTATTTTGAATATTTTAACATTTATGAAAAATATTCAAAATAAAAAGTTCAAAAGAACTAAAACTCTACTACGGCAATGTGTACTTAAAAGTACAAAACAATATAATATTCTTGAACCTCAGTGTATAAAGTGATGTTCTGAGGATCGCTGTTGTAGATCTGTCACACACAATAAATACATTCATACTTACAAATATACATAGGCATTTAAAGTTACAATTTTTACTTTTGGCTTTGCTGTAGTCGGGTAAAAACTATGAAAATAAACTCGAAAAGTTGTTTATATATCATTAAAATATATCCTTTTATGTAACTTCATATGAGCTACTTTGACCAACTAGTGATTCGTAAATACAACAAAATTAATGTTTTTAATTTAAACTCCAAAACAATATTAATTTTGGTCTAACATTGTGTACATATCTAACTTCCCAGTGAGTAACACATAGTTATTTCCACTTCGCAAAGAATAACATATAACACAATTGATAAATTACAAGAAATTCTGTAGCTTTTTAAGTTTAAAATGTGGCACAAAAATGGCTGTATTCCTTCCCACTTTCTGTAATCATAATCATAATTTTTTTACGAAATGTAATCATACCCACAATTATTTATTTTGTTTTTGATTGCGTTTTTATACGGTCAATGAATACAAAATTATTATTGTCAAAGTTTACCTACATCTTTTAGCATTTTAAAAAGCAATTTTTCCAATTCAAAATTATTTTTTCCCCGTGTTTACGTTTTTTAAAAATTCTAATGTACGTTTCCGAAATACCTAGTGCTTGTAGATGATATTTTACTTTCAAATAGGATATTTGTAATCAACAGCATAAATTTCAGAGAAACTAAGAGACTGCTGAATGTTTTTAAGTGCTACGTTTTGCCTTCGTGGTGGGGCAGTTCTTGTTTTTAGAAACAGCATAAACAATTTGAGCTGAAAGTTTTTAACATGTAAAATAATAGTGATAATAAATTTCTGGCACTTGTTTTTAATTTTAAAAGAATATTATTTCATCTTTACCTAGTACCGAATTTAAATTTATGACTTACCGTACTTTTTATTGTGATGTCTGCACACTTTTGGGTGAACTTTTACAAAAATTCTGTTTATCTCTGGTCTGGAATACAAATAACACGCTTTATTAAAGATACATAAATATTATCCATATAGCTCCGCTACTGTAGGTATTTCGTATGACTGGCTCATTTTTATTTTAAGGAATACAAATAATTTTATATATGATCCACAGGGATTGTTATAATTGCATTTTGTTCATTGTTCACCCCGCGGCATCAACAATTTAAGGTGTACGTAGAAAAATTTTATAACGCAGGTATTTCTGTTTTTTTGTTGTTGTTGCTTTTTCATAGTGTTTTAATAACAAGACTTATCGTCTTAAGAATATTAATAATTCAATATTGTTTGATATATATGATATAGTAATATAAAAATATAGAACGGCCTAAGTTTTCTGTGTTGTTCAATAAATTGGCTAGACAAACTTTAAGCAATCAAAAATTTATATTTATAAATGTTATTATTCCGGCCTGTATGAAATTACCCCGGCAAAGATTACTGACAAAGTCACTGTCACAGCCAGTATTTGGATGGGTGATCATCTAGCCATACTGTGTACTGTTGTTGTATAAAAATAATAATCCTCTTTGGCCAATGGCCATATGGCTGAAGTAGCTAAAGAAATATTATATATATATATATATATATATATATATATATATATATATATATATATATATATATATATATATATATATATATATCATAATACGGAAATATTATATATATATATGTTATATATATATATATATATATATATATATATATATATATATATATATATATATATATATATATATATATATAATATTTCTGTATTATGATTTTAAAAATTTAAAAGGATCCTGGATATTTTAGCATAGATTTCTAATTTATTTACTCAGTTTAAGTGAAACATTCGCCGATCCCATTTGTTTTATATGTAAATTTTTTGTACATTATACATTTTGACTCTTGAACTATTTATTTTTTAGTAAAATTGTCAATCTTTTTTGTATGTCAATTGTATATATAAATATTGATAAAATAGTGGGACCATCTTCGTATCACCTTCAGATAATTATGGGATGGTTTAATATAAATTAGCAATTTTCATATGAAAACCTTAATAGTAATGAAAATGGAAGTACCTAGGAGTTATCTGCACCGTTTATTTTCAATTTTTTTCAGAAAAACTGGAAATGGGTTTTTAGAATTGGTTATTTTTTGGAGTGTAATTCCCATATTTATAGAAATTTAATATTTTTTGCTTCCTTAAAATATTTTTTACTTAAAGGGTTCTAAAAAAACTATTTTTAATTAAGATACATTTTTCAAATCTTTATTGTATTAGTTTATTTTGCTAAGCTTCCAATCTCAAAATTTGGATTCAATAGTCAAAAATATTGTTATATTTTATAGTTGTAAAAAAATGTCGTCATATGTGCAAAGTAAATTAATTATTTGACAATTGAGAAACTTCTAAAATTCTTGAACAACGTCACTTTTCTTACATATATTAAATAATTAAAATTAATCAAAAAGTTAAATAAAAATTTAATTTCAATAATAATTTTTTAAAATAATTTGGTTAATAAAACTTAATTTATAATTTTTTGTAGATAAACTTCCTCAATAACTTCCATCTAACTGAATTTCATTAACAGTTTGTAGTGAATAAGATTGTTAGAAAGCTGAATACGATGTCATAATCTTAATAATTATAATAAATACTGATAAATAAACTTGTTTATTTATGATAATTATTTTCACTTTTTGTCCGAAGGTGAGAAATTATGTAATTTAACATACATTGGAACCGCGTTAACGTTACTTCCAAGCGAGTGCTGTGTTAATTGTTCTTAGATTTTTCTCTCTGCATTCATTTTCCTTAGACCTCAATCCACTTTTCCGTCTAATCTTTAATATTTGAAATTAAATTCCATGCCTAGAGATCATGATTTCCAGTTTCCTTTTATTTGCTAACTTTTATAGTATTTAAGTATTCTTTTATAGTATTTATATATTGATTATAACAATTCATAAATTTATATTAAATAAAAGTATCATTTTTGATAAGAACCAAGTGTAGAAATAAAACTAGAAAAATTGGTTAGAAATTTATCCAAGTTTTCTTACGTGATGTGCCAAAAAATCTATATAAGAATATTTATAATTATTTGGAAATATGGTTTTTGAAATGATTTTCATTAAATTTTAAAAGATTGGTTTCATGGATAAATTTTAGGCCAATAGATTTTTGAGATATTGTAAATCGCATCGTAACAGTTTTAAAAAAAATTAACCATAATATTTTTCATTTTTATTGATGATAATCGTGCAGTTTTCTTCTATTAATTTAATTGAGTTTAAAAGAAAATATTGAAGTAAATAGAATAATGAAATGAACTTATTGATATCAATTTTATGGCGACATAATCAAATAATATTTACGTAAAGAATTTATTTTTTTTATATTTAAATGGTAACATTTAAAAAACAAATTTATAGGTACAAAGTTTCTTTCAAAAAAGTTTGTTGTTTGTTTGAAATATTTGTTCATAAACTCGATACATTTTATAAAATTTATTAAAAAGACGTATCACTGAAAAAATTGTGTAGTTATGTTTTCTTAGTAAATATATTATTTTTCAATGGAGATGATGATATATATACTCAACATTATTTATTAAATATTTTATTTAATATTATTTATTATATTTTTATTAAATATATGCAGTTCTATTATATCTATTTTTAATTTAACGCTAGAAAATATTTATGGCATTGGTATGGATGTTCATAGAATCACATAATCCATTCTCGTATG
Source organism: Chrysopa pallens (assembly GCA_020423425.1). Taxonomy (NCBI): domain Eukaryota; kingdom Metazoa; phylum Arthropoda; class Insecta; order Neuroptera; family Chrysopidae; genus Chrysopa; species Chrysopa pallens. The sequence continues at coordinate 101,553,534 of CM035592.1, read as the reverse complement.
TCTGTCCGTCAACAAGATAACTCAAAAACGAAATGATAAAGTGAGCTGTACGTTTGGTGGCGTATCGTTGACCTAAAAACTGAGTTTTAGAGCTCTACCACACTACTGTTTATTTTACCAACGTCCGTTGATACCAGCGTCCGTTCTAGCTTTCTGTTGTATTAAATACAAACAGCCACACTAGAGTTTGATATACGACGGACGTTCTAGCTTTCTATTGTGTAAAGTACGTACTGATACACTATAGTCTATCACAGCGCACGTCGAACGGACGTTAGGTTGATGTTGGTGTTTTGTTTATTATCTATTGTAACATGGTTCAAATTGGTCTGATTATTATTTTGCTATTTTCATAACTTATTAGAAAAAAATATTTTTTGTATTATATATTGTACAACAAGGGTTTATAAAGCCATTAATTAAAAAATAATTGATTCTAATAAGGGAACCAGAAGATGTGTTAAAATTTTCATATCTTGTATATTGATATTAAAAAAAGAAATTATTATGGATGAATGAAATAACGAAAGGTAAAAAAGGCCAGAGTGTGTTTGCAAAAAACCACGTTTTCCAATTTTCAGAAATCATTTTACGTCGATTTAAAACACCACATTTTTCAACTTGTATAAATAAATGGTTATTTTAAGATATGTCTTCCAAGTGCGGGGGGGAGGGTGTATTTTATTGTAGTTTTTCTATTTATTGGAGAAATGTAGGTAAAAAACTAGTATTTTTGTTCTTTTCCTCGAATGAACTACAATAAAAATAAAATTTGTTCGATTTTATATCACATTGATTGCCAATAAACCGCATCCTTCTAATAAGTATAGAAAAAATTTTTGTTTTTTAATATTAGTTACGTTTAATGCATGGTGGCGTCTATTTGTAAAATATTTCAAAAGCATATCATGTAAATATACCTGCCCGTACCTACATACAACCAAACCGGAAATGACAATGTATTTAAATAATACACAAATTTTGCAAGATGAAACTAATACAATTATAATTATAAATAAATATAAAATTAAATAAATTAAAAATATCTAACTTTGAAATACAATCAAATCCTTGTGTGTCAAGGTATATTTAAAGCTTACTAATTTCCTTGGAGGCTACAACGTCCGTTTTACGAGCGCTTAAACTGACGTCCGTTCGCATCAACGCACGTTGAAAATAAAATATAATATTGTAGGCTCCATTTAACTCAATGAAAAGCTGAAACGTACGTCGATTTCACCGTCCGATGCTGCGTTGAAAAAATAGTCTGACAGAGTAGCAAGTTCATTTGGTTCCAATGAATACATGACCCAACTTTTTTAAACCATAAGATGTAAGAAAAGATTAAAACAAAAAGATATTTAATTATTCAAAACAAACATGTTGGAACAATTTTTCGTTAACTGTCCAGTTTCACCCCAATTTCAGCTGAAATTCACTCAATAACCCATACAATATGTAGTCAATTTATTGTATTTTGTTAATGATGATTAAAAATAGTTCAAACATGCCAGGTATTAAAAAAATGAGTTAGTGGTATCTGAGATTCTTATGTGCTTTTCTTCCAACATATTTTATTGTGTGTAAGAAGATAAATATTTGGTTTGATATACGAACAAATTTGTACATTAATTTGCAGTGATATTTATACTTAATCTTTTTTATAACTTGAGGTATTAAAAAATAATTATTTTTTAATTATTATTATTTCCTACCATGCATATCTAAAAGCTTTCTTATTGTATTTAACGAATTTCTTAATTAAATTAAACTATAAACTTTAAATTTTGTTTTAGGGATTAATTATAAAACTTTCAGAAAGAAAAATAACATAATGTTTTCAACATTTTACAGAAAAATTATATAATAAATTATAAACTGAATATCATACAAAAATCTGTTTCGATGCTTTACATAACTTTCTTTTACTACTATATACTTTTACTAGAAATATTTAAGATTACAGCAGTGAACTTTTTTATTTTGTATGCATCTGTCAAATAATTATAATTTATATGTTTTTAACAACTTTTGTTGTTTCATACGTTATATCCGTTTAACAGAAATAGAAATGACATTTACACCTCTATAGATAAAACGCCTGTTATGCTGATTAATTGAAAGATAAATAGAATTGACATTACACAATTAGACTTTTGCAAAATAATTTTTTTTAAATAATTAATTCCCGGACCAAAGTATAACATTTTTAGATCACACGTTTATAGTGTCTATTATAATAAAACTTCTTGTCTTGCTATGAGCTACTATTTAACATAAAACTAGTAATTTAAAAAAAAATTATTTTATGCCAATTGTGAGATATAGTCAAAATTAAAAAAATGATCTCTTAATTTTCAATAATGAATGGCCTGCCATTAGCCAATATTAATCAATGATACGAATAAAAAAAATATTTTTTGCCAGTTGTGAGCCAATGGTGAGTCAAAATATTTCGGTACAAAATCATCTCCAAATATTAAATATTAGCCCACCATGAGCTACTATGTATCTAGAATCAAGTGAAATAAAAAAAAAAAGATTTTATGTCAGCTTTGGGCCAAAATTTACTTAAGATAAAAAATCTATCTAATGACTAGCCAGTTTATATTTGTTTTTAATTATAATTGGAAATTAAGTAACAGTAGCCATGGTCATGGTGGAAAAATTTGTCGAAATTCTATTTGGGTATAAAAAGCGTGCTTTTCATACTTGAATTTCATGTTTTAAGTATTTTATTATTATTCTTTATTAATCAGCATATGTCAGATATTAAACCAATTAAAACTGTAATTTGATCATTCATTTTTTTTATTTTCTCGTGATATTCCTTCAATTATTGAAGAAAAAAAAATGTTTACCGTTTTTACCATAATTTAAAAAAAAAAATTGATTGTAATAATTCCACGTGCAGATAAAAACTTTTAAATTGAATTTATAAAATTTTATTAAAATTATTAAAACATTCGTGAATAATTGATACAGGTGAAACACAAGATCTGTTCTATTGTTAATTTAAAACAAAAAATAATATTTTCTCTCCATTTTTAAGTAAAAACAGTAACTTCCTATTATGGAAACGAATAATTATTATTTTATAAAAAGAATGTAACATAATAATTATTGTGAAGATGTGTGAAAAGCTTTCATATGTATATATAAAAATAACCTTAATAAAAAGCTTTTTTGTTTGAATTAAAACAATAATACTGTATTTAGAAAAAAAAAAAAAATGTATACTTTTCTATACAAAATTTTATATAATTTTAATGTGTTTGTTACTTATGCATGGGTATGGATGGAAAGTTCGTGGTGAGTTGCTCATTCGTTCGTTTGCTTTGTTTTACTTTTTATTTATTTATTTATTTTAATTTTTTCATTTTTCCTTCTTTTGTTTTATTGTACACACAAACACATATTATAATTATTTTAATTATTTTTATTTGTGTTAATCCGTTTTGATTGGATTAAGTCATATATATATATATATATATATATATATATATATATATATATATATATATATATATATATATATATATATATATATATATATATATATATATATATATATATATATATATATATATATATACTAATATTATATATTATTCATTTTATCCTATAAAAAGTTTTTGTTGAATTTATTTGTTATAAAATTATGAATTTGATGTAATTTTATTTTTGTGTGTATTTTTCGATAAAATACCTATTGGAAATGTTCTATAATATATTTTCAAAATACCTTTTGTAGACATTGAAAACCCGCCTGCGATTTTTTTCAATATCTAAACAAGAATAAGGTATTTAAATTTCTAAATATCAAAAAACTATTTATCTATGTTTATTCTGTTTTAACTTTCGAACCCGTTTTTCGATTTCGACTAAGTTTTCTAGAGTTGTATCACATTTAGGAAACTGTTTAGTATCGGAAAAATTATATATCCTCGTTTGAGGTTAATTTTGAAACTTACCTTTTATACTATAAAAGGTTTTTTGATATTTTGACAAATACGGACCTAACTATTGAAAAAGTGTATAATAAGCTTTGTTTTAGAAGTAACTAGAATAATTGCATCAATGGCGTATTTTTGTTCAGATATATAAAAATAGCTGACGGAAATCGTTAAACGTTTACATAAGATACTCTCACCAGCGACATGGTGAACTATGTTTTATATACCAATTGTCCACAGAATCATTTTCCATAAGACAAAAAGGGGAAGTCAATATTAAAATATATATTAAATATACAACCAAAAAAAAAAAACTTTACATTAGGACTGCAACTATAGTAATTCGACCAACACTAGAGTATTTATTTTTAAAAAATTTAAGAAAACAGGGTTTGTACATTATAATACGTTAAATGGTTGTATTATAAACCAGGGCCGAGCATTTTTGAAACTTAAAAACAATTAAAGTAGGATGAAGCTCATTGGAAACGAAAAAGAATATATATAAAAAAAAAAAAACGAATGAAAAATTAATTTACGGGCGATATGAGGCCGGTAAGTGTAAGGGGCTTGCTTTTAAGGGTAAAATAAATCTATTTCCGACAAAACTACAAGTCTAATGGACTAAAGTTACATGACAAAGTTGAAAATAATAAAAAGATCTACAGCTTTTATATTTATATTTTTTTCACATAACCTCAAAATTTATGTGAAAAATTGAAATAAGCTTTTTATTTCTATCATATACAAAAATAAATTTTTTTTCACCATATTTAGTGAAAACTTACCTTTTTATGTTCCAAATATTTTTAGTTTAAAATATTTATTTTTTAATCTTATTTTGAATACATATCGGAAAAGCACCATAAATTCCAATCGAAAAAATTTGACGGTATGTGTAAATACAAAAGTTGTAGATATTTATATTACCTACAACTTTGCGATTTAACATTTTTCCATAGGGCTCGCAGTTTTGCCGAAAATAGAGATAAACCGTGTTTTACCCTAAAAAACTCACTCCCTTCCACCTACCGACCTCAGGTCACCTGTAAATTATTTTTCCTTCATTTTTGATATATTCATCCTACTATAATTGTATTTGGTGGTGAATTTCAATCATCACGTGTTTCACTTTGTGGAACTTTCAAGGTGCGCCATTTAAATGTTTCATTTTACGCACGTTTCTATGTTTTATCGATGATTTATGAGTAAAGTGTACTAGGGAATTTTTAAATTATTAATGAGAATTCTAGGATTTTTAGAATAAATTTCGAGGAAATTGGGGCAAAAAATCGAAATTTATTCGGTATTAGGTCTATGGATATCCCTTTGACGCAAAAACTAATATGTAATATAGATATATATATATATATATATATATATATATATATATATATATATATATATATATATATATATATATATATATATATATATATATATATATATATATATATATATATATATATATATATATATATATATATATATATAATTTCGTATATATAAGAGAATACCAGATTGAGAACATTATAATTTCGTATATATAAGAGAATACCAGATTGAGGACATTGTGGATAATTATATAAAATATATAGCATTAAGTATTAATTTATGCTATGCTTTTATATTTATAAATATTCATCATATTTGACTATTTATTTATTTATTTGAGTGTAGGTTTATTATATTATTTGGTATATAATAGGTAGACAGTTGGTTTATCTGTGTGTACTTATTTACCTATCTGTCTGTCTATATATTATAAATAATTATATTATATATTATGGATGTAGTTAGTTATATTTTAACATCCGTGCTAAGTTTCTTAGATTTTATATTCTCATATCTTTTAATTAATAATATGCATATTTATAATATATTAAATACAAAATGGTTGAAGAAAATAATCACCATTGAATTTCAAGTAATGGTGTTAAAACTGGTAGTGTAAATTTTTATTGAGACGTTGAATAAATATTGATAGAATTCTATCTTTTTAACCTACCAAACTTTAAAATCAATATCTAGAAAAAATTATTGCTTTTAGAGTTTCTCAGTTTATATATGCCAATCGCTTGTACCAATTCAAATCTATATTAAAAATCAGTAATGATGCTGTGACTTTCATTGACTTTTATGCCTAATATTATGTGAGGTGGGTACGGAAAACTTAGTAGTAGCTGTTTATCTTGCATTCCAAGATTTAAACGTTTAAATCCAATTTAATTACCATTTTTCCTAAGAAAGGTTTTAAAAAAAATTCACTAGATTACACCACCTCGGTGGAGGGACGGGAGGGCCAAGTGTTCTAAATTACCAATTAACAGCAATTTTAAATAAAATCTTTTTCATCAATTTACTTAAAATATTTTATTTTGTGTCAATATGGAACTCTTCGATAGTAGAATGCATAGGGAATTCAGGTTTATGGAAAATGTTTTTTTTAAATTAATAATCTAATTTTTCAGAATGTATTTGTTTCTTAGAATCCAGATTTTGACCACTTATTTAGTAACATCTTTTCTAAAATTATTATAACTTCCAATCAATGATTGCAAAAGTTAGAATTTTAAAAAGTTTCATGAAAAACTTTTAGGTATTAAAAAGTCTTCAAAATGACATACACAAAATAAAAATCGGTTCAGAAGTTTTCCATAAATAATAAGAAACCTTGCATATTTTAAAAAATGTAATAAAAGAAAAGATGCTACAAAGTGTATTATAAGTGGTCAAAACCTGAATTCTGAGAATTAAATAGTTTCTGAGAGATTAGATTGTTTATTAAGACGTTTTCTATAAAGCTGAATTCCCCAAGTCGAGGTGGTCCGATTTTTGTTTTGAAATATCTATTCCACTCTTGAAGAGTTCTATTTTCTATATGAACTTCATAGTAAAATCGAATATTTTAATTTAATTGCTTAATAGATACATTTGCTGATAAGTGGTACTTTAACAGACTTGTACCCCCCGATGTTGTATCATCTAGTGATTTATTTTAAAAGCTTTGAAAAATAAATCACTTTTTAATCAATTTTATGAAAAAGACTTATTCTGTAATTAAATATATTTTATTATCTAGAATTTATATACGCTGGGAAGTCTATGGAAAAATATTGTATAAGCGTTTCCACGGCTTACTAGCGCAGTTAATAATTTATAAACACAAATGAAAAGTATACAGGTTAAATTAAGGGATATATTATCCAAAAGAAATAAATATATTTTCGTTTTTAATTAATATTCTGTTCCTAATATTCCTTATTAGTTTTCAATGAAATTAAATTAGATATTTTTCAGAAAACAATGTCCAAGAAGATAAGAATGAAGGTGATTCTCGACTACTATTTGTATATTTGTATATATATATATATATATATATAATATATAATATAATATATATATATATATATATATATATATATATATATATATATATATATATATATATATATATATATATATATATATATATATATATATATATATATATATATATATATATATATATATATATATAAAAGTAGGTATATCAAAAATGTTTCGAACAAGTTGAAAGTTTACAAAAATTACTCATATGTTTGTTTTTTATTAATTGCACAAATTCGGCCTTTTTGTATATTGCAATAAATGATTTTATTTTGTTAAAATTACATTACAATATAAATTAATATTTTTTGCAAAAATGAGAATAGAAAGATAAAAAGGATTCTTGGCATTCACTCCATCAGAAGTTCAACAAACCGCTAGATAGATAGTTGAATGTAAAATTTAAAAACGAATGAGACAGTATTCACTTAAATTTAATAACATGCAAACTATTTTCTAACAAAAGACATTAACATTTACAAAGTTTAGAGCTGGCACTTTGTTATATCATATATACATTTAAAAAAGTAACAAACAGATCAATAAAAAAGAATCCATTATACAAAAAAAGAACATGCAAACAACACACAATACCTACCTATATACAGACTAAAAGCCTACAAATTTATTATTAAAATTTATCGTATCAATAAATAAACAATTTTCGTTAAAATTCCTAATTTAGTATCTACAGGCATTTTATACTTTAGTATAGCTCGTTTTTCATTCCATACATTATATCTCGTTTTTTATAATATATCAAAATATTTATTTTAAAAAAACACATCAAGTACAGGGCTGTCTTAAACATATTAAGCGCCTCGTTTCGATTATCAGTATATGCGTCACCTTGACAATGAATAAATAAATAACGTTTAATTTGCATTTTTACTTTCATTTATTACTCATAAACGCAAGTATTGTTATCCTGTCACAATTTCGAGTTTTTACCGGAAGCATATATTTTTAGATACCCTGTATCCAAAAAAGTGGTTTTTCGAAATTGGCCTGTGTGTGTGAATGTGATATCGTATCCAACGCTTGATTCTAATTTCAATATCGGAATACCAGCTGTTCTGCGTTATTATAGTGATTTTCAGTCATTTTAAAGTTTACAACTTTTATTCGAAACAATTTTTTGGGAAAATTGAAATATAGGAGAACAAATTCAACCAATCATATTTATCAATGCACAGAATAATATTATTTTGATTTAGTTAAATTTTTGGTCGTATCATATGTTTTGAAATCTATTTTCGATTCGATACTAATCATATTTCCAAATTTGACAATCTATTTTCAATGAGAGTTGATTGTTAATAGTGTTTTCATTATTTTCAATATTTGAAAAAAGCTTTCCTTATTTGATACTGTCACAGGAAGTGAATTTGCCAATAAATTATTTGAATAAATATAATTTATTACATTGAGCTGTGTTTTGAACTGATTTAATATATCTTCTTTATTCATATTCGATCTATTTTCGTGTTTTACCTTTTGAATATATTTATATGGGCATAATGAATGATTAAGTTAATTTCTGAACTACCAGATTACGCATGGCATGTTGTATGCTATAGTCTATTATAAAATGTACACAATACACTATTAAATGGAGAAGTTCTCAATCTTCTTGATTGACCTCAAAGAATCCTCATTTCGATATTGTGATTCTAAAAAAGCATCTATTGACACTCCACGTTAGGAACTCAATCAAATCACGTAATTTTTAATGAATTAAATTTTAGAATGTTGTCAATCTAATTCAAAGATTTGAAAAAAATTTTGATTCTTACTATGTGGAAAATCAGGATTCTTACACTTCAAACCAATATCGAAATCACAGTTTTCTAATTTATCTTAGTAGCTATAGGGATTTTTGAACAAATTTTACAAAAAAAAGCGAAATAAATTTTGCATAAAAAAAGCGATTACCAATTTCTAGAAAACAGTGATATACCCAGAAAATAATATTGCAAATAGTATTCCTTCGAAGTATAGGAAGGTATTTTTGGGGGTCACACTACCAATTTCAATCTAATATTTCTTTAGAATGTCAGTATTTAAATAGTTAGAACTTAAATAACATTCAATTAAACAAAAATTTTCATTCGAATGACTTATTGCACAAGTCTGAGAATGACTTACTAATGGTCATATCATTCACAAGCCTGGTGTTTACGAATCGAATTGTTGAATAAAAAATAATAAAACGTTCGCTATAAACGAAAAAAAAAGAACAGAGATTTATTACGAAAAATACTTGTGTATTTTCATAAAAGAAAATTAAAGACAATAATTTTTGTAAGGTTTCATCACATTTTTGTAATATTTTACATGTCAAATCACTGCTCTTTGTTAATAGATATATAAGACCCGTCGGTCGTGTCTGCCATATAAAAATGGTTGAAAATTTCCCAATGGTCCATCCATATAGACATGAAAAAACATATCAGTACACAAATGTTATTTTCATTATAAAAAGTAGTCTCGTATATTTTCTTCTTTTGCTAGAGATTATAAAACTCATAAACATATTTACAAAAATGTTACAGCAATGACTAAAATTATTCACCGACTTCAAAAAGAGGTTCTCAATTTGACTTCATTTTTATTGTACTTTTTATATTTTCTTTCTTATTTATGTTTGGGTGAAACGATTTTGATTATTGTTTTTTATTTGAAAGCTGGTGCTTCCGGTGTGGTCCAGATCTGATGTACTTAAAGGGAGAGAAGGTGCAAAGCCAATTTTTAGTGATATGTGTGTTCGCGGATAACCACGTCGTTTATGAACCGATTTTGATAATTCTTTTTTTTTTATGCAAAGAAGATATCTCAAGGGTGGTACCATGATAAGGATCTAATTTTCTAAGGTTAAAAAAGACAACACTCGAAAAATAAAAAATTTTTAAACAAAAATTAATTAAAAAGTAAAACATAAAATTTTTTATTGTCACCAATTACCTTTCGAAGTTGGTGCCCATTTTAAACTTAGCTAAAAAATTAATTGGTTGACGTCGCCTGAGAAACGTAATTGGTCACTAGGATAAAATCGAATTATTTTTTACTTTTTTTAGTTCATTCTTTTGAAGGCGGTTCTTTTTTGTTTAAAATTTTTTTACATTTTCACTATACATAAAACATGTTCATGTATACATTTTTTGTATTTATTTTGCAGAGGTAAAAAGACAAACCAACCACTGACAATGGGGTTGTAGTTATTTTGTGTATTTTTATTTATTTTCTAAATAAATATATTTACTCAAAAAACCATTATATCTATAGTAAACTTGTATTGTATCATCATTCTTATGCCACCCATGCTCATAATGTTTTACATTTTTACATTTTTTGTTTATTAGACTGAGAGCTAGTGGGCGATTTCAGAAAAGATGTTTCTGTAAACAATAACCACAATCTGGCAGGATTCAGTCTTACATGTCATCAGCTTTTATATATATATATATTACATGGACTGAAAAGTCCCGGGCCTAACACATAGATGGTGCTAGTTTTATTGCAGTCACCTTTTTTTCAGTTTATACTAACATTCAAAAGACAGCTCTTAAAATTTTATGATATTCTATTCATTAGTTTGTGAGTTATTGTGCTAAGAGTGACGCTACTTTTGTTATTTTCAAAACAATGGATCAAAAACAATTTCGTGTTTTAATTTTACACTGCTTCTTGATGGGAAAAAATACCGTTTAAGCGAAGCAATGGCTTGAAAAGTATTATGGGGACTCCGCTCCATCAGAAACAACAATAAAACGTTGGTTTGCTGACTTCAAACGTGGTCGTAGAGACACCGATGATGCAGAACGCAGTGGACTGGAATGATTGCGTTGCTCTTGATGGAGATTACGTTGATGAATAAAGCTAATTTTGAACCAAAAAAACTGTGTTTTCTTTGTTAGGCCCGGGACTTTTCAGTCCATGATGTTCAATAAAATTGTTTCTCTTCGATTATTTAAGACGAGTACGTAAACGAATTTACATTCATACAATATGTATGTGTGATAAATTCTAGTCTTTTATACGTCATTTATAAAATTAGACCAAAGGGGAGTAAACCATTTTTATGTTAAATTTTATATCAATATTTTTTTTTTAAATCTTTCTTAGAAACTCCCCTTTTTGAATAATCGAAAAGAAACATTTATTACTTCCCAGTTATATCCATCGATATTGGAAGTATAAGGATTACTACATGTAAAACTTTGTATCTCAAGAATGAAATGGAAAATAATCCTTGAGAGCAACTTCATATTTTGATGTATAAGTTAGGAATTTTTTTTTCACTTTAATGCCAATATCCCGTAACCCGTTCACCCGATTTTTATTTTCAAATTTTATCTGTACATACATTGTATAGATTTTCATAAATCATGCAGATTGTGTTAAAATCGATTATTATTGAACGTCGTTATTAAACAAATATAAAAAATGGCAACAAACAAAAAAACGCGAAAAAAAAATTCAGCTAACAGTCACAGAGAATTTTATGTGATAAAAATTTAGAAAATTTGTTTCCAGTAAATTTCAATTAAATGGGTCAAGGTGTTCCAACGATATAGATATTTAAGTATATATTCGATAATGGGTATTTACACTTAACTGCTTTATCGTGAACCATTCATCCGATTTCAATGAAATTAGGTATTTAAATGCTTGATGTAGTTTAACATCTATAATTTGGAGACTTCACCGCTTATCAAGTTGAAGACGTGCTAGACATACATTAAGTGAACATATTCATACATCACGAGGAAGTTTTGTGTTCATCAGTGGTTGTGATATTTCCTTTTCTATTAAAAACTGAACTTTTTTTCTGCAAACGTATAAAAGCTAATGTGATGAAGTGCCGGGCTGATTCTAGTAAGAATGTGGTTACCGTAACATTCTCTGACTTGACAGAAATAATTTTTCTCATACACCAACTCTTAGTCTATGTATGTACGTATATAAAGTTTTTTTAAATCACATAAAGTACAATCTATCCAAATCTGTGTTCCATTCCACATTTCAAATAAATTGCAATACAGTACATTTTACTAAAGTTTATGCCATGAATATTTCCTCTGATGATATTTGTGTAGCTATTTCGAAAATGTACAATACTGGAGCTAGCAAATCTAAAGGACGACGTGATCTGCACAATATATAGTTTATTATTCAGTCAAAATTCAAATAACCAATTTTCTGTTAGAAATCATTTTGTTTTGGAAACAAAACAGTAGTCATAATGGCCGCAATCGGAGTTTCAAAATTACAGAATGTATTATTAAAACTAATGCATTGCATATGACAACTAACAATGCGTAATTGTTTTAATGCACGTATGGTTGAGTAACTATTTTTAACATTAATGGAATACACTAAATACGTAGTCAATAAAGTTATGAAGTGTTTATTCTATAATCATGTGCATTATATTATTTATCTACGTTAATTATAATACATTATGCATTAAATGGTCTAGGCGCGGCCTGCACAAGACTAACTTCTCTTCAATCCCGTAACATAACGCCTGGATCGATTTTACTGAAACGTACTTCAGTGTAAGTTATTTCAGTTGTTGTGTAGATAATCAAGATGAAAAATAAAGGAATATACATGCAAACTCACAGGCATGCCTCTAACATCGTTATTTTTTATTCAAGTGATCTTGTTATTGTAGCTTTCCTTTTTGTTACGCTAGCAATTATTGACCGTTCTAAGAAAATTTTGGTATAGATGTTCATAAAATTTACATATTAATCCATTTCCGTTTGTTTATTTTCCCGCCCGTCTATCCGTAATTAGCATAACTTAAAAACGAAAATAGATAGCGTGCTAGAAGTTTTGTTGCGTGTTGTGTCCAAGAGATCCATGAATGGACTTTTAACCGTTAAATGAAGAAGAAAAATTCACATATATAAAAATGTTCGCTTTCTCAAAATAAATCTTTCTTTTTTTTTTTTTTTTGTAAACAAGACTCGTTATTTAGCACGATAATAGTTCAAGCAAGTATTGATACTCAATCAACATATGATGTATCTGAACAATAAAGTCTGTTAATTATTATCTTCATTTATTTCATTACATATCGATGAATATTTTTCAATTAATTTATTTGCCAAAATTGCTTCATATGAATGCTAAATTTACTAAGGTTAATTCATCTGAATTGTAGTCACGTAGCCAGACCTCTTCTATTGCTGTCTCAAGTCATTTTAATCTAGTACAATGAAAAATAATGCTGTTTATTCGCAAGACAATCGATTGAATTCGATTGGACCAATTTGAGGTTTTTTTAATAGAGACATTGGTAAAGTATAGAATATATTACGCAAAACGCATGTATAGAAGTAAAAATAAAATGCTGTTTGATGATAAGTACAACACTTCAGAATGGCAAAAATCTGGAAAAATGAAAGTGCTTATTTATGATATAAAAATTCAATTACAAAACTCATATTGCAAATGATAGATAATTTATCGTATTTTTTTTCCCTAGAAATCCTAGTCCTAGAAATCGAATCTGAAAAATCGGAGACAATTTAATTGGAAACTTAACTATTGTATCCATGTTAATTATTTTGATTTTGTGTGTAGTTTAATGAGTAAAGTTGGAATTGTGCAAAATCCACTGTGTAAAATGGAAAGTTAGGGGCTAATAGTAAAATCAAATTTTCTTGGGAATAACGTAAAGCTGACTTAAATAAGTATATAATGTCAGCGTTGCTGATCTAAAATAATTGCGTGCTGAAATTTTTACATTTCGAACAATTTTTTTTTTTTTTTTTGATACTTTTTTGTAGTTTTCTATGTACCACTATCTCGTTTGATATTTGTGTACTTTGAAAATATTGTAGTGGTTGATGCTATGTGTTGTAGGTAGTCTGCTCTATATGTTGTGAACCACTAACTCTATCACCACCTGACTGTGGTGGTGGTAATTGATGCATACTATTATTATGTACTGTGATTTGTAGTATAAATATAAATGTGAATCATCAAAGTACAAATCGACAATTCTTGGGACGTCTAAAAATCTCTACTTAGTGTAACCAAAAGAAACTTATTGAAGGAGGTAGAAATTAATCGCATAAATCTTAATTACTTATAACTTAAATGTTTTCTACTTGCCCCGATCATTTCATTTCACATTCATTAAAAAATCCCTTCTTCATTGCACAAATAGAGAAAAGTGAGTATTTTTAAAAATTTTCCAAAGGAGTACGAAAAAAATTAGTAATGAAGGAACTTAAGAAAATTATAATTTTTTTGAACCCCTCTTCATTTTAGGAAAAGTAGGAAAGATTTATGTTATTTTTGAACCTCTTTTAGTCATTAAAATTTGATGTGTAAAACACATATTCTTAGCTGTCAAATTAATGTTTTAATAAATTGGTATTTTATAAAAGGAGGGAATGTAATAAAAAAATTAAAGTTTTGGTGTATGTCTGATTTTATTTTCCATTAAATGCAAAAAGCCGTATCATTCTACCTAGCATAGAAATGCGTTGGTATTGTTGACAATTTTCCCAAAAGAGAGAGGATATAAAAAAAAAAAAATCACGGAATAGCATTACCGTACTCGCTGTTAATGTATAACATCTGACTGACATTTCGAAAAGGCAACATAAAGTTTTAATTCGGAAATAAATAACTCAGGTATTATTTGAAATGATTTTTCGTAGCGAAGAATAATTCTTTTAATGAAACATTTTTTATTTTTAAATTTAATTATTTATTTTTATTTTTAAAGTTTTATTTATTTATTTTTTAATTTATTTATTTATTTATGTATATATTTATATATTTATCCCCCTCTTTTCACGAGATCACTCTTACAACATTCATTTTACATAAAATGCGAAAATCAATTTTTCAAATAATGAGCATTATTGTTACGTCATTTTTGTAATAAATTTAAAACCGTCTCATTTCGCGAAATCACTCTCATTCATGCATACCAAGCTGAAAGATGTTTGTTATACAATAGAAAAAAAAAGTAATTATCCTGTTTTCTCTACATATATTATTTCATTTTACATGGATTGCAAAAAACCCTTCCTAAATAAGTTGCATATATTCCGTTAAGTGGGGGAGGAGCGGTAGATAAAATTTTTCAAAATACTACAGAGTAATTACTTTATAGTGATCTACGATGTTGATCAATATTGGGTAACGGCGTTGGAATGCTACAGCGGAACAAATATAGAATGTAAATTTATATTTTATATTTAAAAATGTTTTCCATGAAAAACTATTCAATGTGCTCTCTGTTTTCATGTAAACATTTTGTATGCCAAGTTTCATAGCATTTGTATAGTTATTCTCGTTAAAATAGAAAAAACAATACAACGATATTACATTACAGATCTTTTATTGCCGCATTCTTCATTTTATCGATTATTAAACAGGCAATTATTTGCAGCAAGTTGAATTGAGAAGAAAAATTTTCATAATGTAATAATTTTTATCTGTCAGATAAAAGTTTGACATTATAGTGGAAAAGCAAGGCTAATACATTTCTGGTATTGCTCAGCTAACAAATTTTGACTGTGCCTCAAATACTAACTCAAAATTATCGAACAGCTTTCATACTATAATAAAAATTGTAAGCACATTTCCTTACAATTTTTACACCTGCCTTTTTAAGTATGGAATTGGAGTATCCATGGAGAACAAAAATTTAATAAAATTTGTTCATGAAGCTTTTATAAATTTCCCATAAATAACTTGAGTAATAAAAATAATTTTCTAGGCATCGATTCTACAAAATTTGATATAAAAGCACATTACAAAAAACAAAATTGGTCTGATTTGAAAGAACTAGAACACTTTTACTCCACAATTACTTCAAATTATAAAATTTTATTTACTAAATTTTAAAATAGAGATGGTGTTCTTAAATAATTTTATGTTATTTAATTTTATGTTATTTATTTGTTTCAGGTGAGTCATAAAATACGAATCTATCATTTAGAAGCACAGAAAACCATATTGTAAGTTATTTTTACTATACATTTTATTGATTCTTTTGATTTTTGCAAAGTGACTTATTGATAACACAAAGTGATTTAAAAAAGTTTATTCCACAAAAGTTCCATTTTGGTCGTATGTTCTAGGCCTAAAATGTAAGATTAGTTCGTAAATGATCAAAATCGATTTATTGAAGATCCAATATATCCATGACCCACGTTGTGGAACTATAAAAGAAAAAATCAAGAACAAAGGAATGTTTATTTTTTTTAAATGAACAACTTTGTTTGGTTTTGTCACAATTTCAGGTCATATATAACTAATAAACACATACATATAATTCCAATACAAAAATTATTATATACGTATTTATAGCTGTACAGACTGTAAGGATAAAAGTACTTTCTGAATGCCAATGATTAAAAATAGTTCAAACTTAGATACAAAACTATATTTAGAATATAAATAAACAATTAACTCTGTTAGTTTTTATCTTTATTTGTCTATTAATTTTTATATTCTGAAACAACTGGACCGATTTCGTTTAAAGTCATTCAGTTTCAAGTAACGTAATTACACGTCGATTGAAACCAGTGTCACGTTGATATCATTATTTTTGCTTAGAGATTATTTTTTCTCTTCACTTACATACACACGTACATACACACTCAGAGACATCTCAAAAATGTTGAATTTTCGTTCTAGAGGTCCTGAAACATAAAGATATTACAAGAACTTCCAACTTGAGAAGTTAATATTAATATTAGATTAAGGAACATCGATATTAAACTGATGAATATTTTATTTTAATTCAAATAAAATATCTCGATTAAATTATATTGTAATTGAATGGGCTCATGTCGATCGGTAATGAATTGGAACTTACGTTTGACAGCACATCCTAGTGAAATGGAACCTCTCTAACATTTAGAGAGGTTATTTTCTTAGTTAGGAATATATACTTGTCAGAATATTTTCCAAGAATGTGTGCATTGATATGCCATCTAGCCAGCCAGTATGTAGATGAACGAATTAAATTTGCCTAACGAAGATAGTGCAGCATATAAACACATACTTTTTGCATTACAATACGAATAGAATATTATATATAGGTACGTCCTATCATCATCCTTTTTGTGATGGAAACAATTCATATCTTTATTTAGGTTAACCTATTCTCACAATAGCAAATATGCAACAAACAACATTCGTTTGAACCAAATGAATGGTAATCAAGAGGTGATTTAAAATTACTTTTCATTGTACGTGTTCAATTAATGATCACATACTTAACAAATAATAAGATATTATTCATCCATGCGAAAAGCACATATATGGATAAAAAATGGAATGAGTTGAAATCATTGAAATATTTATATATATTTATACGTGAAGCAAAAAACTTGTACCCCTTTTACGAAAATTCGGCGGACGGAGAAGTATAAAATGCGCCTCACTTATATTTTATATAGAGAATGCTAATATTTTTCTTTTTTAATTATGCATAAAAAATACATTAAAATAAAATGACAGACACATATATAAGAGGTGTGACTTATATTACACATACTACTGTATACACGCATATATACTCATTTATTTAATATACTGTTTTGTTTAAAAGCTCGCATATATATTTTTTGCTCAAAGACAATGAGATTCACTTTTGAGTGATTATGATACAATTTCGACCGCTTTTGTAACATAAAATAGGCAATTGATGAAAATGGATATCGTGAGTTTATTGGTCACTATTTTATTAAGTCTAGAGCATGTATTGAATTTAGCGTCTATACAATAGCTTGAAATTTCCATAGCCAGAAGCTCTGTAATATCCCAAATCACATTATAGTTGGAATGTATGCATTTTCTTTCACAATTAATTGCAGTTTGTAAAATCAAAGCACTACAAAACAAATAAATTAAATGTTTTTACAATGAAAGTTTTATATTCCCTATAGAGATTTGACTACTTAAGCTACTAAGCATTTTCAAAAGATACAGCCAATTTTGCCAAGAAAATTATTTTTATTACTCAAGTTGTTTGTGGGAAATAAATTTATAATAAATAAATTATAAATAAAATCTTCATGAACTATAATTATAATTAATTTCATACTTAAAAAGGCAGGTGTAAAAATTGTAAGGAAATGTGCTTACAATTGTTATTATAGTATGAAAGCGGTTCGATAATTTTGAGTTAGTATTTGAGGCATAGTCAAAATTTGTTAAGAGAGCAAGAAAAGGTTTTAGGGTTCCTTTTCCATCCTAATGTGACAGGTAAAAATTATTACAAAAAATGGACGGCCATTATGCAAATTGTTCTTCTCAATTCAACTTGCTACAAATGCTATTAATCAAAGAAATGTAATAAATGATATTATAAATCCAAACATAACAAATAATAACATATATTATAAAGTCGAAGCAAAACAGGAAGCAAAATTAAAATAAAAAGGAAATTTGTGAAAAGTGTGATTTTTTTATTGAATATTTTTCTTTTTACCTATCTAATAGTGAAAAATTCAGTCTTTGAATATCTCTAGATATTTCTATCCGATTAAATAAAAACATTAAAAAAAGCATAAAAAATGTCTACAAAACCATGTATTTATGTATGATTTTTTACCAAAACTTAACCTCAAAAAATTAAAAAGTTAAAAAGTTATTATTATTTTGCAAATTTGGTTTTTCTTAATTATATATTTATTTATTTTTTGAATTAGGAGCGTGACAGAGCTGTAATTAGTTGCAAAATGTAGAACTTAAATAAGCCCTTCTTAATTCGTACATTTATAATACCAAATATTAAAAATATAACCTAAAAAATTTCAAATTCTATAATTGGTTAGAATATTTGTCCCCGACATCGAACAAGAAAAAAACTGTTCACCCAAATGTAGGTTTGTTACCAAATTGTTAATTTTTTTTCAATTTTTAATTTTGAATTTTTTTTTTCTCAAATTTTTGCCATTTTTAAATCATTTTTAAATGTCAAAGTAACTTGAAATTTCAAAACTCTGAGGTTGTACTAAAATTTTTAAATATAAATATTGATAAATTTCCTATGATAATTTATTTTTAACACGAATAAACCAGAGTGGTCAGTCGAAATATATTGAAAAAAAAAAAAAACTAAAAATTAGGAGTTTATGATATAAAATGAGTATTAAAACCTTAAATTACTTGAAAATACGGTGTAAAGTTTTCTTTTCTTCGATATGTCGAGGACAAATGTTTAGTACAATAACAAATTTTTAGAATTTGGCAATTAGGTTAGGTTTTTAATATGTATAATTATAAATATAAAACAACAACAAAATAAAAATCAAATTTGCAAAATGACGCAAAACTTTTAATTTTTGAGGTTATATTTGTAAATAAACCATATATAAATATAAAACATTTTGTTTTTAAAATCGGATAGAAATCCATAGAAAACTAAAAAATGTGCCCGTCAATTGGGAAAAATGACGACTAAAAAGAAAGATCTAGGCTGAATTTGTTAAAACATGTTTTTTTCACTATTAGATAGGTACTAGAGACAATATTCAAACAAAAAATCGTACTTATCAAAATTTACTTTTATTTTATTTTTGCTCCCATTTGCCTCGGCAAATATTCATATATGTGTTTATTAGATAAAAGAGCTAAAACTGTGGCAAATCTAATCAGTTTGCAAAGAAATATTTCAAAGAAAAATTATTTGTTTTGGCAAAGCAAAGTTTTTTTATATTTGAATTTTTCTTCTATATTTTTCAGTTCTAAAGGTGAGTCATGGAATTTAGAGGATCGATTTTGCTTATTTACGAACTTTTAAGGGTCAAAATTTAAGTTCACTCTCTCTTTTCATTTTTTATTTATATTTATGACGGACAGGTAGTCTTTCTCAAAAAATAAAAAGATAAATATCAAAATTTTATTCTATACTTAGAAATGTTTTTTGAGTCAAACTGTCAGAGCAACTCTCCGAGTATTTTTGTGATATTTGTGCTCGAAAAGATTTTACATAAAGAAGTATGGTTTTAGCAGCTGTTGATAACCTCTCTTAAGTGATGAAAAAAAAAATGAATCAGACTATACGTTTAGATGCAAAGAACAGAATAAAATGATTATCAAAGTTCTCAACATGAATGATGATTGTACATTCTCACGCAATATACAATCTGTGTATGTTTATTACCACTTTTTGTGTATAGTTAATAAGATTATTTATTCTTAATTACTTAAATATAATACTTACTAATAGGAATTCATGTTATGATTTAGTTCATTAGGCTTTTCATTTATTTTAGTTAACTAAATCCTTTCTTTTCAATATTTTCGATGAAAATAATAATTAATTTGTTTATTTTTTTGTATGTCTGGTATAGTTTTCAAGAATTGTCTGTTGAACTCTTTGATAGTCTTAAATGATCAAAAGCAAATTCCCTGAATCATTTAATAAAATAAAAATTAGTAACAAAATATCGCATGTTGGAAAATTATTTTTATTTATAGTTCAGTAGCACGCGTACTCAAAACGTGTAAATAGATAAATACTATAAGTAAAAATATGAGCATTATAGTCTAGTCCGGTTATTAAAAACGTGTAAATTGATGGATACTATGAGTAAAATTATGGATGATAACTCATTGTATTAATCATAATTATATGAATTACGTAAGCAATTATTTATCGTATTTTTATTTTTATGTATTAACATGTTTTAAAATAAGAAAAGTCCAATCAATCTACAGCTTCGTAATGTTAATTTCCAGACAATTGAAGGCAGAAGACAAAAAATATGAACGTATAGAGGAATTAATTCCAAGAAAAGGTAACTTTTTTTTTCTTCCAGAATTTCATTGGCGAACCTAACGTAAATGTTAAATTTAAAAAATGTTTCGTCAAATTTGTGAAAGTGTAAAAAACAGTTTTGCTAATAAATCAAAATGTTGTGGTCGAAATCGAAAAGGTTAATATGAAAGTTATAGGTATTAAAATTATATTTTGATTGACGTGTTGCAATATAAATTAGGGAGTCCTACATGGAGAAAAACGCAAAAAACCGTAAAAATCCGAAATAATGCTCTACAATGTCCGAGATAACACACCAATTTTTTCACTTTCACAAATTTTTTACGTTAGGTTTGCCAATGATATTTCGGAAAAAAATGAAATTCAACCTTTTCTTGGAATTAATTCTTCTATACGCTCATATTTTTTGTTTTCTGCCTTCAATTATCTGAAGTATTTCCGTATATTAATTGAACTAAAAAATATAATTACAGTGTTCCATTGGGAAATGCAATTGTTGTAAATTTTTATGTTAATTACTAACAGTGGAAAATTAATTAACATTTTAATTTTCATTAATTAAATTATCAAATTGAAATATCTACCATAATACCAATTCATGTATGTGTTCTTTTACATATGTAGATCTACATTGGCATAATGTAAAATATGTAATAACTATATACATTTGTCCACTATAAATGGCCTATGTGGTAATGACCACGAAATGAAACAAGCTAGCTTACATATATTATGGGTCATGGACATCCAAGGTGGAAATTAAATTTGTGCAAACAGATAATAATTGTATACAACAAAATAACAATTAGGTTTTTATACGCGACATATACAATACGTCAGAGTATATTAAGTATTGAACGCTGGAAAATATTGGCCGCATAAACAAAATTTTAGTATAGGTGTTCAAAGAAACAACTAATAAGTTGATTTCTGTATGCCCGTCCGTCTATCCGCCCGTTTGTCATCAAGATAACTCTTAAACAAAAAGAGGTAGCAACCTGAAATTTTGAAGGGGGATTCTGATACTAAAAATTGAGTTCGTGAATGAGAAAAATGGGTCCAATGGTTCCATGCTTCAATTCTTTAACCATAAAAGAAGAAAAATTTAGAAACAAAATACTTTTGTTTGAAACATTTTCTCATAAAGTGTTTGGATTTGCCACAATTTTAGTTAAAGTTTAGCTAATAAACACATATATAGTTACAATACATATACATATTACTATGTATATGTTTTTATAGGCTAAATATTTGTAGTACTTCTTGAATGCTAATGATTAAAAGATTAAAAATAGTTCAAACATTGCTTCTCAGTCGTATGTTGAGTATTTCAATAATTAACTTTGTTAATTTTTATCTTCTTTTATTTATTATTATCTTAGGGATCGTGCGCGCGCAGCTCACAAATTCACTTTTATCCAAACGCGCCAAAAGAAATATAACTTCAAAAATACACAACCAATTATTCTCAAATCAAACTACACAATACATTAATTTATTTGTTATTTGTATGTTTATTAGTATTGTAAATACATTCATAATAGAACCCCTGAATAAAATGTGAAAAAATAGTATTTATAACTGACAAATCTGTTGATCGACTCACTCTTATGTTGATATTTTCGACACGATGCTGCGCAGCGTGACGAACGCGTGACATAGTCCCCGAGTTTCTTGAACTACACGTTACAAGCTTCACGAGTAACCAATAAGAAACTAATAAACAAAATCAAAACACAAAATAAAATGTCTACTGGACGAGAGAACTGCGTGGCAATATCAGTTCCCCAACACGGAACTTTGAATATTGTTTTCTCTGTATTAATATGTAAAATAAATATGTATATGTTAAATTTAAATAAAGTCTGTTAGACTACACAATATTGAAAGTATTAACAAGACTTTCGTATAGAAATTGAGAGATCGATGAATTCGTCCTCTTTTCTGCCAAGAAATTTTGATGGATTTGCGTTCCATAATCCATCTTTATAATAAAAAAGTTTTGTTTGAAAAATTGTCCACAAATTGTTTAGATTCGTCACAATTCTTATCCATATTCAGCTAATTAACTTTTATTTAAATAATTATATTACTTTATTTCATAGAAAACTTTTCATAACTGTAATTGGCGTATTTTATGAATAGTTTCAAAATTAACAAAAATATTTAAACAATTGACCCTGTTTGTCCCGTCACTTGTTTATTTTGAAGGCTGAAAAATAGTTCGTGTCACGACATTAAGGATAACCGCATTTTTATCATTCTATTAAATTTACGGAAAATAACTCATTTTTCATATGGGCAAATTTAATAACTAGTAAATTTCCGTCTTGCTAGTTCATACTTTAACTTTTTAGAGAGTATAGAAAAATGAATTATCAATATTTCTGGTTAAATGAACATAAAACTTTCGGGTTAAATATTAACATACTACTATTTTTGTTTTTGTTTATTTTTTATATCCACACCAAACAACATGTTTTAAAATACACACACTCTAATGGAAATAGCATTAATAATTGCTTTAAATCAAAAAATGGTGATATTTACAAACATATTGTAATTAATTTTAGTCAGTTAGCTATTAATGTTTGTGGGGTGATGCCATTATTAAAAGTTAAATTATTACCTATTGACTTTGTCATTAAAAAATGTTTCAGCTTTTTTTTAATTATAGTTGGGAAGCTACATATAGTAAATTTTGATGAATAAAATCATTCTTGTTCATGATTGCGCTAGCTAAATATGATTAGTCGGACTTTATCCCTTATTTGAATTTTCCATGAGTTTTAAATAACTTGTTGACGTTGAAAAGTTCCATGAACATATTCAGTTTGAAATAAATCGATGGAGCCATGTTCGAGAAAAACGTAAAAAACGACTCTGCAGAGTTACAGCCATGCAGCTTATTATGATTGCAGTGAAATAAAGTGTTTTATAAGTTAATTATTAATTACGAGATATTAATAGTTTATACCTTTAATATTCTACATAGAAAAGGTAATAAAAATAACGTAAGTATCAGATCAAATATGCAACACCAAGAGCAACACAGTACAGTGTAAGCAAGACCAAGACTGGAATTATTTGAGCAAGACCAAAACCAACACTAAGGCCCGGAACAGTCTAGGTCTTGTTTTGCTAACTAATTCAGACCTGTATTATCGGTGAAAACTCATTTTCGAAATTTAGACAGGATTACAATAGTTTTTTTTTATTAGTAATATAAAAAAGTAAAAATGGTTTATAAAAACCGCTATGGAATTGATAGTGAGTGGTAAAAGATTTTACAACGAAATATAGATGATTAAATTACAAAACAATCAAAAGCAACATAAATGTTGGGTTTTTCTATACCAAATCATTTTCAATTTCGACGACAATACGAAAAAATATTAGCCTTTACGAATATGTATGGTATATAAATTCGAGGCAGATACAAATTAGAGGCAAAATCGGAAAAGGCGTTCTAAAGTTACTGCGAAAAAACATCAAACTTGGGCCCTAGTTTATTAATAAATTTATTATATAATAAGAAAAATAATAATGGGATTTAACCAACATTTTTCAGACACACTCGCCTATAATAGAAGCCACTCATTCCATTAATTTGTATGTTTATTAATTTTGAATCTTCATCACTATATTATTAACTACATCCGATTAATACTCTTCAATTAAATTATGATGTATGGAGAACCGTCTTCTTCTAATTTTCCAATCGACGACATTGTGACTCGAATTTAATAGTAATTGATCGCTTGCCGTTGACTGGATTCGAGCCCAGACTAAATTGTCAAACGTTTAAAAGTGTTAGCGTCTTTACCCGCTTAGCCACTGTACTGGAGGCTATTTAAAAAAAAATTTTTTTGTCTCATGCGTTGTGTGCATGACTTTATAAGTATGTTGTGATCAATGAAGAAATGTATTTTAATTTTAATATGCCTTAACTTGTGTTTATATCATAATTGATACCATATATTTTGGTAATCTAAATTAGATTTAAAAAGATAGACGCTATTATAAATTGGATCATAAATACAGAACATAAGATTTTAATGAATTATTATATAAACATCCCATTTCATAATAATTTAATTTAGTTTATAAATTTAATAAACTTAATTATATAAACTGAATTTGCAGTTGAAAACGTTAATATCGTTCAAATCAAAACACTAGAACATTATTATTAGTTTTAGATATTTGAGTTTCATTAGAAATTCACAAAACCATTATTTTATATGAATTGATGTTACTATCGTTCGTTTCATTTATATACATATTTATATTGGCGAAACAACCTGTAATTTGTCACTATTTGAACTGCCTACTTTCAAGAATAACAACAATGATAATTTTGTGTATTTGACGGAACTGTTATATTTCCCGTATTTTAAACAGTAATTTTACTTTTGGAATAAATATCTTGTGGTCCGCAATTTGCTAAACCTTATATAGACCAATCATCTTAGTAAAAAAAACATCTTTATAAATAATAAGCTTAACTTACAAAAACCACAAAAATATTGGGTGAGCTTACTAAGCGTGCTTGTAATTGCAACGAATATTTATAAATTAGTGGTTAACAGTACTGGAGATTTTGAGGATAATCCCATTTTAAAAACATATCATCTATAAAATACTGTAGATATACCGTTCGAAACTCTTTCTTTTACTTAATTGACGATATATAGTGAATCGTTTATCCGATTTTGAATCCATTTCATTACTAGTTTATATTATAGCAAAATCAATTATATTAGAACGGCCTTATTAAATAAAAATCGAAAATCACTAATATCCGTATTGAAACTTATCGATCAAACATTTAATGATCATCACAAATATATGTTTAAAATGTTCAGAAAATGCATCATTTTTTCATCTTATATCCGAATTGCAACTTATTCGTTGCAATCGTACCGAATATAAAGCGATTTAAGTGAAGATATGCGTACATGACGAGAAAGTATTGTGTCCATTATTAACTAATGTATTTTATATAAGTTTGACTATATCTTGGAGCGTTAAACTAAAAGGCTATACTTAATGGTTAAAATTATAAATGTATTTGTTATAAATAAAGATATATTGTTTTATATATTAATACCCAAAATATCAATTTTGTTGACAATGAATTAGCCATTATAACGATTACTGAACTTTAATTTAGGTAGTGATCCAATATATTCAGTAAGTAAGTATACCTTTCTAATTATTCATGTATTAATCATTGTTCCATTAAAATTTTCATCTATTGCCAATATTTGACTTATAATAGACACACAACACCATATTACTACATCTATATTTAGTATCATCATATATATAACTACTGCATAGAATAAATGTATATATAATCTATAATAGTAGATCTGTGGTCTGTAGACTTCGCTTTATAAAAAAATATGTGTAAAAGAACTACAACCTTCTATATATACTAGAAAAAATTCAAATCCGTAATTTAATAATTTAATGCCCAGGGGAGTACCGTGGGCGCATGTCACATATCAACCCTAATAGGTGTTGTTTAGTATAAACAATTTTTTCAGCAAAGTAGCCTCCGACCACATCTATCATCTGAATATCACATTATCAAATTTCGCATAAGAATCTTTTCTTGTATAGTACATTACCGTGGAGGGTTTTAGTACTTTTAGCGTAGTTTTTTATTTAAAATATTTTGGGGTTAAGTTAATGACCTTAATGAATATATTTTGTAATTGTACTAATTGAGTAATAACATCATATTGATATTAATCTGATTATGTCACTCATACTGTAAGAACGAATTCATATGTACCAAACATATATTGATGAAGTGTTTGCTTTAAAGTAAATCAAAGCTTACTTCAAATTAGTGCTTCAAACGAGAATTAATGATACGAATGCCGAATAATTTATAAAGTATTAAGTAATTTATTTGTTTATAGTCAAAGTTCCAATAAGTGCAAAATATAATATTTACATCATTAATTTTAAATTTTTTAAGTACCTTACAACTTTACTTTTACAGACTTTTCTTTATAGACCAGGATTTTTTTACAGTCCATAATTTTGGAAGAGAGTATAATTTACAGGCGACCTGAAGTTGGAAAGTAGAAGGGGTGAATTTTTAAGGGTAAAACGCGGTTAATCTCGATTTCCGGCAAAACTACAAGTCCTATTGAAAAATGTTATAAGGCAAAGTTATAGGTAATATAAAGATCAACAACTTAAGTATTTACAAATAATCTCAAATTTTGTCGGAATTGGAAATTAGGGTGGTTTTCGGTATTTATTCAAAATAAGGTGAAAAAGTTAATGAAATGAATAAGTTGCTGGTAATAAAAATATCTACAGCTTATATATTTACATTTTTTTATAATCTGAAAATTTATGTAAAAAATTGAAATAACCAAGTTTTTGGATTTTGATCTTTTACAAAAAAAAATTTTTTTCACGAAATTTGGTGAAAACTTATCTTTTTATGTTCGAAATGTACTGTACTTTTTGTGATTTAAACTATTTATTTTTCACCTTATTTTAAATAAATATCGAAAAAGTACCCAAATTTTCAATCGAAAATTTTTGAGGTTATATGAAAAAAGTATAAATACAAAAGTTAAAGATCGTTTTATTACTTACAACTTTGCCATTTAACTTTTTTCCATAGGACTTTTGACGGAAATAGAGATAAACCGTATTTGTACCTTAAAAATTTTCCGACCTTAGCTCGCCCGTAAATTATTTATCCTTTCATTTTTGTTATATTCTGTACCGTTTCCAATGGGTTTTATCCTACTATAATTGTTTTTTTAACTTCTATTAATATTTACCTGTTAATTGTGTTAATATTTAATATCATTATTTAATTTATAAAATAATAATTTTATGGTTTTATATTAAAACTCGTTACATAGTACAACGGACAAGACTATTATTTGAATTTCAAATATAATTATTTTGATTTCGGTGGAAATAATGCTAAATGAAGACTTGATACAGTTCTAAAACTGCTATAGTTCATGATCACGCGAATTTTGAATTTGTTATTCGTAATACTCTTTTTACCTCTCCAATTAGTGTTTAACGTATCAACAAGTCATAATCTCAAAAATTCACACGCTAATTTACTTTGTTGATTTTTAATAAATTGTTTAGAAGTTATACGGAAACAGATTAACATACAATCATTCTTATAACTTATTTTTCAGTTTTAATCTAACAATGTTTATGAAATATACTAATAGAGGTCTAGTTTGATAGTCAATAAGACGCATTTCAAAGAAAAAATTATTTGAAATCTCCACTTTTTTTACCACTTCTGTTTTAATCACTATATTTGTTTTATTCTTAATATAAGCCTATAACATCCGAACTGTAATATCGAATCGATGGACACCTCATGCTATGGTAGAAAACACGTACATATCCACATCCATACATACATAGACTGCTTAAAACATAACCCATCCTTTTGGCGTTGCATAGTCGGGTATAAAGAGACATAAACTTGTATCTCCCTTGAAGTGGGGCAGAGAAAGTTGTTCTAAAGAAACCATTAATTTTTTCTATTTATCCGAATCATTTCATTTCACATTGATTGCAAAAAACTCAGTCTCCTTCAACTTATCCCAAAAAATTGGTCACAAGTAATAATCTACAAAAGTATTTATCTAATTTACAATTATTTTTTACTTTTTAGTGCAATTTTTGAAGTTGGTTCTATTTTTAATTGTCGGGTTATATCATAGACGCCACTAAGTTCGGTTAATATATATATTTATATATACTATCTATTATTTTGAAGATTAGAATAATGATTGCCTGCCTATAAATCAAATATTAAACTAAAGACGATTAATTTGCAACCACCATAAGGTAATATATAAATGCAATAATTAAAGTGAATATTTATGTAAAATTGGTTGTACCTGCAGCTTCGTGCACGAGTAGCTTATAAAATAATTATATACTTATAACCCTATCTTAAAAGTCCATTCAAAATATCTGTAATCAAATTTGGAATTCGAATTAGTGTAGTGGATATTTCAAATTCAATTCCCCATTCATAGTTTTTGGAGGGCCCTCATTGTCTTCCTTTGTTTGTGAAATTTGTGAAATAGTTTTTGCAAATCTTCTAGTTGGAAGTGAGTTCAATCCTAACAATTTGCTTGAGACTTTTATTTAACTTGCAAAGAACATTTAAAATTTGTTCAGGTGAAATCTTGCAACTCAATTTTGAAGCAGAAATCTTCAACCGATGGAGCTGAAAGTTGACACGTTCAGTATTGATAACAATTGTTATCAGTGTGATTTCATTCTAAATCCAAAATGGCGACACACCCTAGGTGGATTAGCTATTTCTATTGCAATATAAGTATCAAATGAAAGGGTTTGCTACCAATAACTCTAAAAATAAATTGGCATCTCTCTAAAATGCAATATAGCGGACTTCTAAAACTTGAAACGCAATTTTGAAGTAGATATCATCAAATATAATTGGTTTGAAACGTTGTATAACATACATTTGTGGTTTATCTGTCCAGCGATAACTCAAAAGTAATATACTTTTTAAGCAAACTTTTATTTAAATGATCTAAAAAGAAAAAATAAAACTTTTATCTTCCGTATGATATAAAAGCTCGTCGTGAGATTTACTTTAGTAAATAAACAATTAAATAACTCGATGTGATTAATTGTAACTATTAAAGTTAATACGAGTTGTTTAATATCGCGACAAGCTTTTATATCATATAAATTGAATGATGATGTTATAAGTTGATAATAAAAATTTTGTTTTTCTTTCGAGGGGCATTTATTTAAAAACTTATTTTTTTAAGGATTTTTACTTTTAATTTATTTCAGATAGATAAATAAATGTTTCAGATATAGATAAACAAAATGAATTCTGATAAACAACTTAATACAACATAACAATCAAGTATTTAATGGTTTTATATAGGTATTAAAATTTCAAATAAAAAAATTGTCGCAATTTTTGAATTTTTGACTATAAAACTACGACGATATATACTTATGTGTAAAAAACTCTGTTTCAAGCAACAGTATTCTGAATTTTATTGGCTCGATTAATCTCAAAGGCATACTTACTTTTATGCGTTGATCTAGGTTAAGTTAAATTTATAGAATATGTCGGAGTACATAATTTCAGACTAAAGTTTGTAAACACTAGAAAATATTGAAACCATTAACACAATTTTGATATGCGTGTTAATAGAATCACCTAATTAGTCCATTTCCGCATGTCCGTCCGCAATCAAGATAATTCAAAAATGAAAAGAGGATAGTGCCCTGAAATTTTGATGGCTTATTTTAGACTTTAAACTCTTGAATGACAAAATTGGTCAATTAGGTCCAAAGTATTAAAGATTGAAACAAACAATTTTTCGCTATAATTTCTGCTCAAATTTAACTTATTAGCATATATATTGCAATACATACGTTATTATTATATATGTATTTATAGCTGTATGAACTGCACATTTTAATGTATTTTATGAATGCTTATTATTAAAAATAGGTCAAATATTAAGACTGAAAGTACTTTAAACATGTCGATTATCTAAACAATAAACACTGTTAGTTGTTATTTTTACTTTTTGTATTCCTGACTCGTATTTTGAAGAGTAAAATTAAAGCTTAGATAAATAGAGACTTTCACAAATACATTATTAATATTGTAAAAGGGGCTGAAAAACTTGTTTGTGTTTTATAATTTTAATGAAAATAAAAAAAAATGTTAATACCTCAAGGTATTATTCCCTCAGGGTTTTTCTTAAAAAAAAAAAAAAACTACATTGTTACAAACAAGTTACATTGTCGATATTTTTGACTTATCTTTAAATATGTAATGAAGAAAAGTATCTAAGAAGAGTGTTTTTTTAAACAGGCCTGGCTGAATATCTCTATAGCCGATAACGTTATGCTAAAAACACAATACCTCATTTTAAAGAGTTTTTTACACTGAAATCAACGGTGCCATCAAATTTGAAATAGTTCAAAAATGATCCAAGCTTTGTTTTAAAAAATTTCTTGAATTATTAACATTCACTGGAATTTTATATATACAAATAATTTTGTATATACAAAAATCTGTTGGAAACAAAATCGATCAATATCTATATATAGTATTGGTAAAGTATCGATATCTCTTAAGGTATAGATAAAACGGACTACAAAGTTTGGTTTTGGAAAACAATTTAGTAGAAAAAATGCTTAAAATATTGAAAAGTACCCGATACCTTAAAGTATCGATTATTTTGAGTCGATATTTATATGAACACTATAGTGCCAGTGATGAAAAAAATTTTGCAAATTCTAAATTTCACCTCGTAAAGCATTTTTCAGTAGTTTTCGGGGCCGCTGTTCACGAATCTCAAGTCAAAAAGCAATTGACGATGGTTACAACTCAAATAAAATCACTCCTAGAATTGAACTAAAAAATTGTTTTAATATCTGTAAATTTAAAAAATTGTTTTTAATGGAATTGCAACCATCCTCATTTGCCTCAGACTTTTTATCAGCGACCCCAGTAACCACTGAAAACGATTTCCGTTGTGAAATTTAGAAGTTGTTCTTTATCATATTCACTTCTAAAAGTGATTTTTATGGGTTTTATTACCATCTCAGTTGCTTCTTAACCTAGGATTCGTTTATTCAACGACTCAAGAGATGGTTTAATTGGGATAGTTACAATTCTCAGTTGTTTTTTGATTCCTCAGATTCGTAAACAGCGACTCTAAAAACCCCGGAGAGAGGTATTCCAAAGTGAAATTTTGAACAACGGAGTCGTGATCAGCGACACCAAAAATTCCGGAGGAACAGCTCTTGTGGGGAAATTGAAAATATTTTTATCACTGATATTATTTGGGATGGTCAAACTACTCTAATTTTCTGAATTTTCAAATTGAGGCAGATGTTAGTGGTGGTGAATGTTCCTGAAGGTCTAAAGAACACGTACAAACAAGATTTTTTTTTTTTTTAATTAGAATAACTTTTACCACTCTTCTATATTATCCGGCTTATTAAGCGGAATACTATTCGCATCAAAGAGTTTTGCAAATGTATGAAACATTTAAGCAATTGCTTGGACAAATATAGACATCTAAAATACGTTATTAAATATATTTCGCCGATGTGTTTGCGATTAGAAGAAACTTCTGTAAATTTATTTTATAGTTAGATAATTAAAAGTTCATGTAAACACTAAATATTATTGGATACAAATAATATAAGTTTTCATATACGTGCCGCAACTATAAGATTGGTATTATTGCATTTGTATCCAAAAGTTAACAAATGCTATGCGGTTTCATTACAAACACAAATATTATCCAACAATAATAATATACATTATGAACAGCAACAATGTTCTGATATTATTGTTTTACTTTAATTGTATTAAAATATTACTTAGCGGTTTCAATTATATTATGTTTAGTATACATATGGTATACACATCAAATATTATAACATAGACAACAATATTTTTGTATAGATTTAAAAGGTTATTTATGGTCAGTTCATAAAATCATAATATAAATTTTATAATTCATATCAAAGTTTTCACTTTTTATTCTTGTTTATCCTATTATAGAATATGTCTATTTTTTAGTCTAAACTTTGTAAGGACAGCACCAACAAAATTTTGGTAAAGGTATATTCAAAGCATCATAGAATTAGGTCAAGATAACTCAAAAACGAAGAGATAGAAAACTGAAATTTTGATGGAACATTTTCGACCTAATAAGTGGGTTTAAATTTGCCAGTAAGCTAAATCAGTATTTGAGTCCGGTGGATTTCGTGATCCAACTTTTGAACCATAAAATATTTCAAATTTAAGTATCGAACATGTTTTTTTTTTTACAATACAAGCAATTTTTATTTTAAGAATTTTTTTTTAAACTGTTAAGTAAGCTAAGTAAATTTTTTGTGGCAATTTTTATTATCGGAATTAATTGTATTTTTTATAATTCTAAATATAAATTATCGTTTCAGAATATTTTTTATTATTATGAAGATATCTTTTCAATCTGGCCTTTTCAACTTTTAAATTGTTTTTGGAAACAATCATCAAAGAAGGTGATATAGTAATTGAAATTCTTTTACAACTTTTCTTTATATCCGTTTCTTTAATAGTCTCCTGATAGCAATGTCCGATTAAAACCTATTCAAATTTTTGAATGTGTTTTAATCAAAATCAATTGTTTTTAAATTAAAAAAATTTCCGACTAAAATCATTTTATTTCGATTCAAAACTTTAAATAGGTACGTATCTGAATGAATTGATTTTAAGTCGATTAAAGCCCAATTTGACATTCCAATTTAAGATTATTAATTCGATTCAATAGGAAATTAAAGATCTAATGAAATTTTGTACAAAATTCAATACCAATTATATACGATTTATTTTAAAATAATTTAAACGGGATATATCACATTTTTTATTAGTGCTAGTAACATCTATTGATTCTTCATTAATTCGGGGCAAACGGATAAACTATTTTCATAAACATTAGCTAAAATTAAAACAAAGAATATGGGTATGCGAAATATACAAAATTTCGCCATATATAAATTTTATCTAGGCACGTATGCGTACAGCCGTACTTAACTTCCCCGAATAAAATAGCCCATCTATTTACACAACATTCACAGGCATTATTTCTCTCGCCATATACTATCTAAAACTTTCCCAGACCTTAATAAACAAAACCATAAAAAGTTTGGGTACATCTATCGTTCAATTTTGAGTTTTGATTCAAAAATCCTTTAGAAAAATACATTTTTAATATTCCACAATTCCCGAACAATTTTTCCAATTGTTATTTCTCTATAAACCTTTACATAACTATTCCGAAAAGTTGAAGAAAAAAGCAGGCGATTTGCTTCGATGACTATTTTCCATCATTCTCAGGATTTGTGAAATTGTACAAGTAAACGGACATAGTATTTTTATATGTATAGACAAGTAAAGTTTCACAGTTTGGTCCAAAAAAATCTGGTAAGCCAATTTTTTCCTTTTAAATTTTCTATCGTATACAGTTTCATTTAATGTGGCCAGTAATAATGGCAAACCATTTTTGCTTTTTAAAAACATGAATTTTTAAAGGTTGGAAATTCCCAAATTCGATTACTTCTGACCCAATAAAAATATATGAAGAAAAATAAAGTATAAAAGAAAATGTTTTTTTATCCTTCATAGAATACTTTGTAATATTCTTAAGCGAGAATTAGAAAAATATCATTGTCGATACCTTTTTTTAAGATTGAAATTTTACCGTAAGTGAGGTCTTTTGCTTCAATGGAGGTACTAGTTATTTCTTAGTTAAACTTTTGAAACAATTTTCAAATTATTTGCATACGCGACTGTTTAAAAAAATGATGATGTATTATGATTTCGTGCACTAAATAAATTGTCCAAGTTAATTTATATGATCTGTATTCACATTGTATTTATCGGATATCCCCGAGGTATTATATTAACAATACCGATTTTGGAAAATGACAGGAAATAATTGATTTTATATCACATAATACCTAATATTTTAGATTTTGATGTCAAGTCTTTTATTATATCAAGTTTCGTCATTTGTGGAACATCAATGTGCATTGTACATACAAACCTTAAATCATATATTTTCAATAAATCACAGTTATCAATAATTAAATCAGCCTTTATCCATCAAAGAATAAAGCCCACTTAATAAATGATATATTTTTAGAAAAGTAATTGTTTGTCCATGTTTTTTTATGGTCACCAGATGAGATAATTGGTCACCACTCTGAGGTATTATATTAACAATACCGATTTTGGAAAATGACAGGTAATAATTGGTTTTATAATACCTACAGATGATAATTGGCCAACTCTCATAGAAATTGGTAAAGTTCTTTCTGCCTTAGACATCATACTATTTAACATTTGTTGTAGCTTTTAAAGTTACAGGGTCCATTCTTTAGATACTCAACAAAGGATTCAATATCATTGTTTGGACTATTTTTATTTAGTATTCAGAAAATACTGTAAATATTCAGTCTCTACAGTTATATATAAGTTATATATACATGCATAATAATATCTATTATAATTACCTATGTGTTTAACTAAAATTTAAACTAAAATAGCGGCGAATTCAAACATTTTACGAAAAAATAATTAGAATAAAAGTTGTTTGTCCCAAAAAATTTTAACTCCTTGGATCGATTTTGCTCATTTACCAACATTAATCCACTTTTTATGTGTAGAATAAGTCTTCAAAATTTCAGCTTATCTCTTTTTATTTTTGAGTTATCGTGATGACGGACGAACGGACAATCGGTAATGAACTAATTGGATGTTTCTATGAACACTTTTATCAAAATTCTGTTAGTGCCAATCAATATTAGGTAGCGTTACAAGCTTTAGACTATAATTAATACACTCTGACATAATGTATAGAACATTCAAAAAATATCAAAAATTTGGATTTTATCTATATCGATATACAAAAAAAACTTTTTATTGTATTGTGAGATGTACAAACATCATCTACAGTTTGGTCAGTTAGTTTCTAAACACCCCAATAAACAACTTCATCACTGCTAATTTTTCACTTAAAACACATCTTACAGTACCAATCTCTCCAGATAATTTTCAAGGATTAGTTTTAATTGAGTAGGCGTATCTTACGTTTGTTAGTGTTGTAAAATTATTTTTTGAAGAAACCCTTCATCAAACTGTAAATTAAATTTAAATTAATTTGTTTCAAAGTATTATTATTTGGTTATCGAAGATTAATCTTATCTATTTTTAAATGAAATATGTGAAAACTTTTCTTTCATTCTATCTTCTATAATATAATTATTATATCATTGATTTTAATGTCCGTTGTGCAATGTTTAAAACTTTTATAGATTACCAATCGTCAGCTACAGAAAATTTAGATGATACATCATATGAGACTTGTGGAGTAAATAATTTTGAAGGAATCTAATACTGCCATCATCAATAAATCATTTTTACCATCATGTTTTTTTCTTCTGTTAGTAGGAAAAGGTAGACATAGGAAATATTAGTCGGTGTATTAGAATTCACTATTTTCTCACTACATCTTCAAGAAAACATTAAACTTTGTTTTTTGTAGAATGAAAACTGTTTTTGAACCTTAGGAAGTAATTTAAATTAAAAATAATTAATGGTATGATAAGAAGTATTCGCCTTTCTGTTAATTAATGCTTCGATAAGAAGTCTTTCTATGAGCGAATTAAGCCGCCGCCCTCTAATTAGCTGTTTTGCCAACCTAAATCGAATTTTAAGGGTTAGACCTCTAAAGGTCTATCTAAATAAGTTTTTCAAGGAACTAGTATATATTATTAGTATACATGTTTTTCTAGAATTAAAAATGAGACAACTATAATTAAGACATTGCTGTTGGAGTACATTATACTTCTTTCCTAAATAATATTCAAAATTTTAATTTTAAATGTTTTTCGGGGAAAAATTCTTGACAAGGACTCCGTATACATATAAAGAATGTGAATTAAAAATTTTACAACGTTTGGATACACAAGTTTTGAGTCATTTGTCCGCGTAAATAGAAAGAAATACGATTCTAATTGAATAATAGATTGTCTTTTAACATCTTAGTGATGAGTGGTGATTCTTAACCTTTTACTGATGAAGAGGCACTTGTCAAAATTTCTCTCTTGACAAAGACCACCAACTGTTTGAAGGAAAAATAAAGTAAATGTATATGAATAAAGGACTGTTCTGTTTTTAATGAAACAATTGTTCAAAGCAAACATTCTGGGTTCAATGCTACTCAAATCGATCACGATGATAGTTTTTAATAATGAATAGTGTCGATAGCCCCTGCTTGCATAAATCTTTCGAGGAAGACAAGCTAAGTAACTTGTAGCAATTTCTCGAATCTTTGGGAAAGAAATTGCCTTTTGCATTCATAAATATTCCAAATAAATTCCTGCCTCGAATGTATCTTTCAAGTCACCACCTTATTGTATTTCAATCATTTCTTCTTGAATTTTAAACACTTGAAACACTTTAGAAACGTTGCCCATGAAAGTATTGCGGATCTATCTCCTAATACCTTAGTCCTTGCCATCAAGAATATGCCGAATGAATTCACTTTTTAAGTTTTTCAAAATGATAGTGTTTATTCTCTTTTATTTCTAATTTAATCTTAGCACAGTGTGTATAAATAAAAAATTGATTCAGTGTATGAAACGCAGAAAAGTTATGTAGTTAATTGTAGCTAAGAGTTATGTGTATCAAATGTAGTAAAAAGTTTAAAGTATGTAGCAAGGTCCTTGAATTTGTGATTCCAACATCCAAGGACCGACAAGCAGATTTTATTCAGATTTTAGTATATATTCTGTGTCATTGTGACGACTCGTTGGTATTTATATAAAATTTGCAGATGCCTTTGCAGGCCACTTCGGGTACTTTCCGAGACCGCGAATCGTCCAAAAAGAATCACTGTTCTGTATGGTTCTTTTTTTGTTCTAATTAAACTTTATAACTTAATCTATGTATTTATTTCTTGTCAAGGAGGATGGAAATCTGAGGTTTTAATTATAGACAGTATATGGTATTCAATCCATTAATAAACCATTTCTGATTCATGTTGTATTTTTGGAGTATCTGTGGAGTACTCAGTAGCACATCCGACTAGCAATTTGATGGTCCCGGCTTCGATCTCCAGAAGATGTGTAATGTTTTCAAAATGGTATTTCTATACTTTTGTAAAATTGATATAAAATGTAAAAACAACATAAAGTTATCGAAAAATATTGAAGTTTATGAATGTGCTAATCGTACTCAAAAAACAATTCATATTCAAAAAACAAGCATATTTTTTACATATTTAATGATTTCTAACTCAAATTATGTATTTCTTATCTAAAATTATAACTTTCGTGTAAGCACTACCTTATTATTTTGCTTTTTTCTATCTATTAATTGTTCATATTTGCACCGTTGATTTTTCAACAGATCTTTTCTATAATGTTTATTTTATGAATACCCTGATGTTTTGAAATAATTAGTTCTCTACAGAATTGTTTTTGAAACATAAACAAAAGCAAAAATAATTGATTTTATTTTATAAACATAAAACTTCTTTTATGTCATCACAATCTTGATAAAAATTTCTTATTTAAATGATTTTTTTCTTTTATAAAAACTTTCTTCTAAACGAGAATGTAGATTTTTTCATTGAAAAATAGTTTAAGAATATTTAATAAAAAAAAAGTATCAAATTAATATATGTATAATGGGTATTGAGGATAGTCTGACATATTAATTTTGGTCTACAGTTTGAAATGCTTACAAATATTGAAGATACTAATAAAATTTTAATTTGAGTGTTCATAAAATCACTTTATTAATCGATTGCCGGCCGCTTGCTCATCATCAAGATAACTCAAAAATGTAGTTGTTTCATATTATAAAACTGCCAAAAAGATAACTTTATGCAAAATTTATTTCGCAATTTGATTAAATTAAGCATTAAGATTTTTTGTTTTTGTTGATTATGAGAATTATTTATTGAAATATCTATTTTTTGCTATTTTTGCCAACAAGTATCTGACTGCATGAAACTTGAGCTAGGTGAACTACAAAAACTAGAATGAATTTGAATGAGAAACAGCTTTTACTTTCAGGACCATCTGCTAAAGCGAAAAATTGAGCCTTTAGAAGAACAATAAAAGTATTTACGAATTATGTGTTTGTTTTGATAACAGATACGTTCAAGAACATTGGGAAAAAGAAATGGGATAGAAATCAAATCAGTTACACATAGGTTTTCTCTGCCTACCACATTTTTTATACATATAGTTAGTAGTATTACAATAGTTTAAAATAATACCCAAATGAGTGTTATTGCACTGAATTTGAATAATTATTGTTGGAAACCAAAAAATAACAGAATCTTTAATTATTTATTAATCTTTGAAATAGATTTGCATGGATTATATACTAACTACAAACGGACACCCAAATTTGTTAGTGTACAGCCAAAGTATGAATTAAAAAAAAAACTCGGTCTGATTTTCGGAAATAACAAAATGGCAGCCGGTTAAAGTTAGGAGAAAGAGATTTTTTCCTTTTTCAAAATTATCTGCTTAACTAAGTTTTTAAAGAACATAATAAGTCTACAAAATGACATGCGCAAAATTAAAATCGGTTTTTAATTTTGAGTTTTTGCGTAAATAGAAAAAAACTTTCAAAATATGGCGATTTTTTTCATTGTAATAACATTACAATAATTTATTTAAAGTTATAAAAATTTCAGACAATATGGTCTTTAATAAGGTTAATAAGTATCCAAAATCCGAGCTTTGAGATAATTAAATAAATCGCTTGTTTATTCATAAAAACTTTCACAAAAACACGATTTCCCCAGTTCGAATTGATCATCAGATTTCTATTTTAAATCATACATTCTACTCTTAAAGCATTATATTTTAACGTAAACTTAAGAGCACAGTGAAGTTAATTCGTTTAATAGCTTAAATATGGTATGCTGAATAACCAATTCGGCTAATATACCGCATTATATATCCGTTTGTAGTTAGTATTTTGTCACGAAGATCTTTAATTTACTAGATGTAATATGTCAGAAAACCATAAACCTAGTTTTCCAGAATCATATTTTAAATAATAAAATAATTCGGAACGATTGTTGTGTTATGTCTAATTTAAGCTACGTTTTAACATTGGATACAATTTTTTTGCTACAGTAAAACAAAATTTTGTTATCTATTCATGGGTTTGCTAATAAGGTCAAAACAAATAGCTTGTAATAATAAAGGTTATATTTTGAAATTACACTCGATTTTTTTAGTGAAAGTGTAAACATTTTTCCTACCCATTTACAAAATCTTTAATTTTCGATTTTTTAATATGCTTCAACAAAAAATATAGAATATATCTAAAACTGGGTTTGCTAACCACACCGAATATACGTATATTTTGACGACATTTTTAATATGGCGATTTTTTAAATTGTAATAACTTAACTTAAATTGTATAACGTTTCTCAAAATTTTCTAAAAATAACAAAAAAACTCTTATAAATTGTGGCTAGATAAAATGGCACAACTACAGCTTAATAGACTTTTTATGCTGTGAGAGAGACCGGCTTCATCTGATGCGAGCTATGTTTATTATGTCTTTCGATTTATACACGTAAAACAAAACTATTATGTAGAGGAGTATACGTATTATTTATCTTTATTGAATAGAAGTTTGTACACAAAGTATAAAACCGTAAATCCAAATTGAAGCACCCTCAATATTACAGATTATGTTTTGTGTAGTAATATTATTACCTAGTTATTATATGTAGAATTTTGAACGAGAATATTCATATTTTGTGAAACAAATTTGTATAATGTATAGGAGAAAATCGTCCAGGTTTGCTATTTTTAATCTATTATGCTAAAACGAAAGTTATGTTTGTTTTTAGCCGAGTGCAATTTATAGGTTTTTACCTCAGAACCTACTTAAAGTGGATGAATTTTAATATTCGAGAGTCTTTTGAATTCCTTATACGATTGAATAAATAGTTTACGAATTAAAATTCATCGCATGTAAATTTTTTGCCCGAGGGTTTCTCCGTGAAAATAATTTCTAATATAGTTTATTTTATTCATAGCTAAATTTGATCTGCTTTTTAACGATTACTTCTTAAATCTTTAATCCATTTAATCAAATTAAAATTCAATTTGCAGAGTAATCTGACATTTTTTTCCGATAAATTTCACCATTTGGGTGGACGCCATTACCTATCAAAATGTGAAACCAAACAAAATTCAAAAATTAGTTATAAGCTCTTAGAAATTCTTTTCCATCTCTTTCTTGCCAAAAAAGTTTTATGGGTGATTCTACAATAAGCGGTCATTTTCTATTGAAGAAAAATCGCACAACAATTTTTGAATGTTCACAATCAACTCATTTGTGTATACTAAAATTATTTTCCTTAAATTTGGAGGAAAGTGTACGTAAGTATATATAAGTGCCATGGAGATGGACAGGACCTCTCTCTTACCGTATAATGACCCTTAATCATTATCGTATAATCACTGTGGAGATGAACATGTATGGCATCATTTATGCAAATCTTTGTTTAATTAAGAATTTTGAATGTCCATATTTTGGCTATTATTTAAGATTTAAAAAAATAACTTCAAATTCATGTCTGTGAAGTAAAGACACTTCAATTGAAGTGATAAAATAAATTTGTTCATTTTTCCAATTGTCTATGTTCTGGACAATTTATTTCATTTTTTTTTTAATAATTTGAGAACTCAAGGATTTTTCGAATAAATTTCAATTTTTTTCCAATTTCCTAGATCAAATTATTTTGTATTTTATAAATACGTATTTCGACTACAAAGTAGTAATCATCAGTATGAATTTGGTAGTTGTAATGATTCTCTGAGGAGATGTAACTCGTTGCTAATTTGGTGGTGACTCGTTGCTAATTTGGTAACCGTCGAAAATAGTCGAAATACGTATTTATAAAATACAAAATAATTTGATCTAGGAAATTGGGGAACAAATAGAAATTTAATTTATTTCATATCAATCACGTTTCAAAACTGTGTTTAATTGGCTTTTATTTTACAAGTTTTTTAATATGCATAATACATTAAAATTTGTAATACCTTTCAAATGAATCTAATTTACTGCATTGAGTGCATTCTATTAGTCTAACGACATAAACATTTCAGACATTTAACTTCAGTTATTTCATGAAATGCAAAAAAAAAAAATTCTGAACTAACTTGCATGTTAACTTTGGGATTGTATTAATTTAACTAGCTAATAATAGGTATCTCTACTAGAAATCCAACAAAAAAACAGTGAGATTACCATGACAACTTTCTTGTTGGTATGTTTATAAAATATTAGTACAATAATCAATGCAATACAGAAGTAAGTAGTGTTGTTAAACTGCTAGTTCTCCAGAATTGAGAGAATATTATATACTTCGTTCGTTTCACATTACATTTTACAACAAATGTATGTACTACAAATGTTTAAATTAATTTATATTTCGATAAAACAATGTAAATTATGAATATTGTTTTGTAAAGTTGGCGAGAAAAATGTTTATGGTAGGATTCGTACCTACAATCCATACATTTAACAAAATAGTGGACAGAAAAAAATGTGCACTTAAAATTTAAAAAAAAATCGCATTCAAAAAAATGAATTAAAAAGTAAAAAATAATTTCCTTGTGACCAATTATCTTTCTTAGTCGACGCTAACCAATCAAATTTTTAGCTAAGGATAAGATTGGCTCCGACTTCGAAAGATAATTGGTCACCAGGAAATTATTTATAGAAATAAGTAGAGTATTTTGGAAAAATGATGACCAAACAGAAAAGTCGAGGTCGAATTTTTTTCACTATAAGATAGATACTGTGTACAATTTTCAATCAAAGCATCGCACGTACAAAAATTTCCCTTTTAGTTTATTTTGCCCCATGTTGCTTTGGCTATTTTTAGCTAAAATTGTGGCAAATTCATACATTTTTCAAATAATGGTTATTTGTTTTGAAGAAACGAACACATCTGTGTTTAAATTTTTCTTTTATACTTTATACTTCAAAACTTGAGTTACGAATCCATTCGAACCAACAGACCGGTTTTGCTTATCACGAATTTCATCTAACTTTTTAAGCTTAGAATGACCAAGATTTCAGCTGGCAATGTTTTTTCGTTTTTGAGTCGCCTTGATGACAGTCGGGCGGAAAAACAAAAATTGGCTTAATTAGATGATTCTTTGATCACCTATTACACAATTTTATTTGTGTGGTCTATATTTGAGTTACAAACTGTAGTCTGAAACTGATATAGTCTGACATATTCTATATATAAATTAAATTCTGCACATTATTTTTACTCAAACTACCACGAAAACAGCTCAAAATTCGTATTTTCAAACTACCTTTACATAATAATTTCGAGGTTTATTGTATTAATAAAAGCATTTATGTTTTACTTACTTTTGACAGCTTTGTTTTTTTATTTTTTAAACATAATAAACACATTTACAGCTTATTCAAAACATTATGTCATAACCATATTTCGAGAGAAGGAAAGAAAAAATTATTTGAAAAATAATAAAAATACATACTATGAAAGTACTTATATTAAAAAAAGTATCATATATTTCATATTTTTATTCGAAACATTCGACTAGTAATCAGTTGTTTTCACCTCGAAAATGTTCTATTTTCTTTATCTCAATTTTATCTTATTTCAAATCAATTTATTCATCACTTTCTCTTACAATCAGCAATTATGGAGACGTGTGAAGATACGACGAATATTTTTAAGGTATCTTCTGCTTCAAATTATCTATACGGAAATTTGAATGGTGTTGAGTACAGACAGTGGCAGATTTCAGTTTTGTTTGGGAATATATTTCATTATTTGTTAAAAATCTGTAATCGAATTTTAATACGAAAAGATTCATAAAATTTTTTACCGAACGCTTATCATAATTTTATAACTTAAAATATTCCTAATTATTTGATTTTGAAAAACTGTAATTTAAAGTTTAATATTCTTAAAATCACCTTCGTATACCAATAATGTACAATACCTATCACTTCGGGACTTGTGAATTAAAAAATAAAAGGTAATTTTAAAGTTATACTGTCAGTATTAGAATTACTATTTAGAATTTAAAGAAGGTTTAAATTTTAGAAGTGCTGCAATGAGCAAAAAAAAAGATTGATTTTATGTTATTTCACAAAAAGTCTTCTTATATAATATAATAAAAAGAGGTACGGACTCCCCACTGACGTAACGTAATAATCTTTCGCAACCGATCACCAAAGTTAATCAACAATAGACACAGTCCGAACATGGATGGGTGAACATCTAGGATTGCTGTGTACTGTTGTATAGATTGAATATGTACTCACTGTAGTCACTATATAACTTTAGTAGTTGAAAAATTACTTTAAAAAAAAAATAAAAAAAGATATTTCTAAATATTGATTTTTACCTTAGAAATTTTTTTCATGAAAAATCTTTGACAAGCCCTGCGTTTTCATGTCAATATTGTTCATACAAAATTTCATAACATTTCGATAGTTATTTATGAGTTATTTGTGTGATAAAAACTATTTTGGAGTGTGCTTGTTACAATCGTTCATAAACCCCCTTAATTGCAATTTAAATGTAGAAAACTGTGAGGTGTTGGATATCTTTTAAATAAGATTATTATAAATTACAATTAAAATTATTTTATACTTTTTATATTACAATTAAAATTATTTTATACTTTTTGGCTTCCATTTGAAGACAGTGTGTTTTCTTTGTTTTCTAAAAGTATATATTATTAAACAATGACTGTTTTGAAGTATTCTTTCAAAATCTCAATATAAATTACTTTTTGATCCTCGTTCATATATACTTTTTAATTTTTAATTTCAAAATTTATTTTTAAATATTTACCATGAGAAAACTCTATATAAAACTTCTGAAAAATACACCATTAAATAAAATAAATAATATCTCAATATCTGATTATGACATATTATTGTACAAAAGAGCACCACTCATCTATTATGCAACAAAGGAGTTTACCTGATTGTGATTCTCAACCTGTTACAAATAATTAAAATTATCTACGTGTTTTATTTACATTCTGTCTTTTATTTACTAGATGACTTGTCTCTGTCGTTCACCTGCTTCTGTAAAATGTTTAATCTTTAATTATATTTATGTATTCAAGTTAATACATATCTTATTATATAAAGTTCCCGTGTCACAATGTTTGTAACGATGAACTCTGCTACTACCACTTTTCTGATGTTCAGGTAATTTTACTTTA
Source organism: Chrysopa pallens (assembly GCA_020423425.1). Classification (NCBI taxonomy): domain Eukaryota; kingdom Metazoa; phylum Arthropoda; class Insecta; order Neuroptera; family Chrysopidae; genus Chrysopa; species Chrysopa pallens. The sequence goes on along the minus strand of CM035592.1, from coordinate 101,508,564 downwards.
ATGTGCGATTTGTTCCAACTTAAAAGAAAGAATAGTTTTTATCTTCACTATTTCCTTTTTTTGTTGTAAAATTAACGTTTTTCGTTACTAATTGTCTAATAAGTCCCATAAGTTTCTAACAGATATAAGTGTATGTAACTTATTTGATGTAAACCGTTTACAAGTTTAATTATCTAGACTGAGTATACATCCAATAGACGGAGTAAACATTTTCTAATCAACTGTTGGATACATGAAACGATAAAATCAACCTTCATGTCACAAATTAGATTAGGAATTTCTAATTGTTTTTAATTCGATTTTTATAAAAAAATTGAGGAAAAATTATTGTAGGGATTTTTATATATTTTTTGTATTCGATGATTAAGGAAAATTAGAAATCCACTTTTTTCTTATAAATTGTCAATAATATTTTTTCTATGTTTACTCGAAAGATGCGAATAAGATAGCGAGACTAGGTCAGCTAGTACGATATATAATAAACTATATTAAATTTTGTGATTTAATTTTAATTTATGTAAATTTCATTTTTTCCAACGTATTTTCTAACGTATTATATAATTGATAATAGGTATACTATAGAATCTATAGTATAGATGGTAAAGCTTAGGAATTTAGATTAACCGAATTCAAAATGTCTTTTCAAAGGTTTTTGAATATCGATGGTCCGCATATTCATTGGCTTTTAGTATATATTAAATACAATGTATTTTCCATACCAACGTTATCACTTCACAAGATAAGAAATAACATTTTAGACATCACCGATCGATGAATCTTTGTAAATGTTAGTTTACAAAGCAATTAAAAAAGGTGAAAATAAAAATTTGTCAGTGTTGAGTACTAACACATCTATTGGTGTTTTGGGTGATGTACGCATGTACTTACTTTTTATTTGAATTTATGTTTGAGCTTCCCTAAGGTACCCTATTGGGCGAACATGTTTAAAGAAAAATTTATCATCTAGTAAGTAATTGATATAAATTTAACAATTCATATTATGAAAACTACAAAAGCGATTTTGGTAAACATGGACTTGAAATTTTGAATTTATTAATTGTTGTCCTTTGAGAAAAATTCATGAAGTCAAATTCATCCATCATGTTATCCTAGAAAAAAGAATAAAAAATAAAGTTTATGAATAAAGATGGATTTTGAATATTAATATTAGTTCGCAGAGTAACACTATTATACGTTTTCAACATATTGATAACTATATTGAAGCGTGGAGTTGAAATGCGTATTAAAAGTTTATTCCTGTCCGTTGAACATAATCCTCTTAATTTATACCTATAACAAAACTTTGGTTTATTTGATTCAATACCGTCTCTAAACAAATATTATATGTAAGAAGAAAAGTCACTATTTAATTTTGAGTCAAACAAAAGGAGATGCATATCTTAATACTTGTGTAAAATTCTCGTGTTACGATGTTCGTTCGAGATTAACTCCAAAACTAGTTTTTAATAGTTTTTATCACGATTATTTCGTTTTTTTCATTACACAATTAACAATTTTCCTATTTAATTGTGTATAAGACCCTGGACCCATCAGTTTCTAACAGATGGAAATGTTGATTACTTTGGGTGTTTTATTAGCCATTTAAATGATTTTTATAGGCACCTAACTACGCAATACATGAAATTGGTAGGCATGCAATAGTTGTTTACTCCTTTTCTTTTCCGAAAATCGGGGAGAAATGGACAAACTTTATATGGGAAAAATTAAATGATTAAATATTTATTATATTCTAGGCATATTAAAAAGATGCCATTTATTTACATTAGATTTTGAAAGCATATTTAGATTCAAATTAAGCGAAAAACTGGGCTTAGTGTAATACCTCCATAATGAAAAAAGAAAGAATTCAGTGAATATTCGCTATATGGTAACAATAATTGTAAATGATTTAGAAATAAAAATTATGTGACGTAAATTATCCGGAAATGGAAATGATATGACGTTCACACTAGATTTATTTTTATTTGACTTGTATATGTTTCATTTTGGGTAGAAAACATCCGTTACATTAACTGTAAGTAAATAATAGAAATGAACTTAAGAGAATATATATATAATATTCAAAATTAAAATATTTTTATTAAATTTATGTTAATTTATACACTGTTGGCTGGCTATACAGCAGAGCTAGCTGCTTATTTACCCCTTGTTAATAACACTTTTCATTTGACTTTATAAAGCTACTCGAGCATTTGAAATAATTATATTTTATATCTAAATATGTTGCCTTGAAACAATTGTATACAGATGATTTTCTACACATTATGATATACGAAAGACAATGTTAAAAGAATCTATCTAAGATAATTCCATTTTTATACTTGCTGTGAAAGCCAAACATAATTGTAAAATGATGCAAAATATTTACCAAATATTAAATATTGACCCAACATTTAAAGATAGTCAAACGGAGTTAAAGTGCAATAAGTGTACACATTCATTCTCGAATATTTCATATTAGCTCACCATAAGTTATTATTTAATAATTGTACAAAATCATTTCCATATCGTAACTAGTGGTTTACCATGAGGTACTTTTTAAGTTAAAATGAGTGATTTTTATTCCAAAAAATATTTTATGCCAGCTTTGAATATTCAGTAATGACTCGTCATTAGTTACTATCACAATAAATAAAACAACTGATATAAATAAAAGATTATTTTTGGCCAGTAGCTCGTCGTGAGATAATATGGAATTTGAATCAAATGATATCTGTTAAAAATTATTCTATGTCTGTGAGCCAAAACTTCATTCTGGTACAAAAACTGTCTAGGTAATTAATCTGTTATTACTAGGTAATTTTAATTTTTTTAAATTCTAATTTATAATGAAGTTACAGTAGCCAAGGTCATAAGGCCAACTATGAGCTCACTATGATATTGCTTTTCCCTTTACTTATATTTCTAACCCAAACATTGGCTGTATCTCAGAAAATTTTTTCAAATTCTACTGGGGTAATCATGGGAATATAGTATGGGCAGTACAGAAATTATCCTTCCCGTCATCACTTTGTCCGCGTTTGAAATGGGTGTGAATTGAGTTTGGTCAAAACGGTAAGAGTTAGAAATAAAATGTTCAAATAAAAGTTGTACATCATAAAAATTTACATATATATATTATATATAGCTATTAATAAAAATAAGTGAGCCAGAATATCACCTGATGTAAATATGTGAATTTTACTAATTCTTATCGTTTTGACCGTACTCAAATATCACCCTTTTCAAACGCGGAAAAGCGGATAACGAAACGTACAGGGCTGTAGTTTCGTAACGTGGTTTCTGTAATTCCCATACTACGATTCATTCCTGAAAAAATTTACTGCCTTATAGAAAGAACTTTATTCAAATCTCCCTCGAGTTCATAGTTTACAAATACATTGATAAACACTATATCTGTTTGAGTTAACAGATTTATATAGATTATTATTTTTATTGTGACGAATGTATAACGCATAAATCTGTTGACTCTCATAGATATAGGAGCCGAGCCTATTTTATATAGCAATATGAATTCTTATTTATGGTAGCTTTAATTCTTATAGTTTGAACTTCAGAATTATCTTAGAAAGGAACACTTTAAGTCATAAAGAAGTTGAATGCGTAATTTATGTAACACCTTAAGACTTCATAAATAAGAATGATTTAAGAATTCTTTTTTATGACTTTTCTGGGATACACACATCTAAGCTCGCTACCGAATCTCGTACTTATGCGTCCGTTATTCCATGCATACATTACTCCACAATGCCACTACATATTAGGTTCATATAATATATATTTTATGTATAAAAATTGATAAATATTTATTTTTTATTTTCTCATAGATGAATAAATATACCACCTTTCTAGATAAATTTGTGGAATTTATCCAAATTTCAACCAAATCGTTAGGGAAATTTGTAGTAGAACTAATCCGTTAGTATATTTTTTTATTTTTACGATAACCATCCAAGTTAATTTTTAACAATAAAAAGGATAAAAAATATAAATACAAAGAACATGCAAACCAGATACCACAAAAATTAAATATAATCAAGTTCTAAAAGAGATGTCATATTTCTGACTTCTTACAAATCTCGATAAAAATACTTTTTAAAGTTATTTGAAACTTCTTACGCAAAGGGTTCTTAATTATGACTGGGTAAAAAGAAGTCATAGTTGAAATCTTAAAGATGTCTCACTAAAGACTTCTTTTTGAAGTCTGACTTTCTGATTTGGATGTTTACTGGGAGATTTATCTATATATGCATTTAAATATTGTTATTTATGTAAATATAAAAATTGTAAGCTACTTTATACGAGTAAGTGTATTTTAAAATCGTATTCTGTATTTCAAAAGATGGAAAAAACAATCTGTATAACTCATTCTTTGAATCATAAATACATAGAATAATATATAAAATACATGGTTTTGTGCTTTAGTTCTTTGTACATATTCAAGCTCCTATGAATGGATTTATTGCGGATTTTATTTTTATTATTAAAGACATCAAATACAGGTATTGAGAAATCCAAAACTCTAACTAGTGTTTATTTACAGGCAATTATCTAAATAATAACTTGTTTGTTTTTAAATTTTAAAGTGTAATTCTACAGCTTTAAATATCAGACTTTATAACAGCTTACACAATTAAAATGAACATGTGAGTAAGATAACGGTATACAAATGATTACAACAGCCAAATTTAAGAAAAAAAATCATACAAGTACCTTTATAAGTTTTCGCCCTTCAGGACGTTCAATTTGAATTTAAATTAATTTGAATTTTCAATCGTTCAATTTGAATTTTTTTCAGTTTATTTATTACCTCAAATTTGAACGGATAATTTAATGACGAAAGCAGAAACATTGATGACAAGATTCATAATTTTTTTCAGAATAATTTTAATCATTCATTCAGACCAACAAAAAAGTTTTTCGTTTCAAAACATTTTCACCAAATCATTCCACTGAAAAAAATTAATCTCCAATTTTTAATAAGGTATAATATGTTACTGGAATGTAACACTAGTCTATAATAGCTAACCGCCTGGTTAAGAAAAACTTCGCTGTTCACCTTATAGACCACTCAAGTCTATTTTTAAAGGTTAAATAAAAAATTATAATTTCAATAAATACATATGACGTAAAATAATTAAAATAAAATACATCAAAATATCGTAGAAGCGTAGTGAAGTATAAATTAACGAAAAAAGAATTCATTTTTATAACGTTACTATAATATTTCTGCATCATATTATGGCATAATATTGTCATACGATTTACGTATTGATTAATCAATTAATTTTAACTCTTTTGGAAACCGCTTATCGGTTCAAATTCAAGTTGAAAGATTTGATTGCTGACAGTCATTGGAATTGTTGAAACCGAACAAAAGCGGGTAAATACGAATTTATATCTTGTTAATTTGAATTATAATTTTTCATTTTTCAAATATTAAATAATGTACATTTTTTTTGTATATAAAACCAATAACAGTAAAAATATCATTCGAACTTTTTAAAGCTTAATCCCCTGTAATATAAAAACAATCGTCCTTGATAGACACGGAGTTCTCACGTTCCTTTGTAGTCGCATATTTCCGCGATTTCAGCATTTACTCAGAATCGAAATTATTTTTAAGAAAAATCAAAATTAGTTACAATTTCAGAAAAGTCTTAGATCGATTTATCACACTGGATAGTATATATAAACAATCTATCGAGAAACAAAACACTAAAATATAATCATATAAATATTAAAAATTGATGAAAATTGAATGTCAGCGCCTTGCTCTACTTCATCTCACCAATTTGAGTGTTTAAAAGATCAAATGGAAAGTCTTGAGTTACTGAGTGTTTTAAACCAAACCGAATCCTCTATCTTCATTCGAACTGGAGATATTTGGATATAAAACTATCATAATACTTGAAAAAAGAAACGCCCCATAAAAAATGCAAATTATATATTATGGCCTTAGAACATTTAGTGACTCAATACCTATTATTTGAGCTATTAAACACTCAAATTGGATGAGTTGGACATTGTTTAAAGCACAAAACACACACATCACCTTTTATATGAATGATTAATTAGTCTGTTTGGAAAATGTCACAGTTATTTAGAATTTAAGATTCAAAATTAAGCTATTAAATTATTATCAACAATTAATGCTCCGAAGCAGTATACAGATTCACAAGCTTCAGTTTAAAATTAAAGAATTTATATGCCCCATAATTTTTGATAGATATTTCAAAGAAAGTAAAGTGTCAAGTGACAAGTTTAATGCTCGATAGATCAATATAGTTCATTTTAGATAGTTTATTAGATAAATAATTCAAATTAATTTATTTGATCTATTTTACAAATAATATCTAATATACTTGAATTCACGTGAAGTTACGGAACAAAGATAAGTTTAATAAACACAAATCACAATAAGCTTTTTGATTGATGAAATGCAAAGAACATGATATTGTATGTAATATTATACCTCAACGTGAAACAAAGTTTATTTATTTATATATAGTTTTGTGTATTTCTTTATGGTTTCATTTAATTGCTGGATGACCACAGACTAAAATTAATATTCAGAATATGTAAAGAGAAAAGGAAACAAAAAGCGTTAGTGAAAAAAGTCCAAGAAGTTTGGAATTCCAATGAATTACAAACCATGCACAAATATAATCTATCGAGCCGGATACAGCTAAATTCAATAGTGTTGAATTGAAATTTGCTCGATTATAACTGCTGAAAAGTACTGAGCATTGCAGTACGTTTTCTTACAGTATCTTAAAAATAAATTAGTTACGCTTGATAAAGAAAACACTATTTTTGAAAATTTACATAATGAGAATGTGAAAATGATTAATACTTTTCATTTATCGCGGAATTAAATTATATTTTTTTTAATCACTATAACAATAAGGCCATTAATATTCAAATACTCAATGACTACTAATGATTTAATAAGAGCTTTTTATTTGAAAATCTCATTTGGTATATTGGAAAACGTATTTATAGATAATTTTTAATGTACCAAAGGTATTTGTTTATTGTAATTCAAAATAAGTAGATTCAAAGAAGTTTTTTCAATCTTTGACCCAAAATTTATGAAATTAACAATTTCAGCCTACAAAATTATTTTTGAACTTTCATAAAGTTTTATTTTCTGGCTTCAGCTACTTTCAGCTTTATAGCCATTAACCAAAGGTGATTATTATTATTTTCATAAAGTTTTGTATTCTTGAATTTATCGAGTAAATTTAATAAGAAATTAAGTATAATAATTAAAATATCGAATATATCAGCAAAATATATCAGCTTCCTTTCTCGTCATTTTTGAGTAATTTTGATGATGCACAGGCGAAATTGGGATTAATTAGATGATTCATTGAACACACAAAATTTTTATGGTGCTTTCATATATAATTTTGGTTTTCATTTTCTTATTTTTAAGATTTTTGAAAGACTAAAAAAAAAAAAAAAACCTACAAATTATTAATATTTTTTTAATAATTAAAAAAAATGCGTACAGTTTACTGCAAAAAGAATACTTTTGTACTACATGCTTTAAAATAAAAAATGTTAAATTTTAAAATCGATTAAACTTACCCTTACTCTATTACAATAGTTTTTCATTGTTTTTTCTTTATATGTAAAAATGAAAATTAAAAACTATAAATAATCATATAATATTCATTAAAATTAATATCGCACTCTTGATTTAATTTTTGATTAAAATAGTTTATCAGTTGTGATAAAATTGAATTAAAACTGTTCATTGATTATTACCATATCTATCTTAACAGAATGTAAATATATTAAGCTAATCACATGGCAGACTGGTCACTGTACATGGTTTTTTTCTGACATTGTGATAGAAAAGTTATAGTTTTCACTCCGAAATTCAGAAATTGTATCATATCTTAACATTTTGTAGTTACTATAGGTCTCTATTATACTATTTGTAGGCTAGCCTATGCACGAAAAAACCTCGAAATTCTGCCAAACAACACCGATAAGCAATAAAATTTGGCTGAAGTGTCTATTTATTACCCTCTTCTTCAAAGTTGCGAGTGTGCCCAGGGTTGTTTATACCCTGGGGGTGGACCCCATCCTCTTTTGGAAAGGAAATTGATTTATTGACAATTTCTAAGTAATTTTGTGCTATAAAAATTTTACCGAAAGTCAATACTTTTCGACTTAATCGAAAGTGAAAAGATTATTAAGCTTATTACACTAAATTATATTGATTATTGCTGATTGAATCAATAGAAATGCATGCGCATATATTATTTGAACAAATAGTTTTTGAATGGAACAGCAATCTACCCACGAACGCTTAATTTCTAATCTTAATCGAATTCTCTTTGATTAGTTTTACAAACTCTACTTCCAATTTATGTCGTCAGATAGAGTTGATATCGAAATACTCAGTTTCCCAATAGGGAATATAATATTTAATATATGGCAGTGGGTTTATTGGTATATTTCGTGCATCAAAATGTTTTCATTCGTTTCTATGATTATGAAATACTAGTTTATCAAATGAATCTAGTTTATCTGCGAATGAAGTATGATTTAAAATTTTAAAACAATTTTACTTATTTAAACGAATTATTAATTATATTTGCTATTAAAAATAATTACTAATGCAATTTCTCCAATCATTCTTACAATTTTCAACCCATAACTTCAATTAAATGCCATTTTTTGCTATTATTATAATAATATTTGTTGGACATTTGCTATTCAATTTATATGCAAACAATTGAACAAATAATTATATTTTCTAAAATGTGAATGTTTGATTACAAATTCTGGACACTCTTAGCGCATCTTAATTGATTAAGAAGTCCTTTCCACGAAAACAATAATGAACTTCATCAGAAATGTATTGTTCTGAACACCAAAAGCCATATTCACAACAGCTCGTTATAACTACTATTGTAGAGGTTGAATGGTTTGGCAGAATTAGAGTAGCATACACAAACATACATAAAACTTTTTATAGTAAAAAAAAAAAATAGAAATATGTGAAAATTCGTTACATTGTTTTATATTATTGATAACCATGTTTAGTTTTATAAACTTCATTATTGTTTTCAAAATTTAACAATATAATAAAATAAAACAAAGTTTATTCACATATACACACCATATTTTTTCAATGTTAACACAGTTTTTGTGTAATGAAGATATTTATTTTGATGTGTTTTCATTGTTGCTGTCTGTCTGTTCTGTTCGGTTGTTCAGTATGTTATACACTTTTATGAAATTGACGTTGTATCAATAAATTTTTATGTGTACTTCATCAATTATTAACATATTGTCAATTATTAAAATATAGTGTGTTATTTTTAATTCAATTTTGTAATATAAGTGTTTAGTGATGATGATGTGTATTCAGTTTTATAAAATTTGTATGTACTTGTGAAGGTACGTTCGGAATTTTTGTTTAATGAACATTTTTCAACCGTCTCGATTAATCCGATATGATAGCTGTGACAATTCATAGTGGCAATTTTATTGTACGAGTCTTAATTATATTATTCAATACAATGTTACAAAAGATGCCTTAATCAATGTAATAAAAGTTTAACAATTGGATTAGGGAAAATGTTAATATCTTATTATTAATGATAATACAAATAATTATGTAGTTTTACCTCCATTTCGCAGATCTATACGTCTATAAAATATGCCCAGATCGTTATTTTTAGTATTTGTTTATTATACTACTTCCGTACTTATAATTGATACACTACCGCTGTCGGAATTCTTAGCCAGCCAGTCAAAGCAGCCAAACACTAAGAAAAACGTTACGACTTAGACCTATCTGCTAGTTAAACGTTTCCATAGCGCGGTGTTTAGTCAATTTAATGATTATTAAATGGTGGAAACTATCAATTCATCGTGACTATGATCCAAATTATCACAATGAAAAAGACGAGCGGAATATGTTCGATCTTCACTATGACTGCCTATCTCATATAATGAAAAGATTTTAAACACCACTTACGTAAAAAAAAAACGTTAACTATTAAAATTAAAAAATGTTATTCGAAGTGCTGCCTTTCCACAAAACTCCTTTCGTAGATGGCTTGGAAGAAAATTCCAATGCAGACTTAAATTTCTTCGAAATAAGTTACAGAAAAAAATCAGATAATATATTTAGAAAATCATAAATTGATCAATAATTTTACAACACGATTATAAACAAACTTCAAAACATTTTGTAGCCAAAATATTAGTAAGAACGAATAGATATACAAATATTAGAATTCGACATTGAAGCGGGGCGTACATTGAGGTACATCTGGCGAAGAATGTGCAAGGTCCATTTCTGCACTATATTAAGAAACGGAATTCTTTTGTCACAATAGTAAGCTTATAACAGAAACAGTGTTGCACAGAAAGCGCAGTTTCTCATTTCAGTCTATAGACTGATAAAATATCTGTTTTTAACTATTTGTACTTATAAATATTAATATAACACATTCATTATACATATTAATGAATCTATTGCTTCGGAGATTTCGTACAATGAACAACTCTGTTCTCTCAGTTTTGAAAGTATATACGCCTAGGGAGGGTATGGTTTTAAAATTGTTTAATTCATTTTTTTTTAATTGAATATATATAATATCGCAAGGATTTTGTGTTCGAATTTTAAGTCGATCTGAGCAAAATTCACGAACATATGAGGGTTTGAGCGTTCGTCCGTTGTTCAGGTTTCAAATAAACCAAGAGGGGCATGGAGCTAAAAAACAGCCCATAGAAGGCTGGATTCGTCAAAAAGATGCTTTACTTTCTCATTGATGATAACAACATCCTTTATGGACATGGAAACTGGTTATTCCAAATTTTGTTCTCACAACACACGTTTTCAAAGTCGATGCCACTCATAACTGCAAAAGCACTACATCGATCCTTTAGAAAATTTGAACACTGTTTCTGTATCTTTTTTTAACGCCGAAGAGTTTTTTTTTTTCAAATTTATTAATATTTTTTATTTTACAATAACAAATTAGCCAATTTTTATTTCGCATAAAAGTGTTTCTAGATAAATTAAAATTTTGAAAAACTCTTGACGATGTTACGCGAGGAAAGCGAATATTTAACGAAATAACTTTGATTTTTCGTTTTCGGATAATCCAACATCGGAAAATGATGGTCCCGCAATTATTTTTTTTCCGGGATGCTTCTGAGTAAATGCTGTCATTAACCAACCCTACGCTCCCTTTACTTCCCTACAAACAGTCGCTACATTTTATGCGGGTGGGGGAGTTGAATGTAGCTACTTAGTATGTAAAATGTAATTGATCATAAAAAGTTTAAAGTTCTCATGAACTCACCAATCTACGTAATTGGTGATACATGCAAAAAAAAACACTTTAACTAGATACAAATGACAGATTTAAATATATAATATTAGTAAAATATTGTGTAATATATTTGATAATAGGTCTCATTACTCCTTAATTCAGACTGAGTATCAATTCAGATTGGTTCAAATAATCAAATATAGAAAATTATCAAAGCATATATCTTGCAATTGCAAATCGCAAACATCTTGCAAAACAAAACTTAAATAAATCATGTTTAGCTAATTCATATTCATGACAATCCATTGTAATTTGGAAATTTATGCCGCCTTTTATTTAGAAATTTTATATATAAAGTTTTAGTTTATGTTTGGAAATCCGATTGACATTACTCGGTACTGGAAAAAGATTCTCTCTAGATTGCGCAATAACTGCAAATTATAAAATAGTTTTCTTGAAAAAAATTAATAGAAGAAGCTTGAAACTTCAAATGTATTTATCATATCCATGTGATGATTTTTAAGTGAGCCGTTAAAAATCTGCTAAAAAATTACTCATTTCTTAGTTTCTTAAAAATTTTCCAAAATACGATCAAAAGCCATTTTTTACGGCGAACTATTGATCCAAATTTATATAAATTCAACTAGGAAGAACAAAGGAATGGTAACATATAGTTTCATAAAATATGATTTTTTTTCTATTAAAAATAAATTGTATCCTGCGAAAAAATACAAAATAAACGTGATCATGAAATGTGTTTGAATTTTTTCTACATAATGTCTTTTATTATCGCCTAATAATGAATAAATTTAAATATTAAAGAGACCAAACCCGACCAGCACATATACTCAAATATATACAAGTAATCGTGACGTCATGGTTCCTTTAATAATGGTAGGTAATATTATGCTAAATTTATATAACATTAACAACGATGACGTAACTCTGCCGCCTAACATGAGTTGGTAAGAGAAAAAAACGCATGTTATTTATATCTTCCTTGTTTTAATATATTCCATATCACTACTAGATATGAAAGAATGTGCTTTGTAGGGATCGATTACATAACCTCTGACATTTTAACGTCACAGCAGTCTATTGACTGTATGTCTGTTTTTTTGATTTCAGTTTGCAAAATACCTGAAAGTATGTAATTGATGTAAAATTCTTATCGCAAGAAAACATAAAGAACTATGCTAACCTTAATATTGGCACTTACATCATACATATATCAAATTAGTTTCGACTCGCGACTTCATCCGTGTGGAATTCAGTTATAACAATATGTTAACAATTACCTTACAAACTGACATACTTAGAAATTATACAGAAAAAAGTTAAAATCGCAGTTAGTATAGCAAAACAGAAATTAAAAAATTTCCAATCTTTTGATGTGATACATCTTCCAGTTCGATTGATAAATGTCAAAATTTGAATGCCCTTTTGGTGCTGGAATTTCTAAGTCCTCTAAAACTTACTGTTCGCCTAATATAAATACCTAACGGCTTAGACTGTACTCCGATGGAACGAAATCTGTATAACATATAACAGAATACTTTGTTCAAAATTCCAAGTTTCAAACCCAACCTTTTATTGCTGCTTTACATGACCGGTCAGTCTATTTTGTCTTTCATATTAAGATAAAGTCATACCACAGATAACTACAAGATATGTCGTATATGCACGAAGCTTCTATATTTTCTAACCTTTTAGATACATCAATTGAGTTGAATACACTACTTAACGTTTATTATATCAAACTCAAGTCAAACATATAAAACAATGGCCCCCGGATCATCTGTCTGTGTGTCTGTTCGCAGTAAACTCAAAAACTATTGAACGGATGTTCATACAGTTTTCAACATTAGATAGAGTTTAGGTATATAATTTGTCATGATTTGTTTAGTTTTTGTCAATTTCGCTTTTGTTGTTCTTTCTTGGAACGCTGACACAGATTGCAAAAAGGGAAGAAGGATGATGGAATCATTGACCTCCAGAAAGAGATAAATCGGCCTTCGGTCTTGATTAAGCCTTTGGCCTAAGTGCTTGCTTCGGTTTAACGTTGTATTTCATTCAATTTATCGTACGGTAGCGGAGTGGCGGGTAGCAGCTAGTTTCAATTATATAGTGATCTAAATTATCATTTTTAATTCGATTATTTTACGAATTTTATTCATTTAATTATCATAATTGTATGTGATAATCAAAACTACTGGGCAAAGTACTCATTAACTGAAATGAGTGTGAGAAGTGTAAAAATCATCGAAATTGTAATGTAAAAAAGTTACTTTGTTAAATATATGGTAAATATAATGTTAGTTCACTGAACAGCTTTTTGTATTTTAAAGTTAATGAGTAAAATCGAAATGTATGAAACAGAAGTTAAGAAGAACTCAGAAACCGTTACGATATTTTTATATTTACTTCAAGCTAAATTTTTTGAAATTTAATATACTATTAGTACTATTCATTTCTTCATAAAGATTTCGATAAATTTAACATTAAATTTACATTACAGTTCTGGGTAGACCTTGTATATAATTTACTTTCATAGTGTTTTGTGTTTCGCCTTAGAATATACTATTTTGTGATATTCTCTATTCTTTTTATGTTGGGATTCCCCTTTCTCATTGAATTGAATTAAATAATGCATATTAAATAAATCATGTTTTTGGCTTAGTTAAAGAAAATGCTCTAATATAGAAATGTCAAAGTGGATTTGGTTACTTAAAAATTAAGAGAGTTATCTTTGTGAAAACACCTTAAATGAATAATGTATTGATTTTTGGAAAAAACTATGGCTTTTGCATATTTAATTCGCAGAACTGGTACCTAAGGCAAAATCAAAAGCGATCCTTTGGGCTATATAAATTTTGATCTTTGGATATCATTCCCTACTGGAATTTCAATATTTTATGAAACACCATTAGTTAAACCACTGATTTTTAAACTTAAAAAGTGAGTGAATGGTTTAATTTTTTATTATAATTACCTTATTACTAACATTTTTTAATTTATCGACTTAAAAACTCCCTCATGAATTTCCTTTAATATACTTAAATAAATCTAAAAGGTACTTAAGGAAGTTTTTGTAAATGTAACTTTTTTTTCGAATTATTATAATATCATTCAACGTTAATGCTACTCTTACGACTATCCTCGAACGATCCGGCATTTGAAACTGGATCTAATCCTTAATACATAAGCTATTTTTTAATCCGACTCTTTGGCAGTATTCTTTTTTTTTTATTTTAGCACACATAATCACTTACAACGCCTGTCCTACGAATAAAATTTCACATATAAAAAAAAAACAACAATCCAATGTATGTAGGTGAATACCTATAAATATGTATTAAATATAATTAGGTAGCGTAAACACAACACAACACATGTATTATAGAAAGTTTATTATTATTGTAATTGGTAGTCGTCTGTATTGTAATACTACGAATATGTTGGGTTTTAAATGAACATCGATTAATAATTATAATTAATATTATTAGTTATTATTAAACCAGAAAATAATTTATCATTTTAATTCGTTTATACCATAATACTATCATAAATCTATATTTGATTGGTTTTGTTTTTTTTTTTTTTACATTCAATTGTTCATGTAACATTTGAGGTTGATTGGAGCACATATTTTCGAATATGATAAATTATCATTACTGCAGTCCGAATTTCATTATACTATTCGAAAGATTAAAATTTATTTATTCATTTTTAGCTAATAAATCTTTTTAGTTATTAGAAGTAATTAACTTATCACCACCCTTCACAGATTTTAAAGATATATGCAAATAACAATTTTCTTTTTTTATCGAGTTTTGAATGAGCAACATTATGAATATAAATTATTAAATATCAATTTACTTTGTACACAATTAACTGTATCTCCTGAATTATTCTAGTAGTATTTTAATACACTTTCTTATAAAATGTTTTAGAAAAACTTTTGTTGTTGACTTCCAGTCTGCGGCTTAAAATAAATCTCAGTTATTATACATATTTATTTTAACTTTATTATACAGTAGCTTTTACCTGGCGTGTGTTCGCGTTGATAACAAACATCAAAAATTAATTACAAAATATATTGATTAGAATATAAAAAAAGATCTAACTTGTAAGTACCCAAAATAATGGTTATATTAAAAATTTGTTTCAAACAAAAATATAATCACTTTTTGTATTTAAAGTTTTTCAATATCTCTCACTGTTTAGAAATTGTATTTTTAAAATATGGGGCACGTCCATATGAATGCATAAATAAATAATTTTTACAGTTCATGTTATTCGCTGACGATATAGCTTTCTATTGGTTAAATAATTTTTAAAATCATTTTAGTAGTTGATTCGTGAAATACGTTAAAAAAAATAAACAAGTAATCGAACAAACTCACATTCGCATTAATAATATTTTTTAGATCCTATGATACAAATATTTTTATTCTAAAAAAAGAAATAGCTTAAAAAATCTTAATATAAATTTCTTAACTACTCTCGAATATTTGAATATAAAGGTTATAATTCGTTTTGCCAGAAATCAAATATTTACGTGGTGTATCAGTTAAAATATCAAAATTTATACATTATTGATCGCATGAAATGCAATAATGTTCTCTCAGGATATTTATTTTGAAATAAAAAAAAAAATACTAAATTTATTTGAAATATGTATGATAGTTTTGATTTATGCTTGAAATGTTATTTTAGAATCAAAGCCAATGATTTTGACATAATATGATCGAATATACCAATCAAATATATGAATAAAAACGGACATTTAATATATATCACAAGGCAGCACTCACTATACGTAATGTTAACTAAATATGTTACAGCATAAGTACCTAATTACATTATTTATGATAGGTAAGCATTCACTATACTACTATCAATATTCAATAACTAAATAAATTACAAATCATATTAAAAAAATATTAAAAATATTTATTTTTTAATAATTTATTTTTTTATTACTTTACCAAAATGAAACTCATAATCGAAATATAAAATATTATACATATATATATATATAATATATATATATATATATATATATATATATATATATATATATATATATATATATATATATATATATATATATATATATATATATATATATATATATATATATATATATATAAAGATCATCTCCGTCAAGCTAGCAGAGCCAATGTATTCAAAAATAAATTTAAATATGCTCAAAATTAGGTATTCAAATTTTTTATCTAGAAAATCGATTCATTATGATGCACTTTTACAATGTCATGTAAATACCATAATTAGATGCTTTTATGGTGTGCATTAAGAAATTCAACTTTCAAATTAAAATTAACAAAAAAATAATCACTGAATTGATTCACTAACATTTTGATATAATGGAAAATTGAATTTAAATGCACTCAAAATTAATGGTTTGTAGGTGCTGAAAAATTAAATTAGGTGCGTTTTAGGTGATTTTATGGTTTGCCTATTATTAAGTCAATTTAATCAAAATTACCAAAAAACCGTGCAAAATATTTACTTAACAATTTTAGAAGTGATTCATGTTGCAAGGATTTTTTTTGGTAATTTTGATTTAATTGATTTATTGAAGGCATATCATAAAAGCGCCTAAAAAGCATCTAAATCAGATTTAGATTATAAATTGCTCTGCCAACGTGATATAACGACTGCAGTGTATTTTAATGACACAATGTTTTTAATTAAAAGTTTGGGCACTTAATTTAATTCCCAGCTCCTAAAAAAAACCTAATTTTAAGCATATTTAAATTCAATTGTGAATACATTTAACTATTATTTCAAGATGTCATTGCTAGCTTGACACTAGCAGTGATTCCTATTAATAAATTAGTGTGATTTTTCTTGATAATTTTGATTAAATTGATTGTTTAAATGCACACCATAAAAGTACCTACTTCTGGTACGTGGTAAACGTTATCCTGCTCTACCAACGTAATATCACGACATCAGTCCATCATTATGATACAATTTTCTAAATTAAAAATTGGAGCACCTAAAATAATTTTGATCATATTTAAATATAATTTTGAAAACTGTGCTCTGTTAGCTTAACGGATATCAATATACCTACCGCTAATATAAAATAAAATTATAAAATGTACCCATTAATAAAATGGAATATATATTTTATAAATATTAAAATTTTTTTTTGGAATATAAATTGAGCAATGCAGCAATATATATATATATATAATGTTACAGGGTATGTAAGGATGTTACTTATATTTTATGTATGTTATATACTAAAATCATTAAAATTTTCGTTTCTTACCAGTGAAATTGTTGTTTCATTTAATAGAAATGTTTTTCATGACACACATATTGTGTGGTTTGATTTTAAAATAAAATTAAGTACATGGATGACTGTTGAGATTTGGTCGGTTTTTCATAACAGAAAAAACAGAAAAAAAGGTGTTGCTTAACTATTTTATAACAATTTAATAATAATTGCGCGTGGTATTAGATAGGTAATAATAAAACTTAGAAAACCGACGTATCAAAATAGTTGTTTATCAAATTTAAAAAAAAAATCTGAAGAAAACATATTTGATTAGACTTCGCTGCAAAACAACATCGGAAATTATTATCATTTAAAAGTATATATTGCTTTTGTTCGGAATTGTCACATATTGTACAAATCAATTTTCTATTTTCTATCGTTTTATATTTTATTAATTCTTATAATTTATTTCAAATACTTGAGTTGTTTAAACGTTACCTAGATTTTTGATAAAACAATTTAATCATATTCCATTGATATAGAAATTTATATTACATGAGTTTGAAAAGAAGATTACAGTATTCTGTTGAGAAAACTAAATATGGTGAAAATATGAAAGTATATATATATATATATATATATATATATATATATATATATATATATATATATATATATATATATATATATATATATATATATATATATATATATATATATATATATATATATATATATATATATATCATGAATGTTGTATTAAATTTTTTATTATTGCATTAAAAAATTTATTGTTCGTAATAATTTAACTTTCGCACATTATATCCAAAACAGAAATAAAATTTATAGAAAAAAAATTGATTTTTATATAATCACATGATTTGATTGCGATCATTATGTTTGGAAACCTTTTAAACCATTAAACAGAAAATATTTCTAATACAAAAAATGTTTTTAAAAACAATCAACCTTTGTTTGAAAATTTTTTCATAAACTACTTAATCATATAAATCTATCTTAAATACATCTAAATAACATATTTATTATAATACATATTCTAATTAATGTAATAATAGCTATAATACAATTTACCATTTAACTTTTTTATTAGGAATCACTATGGCTTGCATTTGAAGAGTAGAATTTTTTCGGAATGAGAACGGACGTTTGTATTTTAATGATGCCGAAACTACTAGTATTCAAGTGTGCAAAATCGAATATCGAATTTCGCTTCTGGATTCAAGTTAAGAATACCTAAGTTTTTGAAAATTTTGCCGGACCAATTTTTCGTTTACTTGTTTGCCTTTTCATTTTAATAAAGTAGAAAGTATGACTTATTAAGTTAATTCATATCTTATACTTCATGGAAATAGGAAAAGGGTATTTCGTAAAAAAATATACCATACATTGGCCCGGCATAAAACACGAATTCATTGAAAAAAATTGGTTCTCGCTTTTTGAATATTCAATTACCTATAGTGAGTGCTCTGTTCATAGCCCACCTGAATTGGCAAATATTACATGTGCACGACCTGGTAGAAAAGGTAAGTTTTAGAATTTCTTAAAAAAGTCACATTGTGCGCAAAACTAAAAAAGGATATTATAGATAGGCATTTTTTAACGAATATTGGGTGCTTATTTAGATTGTTTGTTGTTTTGCCACTAAAGTGCATTAAAATTCCATTGTTCTGCATTTTTGAAGTTATACTTCTTTAGGCGCGTTATGCAAAAATGATGAAAGTGAAATTTTAAGGTGCGCGCGCATCACCGTCACGCCAAATTCACAGGTTTAAGCGGTTGTTATGATTTATGTTGCACTTAATGTAAGAAAATATATATTTATTTATTTCATTTTTCAAATTTAATTTTTTAACATATGCATAAATATTTTTGAGTTATTTTTGCATGAAAATTGAAAAAAATACAATGTATATTCTATTATACCACATTAAAGATTGTTTTTATTTTCGAAATCTCATATTTTGTATCAAGTCTTGTACTATAATAAAATACGATTTTGGTTCTTTGAGTTACTTGTGCAAATAGGTACAACTGTTTGAAAGTACACACATTGTAATGAAGTAATATCGCCTCTTAGACAAGAACCATTATAATTTTTAGGAACATGTATTGAATCAACATCACACAATTAAATTATTAGGATCTATGAGAGTTATTTCAATAGAATCGATAATAGTGTAATTGAATTCGAATACAGTGAAACATATTGATAGAAACCTAAAAGCATACAAAGGAGAAGGCTTTTAGATCTTGGCTTAGTGTAAACATTTAGTATAATACTGAAACACTAACTACATATCCATATGGACCATCTATATATCCATATATAGCGATACGAAACGTATATAAACATGTACCTTTATTTATATGTAAAACCCTATTTTGTTCGATGTCAATAGACAAATTGTCCTTACACACTATCTATACTGAAGTCCTTACGTACTATTTATACTATCTACGTAAATTTAGCAGAACCTAGAAGTTATTGTAAGTTTATGTAAATATAACATAACAAAACTCAAAAATTATATTAAAATGGATTCAAAAACAAAGAAATTATATGCTATCAAATATTATTACCCATTTCTCTCTTGAAAACAATATTTAATATGAAATTTATATGGATATACTAGCAAATGACATCATTCACAACTTTCCCCTCTTTGTTTAATTAAAAATTTTTAATCTTGCTGACATTTGAAGATTTAAAAAAAAAATAACTTCATATCTATGTTCGTTACTTCACGACGCTTTAAATAAATAATATAAAATTATTAATTTAGTCACATGTCCTATTGGTCGCCGCTTAATTTTAGCTTCATTGCTTAACTTTTAAGTATCGCAAGTAGCTAAAATTTTAGAGAATTCAACTGTACACTACAGAATTCAATGGTACATAAATTTGAATGTAACTTAATTATGATGTGTAGACAAACTTTTTCCTCTACAAAAACGATAATTAAGTGTTATATTTATAATTTACCTTTACCTTGTTCATATCACTCTATTCCTACGATAAAACACTCAGAATCATGTTTACTATCTTTACATAAGACAGTTCTCGTCTTAGCTCAATGTGGAAATAATAATAAACAGGATTCAATTTTAAATTGAAAGAAATTCGGCTAATTTGTCTTTAATTTTAGTTTTCACATATGGCACAAAAATTAAAATAAGAATTTATTGAAAATTAAACCATGTGTAAACAAACATCCACTTGTAGTTACTACATTCAAATCTATGGAAACATTTTTTGAACAGAAGAGATAGAACGAAACTTTTCCAGGCTAGGATGTTATTGGAAGCTTGTTCGAACCATTTACTTACTAACCACGTTTAAATAAACGTCAAAGCAGAAAATCCATACGATTTCATAACTTTGGAGCTTATCGGAAAAGTCAAAGATTGTACGATAGGCCATCACTCGAAAAAATTTCGCTCCATTTCTATCTCATTAAGAATGTACGAGCTATTAAGGATGTAAGCTTCCAAATGGTAAAGTCTTAATGTTTTTTATAAATGGTTTCTATGAAAAATATATCTTGATTGAATTTAATCACTTTGGTACTCGCAAAATTAGTCTCATTGCAACAACTGCTCACTGAAAACTTAAAGTTAATTTTGCTTTTTCTAATAATATATTATCTGCTAACTTCTACACTCAAATTATTAAAGGAGAACTGAAATTAGCTGTTTCATTGGTGATTCTCTATGAAAATCTGAAATTAGCCATTGATTTTTTAACGGGTTACGTGTGGTGTAAACACATAAATACAATACACAAACATTAATTATTCATAGTATTTATATGCTATAGATACATTAATAATTGAATAGTGCCTATGGTCAATGTGCTTCTGTAGGTATATATTATGGTATCGACAACAGTAAAGTAATACAGTATTACAGCCCTTTTCAAATCAAACGTTCAAAGCTACAAAAAAAATAATAATAAAACACAACAAGTTCACAAGTAGAGCATTACCTACGATTGTGTGACAGATTATAACAGGATAAATTAGGTGTTTAATAATCAGAGATAATCAGGAATAATCGAATCTAGGGTTGTTTAAGTTTATTTTGTTAATTTCATTATTTTAAATAAATTTATTTTACAAATGTGCACGGAAAACTGTAATCTTTAATTTACATATTTTAAAGGAGTATTTATTTGCTTAATTCGACCTATTTTTATCTTTAATACTAATCAAGCCGTTACCCAAGAATCTCTTCTATCTCTCTCACATCATCTATCTTAGATTGGTAACCTTCTTTTGAGATTCTCTCGTCTGGTCCATTCGTATCATATGTCCAAATCAGCGTAGTATAATATTTTTAATGGAAGTCGTCAGGTGTGGTATTATTTTGAGGAACTCACTAATAATTTTATTTCGGGCTCACCCTCTTTGTGTTTTTCATCAACAACACTGAGGAATTTAATTGCAATGGCCTAAAGACTTCATCTTTGCTTACAAGTACAGTTTTTTCAAAAAATCAATTGTACTCTATTGATCTACTATTTGGTGTGGGACACCTGTGCTAAAACCGCATCGCTGTCATGCCAGGAACATATTTTATTACCACCTTTGTGGTATTCTCATGTATAAGCTACATTATTTTAAAATTCCATTGAAATAAATTTTGGACAATTCACACCATATCTTTTTATAAATTATAGCCTACGAGTTATTCTCATGTGTAAGCTACATTATTGTAAAATTTCATTAAAATCCATACATTTGTTTTTGCGTGAAAGAGTGACATACATACATACAAATATTCTTTCGAGTTATTATAATAATAGGATTCAAAAATATCCCTAAATCACTAGATTATCTTCTGAGCAAGAGGGATATATTCACAAAATTTCTATTTTCATTTATACTGAGGATACATCGGATGCATTTTTTTTTTAATTGACCGCCGTATGTCCATATAAACAGAATTGAGAAATAAGTGTACACGCCAAAATTCAATTAATTAAGATTTTCATCAAAGGAATTTATAGTTTTAAAAAGTTTTGATGTATTTCAAGGATTGAAATATCTAAAAAATTACGAAACAGTTCGAATTTTTTACCTTTTGTATGCTTGTTAGCAACTTTGTCTCAGAAAAAAAAAATTATTCTACATTATCATGTAAACATTTTGAAGTAATAAAAATAAAACATGGCGAATACCCTATTATTTTCACATATTATTAAACTCCTACACGCAATATCGAAATCTAGTTTTTTGGTACATAAATTATTGTTGCAGATCGATACGTCTGTTTTGAAACAGAGTATATCCACTGAAAATGTATCGACAAACATAATATCGAAACTCTCTAGTTAACAATTATACATATTGTAATATTGACACAATCACAAATGCCTCGTTGAAAGATTAATGATACAATTATAGTCTGACAAAATTAATTATATTCTATCGTGTGTCACGTGTATTTTATTTCATTTTTTTTAAACTAGTAACTTTGTAAGCTGTAAACCTAACTCTAAAATAAACAAAAAACATTTTCCTTTTTTTCCTGTTTGAAAATGCCTCGTCATCCAAACTTAAATTTTAAATAACAGTTTTATTTAGAGATTATACCCAAATGGAGATGTAATAAAAAGTTATTGGTTTTTCTGAATGCTCTTATTATATCATTTCACTCCATATCGGTAGGTGCATGAAAATTTAGGCTAAAAATTAATTACAAAATTTTAGGTTGTAAACCATTTTGCAAAGAATTTTACAAAATAAGTTTCAGTAGATAGATCAATAGGAGGGTATTCTACTATATTTGAAAAACTATTCGTCAAAAAAAAAAAAAAATACTTTCTTGCCATAAAATTTCATTAAAATTAAACTTTTTTATTCCCACTAAAACACTCTCCGCCATGTTGATAATACTGGAGTGTGAACAAAACAATTGTGGACGATCGGTACTCATTCAATATTAACCACCATTCTAATTTGATGTTTTTCTTGAAAAATAATGAATTACAATCGCTATCGTATTAATTTAATAGATTAAAAGATTTGATAAAAAGATTTAACGAAGTATTTAATAGATTAGATGCCTAATATAGTTTGCCTTGTAACGTATATGAAGTTGATGATAAAATTACCTCGAATTACTTTGAAAACTACCAAAAAAATAATATTTATAAAATATTATTACAACCTGCCCCGCTTCTTCCATTTTTAAATGTTCTCTTCCAAATAATTTAAGCAATAAATTATAGAATAGAGCAACTAATAAGCACATAAATAGCACTAAATTTTATGATAGCATTCGAATAATTTTGTGATCAGGAACGGCTAGGTTGGGTTAACATGGACTAACATGTGATATAAAGATTAAATATTTTTATCAAATTTCATCATTTATTTTTAACTACGGAAAGAACGCTATTCTTTGAAATGAATTCCAAAGAATTGCATTTGAAATTGACGAAAACAAATGTATGATTAAAAGATTTATAATTTGTATGATTTCGATGTTTCACGGAGAATGCTTTAAACTGAGATTTATTGGAATTGTTTTCTGCTATTCAATTTTATTTCTAATCTTATTACTATCATCATTACCAATACATATTGTTTTAAAATTAATTTATTTATTTTTTGTTTCAGGTGAGTCAAGCATTACGGATTATAATGTTTTGCAGCACAAGAAATTTATTTGTAAGTTATATTTACTAAACTATTATTACAATGTCAAAATTAGAGACACGGCATGAATATGACCAAGTTCCGACCTAACGAACACAGTGTGTATGTTCTAGACAGTGCCGATCTTAGCCTTAGTCCAGTTAAGTAAGGAAATTTTAGCGATTCACGCAAACTGGTTAATGAGTCAACATTCCACTTCTTAAAAAGGATGAGAGAGATTAAATTCGAACTCTACATATTATATGACGAACGTAATACATGTACACAAATTTGGAAATCAAATGCGTAAACTTCGAATTTTACACTGAGATATTTTAAATTTTAACATAAGATTAACAAGTGGCAATAACAATTAACCGAGTTAACTGTTTAGGTAGTCAACATATGGTTCAATATCAGTATTTGAACTATTCTTATAAAAGCATTTATAAAATAGCCTAAGCAGTCCACGCAGTTATATATGTAAAGAAAATCTCGACACCCATATACTTGTGTCTTGATTTCCTTAATGTTAATCTCAGGCGTTGCTAGGTAGATGTGAAACAATTTGTCATGTGACAGAAATTTATTTATTGTGTGGATTGGATTAATGAAGAATTATATATTTTAATTTGAGGTGGTACTGGTACCACATTTTTGAAATAGAAACTTTAAATGTTGTTTCTTGTGTTTATACAAGAAACGCAGTTGAGTTTTTTATTTAAATAATCACGTGAATTTAAGAATAAACTTTATTAGATATATACGTATATAATAATAGTATGTTGTTTGACTCTTTTACTGCATTTGACAAGCACAGCAGACAACGAACATTTAACAAAATTATATAAATCAATTCTGTTTAGGCAATACATGTAAAGCGAAATAATATTTATATTTGTTTAAAAAACGAGCAAATATTGTAAATAAATACTATTGAAAATGAGGTTATAAAAAAATTATATTCGGTATGGACATAGTAACAAGCATTTTCCATGGTACGCAGAGAATATAATTGTTCGAAAATACAATATTCAATGTTTTATATTTTCATTCATATTGTTTCTCTATCGATAAATATTTGATATTGGTGGAATGGTTTAGAAGGGTAGATAATTCATTTAAATTAATTCACGTTGATTATCCAGAAGAGAATAATTATACAATAAAATGCTGACATTACAGAATGTTGATCTTTTTAAAAGGATAAGGATAATGAAGTTTTTATATTAAAAAATTCGTGACAGTTACATAATAATTTGAAATATAGAAGAGTAAATTAGTTAAATCAAAAAGTTACGAGTTAATTGTTAAAATACCCGATATATGGTTTACTACCAATGATTGGACTATTTTTAATTTTTACTTAAATTAAACTAAATACATAAAAAAATGAAATTGTATGCCGTAAAAAACAGTTTTTCAAACTGAAGTTTTTTTAAACGAAACATTTTTTGCCTTTCAATTTCTTTATCGGTTATGGTTTAAAAGATCCATGAATACATAATATGAGATTTAGTGGCTCGATTTTGCTTATTCACATAACATTTCTTAGCTCATTTTTCAGATCTAGAATGTCTCAAAAATTTTTACTCGCTATCTATTATCCGTTTTGAATTATTTGGATAACTGGCGGACGGTATAGACAAGACAGACGGAAGGACATACATACGAAAATGCACTAATTTCAGTGATTCTATGAATATTAGGAGTTTAGAGAATCACTGTCCATTTTCACTTGTAAAAATTTGGAGAAAAAATCTCAGAGATTCAGTTCGGCTTAATAGTATATCCAAACATATATAAGTCACGTCAGTCATAATATTCTTCTGAGAAATCTAATAGAGCGTGTCTGCACCTGTCCGTTTCAGTTAAGTCTCAGTGATTCAATGCAACTTCAGTCACATTTACGGCATTTTTATATTCGTCGACATTTTTGTTATGTGTTAGTCTAGAAATATATAAACCATTAAAGGAACACGGATAGCACGACTGCTGAACTATGACTGAACGGATACGTGACGGACATGTATAGATAGACTGGTAATTTCTGACAGAGGTGTGGAGGTTTGAATATACCATAATTGGCAGTGTATTTTTTGATATTTCTAACATTATTTGTATAAACAAATCATTTCGTAGTATCAAAAGCGTGTTCATATTGCTACGAACACATATGAAAACATCATGAATAAAGAAAGGATCGTAAACATTTTTTAATTAACAAAAGCAATATAGATATTAAACTTAAAGCCAAACATAACATGTTCTTTGTTATTCATGAACGCATTTTAAGAGCTTTAGTGTTGATATAAACTATTTATAGTTTAAAGATCTATGACACTCTAATGAATAAGATACTTGTAACCACACAATGATAAAAGAGGGTTGTGCATGTATAGACGACGACGACGACGACTCTAGGTAATTTGGATAAATTTATAAACTGTTTTAACACACACGCTTCATTTTGTCTAATAAATTATTAAAGTTAATTACCCTACAATAGTTTAATCACACAATAGTAAAATGTAACAGTTTTACGACATATTACTTCTTGCTACTGTAAAAAATGGCATAAACATCGTTTATGGTACAAAATTAATTTTGTTCAAAGTTGTGTTTCTTCAGTTCATGTTCAAAACAAATATTGCTTATGAAATTTCTATTACAGATTGTGTTTTGAATAAATTAATATAATAATAGGTTTTTTTTGTTGTTGTAAAGGGAATTCTCTTTTAAGACTACTGAACTGATTTTTCAACGCTAGAAATGGTATATCATTACTGTCTAGATCATATAAGACTATAAGAATATATATAGAGTCTAGGGCGTTCTTATGGTTATTCATGCTCAACTTATTGGTAGACTATCACAGTGTAAATTATTATAACTACAATTGCAAAAAATGAAATTCACTGATTCACAATTCTTTTATTTTCAAGCGTAGAAATACAAAACTAATTTCATTTTTTCGGATTATTTTTAGTTGCCAGGTCACGTGAAAACAATCAAAAGTAGTTAACTTTTTCATTTATGTAAATGTACGAAAACCCCTTATTTATAAAATACAAAATTTGGGACAAAAAATCGAAATTTATTTGGTCCATAAAGAAATGTTATACACAATAAATTACAAAGGCAACCTTCCGACGCCTAATTTAAAATAATTTTTTACCCTAGTAGTAGTGTGATCAGATTTTAGAAAAAAAATTCTTAAGTTATGGTACAAAGTTTAAATAAAATACCTATTTTATAAGTTTTCATTCGTAGAAAATAAAATACCTATTTCATAAGTAATTCGAATCAATTACGTTATAATTTTAATAATGATGTTAAATTTCTTTAACTGTTTATATTCACTGGCATTGCATATTCGAAAACTGGACCGTTATAGGGAAAATCCGAATTTTTGATTATTTTGGGCTAATTACGTATACTAAAGCATCCTGTAAGTTGAAAGCTGGTTAAATTTACTGCATTAACAATACCATTAGGTTTATTAGGTATTCAATTCAGACGCCAAAACGTAAAACTATCAATATATACATATCCTAAAAACATTACTCAAAATTAATATTCTCCATTTGGAATATATATATATATATATATATATATATATATATATATATATATATATATATATATATCAATCATAACACTTAATTTACCGCGGTCTAAATTGCAACCGTATGGACTACAAATTTTCAGTATTTTGAAATGGTCATAATTAAAATTAGTTCAAATAATGAGACTCAAATCGTTTGTCGTGTATCTAAACAATTGTCTCTGTTAGTAGCTATTTTCACTCATATATGAATTCTCACGTTAAATAAATACTTTGCATATTTAATTTAATTTAAAATTATATTACCCTATCTATCTCGAAACGTTACTTTGTTATTGCATATTGTATATCTATTTATTTCTCACAACCGTCTTTATAAATTAAATAATTTCTGTCAAAGCTTAAATATAAAGAGAACAAAATAATTTTATTTTAAGAACAACAAAAAGCCTTACTCACAATTTTATAAATATTAGATATATTTATAAAAAACAACAACAATGAATATTTATATAATATATTTCAAAGAAAATTTCTATCGTATTTTGGATATAAATAAAATCTTAGAATTCCATTGCACTCTCTTCCTGTCCCTGTTCTGTTGTTGTTCGTGTTATTTAACTACTTCAAAGGTAGGAACAATATAATGGATACGTTACAGATTTTTGGTAGTTATTTTATCATAGTCATATTGAAGGCACAGAGAATATATAAAACGCAGATTGTATTACATTTATCTGTGTAGTATAATACTTGAAAGACTAGCATGGATTGGCGAAAATTACCACTCATACACAACTCTACTCCCACCATTTTACTTTGAATGTTTTGTGACTTTTTGCTTACAGGAATTTTATTATGTCAAAACTTCCTGAGTAACTTTCATATCGTATCCCTTGGCTTGTTAATTGAATATTTATAAATTTGTGATAAACAATAGCGGAGATGTTCGTAATGGTCCCATTTATATGAAACATGTCACCTATCAAATACCTCGTGAAACGTTATCTTATTTTCATATTTCACTTGTATATGCGTGGCAGGTTTTACAGTCATTTAAATTAAAAGCGAAGGTTATTAAAGAAATTACAAAAATTAGAACGAAAACAAGTAAAAATAACAATTAACAGATTTAATTGTTTAGATATTCGACATATCAATATTCCAGTATTAGTATCAATGTTTGAACTATTTGTATCATGATATTTTTATAGTATTCATAAAATATGCAGTCCCTACTACAGTTTTAAGTATAATTTGTATATAAAATATATGTGCCTTTTAGCTAATTTTGAACTGAACTTTCACTTTATAGTAACAATTTACGAAACTTAATGTTTTTAATTAAAGTGTTTTTTTTTTTCATATATATTTTTTTGTCTTAAATTGTTTATCCATCATTTATAGTTTAAAAGTTGGGTCATGAATCCATTGTATCTAATGGACCGATTTCATGGACCGAATAGACCAGAAAATTATTTTATGCGATAAAAATGTTGAAATTTATATTTATTATCTTAATATCAAACTTCCTTATCAATCGGCCAAGAAGTTCCTTTTTTGTTTTTTGGAATGACATATTTCAATTTAAGGTAAATGCATCTTCAAGCAATCATCAAGAAATAGGAACGAATCAAATAATAGATTTATCCATAAGATGGAAATATATTTCACTAGTTCATGTCTGGTAGTTCATGTGTGCAATTTCATGAGGCACTGAGTCAACATATAAAACATTTCTTGAACCTTATGAAAATATGTTTTTGCGTATATATTTTATTCTGGCTAAACCTTAACTTATATATAAATTAGCAAAAAGTTTAAAACTTCTAGAAAGTTTCGACCCGATAAAATGATTCTGGTTTATTTATTTTCTTCTTTATTAAATATTAAATTTAAATTTAACTATGCCACAAATTAATTTCTAAAAAATTTTAAGGATTAACAAAGTTCTTCTAATCATTAGCAAGATGTTCGATTTTATGTTTAGAAATTAATAGACTATTCGCTAATATGAGCATCATTTACCAAGATAACTCATTATTTTTTAAAAATATTTCAGCAAATAAAAATTTTATGATTATTATTCTTAAGGGTGAAAGGGACCTTACCTAAGTAAAAACGAATTAATCTTCACAGAAAAATTAATCTCTCACTATCTTATTTAAAAATAGTATTATTTTTAAAATGCCAAAAAGCTCAACCTGCTATAACTTCGGTTGATCTTTGTCTAATTTTACTAGCGAGTTTGGTCAGTTGTGAGAATTAAATAATTGTTATTCCGTTTTAATCAATTTAAAAAATTTCGTTTTTGTTCGCATTTCTAAAAAGCATCCAATTTGTAACAATTTTTTTAATTTTATATTTACGTTATTAAGGTTAAGATTTTTGTGTAAATTTTAGGTACAACGAAATTTATTGAGAAAATAAAGCTGTTATACTTTAAATGTTTAAAAGTTGGGCATTGACTAAAATTTGAAACCAGTATCGAATAGTGTATTCATTATTTGGAATTAATTCAATTATTTGAATAATCTGAAATTTTTCTTGAAATCAAAGTACTAAGTTCTTCTGAATTTTGAGCCATACACAAAATTTTAATTTTGGTAGTGTGATACCAGAAAATAAATTGTTAATTTTTTTTAAATTTTAGATTAAACTCAAAATAATTTTTCTTTTACAAAACTTTTGGTCGATATATTACTGCGCCAATATATGCTAACCTGATATAAAATATGTCCAATTTTGGTCTGGTATGAAACGGAAGTGATGAATTGCATCCTATATCACTATGTTGCATTAAGTAAATAGCATCTCATCAGGGACAAATGTAACCAAATCAATTTGAATGTTTATACAACATATCTATCAAAATTTGTGCATGGGAAATTGAGGAAATTGGAAAATCGGAGCAGGGAGTAACAAGAGTAACAAATAGCATAGTATGCAGCATACTTTTTAAATTAATTTTCTTTATATATTTTAAAAGGTTGTTGATACAGAATATTGAAAAATAACTTACGTTGATCTAAAAGAATCTATTTACTGCTAGCAAAATCAAAATGTCAAGCGCAGTATTACTATTCTCTAACAACTCGAAAACTCGAATCAAACAACCAAAATAACTTTTTCATTTATAGTATTGTTAATAAGAAAATTATAAAATCAAAGCCGTTCGCTATAACCAATTTTAGAGAATCTAAACAACTATTAGGAAATAAAAAATCATATGTAATTTGATAATAGTTTTTAAAAAACATCACTATGGTCTAATTATCGGGTTGTTGATTTTAAAATAACTATCGGTTTGTTCATATTAAAATTTTTAACTAAATTCTAGTAAACAAATTCATTTAAGTATCAACTTATCAAAATGGTTATAATTTTAACGATGTTCCACTATTTGATTTTGTTTATTCATGAAGTTTTGCCGGAAATCGGGATAATTCGTGTTTTACTTTAAAAACTCACCCCATTCCACTTCTAGATCTCAGTTTTCCCGTAAATTTTTTTTTTTTAATTTTTATTAAATTCTCTTCCTTTTCCAATGGGTTTCATACTACTTTTTTTTTCACTTTTTACAATTTTTAAAGACCTCTACCATGGTATATACATCAAATTTAAACAAGTGAAGATAATATAAAACGTTTTTAATAAACATAAAATACTCTAAACATGCAGTTCATACGGTTATAAATACATACATATATGTATTTATAACCGGCAACTTTAAAATCACAAAAACGTTACTTTAATAAATAAAATATTAAGAATATTTATTTTAACTATATATGTGTTTATTAGGTACAGAGCTATTGTGGGGATTTATTTATTAAAGTAACGTTTTTGTAATTTTAAAGTTGGCTAATTTAACTCATCCAGGAACGTCATCTGACTTTTTAGGCCTTAAATACACCACCAAAAATTCAACGTATCAACTCTTTTTATATTTGAGTTTTCTTGATGACAGACAAAAAACGAACATACGAAAATGGACGGCTTACCTGATTAGACATATACTAAATACATTTTAGTCAACACTTATCCCAAAATTTTGTTCATTCTTTGATATTTGCTAGCGTAACAAACTTGATACTAAAATTAATATGAATAAGGGAGACCGGACCGGAACTACAATTAACAGAGATACGTATTAACAAGCGACTTTCACTTTATGAAGCTTCAGTGAGCTATCTGCTGGTTGATACTTATATGCGGGTAACGAATATATTTAAGTTTTCAATTTTCTGTTTTATACTTAAAATGCAAGGTTCTATAAATATATATTTGGTTTTAATATAAGCATATTTTATACTGAATAATGTTACATTGTTTAACATAATTATAAACCAATATTATGTGAAGTTTTTAAATACTAAAAATATACCTTTGGGGCTACAATTGACAAATTGGCAGCTCTAATATTAACATGTCAATACCTACCCCAGTTGTGGAGGCTAGTATTAACAGGGTACCATAATGACTGTCAAGACTCCGACTTTGAATCATCTTTTGCCAACGATCATAGAAATCCAAACGTTTAAAATCAATCATTAATCACTGAAATATCTGAGCATGAAGTTAATATTAATGATATATCATTAAATTTAGAAAATCACAATATTTTAAAGCAATCTGATCATCTTAAACCTTGAATATCTAATGAAACGCAATTTGGATCATCTGGCATGCAGAAAGAAGGGGTCACGCAAATGCGTTATGAGACATCAGGACCATCAGGAATCTAGAAAGATGGTACAGATTTTTTGGACGAAACTATTAGACTTCTACCAAAGACACCACCACGTGCTAAGTCTAACCGTAAAAGGGGTAGAAAGTCTGTTATTCTCACTGAAACGCTGCTTTAAAAGTAGAATATCAAAGAAATGAACTGAAAGTGAGGCATGGCCACAAAAGATCTGATAAAGGAGATAAATAAATTCGAAAAAGTAGAAAAGAATAGTTTTATATAGATGCAGTTACTGTGAAGAAGATGAATAAACCTCAGGTGGTGACTGAATTCAATATATCTTTTGTTAAGACTAAACCTAATCTCGGTTTATCAAAGGCAACATAATATGCATTCACTTGCCTCAATTGTAATTCGGATGATGACTTCGAATTGTAGTTTTTAAATTTAATAATCTGTCGATTTTATAATTTCTTAGGTTTAATTTCCAAAAACATAGAATATCTGGAATACATTAACGAATTTTATTTTTTGTTTATATTTATATTGCGATTTGTATTGTCTATGTATTGTTTAATTAATTAGAAAATGATTCTATTCAAGTCTGTATTAAATTTCTCTTAAATGAATTTAAAAAAAAAAAGTAAGGTAAAGTTAATTTTTACCCCTACGGTTAATACTTGCGTCATAGTTGTTAATTATAGCCCCGAACATGAGGTAGGAATTAACATTCGACTTTCTTGAGAAAAGATGTTTTCTATATAAGAAGGCATGGTTTCATTTATCTTTGAAATATAAATAAAATGATATTCTATATATGTGGAGTATAAAAATGAAATCTAGCGTTATCTTTAAAGTTAAAATAGGCGTTAAAGTTTTAATTTATTCGAATAGTAAGACCATTGAACAGCAAAAAACAAAATTTTTTTGTCTGACACCCTATAAACTGGAATGTCGCTTGTCTGATGGGTATCCACCAAAATTTCGTCAATTTATTAAAAAGCTTCACTAAAAATAGCGCCCCATTTACCACAGTTTTCGTATAGGAACAAGTTATTACCTACCCTAACCATAACTAAAATGAACTCACAAGTAAATTTTTGATTAATTTTAAAATATTAATTTTCGATATTTTAGCCGCCGATCTAAACTTGATTAATATGTAAAATTTCAAATATCTGTTCTGTATGTGTTATACCTTATATTTTGATATAAAATGATATGATCACAAAATAAGTATATCAAATTTAAAGTATTTTATTTCGGCTTACAAAACATTGAAGGTGTATTTTTATCGTAAGTACCGGTAAATATTGACATTTTTTTGGTATTCTTTTTGTTAGAATATTTCCACGTAAACATTTGTCACATAATACCTACCAAAGATAGTTGGATATATCTGGTTTCTCGTTGAATTTTTATCACAATATTTTTTGAGATTTTGTCATTTATTCAAATATTACGTGAATATGTTAAGGTCAACAAATTGATATATCTTTGAAATGATATAATAACTTAATGATATTTTGATAATTTTTTTTTTTTCAACGAATCATCATATCCTTTATATTATTGATTAGGGATGGAAATTGATTATTACATAATTTATCATCTGTTTTGAAAAAAATATAATTTTAAAAAATGGACGTGTTTGTTTGTTTAGGTGTAATAAAAACTAAAAGACTTTATATGTGAAAAATACATGAAAATCCTCCTTTTAGGGGTTAGAAACGATGTCGATCTATCTGCACGGGTGAATTTTCATATTAGATTTAATCTCACAAATAAAAATATATTATACATATATTAATTAGCTCATTTTTGAGACAATATAGAATTTTTATAAAATTTAAATTATACAACAGTACATATAAAACCTACATTACCTGTTTTGAGCCATTTGAAAATATTTTAAAATTTGACTAATAATAGGATTGTGGTGGAACTATTTATTAGTTTCTGATGAAACTTGCTTCGCAAATTTTAGTCAACCTGAACTACTTTCATCTTAAGTCTTAGCTCTATCCATCAAGATCAATCCGAGATATTCATTTTTAAATTTTTTTTTACATATTAATGTATATATTGCGGGAGAGGGGATGAAACAACCTCCAGTAACAAAGGGAAATTGTTACTGGAGGTTCCCTGAACATCAACAATAAAAGTTACCAAATTCCGTACTTCAACTAACAATGGAAGTAGTAAAAAATAAATTAAAACATAAAAATTTACCCTTTCAATGTGAAAAATATACGAAAAAACCATCTTTGTGGGTTAGAGTATCGGTTAAATCTGGAGGGTGTCCCATAATAATTTTACAAATTTCAGTCCTAAAACGAAAAAAGGGTCATGATTCAATTCATTCGAATGAAAAATTTTTCGTGCTTGTATACAACATTAAAGAGCAAACAATAAAAATTAAAAAAAGAACCGCCTTCAAAAAAGTGAACTAAAATATAAAAATTAAAATAAATAATTTTAAAACTTCTATAAATAATATTCTTGTGACCAATTACCTTGCGAAGTCCGCTAATTATATCATACCCAATCATATCCACAGCTGAACAATTAATTCGATGATGTCAACCCTCAGGGAGTTTTAGTCACACTGAAATTTTTTAGAGAAGTTTTTAATTTAAAATTATTTTTTACTTTTAGCATTTGAAAATTTTTTTGTTTATTTTGCATTTTGCATAGTCAAATCTTAACCTTACTAAACTACGTTGATCGCCACCAAACCGCGTCGCTCCACACCAACAACGTGAAAATCTTTTGATTCGTTCCAGAAATATCGTTAACGGAATATTCGGGAACAAGTGTTTTTTTAACATCAAAGATCAAAAACATTGTAATATGTTAAATTTTAAGTGCTTAGGCATTCAATTAGCGGGAAGTTGCAGAGATGGCCTTTAGGGTCAACCGTTTTCCAAATTTTTTTGTATAATAATTTTGAATAACTATCGATATAAATGTACACGGTATTATTAGTCTAGATATTATACATTTGTAGTATATAAATTTACAGTATAATAAAATATGGGATTCTGCTTTAGGAGGCCAGTGTTGACAAAGAAACAGAATTTTTATTATTAGGAAGAAGATTTTGAGATTAATATTTAAACTTGGACCACGACTACGATATCCGTGGTGCCTCGATTTTTTGATGGATTTTGGTAAAACAAGCCTAAATAATACGAAAATGAAGAATACCAATTTTCGAGTTTTCGTTTATTTTTTGAGTTATATATGGGTAGTTTAATCACAGGTTGAACATGGGGGCAAAAAACCAACCCGACCCGTGAAAACTAAACCCCATAAATTCATAGGTTAATAACAGTCGAAAATGGCCTATACGTATTTTTAATAATTGTATTAAATATACAAGTGTTGATTTTTTGTAAATGAATTAAATTTCGGTTATTTGTGCTTGAATTGTGTTTAAATTATAATCTTTTAATAAATAATAATAATTAAATATTGTAAAATGTTTTAAAATGGGGTATTTATATAACAAACACCATAATTTCTAAAAATAAGTGTCGATAACTCGAAAAATAGGCGAAAATTCGTAAATTGTTATTCTTCATTTTCGTGTTATATTGGCTTGTTTTATCAAATTTAATCGCCACGGATATCGGAATCTCCCCAAACTTGCAAACAATTATTAAACATAATACAATTTTAACATATTGTGGAATTTATGCTTATAAAATCCTTATGCACATATTCATTATACTAAAAGCAATTTTGTATATGATTTTTCACATCGAATCAGTTATTTTGAAAGGACACCGATATACCTAGGTTATAAAATATATCATAAGCTATGTCATAATATAAAAACATAGACTGTTAGAAACATAACCCATCCTTTTGGTTTTGACATAGTGGGGTAAAAACAATAAAATTAGTGAAAACCTTTAAATATCTACTAAAAGATCACCTGATCAATGTTACACCATATGATTTTAATGTAATCATTTTATAGGATGTAAATAATAGGTACATTCAGATTAATTTCCGATCTGTGATCGATCACTTTATTAACTTTGGAATATTTTCGTTACTATTTTCATTAAAACATAAACTGTATTCTATATTTTAATTTAATATTCTTGCAATTATAAAATTATGTCGTATTGCAAACAAAATGTAATAATTATTAAATAACCACGGTAACCATTACCCATAGCATGGATACTCATGGCACACTTAAAAATATATGTTAAATTAATAAAGTGAATTTTTTCTGCATTTACCAATCAAATTAATAACAGTTACATAATATTCAAATCTTATAAGTTAAACTGATGATCGATCACTTAGCAGTATCTATTCTGAATGTATCCAATATTGTTTTATATTGTCGTTTCACTTTTATTAAAGTACTATCTATATACATAAGTAGGTATTCCTACGTTTCCACCATTATAACTCCTCTTTTAAAACTGTCAGTTTGACATTATTGCTAACACACAAAAATTTTAAATATTTTCAACATCGTACATAATAAAACATGTGTATCTATTTGTATCTGCAATTTTCTATTTTTTAAGATAGAAAAAAAACGAATTAATTTCAGTTTTTATGAAAAGTACTTATATATTTTTTATAAATCTGCCATTGTTATTCCTCTTCACAACTGTCAGTGGTACGTAGGAATACTCACATTACAGCGCTTTAATTTTATGAATTATTGTTTACATATAAATGTTTTATTATTAAGTATTACATCTTAAATAGTACCATTTTGTTTATGTCTTAAGGGAGATTAAAACAGAATACTTGTCCAAGAGATTTCCTCGAAAAAATTTCTAAATATAATTACTTAATATATAAGAGAATGCGCTTCTACCAGCTGAAGAAAATTCGTTTATTTTATTTATTTTTTATTTTTTTATATCTATAGCAAGCTAAATATCATTGTAATTAATGTACATACTAGGTGACGTATTGTATAAATTTATGGTCTTAAACAATACAACAATAAATAAATAAATCAAATAAATGAATCAAATGAAACGAAGAATATCAATTTTTGTTTTTTGGATTATATTCATAATGCTCTTGAAAAAAAAGGAAAATCAGATTAATCTGATATTTTTCTGTTTGTTGTTAATCCTGCTTTCGGAAAAATTATAACGCAATATGATGTTT
Organism: Chrysopa pallens; assembly: GCA_020423425.1. Taxonomy (NCBI): domain Eukaryota; kingdom Metazoa; phylum Arthropoda; class Insecta; order Neuroptera; family Chrysopidae; genus Chrysopa; species Chrysopa pallens. The sequence goes on along the minus strand of CM035592.1, from coordinate 101,470,898 downwards.
TCTTATTTAGTTTTTTAATACCGAATGAATATTATTAGCAAATCAATTTCTGCAAATGTTTCGCAAATGGATGTACTAAAGTATTTGAGAGAGTGTTTAGGATTGATAGCAAAGTTTGAGCATAAATTTTTTTATATTAACGTTTTTGATTAAATTTTATTACAGGAAGTTTAAATTGCTTAGCAAAGCGAGGGGGTGCCAGCTAGTATCTATTTTAAAGAATTTTTTTATTTTGAATTTAAAATATGACAATAAAACTATGCTAATGTAGAAAGTATCAAGAATAAATAATAATTTCTATTTTGTATATTACTGGATATACTTTTTCACTTTAAGGATATTTTGTAAGGAAATGTTTTCTTTTAATTTCAATAAAAAAACCATTATATAAATAATATATATATATATACATATATATTTAGGCGTTTACCTTTTTTAAATAAAATTAGTTTCTAGACATTTGAAGAAAATGTGATATATACTTGTGTCTATAGGTAGATATATATAAATACCTAAGGTGAAAAAAAAACCTTAATCAGTTTGTTTTTACAGTCTGTGATAAATGTATTCACATTGCCATGAATAAAAAATATGTTATTAACTTTCTCAAACAAAATTATTGTTTTCATCCTGAAAAACCACATACAATTCGTTAAAATAAGTATTTTTTGCACACATCGAAGAAAGTGAAGATTTAGCGAAATACTGCAGAAAAGTTATTTAGGAAGTACTCACGATGAACCTTCCAATAGTTGGATGAGTTGATATAATTTAGAATCCATACCGCGAGTAGAATTTAAACTGTATCCATGACCAGCCACTAGCTAATAAATTATTACTCATCAGTGTCCAGCCATTGCCTACCTCACTGTGTAATGCCATTTTTGCGAGGATAACTTTTGGCCTAATAGTTTATATTTTTATGTTGATTTGGTTGACAGTGATGGGATTTCATCTTGCATAACCTAGATTGAACTTCCATCTCGCTATTCACTACTTCATGGCTGAATTTTCATCAAACTATAACTTTTAATTATTAAATTAACTAAAAATTATAGATTTACTTTGTTTTTGTTTGTATTTTATTGTCCATAAATAATTAATTGCCTTAACAAGAATCTTTTACAAATAAGAATATATACAAATTAGAAAATTATTGGTAATTTTAAAACTGGTATCTGTAAAAATTATTTTGTGCCCAATCTGAGACAACGGCCAGAACAAAATTTTAAAATTATCTTTTCCTAATAATAAATATTGGCCCAATATTAGACTAAAAATAGTTGATTTTTGAAAAATCATTTTTGTACTAATGGAGTTAAACTTTAATAATAACCATTAAAAAAAACCCTTTTTCAAATATTAAATATTAGCCTGCCATGAGTTACTATGTAACTTGAATCAAATGATATTTGGAGCTAACTAGGAGCTAAAATTGGAATTGATTATCTTATGGACTATCCGATATCATAATTATATATCTCGGAAGTAATATCTGGGGATCCATTAAAATAATTAACTTGGTCCTCTTTTAGCGAAGTTTACCCTCCCAGAAGTAAATATGCATTTGAAATTAATCGAGTAAGTATTTAATTTAAAGTTTTTTACATTTCTGAAGTTGAAAAATTATGGATATTTATAGACTGTTCCTGGAGAAATGGGTTTAATGCCCCATTAAAATTGAATGATATCTAACATATGATATCTAGCTGCGTAATTAAAAAATAAACTGTACCAATGTTTCAAAATTTATACAATATAATAGGATTGTTCAAGTGATTGGTCTATTCCCTAAAAAGCATATTCAACATGTCCTGTTTATAGCTGCTAGGTAAGGTTAGCTAGAGATCATGCATGGTATTTACCTTAGAGACATTTTTCACTTTATAATATATGGTACAGTATATCATCACAGATATGGTAACAGGACTTTTCGACCTTAGTCAATATAAACATATGAAATATATGTATGTTTAGAAGCCTCCTTGAAATAGAAAATAAAACAGTTCATGAGAATTGTACAGGAGCTTTTAGAACATTCTAGAGAGCTTAAATGTATTTCCTACGAAATAGTATAATCGAAAAATACTATTTATACTACAATTTGTATACAAACAACATGGAATAAAATTCAACTGGCAGCATAACATGCACTCGGAGTTCAAGAAGAAGTCAATTATAACAGAATGTTATATTTTGTTCTTAGAATCTGTAACGTTCAAAAATTAAAATTCAATTAAGTGATAAAATATTACAACATCTTATAAGGTAAAAAAATATTCTAATAGAAATTATTAGAATGTGCACAGTAAAAAATTGACTGCGTTAAAAATTTGTGCGTAAATTTTTGTGTGTTAATTTGACACTTTTCTTATGTTACTAGATTTTAGCATGCAAACAGTGTTATCTTATATATAAATTGTCGTGTCACAGAGTTTGTCACCAAAACGGCAAAAATTGTGTATAATTTGTAGGTTAGAGAATTGGTCTTAAACTATTATTTATATCGTTAAATGATTGATTTGATATTACTCTCTTAATCTGATAGTTTGAACCTGTCACCAAGTTTGTGATCTGATCCTTCCATCCCCTTAAGTTACCTTCACAAAGTTATTAGGTTATATTTTTTCTGATATCGCTGAATAACTTCCTTAAATGAAAATAAAATTCAAACGTTCTCCAGAATGTCCAGGTAACGTTTATTCTGAAATCCATTAAAATAATTTTATGTTCCTTCGTTCCCATTACATGGTGTATAGCTTATATTTGTTTCCGTTATCCTTTCCTTCAAAATAAAAATTAAATTCGACCAAGTTGCATAATATACAGTTTGCGTTTTTGTTTGCAAGTTTCTGAAAAAACATTCGATCGAGTAAAGCAAACATGAATTATTGATTTCGAACAGTGTCAACAGTAATTTTGAAATCAACCACTTACAACCAAATTAATTTAACTTTTGAGTTCAAAATTTCTAATTTTTACTCAAAATGGTAAACTTTCTTTTCTTAACAAATAATGAACTTATAATTTCACAAACTATACAGCAAGCGATTTCCATGACGTGAAAATATTTGCTTTGGCCTCTGCTCTTAAAACAGGTGTATCGCAATGATTTATAAACTAAAATATTTCTTGTGAACGAACATTAGGTCATCAAGACATACTGAAATAAATTTTTTTAATATTAAAATTAAAACTTAATGAAGAGTATAAGGATTAACACTAATTTTAACCAATTATTTATTTGGGACAATCAAGGAATGAAGTTCTTAAAAGTTGAATTCGAAATTTTTCTGATTCAATTCTCTACGGCTTGTTTGGATATCATACATAAAAAGAAAAGAAAAAATGTATCCTTCAGCACAACTATTTTATTTATCGCTTATATAAATATCATAAAATTAGTTCCTTAACATTTTTTCAGGAAACATTCTTTGATCTACGAAAAAATGATTTTTGAAAAATTCAAGGGGGGTGAAATGCGAGTTCAAATTATTTAAGGGAGGTGAATAAATTCTAAAAATCGCAATGTATACACTTGAACATCAAAAAAGTCTTAATTTATCATTTAAAATGCAAATTTAATTCTATTCAATGAATTTAAAAGAATAAGTGCCTGACTGACTGACACATGAACGCAGAATCGAAGCTTAAAATATTACATAGGGGTTTTTTATTTTGTATTGATCTTAATAACAAATTTAGTTAAAAACTAGTTTCACTTTTTGATGTGAAATATTTCAAATTTTGTCCACCCAGCTATGAATGAAAGATACCTTAATATGATATGCTAGCCTCCCAATTAATTATTCAATTGAGATTGCTTCTTTTGAGAGTTAACTATTTTTCACTATATTATTTATATACGAGTTCATGTATTCCTTTAACACTCGATTTAGTTAAAATGAATACAAGCTTTCACTGGTAACATTAAATAACATTGTACGGTTTCTTCATGTCAAAGCTTATAAATATAAACAACAGTTGCTCATAATTAATTAATAAACCCTGTACTAATAGCTTTACAATATTTAAAATATAAAAAAGCACGGCTTGTGTACATATATATGGTTTCCATTAGCATGTCTTTTGAAGTAGAATTTTTATATTACATATATAAATTATAATATTCTGTGCTATGTAGGTAGGGGCACGATAAAAGTATCGATAGTTTTTGATATCGAGTACTTTTCTTTCGATACTGACATTTTTGTATTCTTTACTTTTTATACGATACTTTTACTTATATGAATACTTTTTTCTAAGTATTGAAATAGTACTATATGGGTCATTCTCGGTAAAGATCGATGCTGCTCATTATAAATATCCATAGTTCTTTTAGAAATTTAAAAAAAAATAACATCAGTACGTCTTAATTTATTGTTTTAATTAACTTAGTTTTATCTCAATCGAATCTCCCGCTGTGCTTTTCCAGTTTTTACAGAAAACCACTAAGTTGATGACCAACTAAATCCATGAGAACGGTTATATTTGGTATTATATTTCATAAATTAATATAAATAATGATTGTAATGTTTTAAGTAAAAAGACTCAAAATTGTTTTTTTTATAATATTCACGCTAAATTTTTGTCCCCTATATTTGAGATCTCACCACTAGCATTTTTATAATCCCAAAAAAATTGAGTTTACGATCTTGATTACTGCGATGTTAATTTTAATCGAAATATTTTCCACTTGTTGTCAGACATATTGATCTGGAAATCCGTAGTAATGAGTGCAGTTCGCTGAATATGATCTCTCCCCTGGCCAATTTAATTTCATGATGATCTAAATTTTCAATAGTATTTTTGCAACTTTACTTTAATTTATGCACACATTATAAACATACTTTATTTTATTTACCAACTAATATTTTTGTGATATTTTCTGTTTTCTCCTGAAAAAGTATCTCCCTTGGTTTTTCTCCCCTGGTGCATAATTTGCCAAAATATTGTGCAAAGACAAAAATACTTATTTAAATGAATTATTACATTTTGAATTGTTCAGATCTGTTCAAATTTTTCATGTTTTGAAGAGGCCATGGGAAAGATTGCATTTTATTAAAAGAGCACTGTTATTTGTGGAAAAAAATGCATATTAATCATGGACAAATTAATGTATATAATTTGAGAGTCATGAGATTGTAATACAGATTCAATATATGAATTTTTCATGTTTCATAAGACATTTTCCATTGGGATCTCTGCCCTTGCTTTCTGTCTTTGGCAGACATGCAAAAATAAGTTGTTTAATAAAACTGTTAAGTAATTATTAATTAGATTAAAACATCTTTGTCGTGCCGCGTTTTATCAGTAAAACGATTACCTCTTTACTGAGAATGAATGACCCATATACAAATAAAAGTATGGAGTATTAAAAGTATGGAGTATTGATTATAAAAGTATTCATCATTTACATAACTATCGGTATTGAAAGAAGTATATTTTTACTTACTTGCATCAAGGTTTTATATACACTTTGCATTCATATCATCGTGAATTGCCGAATTCGCACCAATAAGACATTAAGTCAAGGTACTATTTTCTAGCGCCGTCATTGAGGAACAGTGGGAAATTTAATTAGTCCATGTATGGAAAGTTTCTGAAAGATTTCATTAATCAGTATCGATTGCTTAAGATATTGACACCTCATGATGTCAATTCTTTTTACTAGAGATTTTTTTCTAATACAAACAAAAATATCGATACTTCTTGATTGCATTTTTTTCTACTGATTATTTACCATCAACTTAGTGCACATACCTCCAGGTATTAAGGATTTTTTTCAAACACATCAAAGGTATCGAAACATAAATTTTTTAGGTAAAAATTATGTTTGAAGACACAGGCACAATCAATACATTGAGGCATCGGAAATGTATCGTTGTTTTAGATAACGATTTTTTTTGTGGAAATGAATATTAGTAGGAAAAAAGTTAAATACTTTAAGATATTGAAAAGTACTTGGATTCGATACTAATATGAGTATGATATTTTAGATTCGATACAATCAAAAGTAAAGTATCGATACTTTTAATTTGATACCGTGTCCCTATCTATATGTAGGAACATAACTGTAGAGCGGCTTCGTATAACATGGATACCATCTAGTTAAGGTAATTCCTATCATAATAGCATGCATTTTTTTTATTTTTATTTTTTTTAATTTATGTTAATGAGTTGTGTGACGGTGAATATGAATAAAATATCAAAATGTCATTTAATTATAACAGATATTTTTTTTCCTAAATTGAATGTAAATAAGGTGGGTATAGAATGTAAATAGATGTAAAATATATGATGGCATCTGGTTTTTAATAAATGTTATTATTAATTCTAATTTCTAACAGACATATCACAAGGTTTTGACAAAAAATAAATTTTTTTTTTATATATATTTCTACAGTTTGATTAATTATCAACCAAAAAGTTATCGTATGATATAACTATTTTTTTGCATTTCATTTGTCTATATCTATCTTTTTTTATATAGTCCAGACGAAACGTATATTGAACTTACATTAAATAAAGTATTACTGATTTTTGTGCTCTGAACCATTATTGTAAGTTTAAATCCTACTTTGCAATCTTCGGAATGCAGTACTAACAAAATTGTGGTCGAAAAACTGTAATTTTTTCGCAATTTTTTTTGGATTTTCACTAACACCTTTTCTAATTTGTTGGAAATTTGTTACCTCTCTTAAAGTTTAAATTTGCTATAAAATCAGACCAATGCCGTTTTTCTAAGTGAAATAGTTACAGGCTATTAAAATAGGAGTGCAGGCTGACTGAAAACTATTGACCTTAACGTTAGTAAACCGTAGAAAAATCCGTATAAATATTATCTACGTATATATATATATATATATATATATATATATATATATATATATATATATATATATATATATATATATATATATATATATATATATATATATATATATATATATATATATATATATATATATATATATATATATATACGTATATATATACATAATATAACACCATAAAATCGTGTATTATAAATTTTGTATTATATATATTTATATAATAATCAAATTTTCTACAAGATTCTAAGAAAACTGATTTTCTTATTAAATAAAGCCTTCAAACAATCAATCGTAGATATTATACTTCTGCAACACCCTAACACTTATTCTAATTTACTAGAACATTAAACTACTACGTAGTTATTTTATTTGATTAAAGATGTTTGGGAGATACAAGTGGCGGCAAAAGTGTTTGGAATGAACTCATAATTTCAATTTGACGATTATAGTTTAATAGAAATAAAAAAATTTACTAATTCAGTTGCATTTAATCTTAGAAATTATTTTATTGTTTTAACGCCTTTTTAATTTAAATTAATTTAAATATTTCTTGTAAAAAAAAACTTTTGTATCAGCATATAGACTTGAATTAAAAATTCAAACAGAAAAATATATTCGATTATTATAAGTTGTAACTTATGGTTAAATTATTTTAAGGAATATATTTAATACTTTTTTTCTAATTTTATATGTTTGCATACATTAATTAAATAATGTGTTATTTTATCGTATGAAATCTAGTCACCACCGTAAAATACCGATATATGTGTAATGTTAGTCCAATCTTCAAAGATGATATACTTCGCTCTATTAGTATATTGTGTTTGTGGTAATATACCTTCTTTATGTATTAGCTGTCAAATTATTTGGTTAAAATTTTTATATTAATTATTTAAACTTTAAATTGCATCTGTTTTGATGGCAGCATAAATTAAAATACCACAAAGTTTATTTATACGAATTAAAACGGTTTCAAAACGAGTTAAAACGAACAATTACTAGTGATACTATAGATCTCAGCTGACGACAGTGGTGCCGGACTTTCTTATACACTAATTAAGTTTTCAATTTTCAGTTTTCAACGACAATTATCAGCCAGTTTTTAATTTTTTTTTTTTCGAAAACCGTTTAGTGAATTTTAATAAAATTATGCTCACTTAGTTCTCTAGAGTACAAGTATCTTATTATAAGGTTTGAAATTCCTAGTAACTTTTTATCAGTTAATAAAAATAAATTCAATGTATTCGGCTAACGAATGTCCATAAGATTATATGAAAAAATTAATGTTTTTTAAAATTGCAAAAAATTACCAGTTTAGTTAATCGGTTTGTAATTTATACAGGTGATTTAGAATGGAATGACGGAGGACGTTCTACCAAACTTTCATTTGTCTCATAGCATTTTTATATACTTCCCAAACATCCTTAAATCAATAAAAATGAATATATTCAAAATCACTAATTGTGGCTGCTAATTTTGTTAAAACATGAACAATGATGGCATAACGATACGATATATACCGATATATACCGATACATAACGATACGAATAAGAATACGAATACGATGCTTTTGAAATCTTAATTTATTATGTAAATAAGCATAGAATTAATTATATTTGTATTATTTATAAAATAAATTCATTGTTTTATTATCAATTATTACTTTATGTATATTATTGTACTGAATTTCAATTATTATTTATTTTCATTTGTAATTTATAGAAAATGTTAACCCTTTAAATGTTAAAGTATTCATTGAAAATCTACAACATTCATAATTAAAAACTTATAAACGTATAACAAACTTTTAAGTAATTTTTAAAAAATTTATCGAAAAGTCTTGCATAGAGTGGTACAGTAAATTTTTGTGCGACACAATATTAGATGCTATAATGTGAATGCATAAAAATTTTTGAGAATTATATTATTAGGTTATTAAAACAGGTATTTTGGACTTAATATATACTGTTTCGAATTAATCAGAAATTTAAGTGCGATTTTTTATATGTATTGGACAAAAATAGCATGAAAACAGTCACCAAAAAATCAAAATTCTACTAGGAAACAATTTTTAGGTTTATTGAGACTATTTTGCATTTCGATTATGTGTATGTATAATTGGATCCGCTGCCACATCCGAACATGTTTTCCGATTTTGATGAAATTTGATTAGACATATTTATCATATTCACGTTTTCTGAAAGAATAAATTTATAAAATTATTGTTTCTCTTGCATGCGATATGTGGCAGTTTGTAATATAAACCAATTAATTTAAAGAGATATGGCTTATATTTTCATCTTGGTAAGATGAGAGTATTGCCGTGAGTAAGGGCTACAGCTCCCAGTGTAGTTAGTTCAATTGCAATTATTGGATTGAAAATTGTAGGCATGATCGAAGAAATTACACATTAGTTACTATTTTTAAATGCAAATGTAAATAATAATTCATTTAAAGTCGTTAATAAATTTTGAGGAACTTTCTGTGTTTAATTATATCTAGGCGCATAGCACTCCGCCGGAATAAGTACCGGCCAACTGCGCACAGTGTGTATTTTACACGTAATACTTTGAAATGTTTTTACTCACCTTATAACTTTGATCCGCTTTAAGATATCGTCTTGAAATCTGAAATACATTCTACACCAGTATATATTAGTATTACCTGAAATTTTCAAACTTCTAGGTTAAACTAACTGACTTATCAAAATTATGAATTCTGTAAAGGTTGAAATTCAGTAGAATGATCTTAACGTATTCTTCCAGAACCTTTACAAAATCATTCTTTCAATTAATATAACATTTCTACACTTCAGAAGATTTTTCATAAATATAAAAATTATTGTTGACGAATTTTAATTATTTTTTATTTTATATAACATTTGTAGTAACAAATTTTCTACTTTGAAAAATTATCAGAATCATTGGGTATCAGTCAGCAAGCAATTTCAAAACGCCTGAAACAGTTATTCAGAAAGAAGGATATTGGGATAGTGAGTTGAAACCAAGAGATGTCGAGCGACGTTTGTTTTGTGATCAGCTGCTGGAAAGGCAAACGCGAAAGGGATTTTTTCATCGTATTGTTACTGAGGACGAAAAATGGGTACATTACAATAACCCCAAGCGCAGAAAATAATGGTGATTGCCCAGTCATACTGCTACGTCAACACCTCGGCCGAATATCCATGGCACAAAAGTTATGCTTTGCGTTTGGTGAAACCAGCTTGGCGTAATTTATTATGAGCTTCTGAAACCGTCTGAAACCATCTCATGTGAGCGTTATAGAACGCAATTGATGCGCCTGAGCCGTGCTTTAAAAGAAAAACGGCCACAGTACAACGAGAGACACGATAAAGTGATTTTACAGCATGCTAAACTTTAGACCTCACGTTGCCAAAATGGTGGAAAAATATCTCGAAACGTTGAAATGGGAAGTATTACCTCACCCGCCGTACTCTCCAGATGTTGCTCCGTCTGATTTTCACCTATTTCGTTCAATGGCACACGACCTGGTTGACCAGCACTTCATCTCGTATGAAGAACTGAAAAATTTGATCGAGTCATGGATTGTATCGAAAGATGAAGAATTTTTTCGCCGCGGGATTCGCCTGCTGCCCGAGAGATGGGCCAAAGTGATAGCTAACGTATATGACTTAGGATAAATGGTAGGATAAGCATAGTTGTAGACCTAATATTATCATGGGCTTATGTAATTTTTGAGTTTTTAAGAAGTGACACACCAGGATTACCCGGTAGTTTTATCTTTTAAAAAAATTTTAAAAGAACATTTATCAAGAGAAGAAAGTTACCTTTAGCATTTGATCAATTTGATCTACTTGAATATGGTCTAATAGAATATAGTCGATAATATTTATTCTATTATCGACTAGGGTGTGCAATATTAAATTAATTAACTTCAATTTTGAGAATCTCTATATTAATTAATGTGAATTATGTTACACCTACTTGTGGCTCAATTTATTGTTGTCAATATATACAAATTCCAGGAACTATATCTATGGGAATAGACAGATCATTGAAATATGTTTCTCAATATACATACCCTAAACAAAAGCTTAACTACGATTCTCATGTGATTATGTGTTTAGTATGATTATTCTCTGTCTGATAGTAGAAGCCTTAAAAAATGATAAAAAGTGGAAGAAAATTACAGAAGGATGAAACCCATTGGAAACGCAAGATAATATGATAAAAATGAAAGGAAAAGTAAATTACGGACGATCTGAGTTCGGGAAGTAGGAGGGGGGTAAGTTTTTAAGGATAAAACACGATTTATCTCGATTTCCGGCCAAACTAAAAGTCGTATGGAAAAAAGTTAAATGACAAAGTTGTTGGTAATAAAAAGATCTACAACTTTTGTATTAACACTTTTTTCACATAAACTCAAAATTTTTCAATTGAAAATTAGGGTGCTTTTTCGATATTCATTCAAAATAGGATTAAAAAATAAATATTTTAAATCAAAAAAATTTCAGTGTATTTGGAACATAAAAAGGTAAGTTTTCACCAAATTTCGGAGAAAAAAAATAAAAAACCAAAAACTTGGTTATTTCAATTTTTCACATAAATTTTGAGGTTATTTAAAAAAAATGTAAATACAAATGTAGTTCTTTTTCTTGCCTACAACTTTGCTATTTAACTTTTTTCCATAGGACTTGTAGTTTTGCCGAAAATTCAGATAAACCGAATTTTACCCTTTAAAAAATCACCCCTCCCCCCTAGTTCCCGAACTCAGATCGCCCGTAATTTATTTTTCCTTTCATTTTTATCATATTATCTTGCATTTCCAATTGGTTTCATCCTACTATATTTTTTTTTTGTTTTCAAAAATTATCTACCCTGGTATAATGTAAATTGATAAGAATTGCTCTCTTAACCATTCTAGATCGTTAAATTTCCGAATGACTTTTATGTTTTATACTTTTGTTTTTTTTAGAACTGCTTCAATAATTCCTAGTTGACAAAATACCTCATAAGAAATACAAAATGATAGATACGATTTTTATTTATGCCAACATATAATATATTAAACCCTAAAATAACCTAGCCATTGATATTAGAAAATTGTATCATTTTATTTATTTGTGAAATCAAAAATTTAATACCGAATGTTTTACTATACAACAATACACAATGCCACTTCTAACAGTAGCAAGTTAAAATTTTTATTTTTGGTTATTTGTTCGTGAAAATATTGTTTGATCACTTTGTAAATTTACATTTTAGATCGTATCGCATAAATTTAAATAGAATAATATCTATTGAAATGGTTTTTTGCAACCTGGGTAGCTTCGTTACAATTTCAGTTCAAATTCAGCTAAATAATATTTATATAATCATAATACATATTATGTTGTAACAAAAGAATACTGTATACGTATTTAGTATATTTCATTAATACTAATGACTAAATATATTTCAAACCAACCATATGTTTGGTTTGGTAGTTATTAACACAATAGTTATATATAACATATACTTGTTTTAAAATAAATTGCATACAATTTTATATAAAGCATAGTGATATTTTTTTGTTATTTTAATGTCCCAACTGGATGGTCAAGTCAACAAAAATTTATTCAACTAATATAGTCGAAGCAGCAGAGAGTTAACAATTTTCAAAAGTAAACTTTATTATGTACAATTTTATTAATTTTTAGATTAATATTTTTTATAACTTACTTATAGTGAAAAAACTTATTTTGACAAATTTCAAGCTTGAGTTTCTTCTCCATTTTTCGAACATAGCGGCTACTTTTTTATTTTTCTTTTAGGTTCTTTGGTTATTTCTTTCCGATTTAAGCAAAACAACAAAAGACAATTTTTGGGAATCACTTTTCTTCAAACATTTTTTTAATGAATGATCTATTTTCAATCTTATCGTCAAACAAATTGAAATATTTATACCATTAGAAAATTTAATTTTTCATTAATTATTTTTGAAGTAAGACGGTAGCGGAGGTATTTTTGAAGTAGCTAATTGTGTTGAGTTTACTAAATATATATTATATAGAAGGAAGAAAAATTTAAAGTTTAAAGTTTCTTTTTCAATTTTCAATTTCGACTTATTGAGTTTTTAATTAAAATGTATAGAATATCTATCTCACAGTATATTAATTTTAAACTAAAGACTGTAACGCTAGAAAATCTTGACTGCAATAACAAAATGCAAATTTTGGTTTTAAATGTTCATGGAATCATTTGATTAGTCTGCCGCTGCCGCCATTCATCAAGACAACTCAAAAACCTTGCCTTATAAAATAGAAAGGAAGATCAAGTACGTGAATATTGCACATTCCAATGGAATCCAAGACGATCCCAGAAAAAAACCAAAGCCAAAATAAGTTTGTTTTTTCAAGACAAACAAGTTTTGCTATAAACATTTTTTCGTAGTCTTTTTAGATTCTCCGCAATTTAAACTTCAGTTTAGCTATTAAGCACAAAATTTCAATATTAATTATTATTATATATGTGTTAATAACTGTATAGACTGCATATTTAGAATATTTTATTAATTCTAATCATTAAAAAGAGTTCAAACATTGATACTGAATCATATGTCAAGTATCTAAACAATATATAACTTCATAATTTTTAATTTTTTGTAATTTTGTAATTTAAATAAAAATTGGCCACCTTTCTAGAAAAGTGGTGATTAAACAAAAAGCTTATTTTCGAATTTATTCAAAATGCGTTTATTACTATTAGATAGGAATAATGTTCAAAAACTACATCGCTCTTATAAAATTTTCCTTTTTAAAATGTTTTTTCTCCCCGTTGCTTCCGCTATAATATATTTAAAACTTTAAATATATGTGCTGTATTATATTAAAATTCTAGTATCAAATATGTACATACACTTTATGACTGAGTATATAACACATATTTAAGGAAGTGCCTTCAGCAGTAATTGAAAAAAAAAATAGTATATTAGAATTTTTATTGTGGTATAGTTAACGACACGTATAATTATATAAAACAAAATTTGGGTACCTTGCCTATCAAATAAGAGAATAATTATTAATTAAAAATACACTAAATATCCTTAATTAACACACTTCTTTTAGGTTCTTTATTGTATTTTTAATTACTCTCTTATTTGATCTGCAAGGTACGCAAATTTTTGTTTTATATAATATGTTTAGTTAACTATAACATACTAAAAATTCGTATCAATATCTACTTATTTATTTTTTCTATAACTGCCGCGGGAACTTCCTTAAGCGAATTTGTTTTACTTGAATATAATTAGCGATGAAATATTAAACGGACGGACGCGATATCCTTCGTAAAATAAATTTTTTTTTATGAAACATGAAAGAGTGAAGCACAAAATATATTAAAACATCTATAATAACACGAAACTCTAGTTTTTATAAATGTATATCAAACTCAAATCTCGTTGAAACAATATCTTTTCTCGAATATTATATCAAAAAACACTTGTTTTTTGAGGTCAAGGGAAGAATTGGTCATAGAATTATAAACGATGTAAATGGTAGCAAATTGAAAAGTCTTTTCGGGTACAGTTAAGATATTTAAAAAAAAAAAAATTTATCGAACATTAAATGACATAATATAAACTATATTCGTCATTATTAACCTCGACATGTATGCAATATGTCAGAGTATTTTAATTTTAGTTTAAAGTAACGCAAAAAAAGCAAAATTTTGATACATGTTCATAGAATCACCTAATTAGTTCGCCGTCGAGAACACTCAAAAACGAAAAGAGATATCGATCGGATATTTTGGTCGTATATTTTAGACCTAAAAGATAAGGTCAAGTTTGTGAATCAGCAAAAACAGTACATTGAGTTAAATGAATTGATAACCCAACTTTTAAACCATAAAAAATAGAAAAAAAAAATGATCGTTCAAAAATAAAACTTATGTTCGAAGAATCATTTTTTAGTCAACTGTTTAAAGATTCACCACATTTTCATCTCAAATTTTTAATAAACACATATAATTTTTTACCACATATTATAATTATATTTGTAATTATAAGTACATGGAATGCACATTTAGAGTATTTTATAAATGTTAATCAATAAAAATTGTTCGTTCAGTAATACTCTAGCAAGCCTATCTTAGCAATTAATACTGTAAGCTAGCATCTTCAATAATTGTTTAAACCCATTCTACATCCACATACGTTAGCACATTGCAATCCATCAATTTTTTACATTTATGTATTCTGGTCTAGAGCCCTACTTTTTGGGTATTTTTCAAACTAGGATAAAAAAAAAATTAAAAACATTTTTAGTATCCATTTTTTTATATAATATTTATTGATTTTTAAAGTATATAAAAAACAAAAAAAAGTCAAAAATTCATCCAGTGACAGGTCGGTGAAGTGGGGGTTGCTAGTCAAACAGTGCTCCCTGGTTGACATGATTCCAACCCTTGTAGTGATCTAAATCGAACAAACAAAAAAAATTCTTATTAAGTAAAGATGTCGCTACATCTTGAACTTCGGCCGAAAAAAAAACAAATGCACAAAATGGCGTCTACTTGAAAAAATAATTTTTTTTTACCCCTGTTTTTCGACCTTTACGAATTTTTTAAAAATACTTGAAATTAAAAATCCTTAGCTCCAGTGATAAAGAGATGTATGAAGAAGATTCTCACAAAATTTCAAAGGAATCGGTCAGATAGAACTTGAGATATCGTGTCAACCACCTCAACAAAAGGAGTTTTGAGAAAAACGCGTTTGAAGTTTCATCACTCCGCTCGGCCGGTTTAAGTGCCGCGTCACAAAATCCATTGTATCTCTCAAAATAATTCGAATTTTGAAAAATCCTTTTTTAGAGCATATTTTTGAAAGTCTAAGCTTTGAAAAAATGCCAAAAAAAAAATTGATTTTTTCAATTTTCTAGACCAGAATACCCCCTTAAAAATGTGTGCAATGCTCTTGCGTTCGACTAGCCAATAAATTACTTTAATGTAGAAAGAACGCTGTATAAATCGCAAAATTTATCAATTTTAAAATGCTCTCATAAAAAATAAGAGTTTCAAAGTTTCCGTTTAAAAAGTTCAGCTAACTATCGAATACTTAAAAGTTGGGATAATTTTATGCTACGTATTTTGGACATTGGACATTATAGACAATGATTTATGTGCAAAGCTATACATTTTGTAACGAAACAGTAATAACACAAACACTATACAAATAAAAAATGTATTTTAGTAATTAGTATATAATACGATGATCTCTATGCTATTTTTTATTTATTTTTTAATAATTATTTTTTCATATTTTTAGAAACATTTTTGTGATACCATTAAATAGTATTTCAATTTTGTATTTTTTTGTTACTATCCAGTTTTTAACCGACTTCTACTTCAAAAAAGAAGGAGGTTGTATATTTGTCAGTATGTGTATTATTTTAATGTATGTTCATCGATATTTTCGTAAAATATGGTCCAATTAAATTTTTTTGTTTGTTTGAACGGATATACTCTGGTGGTGATCCCATTTTAAGAAATTTCTGACCTTAGGGGAACGATGGCAAAGGAAAAATAAAAAATAATAATGATAAAAAATATCACCGACTTCAAAAAAATAAAAAATAAACTATAAACAGTAGTTTTTATATATATTCACGCATAATTTCTTTGTTTATAAGCCGATTTTAATTATTGCTTTTGCGTTGAGTATAGCAACTTCTTAATGATCCATTACTAACTGTAAAAAAGAAGGAGGTTTTAAATTCGATAGTATTTATTTTTATACTAATAATATAGAATATGCGACAGTCTAAATTTAAGTCTAAAGTTTGTTAGGATAGAAAATACCGAAGTCACTAACAAAATTTTCCGCCTGTACATCATCAAGATAACTCAAAAACAAAAAGAGAGTTTAAGTGCAAGAATGTAAATCAGACCATTGAAACTTTATATATATATATATATATATATATATATATATATATATATATATATATATATATATATATATATATATATATATATATATATATTTATATATTATGTGCTTATTAGCTAAATTTGAGCTAAAATTGAGGCAAATACTGTATCTAACCCCTTTACGAAGTAATATTTCAATCAAAATAAAACAAACGTTTTTTATCATTAAAATTTCTTTTTTTGGTTCAAAATTTGGATATAGATATAACTGTAAAGGCTAAATATTTCTATAAATTCTAATGGTTAAAAAAAAAACAAACATTGATACTCAATCATATATCTAGTGTCTAAACAATTATTTCTGTTATTCGTTATTTTTCCTTATTTTATGTGTATGTTCACCGTTATTTTCGTCAATTATGGACCAACTTATAAAAACCTTGTTTCAAGTTTAAAAATAAAGGTAATATTTTTACTATGAAATCTCAAATCAAAACAAAACATCCCCAATCAGAACCGAGTTCAACCACAAAAAGGCAGTTTCTATGTTCGACTACATTTTTTTAATGTATGGTCGCGTATTTTATACTGCTTTTTTTATACTGCAATCCGACTCAATGAAAATCTGAAGAATAAACTTTTAATGATTATATATCATCCAAACAACAAATTTTTAAGAGTTGTAGACAACACTTAAAATAAATTTAAAAAATCGCAAAAAATAAGACCGATTTTTATAAAAACTTTTCATTTACTTCAAAAAAAAAAGGTTCTATGTAGGCTGTATACTTATTTATATTTCGAGCATAACTTTTTACATAAATACCCGAAGTGCAAAATTTTTCTTTTATTGTTAATAAATAATATCTCCCAAAAGACAAATTATTATAATTAGCTTATTTTTTTTCTTTAAATATAGATATTTTAGGAATATCTTCAGTTCTCTGAGCTGGAAATCTGTAACTCTATCGTGTCGTTGGCTTTAAATAAAAATAATAGTGACTTTTATATTCTATTTAAAAACAATTGAATCGTTATTAATTATGAAAAAGATCATTTTTATCGTATTTACAGAAAATAGGTATATATCAATACAAACATTGCTAAACAATAAGTCACTATAATTTTCACAATCAATCGTTGATTAACGACTCGAAATGTAAAAAAAAATTTTACAAAATTACGTACTGTGCATGAAGTAAAGACATTTCAGTTGGTGACAACTTTCAAAGGTAATTGATATCAAGGAAATTATTTATAGCAATTTTTATTTTAGTATTTTTTACTTTTTAGTTATTTTTTCGAAGTCAGTTTTATGTTTTGTGAAAAAATTTAATTATTTATTCATTTTTTTTTTTGTGTATAATTTTTTATATTTCATAAATTAAATTATTTTTTTATAGAATTTTTTTTTTTTTTTTTGCTCTGTACACAAACACAAAAGCTTTGTCGTTCATTTTATGCTTTGTCTATGTAATAACGTATGGAATGGATGGATAGAAATGTATGTATATGGCTTTGTCATTTTCTTCCTAATATTATTATTATCAAAAAGGATGAATAAGTAAATAATATACATTAAATATAAAAGTTGAAAAATTTCATTTGTTTAAAAAAAGTTTTTACCAATTACGAATTCAAGGATGTATTAGAAACGTCTAATACGAAACTCAACTGTAATTTATTAATGGTGGTTCAAGTATTACTTAAGAATAATGAGAGTGTAGGTAAAACTTTTTTTATCTTAAAAAATATGCTACAAAATTGGAAAATTATCAAAAATATGTAATTTTAAAACCGAGATAATTAATCGCCTGGTGTTGTATCACTATTTAAATACACCAATCATAGACAAAACACTTTTACGTGATAAACGTTTATATAAATGGCTACGTGTTTGAAACGACTTCACAGATTAATTCCTCATTTTCATTACACAATTTTATGATTTTTTCTGTAGCAATTTTTTTTTTTTTCAAAAACAAAAAAGGTTCGAATGATAAATTATCTCCAATAATTTTCTCACTTTTTTAACGATTTATGGCAGATTCATAACGATTAATGGTAGATTAACTTCTCGACTTGACTAAATGAGGGATTCTATTATAATTACGAAACTTATCAAAGTTTTTTCGCTTATTCAGTTCTCACATATCATGGTTTAATCGAGAGAGTTCGCATATATCGAGAAGAGAGTAACTACGTGATATTTTTACTCATCATTATCATACAATTTGGTGCCATTCCGTCAGCGTTGATTCTGAGAATTTGGATTTATAATGAATAAATATACTATTATTAACGATACGTACATGAAAATCACATTACCGCTGAACGGATTTGATCGAATGACGCTCGCAGATTGAACCTAAATACGACCATAAAGAAAGGCACTTAATCGGTTAAAGGGATTAGTTTATCAAAAATGATAGTATTTAAGTATAGAGACACATTTAGCTCTTAAGATGTTACGAAATCCAGCAGCTTAGTTTAAAAGCGTTGAGTAACAGCTAATTAACAGCTAACATTCAACAATAAATTGGTATGAATATAATACATTTACACTATACATTTGAATTTTACAATCAAATTTGAATATTATGAAACTTATATTTAAAAAAAATTAAACATATATTGTTTTTAAAAAACATATCCAAATGTGGTTTTAATTGTAATGTACCTATACTTGTACTTATCAATAATATATTTAAACGTTGACTCATTCAAATGTCAAGCAACATCTTTAAATTGGGCAGCTGAATTTCAGATGGACAACATAGGGACTAAAATTCTTACGACACGTTTTTCTACTCTGTAAATACTATCTTTCCCAGTAAAGGTTATCCTTTAACCGTACCAAGAGAAACGAGAACTTAGAGAATCAAACTTAGTTTCATTTTTGAATTAATTTAGTCTTCTTTAAAAATAACGAAAACTATTTTTCAAACATGTATGGTTAACGAGTTATGGGTGAAAAAGTACAACAAATTCACAGTTTTTCGAACACCACTCCAATTTTTTTAAACCATATCTCTATATTTATTTGATTTAGAAAGACAAAATTGGTCTCAATTTTTAGCAAATTTACTACTTTAAAAATGTAGCAAGTAGCATTTTACAAACTCGTACTGATTATTGGTGAATATCCAAAATAATGCGAGAAGATCACAGTTTTTTAGCCGCCGTTTTGTTAGTTCAGCCTCCCGAGGGTTGCAAGTCAGGATTTCGACTCAAATAAATGATCCTAAAATGATATTCAAAAATCAGTAATACTTCATTTAATGTAAGTTCATGCCTTTTTTGTGTACATTCCCTTGGGCTATAATTTACAACACGTAATATTATTTTATTATTTTATGAATAAAATGACAACAATTAAAATATGATTTGATAAATAATTTATTTCTAGTAAAAAACATAAATTTTTTTTATACTAAATTAGAAAGTTTACAGCAAATAAATTTTCATTGGTATTTGTGTATTTATTACTATCAAAGAAGAAAATTTTGTTATATTTATGACTAAATTTTCGGGAAATAACGAAATAACGCGTTTGGGAAATAACGAAATAGCGGCCGGTTAAAATTTTAAAAAAAGAGATTATTTTCTTTTTTTCCAAATATTCTGCTAAACTAAGCTTTTAAGACAAAAAAACTTTTAAAAAGTCTGCAAACTTTTGCAATAATTTATTGATTGTCTTAAAAGTTCGGGGTGATTCGATTTGTGTTTTGTAAAATACACAAAATACAAATCGACTTAAAGAGTTTTATTTTTACACAATTAATTTATTGAGTTTATTAAAAAGCCCCTTTTATGAAACTTTTAAGATAATCAATAAATTCCTACAAAAGTTATTACAATTTTAAAAATCGTATGAACCTATTTTAATTTTGCAAACGTCATTTTGTAGACTTTAAATATCTCTAAATTTTGTATAAAGTTTTTTTCTCTTAAAAGCTTAGTTTAGCAGATAATTTGGAAAAATCGAAAAAAATATATATTTTTCCTGGAATGACTGTACTCGACCAAATATTGGCATCCGTTTGTAGTTACCATTTAAGTCATGGAAATCTTTAATTTGCTTGGTGTATAATGTTAGTTCTATTTCAAATCATAAGCTGATTTGATTGTAAATGTTGAAAATATTATTTTTAAATACTTATTTACAAACTTAATACAACTTCAATTTACATTGTAATTCAAATTTCGATTTTTCTCTTCTGTGAGTTACATATTCTCAAACTTGGACTACTATTCATTCTTCTTACCATTTTTAACCTTTCTCTAATACTGCATAATAAAGTTATTAAAAACAAAAGTAAAAAGAAAATAAAAGAGCGTTATAAATTAAGAAAACGCTTGTTTGAGAGGAACCACCAAGTTGGTTGAACAACTCTAATAATCGCCAAGTTGCTACATTTGAATTCAACAAAAGTACCCTTTGTCTTTAAATATTATGTTCCATCGGCGAAATGGCTTACACGCTAAAAAACCTATTTTTGAAATAAGAAATGGGATACGGTATCGGTTACGGTTTGCATATTTTAAATGAAAAAGGTAACGGTTTTAGTTAGGCTTTCTCAGATTAAACGATTTACACCGCATTTCGGTTTTGGTATCGGCTCAGTTAAAATTCTTGTTTTAAAAAGATATAAGAATACATTCTTTTAATGAATATTACAACTCGAATATAGAATTTTTAGAAGTTGTTCTTCAAAAAAAAAATAAAAATAAATAAATAAATACAACTTCTAAGAAATTTTGAGAAATAAAAGAAAAATTCTATATTCGATATATATACGATATGTATATAGAAAGTTAAAAAACCTTTCAATAACATTCAAATGCTTAAGGCTGTGTACCACAATAAAAATTTAAAATAAATAAATGATACAGAACAGAACAGTTAAAATAACCAATTAACTCAAAATAGAGTTTTTTTTTTATTACGAAAAACTTTTATTAAGTATTCATTAAAAAAATACGAAAATTGTGTAAATATATATGAGAAAAAATAATAATTTTTTGCTCTTCTTTCTTTATTTTCAAAGAAAAAAAAATTATACTTCTTGTTAACAACAAGCTTTAAATGTCTTTATATTACCGACAATAAAAATAATTTATTTTATTGTATCAGCAAATATACAAGATGGATTCAACGAAAATCAATTTTTATATCCTAATAATATTATATTTTATTTATTTTTTGCTTGGGACTATTTTACACTTTTTTTTAATATTATGTAAATTTTATTATATTATATTTTATTTTAATAACGTAATATATTTCGAAGAATTTCTCCTTCGTCATCAGACATTTATTTTTATTTTTTATATTATGTTAAAATATATAAATAAATTTTTTTTCAAAAATAATAAATGTAAAGTATTATTATTATTTAATAAAGATGGACACAAAAAACAGAAATAATTGTTTTTTATTGTAAACACAAACAATTTGTTGGAGAAAAAAAATTATGCTTTTTATGAACCGGCTTCCAAAATGAACGTGATAAGCAATTCCACTCATATGTATATGCCAGTCAATATGGCCTTCTAACAAGTTTGCCAAATTTTATTAATGTTAGTGTGTCTGTATGTTTGCTCACGTATTTTTCTTTTTGCGCACAAAAACCAAGAAGTTTAATCTCAGTTTAATCAGAAGAGTTCAAGATAAATATCTACGTAACTTAGATATTATTATGCATTTTTGTACGTACGTACTAGGTTTCCGCATAACTTGCTTTTTTATAAAGTGGTCCGATTTCGGCGATAGCTTTTTTACAAGAAAAAGGCAACACTTGAGATGGCCGTCACAGCATGTAATAAACCGAATTTATAAAACAAACAATAAAATTTTAAATGAACATAAAAACGTAAAAATAAAATTTTTCAAAAAATAGACTGTAATTTCTTTGACCTGATACCATTCTAGGTCAATGCCAGCGAATTTATTTTTTGCTAACAATAGGATTAGCGCCGATTTCGAATGTTAATTGGTTACAAGGAAATTATTTGTTTGAGTATTTATTTAACTTTTATAAAAATTTATTGTTTTCAAATTTTTTTTCTACTTCAAAAGTTTTTGAAACACAAAATGAGTCTGTTTGAACAATTGATTTTTCACTTTACTAATTTTATCTTAGCTTTTGCTCCGCCTTCATGTCAAGATTGTGAATCTCAAATTTCATTACATTTATATAATTTTACATCAGCTGTTTGTGCACAAAAAGATGTCTTTACTTCGTCTCATTCAGTAATTGAGACTTTTCTTATCTTATAATTCTACTTTTTATTTTTTTTACGGTTTCTGTGGTTTAATTTTTTCGTTAAAAAATGTTTATTTTCTGAATGCTGAATTTTTCGAATATACAACTGAGGTTTAAAATCTGTGAGTGGAAACTAAATCGCCTCTATTTTCTCACCATAAGAATAGTAGGAATCTTTTCCAAATTACTAAGGGGTCAACTTCGTGATATACCCTAACTAATAAAAAAGATTTATCATAACCTGACTACTATATAAAAAGTTATGGATGGTCCTACATAACAAAACAAAAATTATACGCGTTGACTTAAGAATCCTTCTCCGTTTTTCTGTCGGTTAAATATTTGAAGACTTTCTTAAATATAATTTAATATTTGTTATTAAATATTTATTTAATTTCATTTATTTTATCGGTAATTATTTAATTATTGAACTTTTATATTCAATTTAGATCCACCTATGTCTCGATGATACTACAGCTATCATCCAGTTCATGGTTTTATTATAGTTTTTCCGTCAACTCTTGGCCAATGTCTGGATTGTTTTGTATATGAAGTCTGTCATGACTGCAGATAGACATTAAATCCATTCAATTTTTTTTAAAAACATAATTAAAAATTTTTAAAAAACATAATAGAATGTAACATCGTCTAAAAGAACCATTAAAGTATTATTATTATAATTATTATTGTGGTAGTTAGAAATAAAGTAAATTTCATATTCTTTTCGTTAACTTTCTATTATTGGGAGATAAAATTACTTAAAAAAACTGTGTTTTTTTTCTTTAAAAGTGTGTTTTTAGTAAAAGTTTACTTTCTCCGTATTATTGTGTAGTTTGACGTTATATTTCTTCAGTTTCTCGAACAAAACGACATCTAGAGGATATCTATTATAAATAAATTAAAAAAGCATTATTCTTGTTTTTTATTAGCTGTGTTTTTGTTAACCACAATTTTTTTCAGTAAGTTTGTTAACCACAATTTTTTCAGTAAGATTGATAAATAATTACAGAAAACTGCAAAAGATTTGTCCTTATAGAATATTTTGAGCAATATACCTCAATTGCTGCAAAACCTCATTATTTTTTATATTTAATTATAGCCTACAACTCTTTATCGTAATTGGTTTATGAGTCTTCGCAAGTGAGAATAACAATAATTTTTAAATATTAAATTATTACAAATCCCCTGATGATCCAAAAACCGATTAGTTGAAATTTAGTTTACTTCGTATGATCAATTATTATTTTCTATAGTTAATTTTAATGGTACAGTCCATCACCCAGGAAAAATGGCACACTGCAGTTTCTCCCTCCTAAAGGTTACTGGTTTTAAATAATATAGAAAACAAAATTATTATAAAATATTGGATAAATTCTTAAAGAGGTAAAATGGTTTTTTGACGGGATTAGATTTAAGTTGTATTTTATATTCATAATTTTATGCGTAACATATTTTATTGCCCATATTCTATATCTACACACACTTTAAGTTTGACTAAATAAAAGACGAAAAGACGTATTAATAGAAGATGTTCGGGTATTATATAAATTATAATGAACAGACTTAAAAAGTACAAGCAAGCAGGAAAGATAAAATAAAAAGTAGAAAAGAAATTGACATAGTACCTACAAAGAAATTGGAACAAATAAATTTTTGGACTATTAAAGGATATTATTTTATGCAATAAATTCATATATTACGTACATAATGGCTATTATATATGAGTTATTTACGAGGTATTTCAATATAGACATACTTCGAAAATCGTTTATAGTATGCTTTATAAGTGAATTTCTTGTCCAAGGACAAAAATTTATTGATTTTGTGACTAGGATAGGATTCCGCAAACATATTTTTAAATGATCATCGCTCTCTATCATCTATCAAATCACGAATTTATAAAACTTTAAGTGTAACAGAATGTAAGCGTTTCGAATTGGATTATATTATATTTTTATTTTAATAACGTAATATATTTCGAAGGATATCTTCTTCGTCATCAGACGTCTGTCTACCCCGTGGTAATATATATTAAATAAATGGAGCTATTTTAAATTTAATTTTTCTTAAGAAGAATAAGTTTTTAATTATACTTAAGAAGAAATAATCAGCATAATTATTAGTTTAACTTACATAAGCTCTGAATGATGCCAACCGTGCGCAGGTCTTACTCATCATAGTGGAGTTTTAAATTTGATTTTAGAAACAAAGAAGGAAACAAATTAAACCAGATACATGATGAAAAAAAGCTTAATAATATAATTAAAAAATAAATTAGGTAAGATATTTCTGTATGTGGGGTGGTGAGACCATTCCGTCGATAAGGCCATTAACAGACCGCCAGATATATAGTCACGACATAAAAATTACTCAGAAAATTTCAACGTAAATATATTTTAAAAAAAATACTTTCGATAGTGTTAGATGTAAGTCGGCAGTTGAATGATTATGTAATGCTAATATAAAATACCAAGTGAAAATGCACCATCATGTTCTTTTGTTTTATAATGCATACATTCAGCAGGCATTATAATAATAATAATTTTATTTGATGTGACGTGTAACAGGTATACAAAAATACAACATTATTCTATACTAACATTGACAGATTTTATGATACAATTTCTATCAAGTATTTTCTAATCTTAGATTTAAATTGATAACATTTTGTAACTTTTTAATTAGATTCTATCTAGCAAGTTTAGAAAAAGTGCCCTATATAAACTAGACCTTTCACAATATATTTAGTCTGTGCGCAAAGTCAACTAGTGTACTTGACCTAATATCGTACTGAAATCTTATTTCTAACGTATTAAAGTATTGGTGTTATCATTAACTGAGAGCAGTTTGTTTAATCGATAAAAATGTTTTTGCAAGATTCCCTAGGACTCATTCTAAATATGTTCCTCGGTATCTTTTTTTACGCCGTAAGTACTCTACTTAACTTCGCACTTCTTCCCATATGATTATTCCATACTTAAAAGTTTAATATATGTTTGCTTATTAAGACTAGCAGCTGTTTTGATCGACCTACTTGCGTAATGTCCTAATTTAAAAGATAAATTTATTCAACTTTTGACATACGTCACTCATTTGATCGGTGAATTTTAGGCCATAATCTATACTAACATTGAGTAACTTCACTAATTCACGTAGACTTAAGCACTCAACTTAATGTATCAATTTTTTAGTTTCTTTTAAAACATACTTTTAATTTGAAATCCAAAAGTGTACATTTATTTTCAGAATACGTTTTGTTAACGTGACATTCTTCCTGAAAACTCCATCATATTTAGATGTTGTTGTTAGATCTGGAACCTCTAAACTGATATTGCCAAAACTCGAACGATGTCCATTGACTTAGACAAAAATTAACGGTTAGATGTCGATCGTGAAATCGTGTGATATCATGATTCACAGTGTCAAATGCAAAGCTTCAGTCGAAGAACAGCCCAAGCACCTGCTTACCATTATCAATTGCCTTAGATACATGTTCATAAACTTCAAAAGTTGTAGAATAGTTTATTAAAATTGTATTACTTTAACAAAATTTTAATAAAACTATTCCTTTTATACGACAAAATTTAATAATTTTCATTTTTAAAAATCTTTAATACACTTAAGTAAAAATTTAAACATAATAGTTTATCTTTTCTTAATAACGGTATACTACCCAATTTACATGCTTTTAAACGAATTTTTATTAATATAATTTTCAAAAGAAAACTTAACTTTTTTGTGTTTATTATGTTCTTTTATTTCATCTCAAAAAATTTCTAAATTCGCACAAGTAAATTGTATTTGGGAACTAAAGCATGAAGGTTGCTCTGTCGAATATAGGGATTGCACTAACCAAAGAATAAATTTGGCTGGAGAAAAATATGTTTCTTAAAATATTGTATAAATTAATAGCCCACTTACTAAACCGGAGAATATGGAAAAGTGACGGAACACCTTCGATTTTAAAAATTCTTGTTTGTACATGTTCCTTAGATCTTCAGAAATATTTCTCATGCCCACTCTGATAATTGAAAAAATTAGAGTATTTTTCCCATCCCAAATTGTATAATTCATAAAAAAAAGTTTTAAAAATTCAAAATTTCATCACAAAAATAGCCTCTTGTAAGTTTTTGGGGTCACTGCTCACGAACCTGAGTTTAAAAATCAATTAAGGATGTTTTCAACTCCATTAAAATCCACTTGAAGTGGCAATGATATCTTATAACTTCTTTGGTTTTTATTTAATTTTAAAATAAGTTTTAAGTTTTGATATGATATTGAATTTGGTTACATTTTTATGTGAAATATGCCAAATTCACTATCAGTCAATTACCCTATTGTAGTGAAGCCTTAAGGATCAGATACATGATACATGTTTGATGTGTGCGTTGTATTAGTATACACCTAAACGTTGACTCCTTTGAAATTCTTCCTATACAATTTATTTACCGTTCAAGCGCCATCTGACTTCGCATGCACCAAAAATTGTTCATGCGTCTGATTTATAGAACTTCATACGCCCGGCTCTCGAGCCATAACAAACAGACTGATCTTCGAATTTCTTATCCATACAAGGTCAAGAGAAAATTTTATTTCAATAAAAATTACGGAGAAATTTGTGTAAGTTTGTCTTTATGGCAAGTCTGAATCTTTGCCATATTGGCGCTACATATTTGTGAATAAGAAACACCAGAAAATCAAAACTTATTCACGTGTGATATGTTCTGATTCTAGAAGTGTCGATTCATTGTTGAAGCACTGCAAGGGATCAACAGAACTTCTTAGACTATAATAATACAACATCAAATTGCTAACTGTACCAAACATCTTTCATGAGGTTGATGTTGAAATTCTCTGTATCGATACGCACTATTTTCAATACATCTTGTCTAGACGAAGCAAATATTTGTTCTAATAACTTTTTTTATATGTATACGTTTTATTTTATAAATATTTCATTTTTGTTATTTAATTTATTTAATGATCTTCTTTTTTGGTCAAATTGTTTTTTTCTATATCTGATTTATTTTATACTATTTTAAAAATAATGAGGCTTTTACCTCCGTTGTTCAGACATGTACATCTATAACAGAGCCCACCCACATTATAATTTTTAATATCTATTTAATAAAATATTTTATCTGATACATTGTATTTTTTACATCCGATACCTTAAATTCATGATATGGGTGGAGGAACAAATATTGAATGAAGGCTAGCATTTGGTTGGTAGTGCGTGTTCAGCCGTCTCAGCAAAGGAACTATGCTAACATAGACTTGGAGTTGTGAGATGGAAACTGCAGATAACCTTCGCAAGCATAGCCCTCTACTTCTTCCTAATCAATGAACGGAGGCGACAGTCTAATTAATTAACCATCCCGTTAATTATAATTGGCAAACTACCGAAGCCGAGATTCCGACTCATAAACTTCCAGTCAAAATAACTTAACAGTTGCAGATAGTAATGCCTTAGCTATATCCGCCACTCCTCTCGTATGTCAATTATATTGAATTGAATTTAAATAAATAATTAGTTTCCAACTGAAAAAATTATAATTTGATTTTCGTTATTTATAGTAGAATTGTAAAGTAAAAAAAAAGGTGGATAGCTTAACTTAAATAATGCATAAATAAATTGCATTCTAACTGGCATCGTCATTATTACTTGTTGTTCGTTTACATGTATTTTCTACTTGATGATGAAATGAACATAAAATTATATTCAAAAGTTTTTAAAAAAAAGTAAAATATTGAATATTAATGATAAAATTGACATTGGCTCCCAGGAAATAATATTGACACTTTAATTAATCTTAGTTGGCATTTTGTTATAAAGGTATTCCAAATTTTGTTGTTTATTCATTTCTAAACTTTTAGAGCTATAAGAGGGATTTTGACTAATTGTTTTCATTACTTTAACTGAAACGTCTTTGCGTCATGAAAATGGAACAGTAGTTTTTTAATCTGTAAAATAATTTCCTCATATAAATTTACAGTTATAAACTTAATATCATTGATATTAAGAACGAGAATTCCCAGTGCAAATAATTATTAAAGTAAATTACGAGTATTTCATAGAAAACTAAATGCATTTAATAATCTGTCAAAGAAATACAAAATATTATTTGTTCAAAGAGATAAAAAATATACGTATATCTTTATTAAAAAGAATAAAAAATTTTCTCTGCAGAAAATAAATACGCTAAAAATAGATACGAGATATTTTTGTACACTTATGAACTGTAATTAAATAATCTTTAAAATTTTTTATTTTGTATGTTTTCTTATATTGCCGCTTCTTCGTTTCATTGAGTTTGAAATCACAAGGATACATAAGGAGAAAAGGGGAAGTGCATATATATGTATATATATATATATATATATATATATATATATATATATATATATATATATATATATATATATATATATATATATATATATATATATATATATATATATATATATATATATATATATATATATATATATATATATATATATACTATATATATATATATATATATATTTTTAGTATATAACGTCCAAAGATCTATAGTAGATCTATAGAATATAACATGCGAGAGTATAAGTTACAAGTATCTATAGTATTTAAAGTACGATGACTTGGAAGGCATTAGACACTGTTTATTCAGGGCACACATGTTTTCTTTTTAATATTATTCATTTTTAATATATTAAAGTGAGCCTACTTTAAATGTATTTTCCGGTTGATATTCAATAATTTTCTTTATTTACAATAAAGAAAAGAAGAAGCTTTCTTTGTGTATCGTAGAGGATGTTTGGGTAGATTCATACAGTTTATACTTTTTCGTCTGTAAAACATAAACAAATTTTATTATCAACTTTCTCATGATACAGTTAGATAACTTTTACGTTAGTTTTCAAATTTAGACTTCAATTAGTTGCCACCAAGACTTAAGTAATAAGTGAATTATTTTCGTATTATTCGATTTTCAATCGCTTTTCAATAATAAATAAAATAATTTAGTAAATTAATATGTCAGCTATTTAGACGTACAAAGTGGAATTTTATATCGGAAATAGTTTCACTTTTTTTCTGTTTTTAATGAGATATACATTTGTACTATATGAATGTACCCTATGAATGTATTGTATGAAATAAAATACAGTATTTACTGTATGAACGTGCCCCAAGTGTCGAATGTACCCCAAGATATGCTAACAATATTTTTGTTTCAGTGCTTTAAATATATAAATGGGTGACGGATTATACTAAAATAAAAAATTATCAGACACACTGTAATTTATTTCTTCACCAATTCCAAGAGACCAAATGTATTACCTTTTGTCTCTGTCCGAGTTGCAGTAGCACCAGGGCGAATGAGTACATGATGACAAATTATTTTCATAAATGACTTTTCTATGTATGTGCCCTATGTATGAATCTCTACCTACCCCACTTTACCCTATATAAACCATAATTTTTGCAACACTTGAAATAAATGAATCCTTATAAAATTATTTAACGAATATATTTTTTACTTACAAGATGGTAAAGTAGGTGTATAAAATAAATAATAAGTACATAATAAAAGCTTTTAAAATGTAATAATAATAATTAATAATACATTATTATGGTACATTAAAAATGTCAGTTTTATTATATAATTAGATGTTTTTTTTATATTTAATTATTTAATTTTTTATATGGGAATTATTAAAAATATTAATAATTTTTAATTGATTTTAATTTGTAATAAATACTCTTTAAAATTTTATTATCAACACACACAAAAACAATAAGTATCTACAATGTAATTTTATAAAGGCTGATATACATATTGTAAAATAATTGATCAAAATGATCAGATGCTGACATTTCACTTGATAACTACTCTTCAATAATGTTCTATGTGAAATCATACCATGTGTTAAGTTTTCAATGAATATTTTATTGAATATCCATTCCTTTATGCATCCGAATGTATTTAAAATAATAGGACTTGTAGTTTTGCCGGAAATCGAGATAAACCGTGTTTTACTCTTAAAAACTCACCCCATCCCATTTCCCGACATCAGATTGCCCGTAAATTATTCTTCCTTTAATTTTTTTATAGTCTCTTCCGTTTTCAATGAGTTTCATCCTTCTATAATTTTTTTTTGGTTTCATCAATTAACGATCCTGGTCGAATATTATTGTGAATTGTTTGATAATAGATTCAAAAACTACAAAAATGGTGAAATAATTATTTTCATAGTTTTAAATTTGAGAACTTAGTTGTAAAAGGTTCTGATATGTATACTAGAAATATGTGTTAAATATATATTACACAGCTTGTCAAAATAGCTTGATTTCTGACGGATGTCTCCATTACAACCTGTCGTTAATAATAATTATAATGGGGTTTTGTCTTAGTTCCTCAGGCATACATATTTATAACAGATGGTAACTGCTTCCGTTACATTTAATTTATCATTTGGGAAGATGGAAGGATATTGGAAGGTATTGCGCCTGTAGTCTTTTTTTTATTTTTTTGATAGAAACTATTACGAAATAGTCCTGGGATTATGAGATCGAAACCACTGAAAATCTACATAAGCATAATATCCGAGTATTTTGTTCTTATCCAGATACCACCCACCACTCAATTAAATTCAAATAATGTGAATGATGACATCATTCGTAATAAAGTCGTAATAAAATATCAAACCAGAATTTTAAAAGATATTAAAATTTTGTTCTTCTTATTGATTAAACGCTATAAATAAAGGAATGGGAACATCCTTATTTAAGCAACCTATTTTCATACACTTAGCCAACCTGGTTTAAAAGTAAAAGTAGGATTTTTATAAAAAACTTCCAAATATCCGAACAAAAATTGCTACAAAAACAATTAAAAAATTTTAAAAATTACATTTTCTCCTTTTAAGATATGGTAGTATGTATATTTTTCAAAATAGTAATATTCTTCCTGATTTTCTTTAGAACCTTTCTTTTTCTTCCTTCTGAGGAAGATTGTTACGAGCATACATTTATTATATACACAAATCATCGGTTAAACCCTGCCTGTATTTGAACTTGTAACAATCTGCTAAGTCTAAATTATCATATTTACGATGGATGTAATTCTTTATCTTTAGTTTCCTTGGCAATGATATATAAGATTTTCATAAAATAAATTATTCGAAAATAATTTTATCTTTTATTTCGTAATTCACGTTCGTCGTGCTGTTCAAGGAGTTATCCAACAAACTTCACTCTTCCCAATGGTAGGTAACCTTATATAACTTGATAGTCCTGCCTTTGATGTATTTTTCATTAACATGCATGATGTAGACGGCTATTGGAATCGATGTCTAGAGATTAAAAAACGAACCAATTTCCCATTTCATCGAACCATTTTACATCGAATGCAAAAAGTTGATATTTTTGAAAATTTACCCTATAAAGTGCGGATGAGATTGTTATAATAATCAATTTTCCATTTTACCAAACCGTTTCTAATAGAATAGAAAAAAATAGCGCCTTCCTATCTAAAAAGAACTTTATTTTTGTAGCACTTTACCCTACAGAGAGGGAGGTAAGATTATTTAAAAATAAATTTCCCATCTAATCGATCTGTTTCTCATCGATTGAAAAAAAAATGTCATTTTTCTCTGTCTTGCAAAAAAAAAATTTTTTTTTTGTCGCTTTACCCTACAAAAAAACGGAATTATAAATTTCTTATTCCCATAATCATTTCACATCTAGTACAAAAAATTGCATATCTCTATCTTGCGTAAAAACCATTTAATTTGCATTCATTTCATCACCCCCTCGCAAAATGGTAAGGAAAATTGAGAATAATAAACACGGGTTCGCTTAATTTTTATGTTGAGTATAAGTTTTAGATTTAAAGAATGAAGACTACGTAGATCAATTTGTATAGAAAACTGAATATTGTATGTAAAATATCCCCCTCCCATACTGCCCAGAAAATCGGAAAATCGAGAATCATCAGTTCGCTTAATTTTATTGAAGGTTGTAGTTAAGTTTAAAACTTGAAGATACTGAGTTATGTAGATATAATGCGTGTAAAACGTTCCCTGTTTGAACCGATCAAGAAAATAGAAAATCAAAAAATACAGGTCCCGTTAATTGTTATGAGAGTTATATGTTTAAAATTTGAAGGTCCCAAGTTGTGTAGATCTCGAGATATTGATGAAAAGTATAATATTGTGTGCAAAACGTTCCCCTCCCGTTCTCCTTAGGAAAATGAAAAATCGTAAAATTACGAAAAACATTCGTCTTGATTTTAATGAAGAATATATTGTGTAATTTTGAACGCTCTATGCTAATTATATCCCGTGATATAGACCAGTATCGGAAATACTTTTGTACCAACCCCACTCCTTGCTAATGAAAAGTCCCGTCGTATCGCACTTTATAATATACTATAGATATAGATGATTTGTGCCGTTAACTTTTCAACGTGTTTTATATAGTTCATGAATGAACAGATACCTACTATCTTATCTTGGCAATGAACAGCATTATATATTTATTAGAAAAATATTTTTCAAATGATTCATCAATATATAATTTTTCATAGTACTCGAATTTCCAATTATATACGATGGTGGTAGATATATTGGAAAATGTAATTATTTTTCTGTATGAATAAACCAAGTAAAATAATTAAATTTTCTTTACAAAAAGTAATTGAACATTCTTTTTTTTATTATTTACAGATTCTGATGCTGCACATTCAGAAGATGAGACAATGCAATGTATTTCATCAACAAAAAATATTAACTTCGATCAATCAGATATGACAAAAGAGATTTCAAAGACTGATCAAAGCCAACAAACAACTCCTACAACGCCCACATCTACATCACCACTTTCTGAAGGTCAGTGTTACATTGTAGATAAAAATTATCTTGTAAATTATCTTTATTCAAATATAAATTCATCAAGTGAAAATAAGAACGTATAATAAACTCTCAAATCTATTGATTTTGACACTAGATATATAAACGTTTATAATAGTCCAAAATATTTCGTACCTTGAAAGCTTCCGTCAGTCAAGCAAGGATTGTGAATATTTTTGATCAGTTCGAATAACTGAAATGTTCGTTAAAGAAATAGCCTTCCTAACAGAAGTGGATTTAGAGGTATGAGTAATATAAAATAATTCCCGGAATGTCAAATTTATGCTAAAACCTATACAAAATACAAAACAAAAATTACGAAAATCATTGAAATTTCTACATATTTAAAAAATTCTACGATTTCGGTGGATTTTTCCAATATAGAATACTCGCTTTTATT